>JAZKJV010005737.1:0-1200000 GCA_037367405.1 Ottelia alismoides
TGGTTTTCCTGCAATCTTGTATCTCTTTTCATGTAATGTATCCGGAAGTGATTCCATACTTCCATCAGCGTTTATGCCCTTGAATATTGTCTAACATCTCAAACATAGCACCACAGTCATCTGTTTCATACATATCTCTTTCATTATCAACTGGGGCATTATTGACTTCTTCTAATATGACTCCTTCACCATGATACGTCCAATTCGTATAATGAAGCCAAAAACCGTTTAATATCATATGCTCGTAAACTACAGTTCAATTTTGAGTCAGAGTGTTCTTGCATCTTATGCAAGGACAATGTATCCTATCTCCTTCACCTCCTACAATATGATAGAGTAACACATACAAAATGCCCAATCTAAGAACCCGATAACTCCTTTGTTATATGTCCGATAATCATCGAAACTTTTGTTCATCCAACTTTATTTCATTTCCTAAAGGTAAAGATACAAAGTTAATAACAATGTCAATATCTCTTACGAATCTCTTGTACACCATCTTTCTCATATTGTGAAAGTTTTTAATATCCTAGAGACCATGGCTAAGTTTTTATAATGTGCTAAGTTAATATATACTTCATATACCAAGTTAATGTATATCCCAGAGACCATAGCTAAAGACAAGCATACACGTGGAGAATTAATGTATTACAATATTAGTCCTAAAGACTAAGGCTATTAGGCATATAAACAAATATATTACATTTAATTCATTGTTCCTAAACACTCAGCTATTAGTTTAAGAATTTAAACAATCATAAAGGCAATCGTATTTCATTAAAATATTTAATAAAACTAAAATAGTTTAAAACTCACAACCGAAGAAGAGGGAGGTCGGGCGGCGACGCTTGGGGAGGAGGAGACCGGGGCGGTGGACTAGGGGAGGTCGAAACCGACGCGACTGCAACAAAGGCTTCAACGGGAGAGAGGAGGTCGATGGCGGTGCTAGAGGAGGAGGAGGTCGGTGCAGCGCTAGAGGAGGAGGAGGTCAGGGTGGCGGACTACGGAAGGAGAAAACGAAACGGTGGTGATGGAGGCCTAACCGGGGAGGTCGAGTGGCATCTCCGGAGGAAGGACGACGTCGTGCCGATGGTGGGTTAGAGAGGAGGTCGGCCGGCTGAGGTTTGAGAGAACGAAGGGAATGAGGAAAGGATTTGGGTCGAGAGGATATAAGACAATCGGGGGACGGTCGTACGACTGTCCACTATAGTAATGATCGGGGACGGTTATAAGCGAACCGTCCCCTTTGGTTACATATATTCCAAGAGTCCGCCAATTACACAGACATCGGCGACGATTTTGCAACCGTCCCTTATACCTAGCTATAAGGACGGTTGCAACCATCCCCTAAAGTTATGTATATGCGACGGCAACAGTGGAGATTAGGGGACGGTTATGACCATCCCCTAAAGTTCCTGGGTACGGAGAAAACAAACAGGAGCTCTACTCGTAAGGGACGATTTATGTAACCGTCTCCAAAGGGTTAATTATTCGAGATGTTCAGTAGCGACCGTCTTTAATACTCGACGGAGGGGATGGTAGTGGATCGACCATCCCCTATGATACTATAGGGGACGGTTGCTCTTTGACCGTCCCCACTAAGTGTCCCCAAAAGATCGTTCAGTTTGTAGCATATATGCTGGATGTTGGTTCTGATAGTTCTTTCTCATGGTTGGGCTTATTGTGGAGACTGATGATTCTGATTCTACTGGAAGCTCCTTCCATCACGGCCGTGGGAAAATATGGCCGAACTGCTAAGTTCTGACCCTTGTTTTGTCTACCAGGACAGGTCAGATTCTTATCATTAGCTTATGTGGCATTCACCTCTTAGATCTCTAGTCGAGGTGGATAGAATGGTTCGATAAAAGTTAGGGCCTCATGGTGATATACAACCATCTACCTATATTTGTGGAGACGATGATCCCTAAATCTGGTGCTTGCACATAGTATACGTGCTGAAATGGGACAAGGGTTGCCTTTGACTTGGTTGCATCGATTGCTACGGTGCTAGTTACTTTCGCTCAGCGGGAGTTTTAGCTTTTACTATCATAGAGGTGCAAGAATTAATGGTGCTCAGCTTGAGGTATCTTGTCCAGTTGCATTGACGTTTGTTCGATCACATTCAATTATTTGAGATCTTGTGATCATTTATCAATAATATCAAAGTTGGAGAGATTTCTCTCGATGATGGTTGAAGTTGAAACGATCGTCTCTCTCTTCATCAAAGGATGTTGTCATATGAACTAGCTTGGGAAGAATCTGTGGATTCTTCTAGAATGCTCGGGATGAAGGCAGGCAGTCGAGCCTTTGGTGATATCCTCATAGACCTGCCATTTGACATCTTCATTGTTATAGAAATGTGATCCTCTACATGCTACATCCACCCGCTTCTGTGAATCTTGATTTAACCCACCAAAAATTCTAGTCCAGACTTTTCTTAGGTATCTCATGGCGGGGGCAATTCTCTTGTAGGTCATGAACCTTTCCCCTACACTCATGAATAAGATCATTGGACAATTGTGAAAATTGGAGATTAGTACTCGCATTCCGATTCAAACAACCCAAAGGATACTATTTATGGAGTAAGGGCAAACTGAGTGCATCCCAAGTCATCACTACTTTCCCCAAATGATTTATCCAATACAACGCCTTGTTTTGTAGGCTGAATAGGAAAGCAATTATCTTGACTACCTCCAATGAGATGTTGAGGTAGTGCATAGTTCCAGTGATGCTATTGAATTGATGAAGGTGATTCAGGGTTCTCCATTTATGTTCCTATATAAAGTTGGAAGAAGTGAGACTAGTTGCGTCTTGAGTTCAAAATGACAATGGATTTTGAGTAATTTGAACTGACTCGATGATCTGCCTGGGCTCTAGAGTTGCAGGTCTCCTTGAGAGTCGCCTTTGGTTGATCTCACACATCATCATCACCTTTAGGATTTCCACTTGCTTGCCGGTCTTTATCCTCCATGTTGTTCTTCTCCTCACTGGTTCCCCCTGTCCCTCCTTAAATCATTCAACATATCTCGGAACACTACCTAGGCGAGAGCCTGATTTGTAAACTGTTGTTGGATTTGCCTAAATAGAAGTGGTAGTTGTTGTTGACTCTGGTTCTGATATAATTGATGCCCCTTTCCCTTGGGTGCCATCTCCGAAGAACTGATCTCCAGATCGAGCTCTACGTCTGTAATATGAAACATACCCTGATAAGTTTGGAAACCAACACCAGATGTGGAATAGAGTTCAGAATTAGGTTCGATTCTAAATTTTATTAGGATGGGAGATATAGATGGAGTAAAATCATTTCCTTCAGAAAGAAGTTAATTCGAGACAAGAGATATCATGGGTTATTTGAGAAAGATGTAGAGAGTGTTGAGAGTTGTTTGCAAGGTCCGGAACCAGGCTCTTCGGAAACACCTCGAATTATTGGAGATGTCAGCATCAAGGAATCGATGTGGATGTTTGCCAAAGTTCCAAACTAAACCATCCCTGATGTGACATTTTGAAAGGCAAACAGAATGAGATAATGAATGATGGGCACAATGAATACAAGGAAATGAAAAGAAGAAAAAATGGGAGAAAGGATAAAATGAGCGAAGTAAAAAAGGAGACACAATAAGTAAAAAGAAAAGGTATGAGTGCAAGGGCTTGTGATCTTCGACATTAATCTAGATCCAAACAAACATAAAGCAATTTGGGTTCATCAACTAAACACAGTGAAGCCGTCAAAGTTTAGCTATTTTATCTTATCTCTTTTTTGTTTTTTCCAAGAAATATGATAGCAAGTCCTTATCGGGTAACTCAATATGAGAGTGAGTACTACCAGAAAAGTGTCATGTACTTCTCACTTTTGTTTGTAACAAGTAGCATGTACTTTCTATGGGAATTTTTTGTTATTGGTTCTGGATCCACTACTTAGCCAAAGAATAGAGCAGGACGTTGATAGACGAAACTGTTTACTTCTCCCTTATGGGGTACTTAGGTGTGGTATGACTAGATAGGGACCTACCATCGTAGTTCCCCTATGGTGAGTACTTAAGACTAAGCCTACAAGCAGACTCATCCTACTCGTCCAAACACTGCTAGAACCACCAAGACTTCCTGAATCCGGTCAACAACAAGGCAATACCCTAGCTGGGATTTTGGCTCTAATTCCTAGGGTCATGCCTCACTCTCCATGGAAGGTTCAAGAAAATAATGAGGACTTTATGATCCCAATACAATGAAGTCCACTAAGGATTTTTATTTTTGGTATAACCTTATTTAGAAATCCCCTTGTTTTACTTTTTTTGGATTTTCTCCTTTTTTTTTGTATTTTCAATAATAACCATCTAACATGATTTCTAGTTTTCCTTCTTATTGTAAGTACCCAAAATCAGAGTGAGATGTCAGGAAAGTAACAATGAGGAATGCTCAGTCAGAAGTGCTCACCTTGCTTCCTAACTCACTCCATGTTGAATGCTAGATAGGTATTGAAACCTACACTATATGCATGCACGTTTCCACCTCTAAAACATGAATTGCTATTTATCGTGAAGCATAGTTTTGATTTGATCTTATGTCAAAATAAATCAGAAACTTTAGGCAGATGAGATAATTATGGATTTGGACCCAAATTAATCGATAAAGAAATACTAATATTTATGGGCTCACTTAAAAAGATGTAAAATAGAAAAAATGAGGAAATCACAAATCACGGAAAACAAAAAAACAAAGAGAAATATATTGAGAAATAAAATGTACAAGGTGAAGAAAAACACATAAAAACTGCGATGGCCCCATAGTAAACAAACAACTGGTAAATTAGGCCTAAATAGTCCGGGTGTCCATGACCTATATTATTACAATCTAAGCAAATAAATCGCTCTCTCACAAATATTACGCTAATTCAATGTAGTCTACTATAAATAGTTCCTTGTCAACTTTTGTTGCTCTCTTCTATTAGTTGGTGTAGAACCATCGATCTCTACGTCTCTCGAGTGCCTTGAGCCTCCAAATAAGCTCTCCCTCGATAAGTGGGTCATCGCAACAAAGTCAAAAAAGAAATATGGTCATGACAAAATATATAGAAAATAGAGTAAAGAGAGAAAAGACGATAGTATAACAAATAACGAAACAAAACCAAGTAGAGTAATATACCCAACCATTCCTCCATGGCAATGGCACCATTTATTGATTCATTCAGAATGAGGCACCTATGTCCGCTCTTGGAGGGTTTGCGATGTCCAAAAAGTCAGATCCGGTAATCGCTATAACTAAGCCAAAATAAATAAAAATCAACACATAAATAGATAAGCAAATAAATATGTGAGCTAAAATTTATTATAACTATAGATGAATGTACAGAATCAAGTGTGTAGAGTGTCGAACAACTAAGAGCAGAGTGGAGTAGAGTAAAAATGAATAATCTTCTTAGGAATATTTTTTCTATTTTATTTTTCTAATGATTTTGTGGATTTTTAACTATATTTTTCCTTAAATTTTAAATTTGCAAATATTTTTAATTGATTTTTAAATATGATAATATGGATAATATATATATATATGATGAATAGGTATATAGAATAAGGATATAAAGATATATAGATAAAAGAAGGGAAAGTTGACCTCATAAAAGTTTAAAATATCAAATAAAGTCAAAGTTTTCAAAATCAAATGTTTTCGTGATTTTTATACTTTTCTTTGTTTTAGAGGATTTTTAAGGAATTTTTGAGTTTGTATAGATTTTTAAATAAGAAAATACACCATACAATGCAAAATAGAAAATCAGGAAATTGAAATATGCCTAATAAATATCTAATAGGTAAGATAGAGCCCAATATCATTTTATTGATAATATAAGAAACGAAGAAAATTCAGTAATTTGAAAACTAGTTTTTTGAAATTTAATGAGTTTTTTTTATAATTTTATAATATTTTCTTTGTTTTGAATTTTTAGGGTCTTGGCTTTATACTTTTTTAGGAGTTTTGGATATGTGTTTGAATACAAACAAAATATAACTAATATATTTTTTGGGAATGTTTGGGGATGTTTTGAAAATTTTTTAATTTTATAAGCCAAAATATGGAAATATGCAACGATTTTGAATTTTTATAATAGAAAATTTACTTTAATTGCTCCAAGAAATAATATGCGATGAAATAAAGTTCTAGGAGATTAAGGTGATTTTTCAAAAAAAATTAGACACAAATTGTGAAACCCCTGGTTTTAGCCCCCACAACTTGGTCAAGTTGATGATAATCAAATAGTTGTGGTCCAATAAGAATTTATGAAAAATCCAATTTTGATCTGATTGTATAATAAGATAGCTTATTAGATGTGTGTCGTCGTCAGGATTCCAACGCATCTGAAATTTTGTAAATCGGGTATCGGATGAGTGAGATATGATCATTTTAGTGAGGATGGGTCAAATCTGAAATGGTTATACGGGATTGAGCAAGATCCATCTAAGAGATCCGCCCAAGTATGATTTTTGAGATATAAAAAGGACACATGGGCTGCTCTCTCCTCTCATTTGCAAACCCTAGCCACCACACACCATCTCCCACCTCTCAAGTTTGTTGTAGCTCCGTCAAAGCATCACGGAGGTGGTGAATCGCCACCATTTTTGGAGAGGAGCTTTCCCTCATCATCCTCTACACGGATCTAGCACTAGAAATGTAAGATCATCTCTCTTGCTCCTTCTATTTCAAGATTTTGTTGTGGGTTAGATCTTAGCAAGAGTTTATTTTGGATTAGAGGATTTCCTTGATCATGATGATGCGTGGACTACATAGACAAGAGATATGATGCTGAATGCACGAACAACATATAGGTACGGTCCCCTGCCTTTTTCTTTGTGATTTTCTCGTTGGGTTTATATCCCATGGACCTCGTGTCCCTCTTGCTGGATTGGGTTTCCCCCTCCCTTGGTGTGATGATCGTTGGATTGTTCATGTTCCTCAAAAATAAAAGAAGACTGATGGTAGAAATTAAGTGTGTGAATGAAAAATAGAATGGATGCATTAAGGTTAACTATGTGAATTATATTTATACTATGACCATAAAAATCACCTAATGATGTTTGTATGTGAATGTATGCATGTAATAATATTCCCTTAAATCCTTATTGTTGGCTTCATGCGATTTACCGGTCTCTATTGCTTAAATATTTGTAGAGTCATATGATAATGTGGCGTGAAGTTTTTATGAGGTCACTGATGTGAAGTACGAATGTTAGTGAAGTACGCATGCCTATAGTTCATGGATGCTATTAAATTTCGAATTCTCGTAAGATCGATAGAACTGAAGTTGATATAATCTTAGTGTTCTTGGATGGAACGATTTGCATTTGAATACCAATTACACACACTCTACCCACTTAAAGTCGATGCCAAAGAATTTGGAATGTCCTGTAATTCACCATCACAAATTTGGATTCTTTTTATGTAAACACAATATGTAGTTTCTTTTCAAATTTTGTACGTCTATGATAAAATCCTTGTCTGTTATCATCGTCAACTAGGATTTAAGTTGATCATAAAAACCTATAGGCTATTATCATCATTACAAATCTTTTGCCAATATAGGAAATGTGGATTTGATAGGAAGGTGCATGGACGACAATTATGAGAGTTAGATTGTTACTTTTTGTCTCTTCGACTCGCAACAAAATTAATAGTATTTGTTAGAGAAGGATTGCGTTTAATCTTTTGATTCCTTTTTATATAAACAATTATAATTCATTAAATGTTTTTTTTACTTTACTAAATTCCTTTAATGGGTGGGTGACTCTAATTGGAAATAACTTTTAACCCAAGAAATGAATACGTATTACAAGTACATACGTTATGATTAAAATAAGGAAATATTTTGGATTTGTGATTGATATTCATCATTCTTTTAAATCTCTAATTTCTCAAACTAATGGAGGTCTTGGGTAACGGATCAAGAGATAGACCCTTGATTTTCTACATTATATCTAATAAATGTCCTTTAAAGTTGATAACGTGGAATGTAAATATATGTAAACATCATGGTACGCACATATCATTTATGGCAAGATAACATGTATGTTAGCATGTATAAGATATAATATTAATGACTGACAACTCGATCGTACATATGGATGAGGATCAATATATGATTTTGATACATGGCTATCCACTGTAAATCCATTGTTACCGAAGAAGAAAAAAACAAATTTATCACATTGATGTGCACATTCAATTGGGATGCACGAATGATTGACATACACAAATGTTATCTTAGTTAAGAAGCTATATAGTGTAATGTATTAGAGTTTGGGCTCTCAAAGTTGAAAAAAAAAGGTTACTGTATGTTACTCGTGATAGTAGTTTCGAAACTATGTTAATTGATCCGAGCATGATTATGGGATAACCCCAACAGTTAGTGATATGTATATGATAAACTGCAAGTATTTTGTTCGGAGTAATATATATATATACATATATAACAAATATCTCGGGTTGATTATATTAATGATGGGCATGTAACCTATAGTATAGTAACCTGCAATAGTGGATAATCACACCATTAGACAATCATCGTTGTATATTTAGAAATGGATCAATACAGTAGTGATTATATGTACACACACATCTACCTATATTCATATATACAAGAAGGATCTTATTTACAATGATTGATTTTGTGGTCATGATTATAGAGGTATTTATTATTGTTGGGATAGAAATTGTCTAGTAGTAGATAAATGTATCATGTAATACCTTCAAATCAGAGAACAATTGTATCCATGTAGTGTCACAGTTTCTAACCGTTATACAAGATTGGTACTACGCTTTCATCTACAATATGATCTTTTTGCAAAGGATCATCTCATCATTAAAATTAGTTTCAATATGAAAAATAAAACAGTGATGATTCATCTTTTCTAATAAACGATGATTGTAGTTAAATAAAAGATAATGGTGAAGGTCTAGAGCGGTCTTTACTATCAATGTACTGTTATATCATGCATTGAAATTCCCAACATGACACTAGTATTGATTATGTTTATAGTTGTTGACATCTCGTAGATAAAATTTCAAGATGACTCATAATGAGAAAATAGTACATGATCGGATGTCTCTAATCACTTTTTACATCATTGTTAACTTTACCGAACCGTAGAAATCGTTTTAAGTAAATATTGAATTAATAAATAAAAGTAAGATTGAATTACCACTTTATCGAAGTTTGGATGTATCTGTCATGGTTAGAGAAGTTAGCATACCCGAGAGTGTGGCGCAGCTCTCGTGGTCCCGGTGAGTCCTAGATGGAGTGTTAGTTCTAGTTCCGCGACTCTGTCGGTTGAGCGTAGTGCTACGGGTACAGTCGGTGTGTCCGCGTCCCTAGTACGACACTCGTCGAAGACTCGTACTTCGTCACAAGGGTGTATCCGGTGCGGTCCCGTTTGGCTGCGGTGTACTCGTTCCCGGGTATTTTTCTTATGATGGGTAAGCTGGGGTAAATGGGTTGAAGTTCGAGTTGGGGTTTGTTGGCTTGTGTCAGTTGCTCCAGTGCACATGTTGTGACTGTTGAGTTTGGTTATTAATGTTTGAACCCAATAACTAAATGATGGCAAGATCTCTTGAATATTATACTTATGTGCATAGACTTATATGATTATCGCAAATAATGCATGTAGATAAGTGTATAATTAGTGAGCTCACGATATGAATAAAAATAATGACACTTATAGAGTACGGATAGCAAATTGCATGCAACTTATAATAATAATCTTATTGGTGGTTTGGAATAATGAGCAGCAACTACAAGAATAATAATGGAACATGAACATCCCTCTCTTTACTCTTTTACACTTTCTGCTTAGTGTAGTGTTAGCCTGTTTTAGCTGTACTGAGCATTTTAGCTCATACGTACTTCTTTGGAAACCCATCCAGGTTGACAGGTTGTTGAACAGCAGTAGTGGCTTGATCTTCCGCACTTTTTACAAGACACAGGGTACAGTTTCACTTGTATAGTCTTAATAATTGTTGTATACCTTTGTAGTTCATGTAGTTTAAGTTGTTAGTCATGTAATAAAATATTATGGACTCTATTGCAAATATGTTATGTTTTGGGAACCATGAATATATAAAATGTCCTTTGAGCATTTTATTATTTACTTTTCCTGCTTTACATTCCGAATGTCAGTCATGATGTGTGAATGTGGCTATTGCTGAGTATCTAGATCCTAGGGAGATAGGTCCGACGTCCTCCCTGCGGGGCGGGGCGTCACAGATGGTATCAGAGTAAGGATACTCCATTAGCCAACATTTATACTTATGATTATTAACGGTATTCAGAATGTATGGAATACATCAGGGTCCTCTGACTATGATGTTTAGTCCAACAGGAATGGTTCCCGTACAAGAGTCCTAATATATGAAGACTTAGATATCTAGAGACTTATGAGTGTAATTGATTATTGCAGAATCATGTCGCTTTCGAACGCTGAGATTGCTAGTCAGTTGGCAATGATGATGGACATGATCCAAAGTATGGATAGGAGACTACAGACCGTAGAGTGGAGACTTGATGGATTTGAAGAATCCGTTCGTACCCTTCAAAGCGTGGGTACTACTAGAGTTACACTTCCCCATCTATCTAATGAGGATATTTTTCAGAAGCATCAGAAAATATTTGCTAGCTATTGCAAGGGTCAAGTACCAGAGTTTGTGGGAGATATTGATCCTAAGGATGCTGATGCTTGGTTAGAAAAGATTGAGAAAGTTCTCAAGATTATCCAAGCACCCAAAGACTGTTGGGTGCCATTTGCTGAATACTCCTTGAGCGGTCATGCAAAGCATTGGTGGAGCGCTTTATCCCGACATTTATCACATCCTTTTACTTGGGATAATTTCGTGAAGTCATTTAGAGAACAATTTCTTCCTGATTTCTGGGTTAGGAGAAAATGAAAAGAATTGGATGAGTTGCAACAAGGATCGATGTCAGCTAGAGAATATCAGATCAAATTTGATGAGTTAGCACGTCATTCACCCATGCTTGAAATGTGTGAAGATGAACGGATTTTAAAGTTTTGGTGTGGACTTCGCCTTGATATTCAACATAGACTCTCTTCTTGTCGACCATCCACTATCCGTGAGATGGTAGAAGTCATATCTTGCATGGAAGACTTACATCACGATATGAAATTGAGCAGAGAAAAATTACGTGAAAATGACCAGGGTGGGCAACAGATTGTGAAGCCTGTTTCAACAACTTATAATGGTTCCCTACCTTTGGAAGCAATGCACGAGACTACAACAAGTTCTACTACAAATGGACCAAGAGGAAGTAGCAGGCCTCGACGATGCTATACATGTGGCCAAAGAGGTCATAGTCAAGTTGAATGCCCGCAGTGAGCCAATAATGTTATTGTTAGAGCATTATATGAGAGTATTCACATGTCGATGAAAAGGAACAAAAAAAATACTCAAGGCATGCGATTGATGTAATGACTCTTATGACTATTCAATGTTCTTGTAATTCTAAATGAAAAAAAAATGTTAGATAATGTTTTATCTATATGAACATAACATATGTTCTTCTTGAATTTGTTGATAATATAGATCATGTCCACAAGAAAATATGACATATGGATTATATGATTCTGATGGTTATAGTTGTGACAATGCTAGTGTCTTAGTTTTTTTTATAATCGAACGAGTTAAAAGATCGATAAGTATCAAATCTTAGTTATATAATATTGAGACTCGTATCAAGTAGAACATGCTAATTCGTAAGACAAGCTTAAGGACTGAAAGATATGGTTTGATTCTTTTTATGATTGTTATCGTTGGCTGCGATAACACCATTCATTTTGCTTGTACTCATTGAGGGTGATATAATTTTTTTTTTGATATTCTTATCATTAAAGGATGACTAATCCACTTAAAGTTGTTATCACTGATTGCGATAAGAAAGGATCCTATCAAGATGATTATCACTCTCGTGATAAGTAGAGCATGGATATGGATCCATCTTCCTGAGTAACAAGGGGATGCTTTAAGAGTGTTATCACTAAAGGTGATAACCACAATCCTTAAAGATTGTTATCGTTGACCTCAATAACAAATATCCTATTAAGATTGTTATCACTCTCATGATAAATGGAATGCAGATGCGGGTGCACCTTTTGAAGAAATATGAAGCACTCTCTTAAGATTGTTATCATTGAAGGTGATATAACTCTAAATTTTTATATTCTTATCATCGGTTGATGATTTTGATCCTCTTTAATTTGTTATCACCGACCGCAATAAAAGGTCCTATCAAGATGGTTATCACTCTTGTGATGCGTAGAAATTAGATATTTTATCCATTTTCAGGAGTAATAAGGAGGATACTTTAAGAGTGTTATCACCGAAGATGATAACTGTAATCCCTAAAGATTGTTACAGTTGACCACGATAACAAAGGTCCTATTAAGATTGTTATCACTCTCGTGATAAGTGGAATGTAGATGCATGTACATCTTTTGAAGAAATTTGAACTCTCTTAAGATGTCGAAGGTGTCAACTGTAATTTCTTAAAATTAGTTGTCGTTGGCAGTGGTAACAAATGTTCTATTAAGATTATTATCACTCATGTGATAAGTATATTGCATATGTGAGTGCATCTCTAGGAGTAGGAAGAGTTCTTTTAAGATTGTTATCGCCTTCAAGCTAAGAAAGATGCATATTAGGATTTTTTTCAAAAGTTATAACCTTAAGGTCTGTATATAGCCTTTCGCATATCGTAATAGACACATGTCCAATTCCAATAATATCTTTACATGATGTAATGGATATTAGGTATGATATCGTGGATGTTTACAACATATGATATGAATAAACAGAGAATACTACCAATACTGATTCCTGAAGTCTCGAGGACGAGACTTGTTTTAAGATTGTAATGATGTGAAACCCCTGGTTTTAGCCCCACAACTTGGTCAAGTTGATGATAATCAAATAGTTGTGGTCCAATAAGAATTTATGAAAAATCCAATTTTGATCTGATTGTATAATAAGATAGCTTATTAGATGTGTGTCGTCGTCAGGATTCTAATGCATCTGAAATTTTGTAAATCGGGTATCGGATGAGTGAGATATGATCATTTTAGTGAGGATGGGTCAAATCTGAAATGGTTATACGGATTGAGCAAGATCCATCTAAGAGATCCGCCCAAGTATGATTTTTGAGATATAAAAGGACACATGGGCTGCTCTCTCCTCTCATTTGCAAACCCTAGCCACCACACACCATCTCCCACCTCTCAAGTTTGTTGTAGCTCCGTCAAAGCATCACAGAGGTGGTGAATCGCCACCATTTTTGGAGGAGGAGCTTTCCCTCATCATCCTCTACACGGATCTAGCACTAGAAATGTAAGATCATCTCTCTTTGCTCCTTCTATTTCAAGATTTTGTTGTGGGTTAGATCTTAGCAAGAGTTTATTTTGGATTAGAGGATTTCCTTGATCATGATGATGCGTGGACTACATAGACAAGAGATATGATGCTGAATGCACGAACAACATATAGGTACGGTCCCCTGCCCTTTTCTTTGTGATTTTCTCGTTGTGTTAATATCCCATGGACCCTCGTGTCCCTCTTGCTGGATTGGGTTTCCCCCACCCTTGGTGTGATGATCGTTGGATTGTTCATGTTCCTCAAAAATAAAAGAAGACTGATGGTAGAAATTAAGTGTGTGAATGAAAAATAGAATGGATGCATTAAGGTTAACTATGTGAATTATATTTATACTATGACCATAAAAATCACCTAATGATGTTTGCATGTGAATGTATGCATGTAATAATATTCCCTTAAATCCTTATTGTTGGTTTCATGCGATTTACCGGTCTCATATGCTTAAATATTTGTAGAGTCATATGATAATGTGGCGTGAAGTTTTTATGAGGTCACTGATGGTGAAGTACGAATGTTAGTGAAGTACGCATGCTATAGTTCATGGATGCTATTAAATTTCGAATTCTCGTAAGATCGATAGAACTGAAGTTGATATAATCTTAGTGTTCTTGGATGGAACGATTTGCATTTGAATACCAATTACACACACTCTACCCACTTAAAGTCGATGCCAAAGAATTTGGAATGTCCTGTAATTCACCATCACAAATTTGGATTCTTTTTATGTAAACACAATATGTAGTTTCTTTTCAAATTTTGTACGTCTATGATAAAATCCTTGTCTGTTATCATCGTCAACTAGGATTTAAGTTGATCATAAAAACCTATAGGCTATTATCATCATTACAAATCTTTTGCCAATATAGGAAATGTGGATTTGATAGGAAGGTGCATGGACGACAATTATGAGAGTTAGATTGTTACTTTTTGTCTCTTCGACTCGCAACAAAATTAATAGTATTTGTTAAAGAAAGATTGCGTTTAATCTTTTGATTCCTTTTTATATCAACAATTGTAATTCCTTAAATGTTTTTTTTTACTTTACTAAATTCCTTTAATGGGTGGGTGACTCTAATTGGAATTAACTTTTAACCCAAGAAATGAATACTTATTACAAGTACATGCGTTATGATTAAAATAAGGAAATATTTTGGATTTGTCATTGATATTCATCATTCTTTTAAATCTCTAATTTCTCAAACTAATGGAGGTCTTGGGTAACGGATCAAGAGATAGACCCTTGATTTTCTACATTATAGCTAATAAATGTCCTTTAAGTTGATAACGTGGAATGTAAATATATGTAAACATCATGGTACGCACATATCATTTATGGCAAGATAACATGTATGTTAGCATGTATAAGATATAATATTAATGACTGACAACTCGATCGTACATATGGATGAGGATCAAATATATGATTTTGATACATGGCTATCCACTATAAATCCATTGTTACCGAAGAAGAAAAAAACAAATTTATCACATTGATGTGCACATTCAATTGGGATGCACGAATGATTGACATACACAAATGTTATCTTAGTTAAGAAGCTATGTAGTGTAATGTATTAGAGTTTGGGCTCTCAAAGTTGAAAAAAAAGGGTTACTGTATGTTACTCGTGATAGTAGTTTCGAAACTATGTTAATTGATCCGAGCATGATTATAGGATAACCCCAACAGTTAGTTGTATGTATATGATAAACTGCAAGTATTTTGTTCGGAGTAATATATATATATATACATATATAACAAATATCTCGGGTTGATTATAATAATGATGGGCATGTAACCTATAGTAAAGTAACCTGCAATAGTGGATAATCACACCATTAGACAATCATCGTTGTATATTTAGAAATGGATCAATACATTAGTGATTATATGTAGACACACATCTA
Source organism: Ottelia alismoides (assembly GCA_037367405.1). NCBI lineage: Eukaryota > Viridiplantae > Streptophyta > Magnoliopsida > Alismatales > Hydrocharitaceae > Ottelia > Ottelia alismoides. The sequence goes on from JAZKJV010005737.1 coordinate 15,325, forward strand.
CCTATATTCATATATACCAGAAGGATTTTATTTACAATGATTGATTTTGTGGTCATGATTATAGAGGTATTTATTATTGTTGGGATAGAAATTGTCTAGTAGTAGATAAATGTATCATGTAATACCTTCAAATCAGAGAACAATTGTATCCATGTAGTGTCACAGTTTCTAACCGTTATACAAGATTGGTACTACGCTTTCATCTACAATATGATCTTTTTGCAAAGGATCATCTCATCAATAAAATTAGTTTCAATATGAAAAATAAAACAGTGACGATTCATCTTTTCTAATAAACGATGATTGTAGTTAAATGAGTGACAATGGTGAAGGTCTAGAGCGGTCTTTACTATCAATGTACTGTTATATCATGCATTGAAATTCCCAACATGACACTAGTATTGATTATGTTTATAGTTGTTGACATCTCGTAGATAAAATTTCAAGATGACTCATAATGAGAAAATAGTGCATGATCGGATGTCTCTAATCACTTTTTACATCATTGTTAACTTTACCGAACCGTAGAAATCGTTTTAAGTAAATATTGAATTAATAAATAAAAGTAAGATTGAATTACCACTTTATCGACGTTTCGATGTATCTGTCATGGTTAGAGAAGTTAGCATACCCGAGAGTGTGGCGCAGCTCTCGTGGTCCCAGTGAGTCCTAGATGGAGTGTTAGTTCTAGTTCTGCGAGTTTGTCGGTGTGTTTCGCGACTCTGTCGGTTGAGCGTAGTGCTACGGGTACAGTCGGTGTGTCCACGTCCCTAGTACGGCACTCGTCGAATACTCGTACTTCGTGACAAGGGTGTATCCGGTGCGGTCCCGTTTGGCCGCGGTGTACTCGTTCCCGGGTATTCCCCTTATGATGGGTAAGCTGGGGTAAATGGGTTGAAGTTCGAGTTGGGGTTTGTTGGCTTGTGTCAGTTGCTCCAGTGCACATGTTGTGACTGTTGAGTTTGGTTATTAATGTTTGAACCCAATAACTAAATGATGGCAAGATCTCTTGAATATTATACTTATGTGCATAAACTTATATTATTATCCCAAACAATGCATGTAGATAAGTGTATAATTAGTGAGCTCATGATATGAATAAAAATAATGACACTTGTAGAGTACGGATAGCAAATTGCATGCAACTTATAATAATAATCTTATTGGTGGTTTGGAATAATGAGCAGCAACTACAAGAATAATAATGGAACATGAACATCCCTCTCTTTACTCTTTTACACTTTCTGCTTAGTGTAGTGTTAGCCTGTTTTAGCTGTACTGAGCATTTTAGCTCATACGTACTTCTTTGGAAACCCATCCAGGTTGACAGGTTGTTGAGCAGCAGTAGTGGCTTGATCTTCCGCACTTTGTACAAGACACAGGGTACAGTTTCACTTGTATAGTCTTAATAATTGTTGTATACCTTTGTAGTTCATGTAGTTTAAGTTGTTAGTCATGTAATAAAATATTATGGACTCTATTGCAAATTTGTTATGTTTTGGGAACCATGAATATATAAATGTCCTTTGAGCATTTTATTATTTACTTTTCCTGCTTTACATTCCGAATGTTAGTCATGATGTGTGAATGTGGCTATTGCTGAGTATCTGGATCCTAGGGAGATAGGTCTGACGTCCTCCCCGCGGGGCGGGGCGTCACACAAATACTATTTAAAACACATAAAATAAACGAAATGAATTAACGTAGAGAATAAAGGACCAAATGTAATTTCCAGGATGTTTATTTCCTTTTCATAACAATATTGCAATATTCAGGACCATTTATGCAAATAACACAATACATTTCCAATAAAATACGCTCTAGCAGTAGTATTTTTGGAAATAAAGTAACTTTCATGGTTTCACATGCGATTTCTACAAAAGAATGACAATAATATTTGATATTTCTAGGCTGGATGAAAATAAGGACACTCGAGACGGAATTCTTGCAAAATGCCAAAGAGCCTTACGGGCACATGTGACGTGGCATGGACCTAGATGCAATAACCAAAAGTCTGAGCATCTAATAGCTAATATTACAATTAAACTGCACTATAAAATAATGTTCGAGTATAAAATAGAAACAACAAAAGGCGAGGGGGTTTATTTGCAAAATACCCTCCTTGGGCGTGAGTGATCGATGGTCTTCAGTTATGCGATGAATGGTTCAGATTTCACAATACCACTTCAACGACGGACGCTTCTGATTATATCAAATCCTCGATCAAACAGTCGACTTGGGTCCTGGCAGTGGATCTTAATCTGACGACTTTATTGTCACATGTAAGAACAAGCAAAGAACTGTGAGCAAGTGAACAATAAATAAGTGCTCCGACTTCCATCTACCTCTTGCGATGCTGAGAGGTTCAATCGACTCTTGAGAGGGTTCTACAAAGTTAGGCATCCTCAGAACGATCAAGGCCTCATCAATTGAGGCCTGGGGCATCAATAAATCTCGAGAACCTGGTATGCCAATCTCGACTCCAAACCCCTCGGATAGGGTCTTGCTCAGCTAGAACCTGTTTGAGATCAAAGATGCCTCAAAGGCGAACACCCTCGACCTCCTATTGCTTGGAATAAAATCGAAATGGTACGGACTGGGCATATCAATATTGAAGGTGAAGGAGGAGATATGATCTCATCGATTTGTGTAGGATCTAAGGTGAATGGATGGGGATTATATGAAGAAATGTTGAGAGACAGAAATGGGAGTGAAATAAGGGTTAGAATAGTGGGTTTTACTAATGAACATAGGGATGGAGCTCAAGATCTCCAACGAACAAATTTTTACGAATTTTTTAGTTTTAAGTGAAATCAAAAAAGTCTACCTATAGAAATATACTAAAAATGAAAATATGGAGATAAAAGCACAAGAAATAATGCCTCACATAGCTAGGAGACCAATGAATCAATATTGTCGGAGCTGGCTCCAGTGATATGTTTCAATCTCCTCAAACACCCCTTCTCCATGCCTCAGATCGATGGGATCCTCCTCATCTCTTGAGGCAGATGCTCTAAAGCTCAAATCTTAGGAGTTTTAGTCTGCTAAGAGGGATTAGGCCCGAATCAAAGCTTGGAGGGGGGATAAATAGTGGAGGTGATGGGCTCACTTGTCTAGAGGATCTTGCTCAACTCGATGAAGATCGATCATATCTTAGGAGTGGGTGTGATTCAGGGAGATCTAATAAAAAAATTTCGTTCAGAGGGCCAAACAAGATCATGAATGGATTGAGGGAGAAAATGGCAGAAATGCGGAGCTCTGGCACAACTAGGGACAAGGGGAGGAGAGAGGGGGAATTGACCAGGGGGTCAACACACCCTGGATCCTTATTGCTCCATTTATGCACAAAACGACAATGCAAAAAATAAATTCAGAGGAAATTGAAATTAAAATGAATATGTTAAATAAAACTTAAACATAAATGTTGTTTGTAATTTAATAGCCTATTTTCTTGTTATTTTTATTTATTTTTACAACCTCATTTGTTATGTGTAGATTTTGCAAGCTCATTTATATATATATATTTATCTAGGTGTTGAGTATTTTAAACTTAATTTTTTATTTTTAAGTTTATTATTATATAAAAATATTTTATATATTATACTATCTTTCAATACATATTTATGTATTATTATTTTTTTTATTTTATTTACATATATAAATAATCTTATGTATGTACAATATATATAGTATACTTATATATTTTATTCTATTATTTATTTTGATGCATTTTTAATGGTTTTATTTTTTTTATTTCTATTTTTAGGAAGTTTTAAAAATTATTGAAAAGTATTTAAAAATACGAGGAATATAAAAAATGTAAGAATGAATTATATGAATAAAATACGTAAATCTATAGTACAATTGGTCCTCACATCCAGCTTTTGCCTCTCAATTCCATTTTAAATAAAACGACCTTCATTAGAAAGATAAATTAATTTAGAGTACAATGGAGTGAGTTTGGTGAATTTTAAGTTCAAAAGAAGATATTGATATGGGACATTTTGTTTACGGCTTCTTCATCTATGTATCCCAATTGCACAATACTTTATTCTTATGTGCAATTATTCTTATAATTTTCTATGTATTATTATGTACAAGTTTCATGTAGAAAATTTTATTATTTGATGTGTGTAGAAACAAGAATAAAACGGGGGTAAAAATAACTATTTTACACTATATAGAACTAGGATTTTATGTACATTGTCTGGCCCTTATCTCTCTATACTTTATTCCTTATCGACCACATCAACATTGACCTGGTCTCGGGATTTTGTGTCAGTCAATACCTTTGATATTTCCTTTCTTTTTCTTTTCCTTATATTTTTATTTTTGATTTAAATACAAGTATTTATACAATATTTACACGTTATTGTGTTAATGTTATTTTTTATTGAATAAAGGTAATCACATGCATTTTACTAGGTATTTAAAGCCAAAAGAAATGATAAAATGTGATGAAATGGATATTCATCACCTGGTTGCTGGGATTGATAGGATCCAAGGCTCTATTGGGTAGTTAGAGATTTGAGAGTGAGAGCGGTGTTGTAAAAAGTAGAGGGACACTAATAGGATGGACAGTCCCCCTTACCTATATGTCTAACAGGATCATGTGAATACCATACATCATTCACCTCCCACACCTGAGGTGGCTCCTCCAAGTCTCTCTCTACTTATGGCAAATGTTGTGGTGGCTAGGTAAAGGAGTGGTCCTCAACCCATGGCTAGGGTTGTGATGAGCGTCCCGACCACTAGGGTATAAGGTGCTAAACGGTCGTTGCGACCCACACGATTAGGACAGCTCGATCAAGAAAAATAGACCACCAAACAAAAATCAACTCGAAAGCACGAAAGCGGTCTTGCTATTAATTTAACCTGGTATAGCGACCAGGGTCGAACACAAGGAGCACGGGTTGGCCTTGCGGCCTACGAAGTAGTCAAAAAGGAAATGAAATAAAAGAAGAATGTATTTTTGGTGGTTTTTAATTATTTTATATTTTTTTGGCTTTTTTAATGTATTAAGAAACTAATAAAAGCAAAGAAACAACACACTTCAACAAATTATTAAATGCACTAAAAATCAACCAAAAATTCTAACAAAAATTTTTTTATGTGTTTTATAATTTTTAGTGTTTTTGGCGATTTTTTTGGGATTTTTCTGATATTTATTTAATTTTCTAAAAATAAAACAGTGACTGAAAATAGAGATACTGTCCAGCCGAGCTAAAAGGACATAGATAAAATATCTAGAAGCCCCAAATTAGCTAGGAGGTATTTTTACTGTATAGAAAATGAAACAAGGAAAATTTAGGCACCTAGTTTATTATTTTTAGATTTTTGGTTTATTTATTAGAATTTTTATGAGATTTTAGTGTTTTTTCAATTTTTAGGAGTTTTCAGTAATGAAAAATAGCCAAAATTGGCTAGAAAATCAAGCAAGTATAGACAAACAGTAGACAATTTTTTTGTAATTTTTAGATATGATTTAATATTTTTTGTGATTTTCAAAGTTAGACAGTAACGAAATTATATGTTTTTGAATTTTTAAAAATATCAAAATAAAACAAAATTTTCCCCAAAAATTCCAGAAATTTTTACACTATGGCAGGAGCCATGTGTCCAATTTTCGTTGGATTTGGAGTAGATTTGCTATTTTATTAAAAATAAAAAGAAAGCAAAAGTGCACAGGGACCTATCTGCAATTATAACAAAGTTTTGGATCCCTGGAACAAAACCCTGAAAAGTGTAGGGGTAGGAATGCAAATTACCCCCCTGGCCACGCACGATACACGTGACTCAGGCCTGGGGGGACCTGATTGCAATTCCTATTAATTAAAATTCAAAACGTAACAGGGAAAAAGGCAGGGCCAATAATGCAAATACACCAAAATATCACGTGTCGATGCACGTGTCCACAACTGACAGGGGTATAAATGCAAATCACATAAACATGAAGGTCCACAGTGCAATTTTCACAAAAAGTAAACAACTACACTACGTATTTACAGGACTAAAACTAAATGCAGAAAATAAAGGGGGCCTAAGGACAATTGACCCCTTTTATTAATGTCGACGGCCGGATGTGTGGCGTGTGGCAGATCCAACGAATGAGAACAATTGCGCCTTCGACCTTGAAACGCCTGGCCTGATCGAACGTCTGAGGGCGCTCCACGTGGAGATCGGACGGTCCTGGTGCTCTTGAGTCTAAACCCTCGGTGGATCGACGGAGGAGAAGAGGGCACGTGGCGATCTGACGGTGGAGGCTTGCTGGTGCCTCTTCCTCCGAGCGGATGGTCCAGATCTATCCTCGGAATGATCAGACGGTGACGCAACGCCTAAGATGGATGGATCAGATGAAAACTGGGGCGCTGAGGATGATCTGACAGTCGATGAGGCTCCTGGAAGAACTGGCGGCCGGCGAACTTCGCCGGCCCTCTGCGCGCACGGTGGACCTCGTCTGATGCTCCTGAGGTGCGAGGAAGCTTCGCCGTGAAGCTCCGCACCTGATGCACTGCTCTGATTAAAGCGAGGAACTCCAGAGAGCTCCGGCGACGTGGAAGAACAGGAGCTCATGTGCTCTGAAGTCTCGACCTCCAGATGAGGTCGAATGGGCTCGATATCTGCACAGGAAGAGAGCTGGGTCGAGGGCAAACTTCCTCGACCCGTCAGAGCGGGCGGAAGGTGAAGGATGAGCCGATGTGGAGGCTCTCCGGCGAGCGGCGGAGGGTGAGAGCCGATACCCTGCTCCGGGGCGAGCCAGGGGGATTGAAGGGTCGGAGAAGGTGGAGAGGGGTCTGGTGGACGTGGTGGCGGTGTCGTATGGGTGAAAGGGTGGTCGGAGACGATAGGCGGAGGTGGCGGAGCTAAACTACCAGCGACTGAAAAATCGAAATCTACACTAACCTACGGCCTAAAGAAGCTACCTGGCGGATGTAGTCGACTGGGCTGAAGCTCGGCAAGCTTCCGGTCGTTGCCTGCAAGGGGTCGTCGACTCCCCGAGGCTGGGCGCGCTCGCGGCGGCGCACGGCGGAGCTAACCACCGGATCAGTGGCTCCCGGCTTCCCGGGCCTCGCTGCTACTCTGAAGGACGCTGCTGTCACCCAGGAACTCCGGAGGAGGTCACAGGCACCGAGGGGAAGATCCAAAGATGGAAGAATAGGTCGCCGGTGACGACAATATATATGCTCGGAGATCCGGAAAGATGATGGTCGGGTGAGTAGCGCGGAGCTCGGATCCATCAAACCCACCCCGGGCGAGGGTCCTGTATGATCAAAGATTAATCGGAGGCTGGGGTTAAGTGAAATGGGTGTCGGATCAGGTGGGGGATAAATGGAGAAATCGGGTCATTCACCCAGATCCGCGGAGAAGAGGGTCTGCGGGGGAAGTTGACCGGGGTCAACAAACCCCCGTGGACCAATCAGAAGCCGCCAAGCACAAATTATTTGTTTATTTATTTTGAGGTAGAAAATGGTCGAATTAACAAAAACTTAAAACATGAAATATTTTTATTTTATTGTTTCCTATTTTTTAGTGATTTTTAATTGATTTTTCGAAATAAAAATAAAGTATTTACATTATATAGCTATATATAGGTATAAATACAATGTAGGGTTTTTAATTTTGATTTTTAATTTGTTATTTTTATACAATTTTATTCCCATTTTATATTTTATTTATTTATATTATAAAATGAGGAATAAAAAACATTTTATTTTATTTTTATTATTTATATACATAGGTGAAATAAATACATATGTACATTTATATACATGGTATATTTACAATGTATTTTTATGTTTTTAATTTTGTTATTTTTATTTTGTTTTTGTTTTAATTGTATTTATTTTATTTATTTACACTATATAATATAGAATATTTACAAAAATTTTGGAAATTAATTTTATTTATTTATAAGGCTAAATAAATATGTATGGATGGTCTATATACAATGTGAAAGTGATGTTTTTGTCCTTTTTGATTTTTCTATTTCTTTTGTTTTTATACTTATAAATATGTACAAGTATTTACAAACCAATTTGAGTCTATTTTTGTGAGGAAAATACTTTTATTTATTTACATAAATATTTACACACATGAGCCCCTATCTCCCTCTACTTTGGCTTTTATGCGGTCAGGCCCATGCTGAGCCCTCCCTTGGGTTAGGTTGCTCAATATTTATTCTAAATATTTCCTTCTTTTTCTTTTTAATCTTTATTCTTTTATTTTTGCACAAAAACATGCTAATTATAGATTTTTACACAATGCTTGCTTTTGGTAATTATTTATATTTACAACTATATACATGTATTTGCAAAGGTTTTTGTAGCTAAAATATAAGAATAAAGAGTGATGAATGAGTATTCATAACCCCCCTATACTTAACTTTGCTAGTCCCTTAGCAAACACTTATTTGAAAAAGAAGTGAAAAAGAATTAAAGAAAAAGAAAAAGAGAATGTACATGGATCAAGGCTGATTATTAAACTTGCCTTCATTAAATTAAGGTATGGAGCTCGATCAGATCTTTGGATTATTAATGTGTCGGAACCTTATTTGGACTTAAGTCTAAAACTCAACAGCCTCTAAATTCCACTAATCTATAACCAAGACTCCTCAATGCTCCAGATCAGAACAAGTCATCAATCACAAACCCTGAAGACCATGAATCTTTTCTTGTCCTGTGAATGTGAGGTCTAAGCTCTCCACCTCAGAAATGGCAACTTGACAACCCTCCCCAACAAGGTAACTCTATGACCTCAATCTGGCCACTCTTTCCTCGAGGAGCGGGGTATTCCCTTCTAAGTTCAAGTTCAACCGGCTCAAGAAGAGGAGGAAGAAGAGAATGGGTCAAGGCCAGTGTAGCAAAGTACCCTTGGGAGCTTGACCAGTGTAGCCAAGTCTCCCTGCTGCAAGCTACATCAGGTGGATCATGAAACGAAGCTTTGCTTATTGCACTCTATATACATACTCCGGTGGGATTATCATTTTCTCTCAGACCCACCACTTTTTTGGAGTTATTTTCTTTTTGCATTTTTTTCAAGTGCATCTATACAACATATACATGTGCAGCATATATAGACAAGGAGTTTTTCCTCTTGAGCCAGTAGACTATCCCTCTTTTGAAGCTTTATTGCAACCCACAACTCCCGTCGTTAGACCTCATGGCAACCAGACCAAGTTGAGACGCACTTCCTTCACTAAAAGAAGAAGAGAGGTTCCGCCTAGAAGTACGACCCTCATATGCTACCCCAAGTCAAGGAAGACTGCCTCCTCACCACCTCATCCGTAGAGAGCTCGGTGCATAATGATGGTGTCCAAGTAAAGCCATTGTCTATATGAGTCATGTGTTGTTGTTAAGTGCTCTACTTAGGCTCATTGAGATGACATGTGATCATAGCCTAGTGGACTCAAAGAATTAAGTCACCATGGACCTGAAAAGCCTTAAACCAAAGCCCTATAAGGTTCCTCTTAGAAATTAGGTGGATTAAGATCTTAATCAAGCTCCATTTCTCAATTTGATTCCAGGCTAGTTTAAGTGTCAACTATCATCCAGAAAAACTATATACATATGTACAAAAGATGTTATTTACACAAATTTTACAAACATGCAAAATTTTTGAAAAATGTTTTGAAATCATGAATGGATGATGCATGAAGTGCAAGTTTTGCAAAAAGATATTTACACACATTTACACAAGATTTTTGCAAACTTTTGATTTTCAAAACATTTTGGAAAAATTTTGTACTATATACATAATTTTGATAAGAAAATATTTACACAAGCTTTAAACAAAAGATTTTTGAAATCATTTTTACAAAAATAATTTGTACACTAGCTATTTATGTGCAAATAAAAGAAGTTTATGTACATGAAAAATTTTTAATTTTTGTGATTTTTTAGGGTTTTTAGCCATTTTATTTATTAACACACTCACACAAAGTACGAGTTATCGCTAAAGTATATATGAAATATATACACACCCCCCTATACTTAGCGTGAACGATGTCCTCAGAGTCAAGAGCGATGAAGAAGACATAACTCGTGCTAGGTATAGGGAAGTGAAAAGAAGGGCTATATACAGAGATGAATGAATGGAATAAGAAATCAAGAGGATCTCGGGTCTTCCCCCTATACTTAGGATCAAGTAATCCTAAGTATAGCAGGCTGTACACTAAGGAAAAACCGAGAGGAGAATGTACAGGGTCTACCCCCCCTATACTTAAGATCAAGTAATCCTAAGTATAGCAGCAAAACAGGGGTAGCAAGATACGAAGAAACTCACGAATATATACAAGAAGGAGGACATCACTCCCCCTATACTTAAGGTGGAGAACCTTAAGTATAGGCAACAACAAAAGTGATGGAACAGAACGAAGAACAACCCAATGTTTTCACCCCCCTATACTTAGGATGAGCAATATCCTAAGTATAGCAAAGATAATCCTAAGCGAGACCTGGGGTGAAAACAAGAACGGAAGAAAGAAAGATCAAAATAAGACGAAACACGTATATACAAAAGAGTACAGTGTTGAGGTGCCTCTCAACAAGCGCTAGATTTTATGCCCCTAGCTGGGCACAAAGGCTAGGACAACGCAGTATCAAGGTTCAGGAAGGCATCGGTAAGTCGAATGACGTACTGTCTCCGCAGTCTCGGTGTGAGAACAGCGACGAGCTCAACAGTGTAAACAAAGACACCCAGGTATGCAATCAAGCGGGTGTCTTCTACCGGCCAGTGATATGGAAAGGAGTGATCCGGATCCGGTAGCACAAAAGAAATCAGCGGCTCTGGATCAGACTGGAGTGAGAGTATGGAGCCGAAGAAATCAAACGTGGAGAAGGATGGATCAGTCGTGGAATCTTCCACGTCAATCAGTGTCTCAAGCAGGTGTGGACAATCAAGATCAGGAGACTCTCTAAGAAGATGGATATCCGATGTATGAAATAGAATCAGATCAGGCAAATCATCGAATATTTCTAGAATGGGCTCATCCTCGCGAGGGTCGTCGAGGTGAGAGGAATCAGAAGGATCTAAAGACTCGGTTTCGTGTTCCGCCAGATCGGAGACACTCTCAGAAAGTGAAACCGAGTACTCATCGAGTGCAGCATCCTCCCGCAGATAACCCTCGGGGAAAGATGCAAGATCAGAAGTGACAAGAAGAGGATCAGGATCTAGATGGGTATCTGCACTGCTATCAAGTATCCACTCAGTGCACCAGGCTGCATCATCATCGGAAGTGTAAGTCTCGGCAATCTGGAAACAGGAGAAGGTACTAGTCAACACCGCGGAAGCTGGCAAAGTGTCTGCGGCTGATCCTCGCTCTGCAGCTATGCTGGCTGCCAACTGGTCCTCAGCAAGTGTATATGTCTCAACAAAGTGGAGGACAAAAGGCTTGAAGACGGGACTCTCTGTGTCAGTACTCTCAAAGTGCTGTCCCTCCTCAAGCTGTGGCTGCTGGGCTGAATCCTGGTGACTGTCTGCATCCAAGAAGTGTCTCTGCAGGAAGGAAACTGACTCCTCCGGGATTGGAAACTGAAGTAGCTGAGTCAATGGCTGCAAAAGCTGGGGCTCCTCCGGCTCCTGGAGTATCAGAAGATCTGATATCCAAGACTCGTCGACTAGGAACTCTGGGGCTGCCTCGAACTCCAGCTGGAAAACCAATGGGAACTCAAGTAGACTCTAGGTCCGAACCTCTGCTATGGAAGTCATCTCCTCTATCCGTGGTGCTGTCTGCTCCAAGTCCTCGGGCTGGTGTGTAGAGGCTGACTCATCATGTAAAGTGACACACCGCACTGGTACTGCATCGTCCGCATGTGTTGTCCCGACCAAGGCATCCCGTGGTGAAGAACTCTGTGAAAGTAGCCTCGAGTTGGCATCCAGTAGGTGAATGTCGGAACTGCGGTGTGAACTGCCACATGTGGTAATCACCAGTTCTATCTGCTCTGCGGTCATCCCCCGCATGGAGATCTCTATCAATTTTGTCAGTGGAAGTCCGTGATCTGGAAATCTCCTCAAGAGGTCAAGAAACCTCGGCCATGCCTCGTGCAATGGCTCATGGGGGTCAACTGAAAAGTCCATGATCAAAGACCGCATAAACTCTGCTCTACGTGGGGGGAAGTATCTCTGCAAGAACTCTCGGCGTAGCTCTCCCCACGTCTCGAATGTCCTCCCCAATCGTCGGTGCCATCTCATGGCTCTGTCGTGAAGCGTGAATGGGAAGGTCCTGCTCATCAGCTCCTCTGCAGTGACGTATGAATATCTCTGTGCTCTACAAAGCTCCTCGAAAGCTGACAGGTGAAGATAAGGCTCCTCGTGCGCCTCTCCTAAAAATGTCGGCAGTCGCTGAATGTAATCCAAATCCAAGACGAATGGACCTAGTGTAGAAGCTGACTGAGCTCCATGTGCTATATGCTCCTCCATCCTTCTGGAATAGGATATGTCTGTTGATCTCCACTGCTATCTCTGGTCACCAACGGAGTGCGCTCTCAACTCAGCAACGACATCGTCCGGGTCTCGCATCTGCTCTATCTGGTATCCTCGGACGTCAAGCACAGCATGCCCAGAATAGTGAGATGAAAGGGAGGGAGGGAGCGGGAGGTTGGTCGAAGATAAAACCTCCCTAGAAGGTGGATTGGACTGATGGTCTGAAGATGCAGAAGAAAAAGCCGCAAGAGTCGGCTCACAGTGAGGGGGATCCATCATCCAGGGGAAAAGGAGAAGAGAAGAGGAAGACTGAAGGGAGGTGAGGGGGGGAAAGCAGATGGATAGAGAAGAGGATGGGGAAGATCGAAGGGATCTGGCAATCACACAAGATGAACAAGCAAACCCCCAATTCACCTACGCACACAAAGCTGAAGACCGAAGGGATCGGTCAATTATCTTGTCGATTTTATTTTAGGTGATCATCCAGTCTATCAGAGCGATTACGTGAGGTAAATAGGTATCCAGATCTTTCTCAACCGACTGTCCCGTACTGAAAGCCGGTAATCAGTCAAGAAAAGATCGGAGGCTCTATCCTAATGTGTGGATCACTCTCTCGCTCATCCAAACCAGACAAGGAGGGGGTTACTCTCCCCAAAACAGATTTTCAGTGAAGTGTCTTTTAGGTCAAGTATGATTAGCAGTCCGGATTTTATTGTTTTTGTTTTTAGATATTTTTTTAAATAAAAAGAAACGCCTAACGAATTTTTCGGTTCTCCTGATTATTAAGTCAAAAACAGGGGGAGAAGACGAAAAAACCGATGCACGATAAATCAATGAAGCATGCAAAGTAAGGAAGGCGTACCTGACTCCAGCACTCTACATGCAATATGATCCGCCATAAATGTAAATACTGAAATAAAACTACCTAAATGGTGCAGCGATAAAAACCGAGTCCTAGATGAGCAAGTCTACTCACAGAACCGTCTAACTGGTCACCGACCTCCAAGCCAAAGGTCCGATCTTGGCCTACCCCTCCTCTGCCCGACAAATCGGGGGTAGGAGAAAGCGCTTTACGGGGCAGGCTGCGGCACGTAGGCTACGAAGGGGATGAATCAGTTATTTTTATTAATTAATTATTAGTAGGTCCAATTAATCGCACTCATGGGAACAGGCAGATAATTAAGTGTGGGGATCCTACTAATTACAGCACAAGCAAGCAGAAAATCCTAAGTATAGGGGCTCGATGAAAACCGCGTAAACACCGGAAAAGGCAGCTAAAAGTCAAAACCGCGAAAAAGCTACGAAAAACACCTAAGGGTCCCCCGAGCACACTGGTGCTCGGCGAAACAGACCCGCTAAGAGTTCAAGTCCACAGTTCAAGTCTCTGAGCTCCTGTATTATTACAATAATAATCAAATAAATCCTAAACTACACCTCTCCCACTCAACTCTCTCTCGCGCTCTCCTGCGGCTCCGTGCAGATGGGAGCCGCCTCCAAGTCCCGCGGTTGCGTCGGCTTCTCGAAATTGGCCGACTCGGTCTTCGGGCCCTCGCAAGAAAAGAGACAAGTGGTCAGACCAATAAAAATAATTAAATAAGAAAAAGAAAAATAAATGGAAATAAAATGAGGGTATATATGCCAAAATACAAAATAAAATAACCACTCAAAATCAAACAAAAACAAAAATAAAAGAAATCAAAATAAAACAGAATAAAACAAAAATAAGATATAAACAAAAGCCGCAAAAAGCTGCGAGCTCTGAAAGAGCCGCGAAAAGCCGCGAAAACAAAAACGAAAAGAAAATGAAAACTACTAAGCCGTGCTCCCCGGCAACGGCGCCATTCTGATGAGCGTCCCGACCACTAGGGTATAAGGTGCTAAACGGTCGTTGCGACCCACACGATCAGGACAGCTCGATCAAGAAAAATAGACCACCAAACAAAAATCAATTCGAAAGCACGAAAGCGGTCTTGCTATTAATTTAACCTGGTATAGCGACCAGGGTCGAACACAAGGAGCACAGGTTGGCCTTGCGGCCTACGAAGTAGTCAACAAGGAAATTAAATAAAAGAAGAATGTATTTTTTGTGGTTTTTAATTATTTTATATTTTTTTGGCTTTTTTAATGTATTAAGAAACTAATAAAAGCAAAGAAACAACACATTCAACAATTTATTAAGTGCACTAAAAATCAACCAAAAATTCTAACAAAAATATTTTTATGTGTTTTATAATTTTTAGTGTTTTGGTGAATTTTTTGGGATTTTTTCTGATATTTATTTAATTTTCTAAAAATAAAACAGTGACTGAAAATAGAGGTACTGTCCAACCGAGCTAAAAGGACCTAGATAAAATATCTAGAAGCCCCAAATTAGCTGGGAGGTATTTTTCCTGTATAGAAAATGAAACAAGGAAAATTTAGGCACCTAGTTTATTATTTTTGGATTTTTTTTGTTTATTTATTAGAATTTTTATAAGATTTTAAGTGTTTTTTCAATTTTTAGGAGTTTTCAGTAATGAAAAATAGCCAAAATTGGCTAGAAAATCAAGCAAGTATAGACAAACATTAGACAATTTTTTTGTAATTTTTCGATATGATTTAATATTTTTTTTGTGATTTTCAATGTTAGACAGTAACGAAATTAGATGTTTTTGAATTTTTAAAAATATCAAAATAAAACAAAATTGTCCCTAAAAATTTCAGAAAATTTTGCACTATGGCAGGAGCCATGTATCTAATTTTCGTTGGATTTGGAGTAGATTTGCCATTTTATTAAAAATAAAAAGAAAGCAAGAGTGCATAGGGACCTATCTGCAATTATAACAAAGTTTTGGGTCCCTGGAACAACAACCCTGAAAAGTATAGGGGTAGGAATGCAAATTACCCCACGGGCCACGCACGATACACGTGACTCAGGCCTGGGGGGACCTGATTGCAATTCCTATTAATTAAAATTCAAAACGTAACAGGGCAAAAAGGCAGGGCCAATAATGCAAATACACCAAAATATCACGTGTCGATGCACGTGTCCACAACTGGCAGGGGTATAAATGCAAATCACATAAACATGAAGGTCTACAGTGCAATTTTCACAAAAAGTAAACAACTACACTACGTATTTACAGGACTAAAACTAAATGCAGAAAATAAAGGGGCCTAAGGACAATTTACCCCTTTTATTAATGTCGACGGCCGGATGTGTGGCGCGTGGCAGATCCAACGAACGAGAACAATTGCGCCTTCGACCTTGAAACGCCTAGCCTGATCGAACGTCTGAGGGCGCTCCACGTGGAGATCGGACGGTCCTGGTGCTCTGGAGTCTAAACCCTCGGTGGATCGACGGAGGAGAAGAGGGCACGTGGAGATCTGACGGTGGAGGCTTGCTGGTGCCTCTTCCTCCGAGCGGATGGTCCAGATCTATCCTCGGATGATCGGACGGTGACGCAACGCCTAAGATGGATGGATCAGATGAAAACTGGGGCGCTGAGGATGATCTGACGGTCGACGAGGCTCCTGGAAGAACTGGCGTCCGGCGAACTTCGTCGGCCCTCTACGCGCACGGTGGACCTCGTCTGATGCTCCTGAGGTGCGAGGAAGCTTCGCCGTGAAGCTCCGCACCTGATGCGCTGCTCCGATGAAAGCGAGGAACTCTAGAGAGCTCCGGCGACGTGGAAGAACAGGAGCTCCTGTGCTCTGAAGTCTCGACCTCCAGATGAGGTCGAATGGGCTCGATACCTGCACAGGAAGAGAGCTGGGTCGAGGGCAAACTGCCTCGACTCGTCAGAGCGGGCGGAAGGTGAAGGATGAGGCGATGTGGAGGCTCTCCGGTGAGTGGCAAAGGGTGAGAGCCGATACCCTGCTCCGGGGCGAGCCAGGGGGAGTGAAGGGTCGGAGAAGGTGGAGAGGGGTCTGGTGGACGTGGTGGCGGTGTCGGATGGGTGAAAGGGTGGTCGGAGACGACAGGCGGAGGTGGCGGAGCTAAACTACCAGCGACTGAAAAATCGAAATCTATACTAACCTACGGCCTAAAGAAGCTACCTGGCGGATGTAGTCGACTGGGCTGAAGCTCGGCGAGCTTCCGGTCGTTGCCTGCAAGGGGCCGTCGACTCCCCGAGGCTGGGCGCGCTCGCGGCGGCGCACGGCGGAGCTAACCACAGGATCAGTGGCTCCCAGCTTCCCGGGCCTCGCTGCTACTCCGAAGGATGCTGCTGTCACTCAGGAACTCCGGAGGAGGTCACAGGCGCCGAGGGGAAGATCCAAAGATGGAAGAATAGGTCGCCGGTGACGACAATATATATGTTCGGAGATCCGGAAAGATGATGGTCGGGTGAGTAGCGCAGAGCTCGGATCCATCAAACCCACCCCGGGCGAGGGTCCTGGATGATCGAAGATGAATCAGAGCCCGGGGTTAAGTGAAATGGGTGTCGGATCAGGTGGGGGATAAATGGAGAAATCAGGTCATTCGCCTAGATCCGCGGAGAAGAGGGTCCGCGGGGGAAGTTGACCGGGGTCAACTAACCCTCGTGTACCAATCAGAAGCCGCCAAGCACAAATTATTTGTTTATTTATTTTGAGGTAGAAAATGGTCGAATTAACAAAACCTTAAAACATGAAATATTTTTATTTTATTTTTTTCTATTTTTTAGTGATTTTTAATTGATTTTTAGGAATAAAAATAAAGTATTTACATTATATAGCTATATATAGGTATATATAAAATGTAGGGTTTTTAATTTTGATTTTTAATTTGTTATTTTTATATAATTTTATTCCCATTTTATATTTTATTTATTTATATAATAAAATGAGGAATAAAAAGACATTTTTATTTTATTTTTATTATTTATATACATAGGTGAAATAAATACATATGTATATTTATATACATGGTATATTTACAATGTATTTTTATGTTCTTAATTTTGTTATTTTTATTTTGTTTTTTTTAATTGTTTTTATTTTATTTATTTACACTATATAATATAGAATATTTACAAAAATTTTGGAAATTAATTTTATTTATTTATAAGGCTAAATAAATAGGTATGGATGGAATTAATTTTATTTATTTATAAGGCTAAATAAATAGGTATGGATGGTCTATATACAATGTGAAAGTGATGTTTTTGTCCTTTTTGATTTTTCTATTTCTTTTGTTTTTATACTTATAAATATGTACAAGTATTTACAAACCAATTTGAGTCTATTTTTGTGAGGAAAATACTTTTATTTATTTACATAAATATTTACACACATGAGCCCCTATCTCCCTCTACTTTGGCTTTTATGCGGTCAGGCTCATGCTGAGCCCTCCCTTGGGTTAGGTTGCTCAATATTTATTCTAAATATTTCCCTCTTTTTCTTTAATCTTTATTCTTTTATTTTTGCACAAAAACATGCTAATTATAGATTTTTACACAATGCATGCTTTTGGTAATTATTTATATTTACAACTATATACATGTATTTGCAAAGGTTTTTGTAGCTAAAATATAAGAATAAAGAGTGATGAATGAGTATTCATGCGGTTGCCTTGACATTTGTTGTGTCTTTACATGATGTTCGCGATAAATGGGAGAAGCTTATGTAGACATGACATGTATCTTCATCCGAGATACCTTCTTAGCCAAGTCTTCCATCTCCTTCGGTAACTTGGACAAACTACTGTCAAGTTCATTAATCCTCCTACTGATTCTCTCCACTACTGTCTACTTATCTACAATGATTCCCGTGCTAGGAATCATATCCTTTGTGACATCAACCACAACCTTCTTTCCCCTGCTAGGTAAGAGTGTGATGCGGGACTTTTAATAAGCTTTATTAGCAGTCTGTGAACGACACATCTTGGCCATATTCTCAAATATCTT
The DNA here is from genome assembly GCA_037367405.1 of Ottelia alismoides. Lineage (NCBI taxonomy): Eukaryota > Viridiplantae > Streptophyta > Magnoliopsida > Alismatales > Hydrocharitaceae > Ottelia > Ottelia alismoides. Next base: position 33,612 of record JAZKJV010005737.1, read on the forward strand.
CATATGATATCCACAACATTTGAAGCATATATTCATCCAAAGGTAGCGCTCAATAAACGATGCACCTCAGGGTTAAGACCGTTGTACAATGACAGAACTAGGATATTACTCCCTAGTAGTCCATGTCTATAGAAAATCATTGAATCTCACTCAAGTATCACAAAATGGCTCGTTTAGCATTTGAGAGAAACTCGTGATGCGTGAGAACATCTGGTTGGTCCTACTAAAAAAGGTCCTTGAAATGATTGTATGCAGTTACAACTACCCCAAGCTCTTCATCGAATAATCTTTCTTATCTCCCAAGGCAAAATGTAGGTCTTTGAGTCTTTTATAGTCCTAACCAACCCTAGGATGACTAAGATCATCACAAGCCAACCCATAGTCCCTGAGGAATGCATATGGTTCCTCGTGTGCATTCCTAATTAAAGGAGGCAACAAATTAAGGAATTGAAGCTTCAGCTCGTATTCACCCTCAAGTTGGGATGGACTCGACCTATTTTGAACTCGATATGCCCAAGATTATATGTTGTATCCATTGGTGCATCGACACCCGTAATAAGCAGAAGGAAGTTATTAAATATTATTTACTACGCATCACGAAAATGCAAAATATTTAGCAAACATTTTACCAAAACATTATAAGTTCATCATATGAACTACAAAATATAGCACATCAATTGTCCATTCAGTAATTATGAATTCTAAGGAAATAATTTCTAAAATAATTTCTTATATTCATAGTGAATATAAAGAACAAGTTAGGGTTACCTCATCAAGCATGGGTTTCGAAGTATGAAACCTCCCAAATCAAGTCTAATCTGTAGAAGTCTCTCTTGTGGGCGCATAGATGAATCGTGTTACTTCCCATGAACCCAGACGCCGACCAGAGCAACAAGAAAAGGAGTACGAGAGATGGATACTCTCAATACTCTTCTGTACTCAAAGAGCATTAAAGTTTTAAGGACTATTTCTCTCCAAAATTTTTGTGTTACAAAAGAGCGGGCCATGCCTGTCTTTTATACTTATACCACATGTCCAATATGTGTGTTATAGTCCCTTGGATTTTAAATTAAGGACTTAGAGCAAGTCCTAATTCAGTAAGGATTATCTCCTTTTTATTTCATATTAATATTAATTAATTAACAATAAATAAGCAACAACATAGCTTAATTAAAACTAGTTAAGGTTGTTGCCCTTTTATGTATTAATTATTTAACTTGATAATCTCATTATCAAAATTGATGAAATCATGGAATTAATCCTCAAAGAATATGAATCATACTCATGAGCCCATAATTAAATGTTGATCCAATTTACATCTACAAAATTAATGTGAATCAAAATTGCATAATTTCATGCTTTTGGAAATATTATATAAATCATGTTTACATAAATATTTATAAGGATCATATCCATATAAATATATATTATTACGAAAAACTAATCACATTAATTAATGAGATATATTTGTGAATCTTATTCACAAAATTACCCTTATGCAATAATAACTATTATTATTACAATATTCCCATTAACTGGTATGTGTCCTAATCAGATTAGTATTCATGAGATAAATATGCAGATATTTGGAGATAATGTCGGGGAGATCATATTATCCATGTATAGTGACTTGAAATTTGGATAACTATCTAATTTCAGGGTTTATACTATTTTTGCAAAAAATCCACCACCTGCGAAGGTTGAGCTTGAGCCATAACACTTTACATTCTCAATGAGATCGACAAAACACATCACACTCTCCTTGAGCCGGATGAAGTGTCTATGAGCTGAATCCAGATTCCCTGACTACTTCTTATCATAGTCCAAACTATTTGGAGCTAATAAATGAGCGCACGGAGCTTGTATATTACTATTTCCATAATCATTTCATTTTCCAACATTTGGACATTGAACTTGAAATTGGATTCAAGTGAAATGTGATTTATTCCAATTAATTCACAAATCATTTAGCTAAATGGAGCCACTAAAATCCATCATGTTTCATCACTCCCTACGAATGCAAGTGTCATGGTATATGATTCTACCAAATATATTCTGGAGTGTAAATATTTCAGTAAATATTGAAATAAACCCCACGGAGTATTTTGTATTTGCCAATTTTTCCGTGCAACTCAACTCACGTAGGGTCCCCACGTGATTTGGGTGAGTTGCACACACATTTCTCTGATATTTTGTATTTATATAAATCCATGAGTTTGTATATGCAATGTATTTTTGTGCATAAATTGCACAAAAGACCAATCATTTTGTCTATTTACATGTATACCCCTCCCAGGTGTATAATATTTTTATATTTGCATGAAAACTACAACCAAATGTCCCTAGATTTTGTAACGAGGTTTTGAAATGAAGAATACATTTATTATAATTACAATTTAGTCCATTCTGTTAAATGCATTGCATAATCTTGGGATTTTAGTGAAAAATATCTCATGTTCGGTTTTTGTTTTGCAAAAAGTACGGTTATTGCCATGAATGATGTATTTAATTATCATATTTTCAATCTGAATTTTAAGCATTTAATTATTTGTTGAAAATTGAACCATGTCTTTATTTTCTTTGTTTAGACATAAAAATTAAAAAAAAAATCATTATGTCTTATAGTAACTCCAAACAAAAAATCCTTAATAAAAAGAAAAGGCCTAAACATAAAAAGGCCCCAATATCCCTTATAAAAATCTTAAAAATTGTAAAAATTCCAAAAATCTCATTTTCTATTTTTATAAAGAATTGACAAAGATTTCTCTCATGCCTTTCTTCGTTCATGGTTCAAGATTCAAGCATCCTAGGCATAGAGGAACCACACCAATCAATCCTAGTTTTTTGTACCATATGTGTGAGATCGCTTGCTAAACACATTTGCAACCACGTTTCCCTTACAGGGATGGTAAGAGATCTGTTGGACATGCGAGCCCACGACGAGCCATTATGCAATAAATGTTATTGTGAATATCATTCCCTAATCTGAAATGAAGAATAAATAATTTGCATAATAGGTCCCTTAGTACAATTAGGGCTATGTACCATGGCCATCTTGATGATCATACAGTTGTTGATTCAATTATTGAATCATAGAGGCTGGTGCTTGGATGAATATCTAAAGAGTTAGATTGAGTCCAGCCTTAGTAGGAGATGGCAATCCTTTCTCATTTAGGCTGATATCTAACCGGCCTCTTGATGCAGGTCCTCTGCATAGGAATAGGGATTCAGAGGTGTTAGATAAGTTAGGTCAAAGAGTTGACTTAACGAGATCGAGATAACCAAAGTCCTATGTCATATGCTATCATGATATAGGCACGCATCCTCTGACCAGAGATAGATGTGTTATTGTATGTACATTTGGCAGACCAATAGGTTGATGACCTAATCAAGGTCTATACACCGGCGCGTTGGTGTGCATATAAGGGCATATAAGTAATACAATCTCTCCAAGGGATCATACAGGTTCACTACTGAACCGGAAGACATGAGCTCACTCATGAGATATCGGGAAGATTCAAATTCCGTGCATGGTCGTCTCGCTTTGGAAGCTTGACTAAATTTGTTGGATTGATATATATATTTTTGGAAAGTATATGATCAACACCTGGGTATGATATATGCTTTTGGAAAGTATATGATCGATGCCAACTCCCAATGATCAAATGAGAAACTTAATGATAAACTCTGAAGTAGACAGTGTAAAATTGATCTTATATACTTCAAGTTTATTCTGAGTCTTCCAGTATGCAGGATGTACAGGTATTGGGAATACCTGAGGGTGATGTGATCAGAAACGGTTGTATAACCATGATGCTTCCATTCCTAGGGAGTGATGAAACGGGTCTGGATTTTAGTGACTCCTCTCAATAGAGAAGTAATCTGATCTTAGTCCAAATCTTGGACATTGATCTGAATGTGATTCAGATGCAATGAGAAGATTAGATTTGCAGTCTTGATTTAATCAAGCATCTGTGAGAGGCCCGAGATCTGGATTTGAGATATGATCTCAATATCAAGTCACTATACGTGGAACAATACAATCACCCTATCCTTATCTCAAAGTATTCGTGGAGAAAGTGCATTATCCTTGAAAGAGTTCGGGATAATTTCATTATTGATATAAGTATTCGAGCATTGAGAAAATAGATAATTAAATGTGATTTAATTATCATTATTAATTTGAATTCGATTCATATTATAAAGTGAGTTATCTTAGATAATTAAATGCGATTTGATTATCAAAGATGTAAATAATGTGAATGTGATTCATATTATTTGGGCACAAGAGAAAAGAGATCCAAGATGATTAAATGTGATTTAATTGTCATGGATATGAATAATGTGGATAGAAATATCCATATTAATCATATATATTATAAACATGATTTATAATATATAAGAGAGAGCTATTTGTAATTTACATTTGTTAATTAAATGTTGATGTGAATTGGATTCACATTGGACATTAAATTGAAAATGAAATTTACATTTTGATTTGGGTTGTGAATGTGATTCACAATTTTCCAATGGAAAGATTGCAATATTCACAAATTATTTTTGAATTATTTTTGTTGAATAATTTACAACAAGTGTTGTTTTAAATCTTGGAGATTTCCATGGAATAATGTAATCTCATGAGATATCATGAGATTACATGAGATTGCCACCTAATCGCATATTATGGAAGGAGGCAATCTTCATTCCAATAATCTCCATGATTTCTTGATTTAGTTTTGGGATTGATTTATATTGATTTATTAATATAGATTTAATCTAAATTAAATTAATTGTTGTTGGTTTTTACCAACACAAATCTTAGCCATTAAAAGAAACACAAATCAATGTCAGCCATTGGATTTGTGTTGTCCATGGATTGAGATTCATGGATCCGAAAATATTATAAAAGGAGAGGCAACACCTTTTCTCTTCTCTACACAAGAGAACATAAGTCTCTCTCCTTTTTTTCTCTACATGCCCCCTCTCCTTCTCTCATGTGGCCGTCCACCATGGATGCCCTAGAGAGAGTCACCATCGCTGCGGTGTCGTAGTTATGCTACCCGATCGGTTGCTCGTGGATCTCCGTCTCCTTCGGTGTGCCTTGCTCGTGAAGAAGATGTTGGATCTTGTGTGTCGAGATCAGGAGATCTGCCGCTTGGATTATCAACATGGATTGCGAGAAGCACGTGATTCATCCCCGCGCTTGCAAGCGTCTCCTCCGTCGGATCGGACTTGAGACTGGAGGTCTCTTCGTTTAGAGACTCGATCACAACCACGCTTCAAGAGGTAATCCTATTACGTGTTTGTGATTTAGACGAAACTATTCGAGAAGTGTTCTTGGATCATGTGGTTTCGTCGCATGAAAAAAATTAATTTCCGCTGCATAGAACAACTAGTCTGACTAGTCGTTCTTCGTCGTATTTGACATGATGCGCACGCTTCTGTGATGCACTTAGGGATCTAACCATATCATTCAATTGGTATCAGAGCCTTAGGTCGGAGGTTTCGGATACGATCCGTAAACCTAGGACGACTTGGGTTCATTAGGGTTGCGAAAGTTTTATTGCATTTCATTTTCGCATCTCTGATTAGTGATTATTTTCCTCCCTTTTTAAATTACTTAAACACGAAAATAATAATTGGATATTGTTCCCCATTAAATAAGGAAATCATAGGATCTGAGTTTATGTAATTTGGATTTCGTTTGCTCGAGATATGGTTGTTTTAATGAACATGTATTCACTGTTGCGGGAACTGCGAATCTTAACGTGATTAATGAGTTAATTACTATTTTGATCCGCCTAGAAATGCATGAAATATTACTTAAGTTCTGTCCTAAATAAATATAGCAATCTTCGAAAACTGATTTTGTCTAATTTGTATTTAAATTGATTGAGATACGTTAATTTTAGTAAGTAGGGGTCACTGCTGAAATTACATTCCTGATCAAGAATCATGTGATTGTCAATTAGTGAAATTAATTGTTAATTTCATGAAATAATTATGGAAAATATTTGAGAAATATTTATTGATGATTATTTCCTTAATTGACTTGGTCTGAATCAATAAATTGATCAGATTTGATCTAGATCATAATTGGAAACACAATCAACAAACAATTTGCTTGAATAGGATTGGGAATTTGTCTAGCAAATTTCCTTATAATCAAAAATGTTTTGATCATTATTATATAGTATAATTTCCGTTGAAGAACCGATGATCATCTCAAAGTACACCTTGATCTATGTGGCATTATCCTTTCCTGAGGTGGATATGGTGTCTAGTCGGGAAGCATTGGGGTAGCAGGTCGCACCAGTTGCGGTCCGTCCCACTTCCGTTGGTACTGGCCATGACAGCGGGTAGGGACTCGATAATGCCGGAGAAATCAATATGTATTTTTCAAATTATTAAAATTCAAATTAATACATATTTTGAGATAATACCATATATGTATTCAAGAAAAAACAATTAAGTTTGTTGATTAAATTGGACTGATAATTGATTTAATGAGATTGAATTAATTATATCCAATTAAAAACACTCTATTATGAATAGATGTGCATTTCCCTTGGAAGAATTAATTATGTGAATATGATTCATGATAATTAATTAAAATTTGAATATGATATCGAGGATCACATAAGTGACATCCATGGTCTCCTGTCAAGGCGAAGGGTTCCGTCGCCAGATATTGTATGTAGGAGACGCCTGTTCAAAGTGACAGCTGCTGCATACAATCCATTTGGATCGGGCTCTTCGCTTCTCAAAAGAGTAAGGACATATGCGTAGTGACCCCAATATCGGGTCCTCATATTATCGGGGCAATATTGGATTGTGCATAATGAATTGTATTCGTATTGAAGGATGGTTCAACTAATGACATGTCAACATCACCTTAGGGGTTGTGGGCCTGGATGTTGAAGACCGAATTGGGAGATGCAAGTTGGACTTGCAAGGCGGAATGTATTCCCTCTTCTTTTTATCGGAGTTACAGGTTCTCATATTATTGGGATGTAACAAAGATAGGGAAGGAGATCCTAGATCTTGCTTGAGATATATTGGTAATTGTATCTCTCACAATGAAAGTGATTAAGGGAATGAACTTTCAATGATGACAAGGCAAGACAGCTTTGATATAAAAATTCCTAAATCAAAGTAAAATGTGTATATATATTTATATATTTTTATGCAAATTTCTTATTTTAGATAATCCTTCATTAAACCCACTCAATGTTATACTCTATAATAACCAGTAAGTTATCATCGATTGGATCCATGATCAAGATATTATACATGCAGTTAGACACATAATGTATGTGGTTGCAATGTGCAGGTCTTCCTCATAATAATGAGGAATGACAATTAAATAGACAATAGAACTACAACCCTAGGGTTCGTATGTCTCTACAGTCTTGATCTCTCATCGAATGTACTTTGGAAGTGACATGTCGATGATGATCATAATTATCAAATAGTCCTTATAAAATCTAAGAAGATATTTTGGCATGCATATGTGCTCTCGACATTTAATCATGAATGATATGGTTCTCTGCATCATGCAGAATGGTGGCTCTATAAGAGATGTTGTATTCAAATTGTTTGAATACCTACTTGAACCAATGTTTTAAGAATTTAGATGGATGTAGATATGATGAGTGTCATCATTCTACTATCTATACTCTAGTCATTCATGAAGATTCATATTATTCATAGTGTATGAATTGAATGAAGCATGTATAAATGTTGAAATACTCTTATATTGAAATTTTTTTGATTTCGACATAAGAGATCCTTTCTTTTGAGAAATGGTTGCATATAGATAAATGAAACACAGTGGAAGCATGGGTTGGACCCAAGTGAGAAGAAAAGTCAAAGAGTTGATTGTACTTATGTAACTTCCATATGACATCCAAATAGTTGGATGAATGCCAATACTGCAATAAGTTGATGTATTGATAGTATGACTATCAAGTTTATCTAGAATCCTTAGAGAAGGACTTAGATGGTGCATCTGGATAATCTACATTTAATCATTGAAATTGACTTTCTTATAATGTAGATCAAAGTCTAATAATTGTATCTCACTCTTCTAATGAAACTTGCAATTAGTTGCATATATATTAGAAGACTATAAAATTTGATTTTAAGGTTTAATGGTCATCCACATGGATATTGATGCAATTATTGTAACAATATATATTGGATAGATGGACTTGTTAATTTCAGTAGGAGAGCCCTTAGTCTTAGAGAATGTCTCTATGATCCAGATTTTAGAATACACTCATTGTTTATTTCTAAATGTTAGAAATAAACATGAATTATGTAATAGACCTATCATAAAGAGTTATGATGGAGATATTTCAAATAGTAATCTAAAATTTTGTGGACTCTACTAAATTAGAAAATTAATGAATGGTTCATTAAGATTTCTAATACTAAAATTAAACCATTAAATATCAAGGATGAAGATCATTTTATAATGATCTAGCATCATGTTTTGGACAATTGTCTGTTGATGTGATCAATAGACTGAGAAGAGGTGAAACTTTAGATTGTCTAAAGGTTCAAATCTTACACTTGTGAATACTGTATTCAAAAGTAGAAATGTCCAATACACCCTTCTTTTGGAATGGTGCAAGATGTCAATGCATTCAAAATCTCATACATATTGATGTATGTGAATCATCTATATCGTAATAAACATTATGGATATGTGATATCTATTGATGATTATTTGAGATATGAGATTTCTTTCCTTCACCTTAGAAAGCTTTGAAATGTTCAAAGATTTCACAATTTTGATTTTGAACCAAAGTCTGAAGGAAGATGAAATGAATTTGATACAACATAGGTAGCTTGTACCTATTAGATGAATTCATGAAATACCTTATAGAGATATGAATATTATTGTTATCTCATCCTCCTTATAAACCTAAACTCAATATGAGTTGTAGGGAGATACAATTGGATCATGTGTGACATGATATGATCAATGATGAATATTAGCATAATTATCTATTAGTTTCCAAGGTATATATGTAGTAGAGACTACAATATATATCCATAATAAGGTTCCAAGAAAGTAAGCTAGAATTTAGCACTTGAAAGTGCTACTTCATTAAGAAAATAAAGGATGGTATTAGATACCTACTTTATGACCTTGAGATTCTTAAAAGATCTCATCTTTGAGAATATGATTCTTATAGGATGACTCTCTTGAGAATCAAGATGAAAATGAAGTAAAGGAACTTAGTTAATCTTGAGATGATAATGAAGCTCTTGGAATCGAAAACTAAAAAGATAATTAAAGATGAAACACTAATATCTCCTTAAATAAGTTTGAAGATGGATTCCATGTGTCAGTTGAATCTGACAATGATCTAACTTCATATGATAAAGCTTCTAAAGATCATGGCATGGAAAGATGGATGTTAATAATAAAGTATAAAGTAGATTTCATATACAAGTGTTGTATATAGACCCTCGAGGATCCACCTATATGGGTAAGACCCATTAAGGTTTAAATGGATCTTCAAGAGAAAGAGGAAACATGATGAAAATGTAGAGACCTTCGAAGCACGGTTCGTGGCAATGAGCTGCACACCGAAGAGAAGACATCGCTTGCAATGAGACTTTCTCTCCAGTGACCTTGCTTTAACCCATCAGAATATTGCTAACCATAGCTACACTCAAATAATCCTCTTGTAGTTGGAATATTGGATTTGATGAAATCATAAATGTTATGGCTTCAGATAAAATCTTGATAAACCATATGAAGCTTAGTGGGAGTGCCATTGTGTTCATCGTGCTAAATGTAGATATACTAATCATTTGGAATGATCTAAGGATGATAATAATAAGTGTTTTATAATCTGGTTGTTCCATACCTCGAGATATGATCTCAAGGATTCCTCTTAGATCATTGTTCTGAAGTTGTTCAGAAGCAAAGAAAAAAGGGTATTGGGACCATCACATTAATGGTATACCTTGGACATATTCCATTTTCTTGAAAAAACCAAGAAAAGCTTCATTCGCTTAAGATGTGGTAGTGACCTGTCTAAAGGGATAGCACCTGAAAGAGTTGAGGAGGAGAATGCTAGAATTGCTTGCACTTGTGCATCAATTGCGAGAATCTGAGTGTATGCTAGATGTGTACAAGAGCCAGATGTCTGCCTTGCAGTGGGAGTAGTAAACTATTACTAATCCTACTATAGAGATAAAACAGTTGATTGAAGTAATAACAATATCTTCAAAAGATAATGAAACTTAGATATAGTGATCTCAAAGTCTTATCTTCAAAAGTTTGAGAACTTGTAGATAGTGATCTATAAGGGTCTCAACTATAGACACTTTAGAAAATAGAGATCTCCCAGAATAATGGTATTCTGATAAGGATTATGGAAAACTGGTTATAATAATTATTAAGATGTAGTGTCAAGGACACTATAGCTAACAAAATTGAGTATTGGTTGCATAAGATGCAACATTCGCATTGGATGTGAACAATGTTATTAGGGGATATGCAAGTGTCGTAAAAGGACTTGGCGTAGTCTCTTGGGAACAAAGTGACTAATCAGCTTACCTAGCTATTTTTTAAATAGCCTATGATTGTCACATGAGTGTCGGTTTAAATGATTAGCCCATTAACGGCTCTTTGGGCTAGTGGAAGATTGTTGGACATACGAGCCCACGGCGAGCCATTATGCAATAAATATTATTGCAAATATCATTACCTCATCTGAAATGAAGAATAAATAATTTGCATAATAGGTCCCTTAGTACAATTAGGGTTATGTACCATGGCCATCTTGATGATCATACAGCTGTTGATTAAGTTATTGAATCATAGAGGTTGGTGCTTGGATGAATATCTAAAGAGTTAGATTGAGGACTCATCAAGCACCGTCAAATGATTGTTAAGAGATGATCTCCAACTTGAGTAGGATATGGCAATCCTTTCTCATTTAGGATGATATGTAACCGACCTCTTGATGCAGGTCCTCTGCATAGGAATAGAGATTCGGAGGAGTTAGATAAGTTAGGTCAAGGAGTTGATGTAACGAGATCGAGATAACCAAAGTCCTATGTCGTATGCTGTCATGATATAGGCACGCATCCTCTGAACGGAGACAGATGTGTTACTATATGTCTGAGTATGTACATTTGGCAGACCAATAGGTTGATGACCTAATCAAGGTCTATACACCGGTGCACTGGTGTGCATATAAGGGCATATGAGTAATACAATATCTCAAAGGGATCATACAGGTTCGTTACCGAATTGGATGACATGAGCTCACTCATGAGATATTGGGAAGAATCAAATTCCGTGCACGGTCGTCTCGCTTTGGAAGCTTGACTGAATTTGTAGGTTTAATATATTTTTTTGGAAAGTATATGATCAACACCTGGGTATGATATATGCTTTTGGAAAGTATATGATCGATACCAACTTCCAATGATCAAATAAGGAACTTTATGATAAAACTCTGAAGTAGACAATGTAAAATTGATCTTATACTTCAAGTTTATTTTGAGTCTTCTAGTATGCAGGATGTACAGGTATTGGGAATACCTGAGGGTGATGTGATCATAAACGGTTGTATAACCATGACGCTTCCATTCCGAGGGAGTGATGAAATGGGTCTGGATTTTAGTGACTCCTCTCAATAGAGAAGTAATCTGATCTTCGTCCAAATGTTGGACATTGATCTGAATGTGATTCAGATACAATGAGAAGATTAAATTTGTGGTCTTAATTTTATCAAGCCTCTATGGGAGGCCTGAGATCTGGATTTGAGATGTGATCTCAATGTCCAAGTCACTATATGTGGAACAACACAATCACCCTGTCCTTATCTCCTAGTATTCGCGGAGAAAGCGCATTATCCTTGAAAGAGTTCATGATAATTTCATTGTTGATATAAGTATCCGAGCATTGAGAAAATGGATAATTAAATGTGATTTAATTATCATGATTAATATATATCGATTCATATTATAAAGAGAGTTATCTTAGATAATTAAATGTGATTTGATTATCAAAGATATAAATAATGTGAATGTGATTCATATTATTTGGGCACAAGAGAAAAGAGATCCAAGATAATTAAATGTGATTTAATTATCATGGATATTAATAATGTGGATTGAAATATCCATATTAATGACATATATTATAAATGCAATTTATAATATATAAGAGAGAGCTATTTGTAATTTACATTTGTTAATTAAATGTTGATGTGAATTGGATTCACATTGGACATTAAATTGAGAATGTAATTTACATTTTATTTTGGCTTGTGAATGTCATTCACAATTTTCCAATGGCAAGATTGCAATATTCACAAAATAATTATGAATTATTTTTGTTGAATAATTTACAACAAGTGTTGTTGTAGATCTTGGAGATTTCCATGGAATAATGTAATCTCATGAGATATCATGAGATTACATGAGATTGCCACCAAATCCCATATTATGGAAGGAGGAAATCTTCATTTCAATAATCTCCATGATTGCTTGATTTAATTTGGGATTGATTTATATTTATTTATCAATATTGATTTAATCTAAATTAAATTAATTGTTGTTGGTTTTTACCAACACAAATCTTAGCCATTAAAAGAAACGCAAATCAATGTCAACCATTGGATTTGTGTTGTCCTTGGATTGAGATCCATGGATCCCAAAATATTATAAAAGGAGAGGCAACCCCTTTGCTTTTCTTTACACAAGAGAACATAAGTCTATCTCTTTCTTTTTTTCTCTACATGCCCTCTCTCCTTCTCTCATGTGGTCGTCCACCATGGATGCCCTAGAGAGAGTCTCTATTGCCACAGTGTCGTCGTTATGCTGCCCGATCAGTTGCTCGTGGATCTCCGTCTCCTTCGGTGTGCCTCACTCGTGAAGAAGATGTTGGATCTCGTGTGTTGAGATCAGGAGATCCGCCGCTTGGATCATCAACATGGATTGTTAGAAGCACGCGATTCATCCCCGCGCACGCAAGCGTCTCCTCCATCGGATTGGACTTGAGACAGGAGGTCTCTTCATTTAGAGACTTGATCACAACCACGCTTCAAGAGGTAATACTATTACGTGTTTGTGGTTTAGACGAAACTATTTGAGAAGTGTTCTTGGATCATGTGGTTTCGTCGCATGAAAAAAAAAATAATTTCCGTTGCATAGAACAACTAGTCTGACTAGTCGTTCTTCATCGTATTCGATACGATGCACACGCTTCTGTGATGCGCTTAAGGATCTAATCATATCCTTCAAGATCATGCAATCATAATCCTTTAGTAGCTCTAGCCACCTGCGCAGTCTCATGTTTAACTCTTTCTGGTCAAATATGTTCTTCAAGCTCTTGTGATTAGTGAAAACCTTGAAATTTACTGCATATAGATAGTGGTGCCTGATCTTCAAAGTGAAGACAACCGCTGCCTCCTCCAAGTCATGTGTGGGGTAATTCCGCTTGTGTGGTCTCAACTATCATGATGCATGTACAATCACATGACCTCTCTCCATCAATACCACTCCTAGACCTTCTCCATATGCATCTGTATAGACTGCATAGTCCCGAGTGCATGAAGGAAGAGCAAGAATGGGTGTTGTTGTCAACCTCACCTTCAATGTCCTAAAGGTCTGCTCACATGAATCGTCCCATATGAATGGAACTACCTTCTGTGTCAATCATGTCAGAGGGTGAAGAACTCGAGAAAGTCTGCTAACAAAGCATTTGTGATAGCTCGCTAATCCGAGGAAGCTCCGAATATGAGTAATTATCTTGGGCTTCTCCCAAGACATGACTGCACAGTCTTTGCAGCATCAACTGTGATACATGCTTTGGTAATGACATGCCCAAGAAATGAGACCTGATATAACCAGAACTCGCACTTGCTCAGCTTGGCATATAACTTGTGCTCCCACAAAGTATTCAGAACAACCTTCATATCATTCGCATAATCCCATTCATTACATGAATGTATCAGCACATCATCAATGAACACCACCACAAATTCATCTAGGTATGGATGAAAAATCACGTTCATCATATCCATGAATGTTGAAGGTGCATTGGTGAGCACAAACGACATCAGCACAAACTCTTAATGTCTGTATTGAGTACTAAAAGTTATCTTCGGAATATCTTACTCTTGGATCCTCCGTTGATGATAGCCTGAACGATGGTCGATCTTTGAAAATATCAAAAATACCTGAAGCTGATCAAATAAATCATCGATACGCGACGTAGGATAACAGTTTTTCATCCTTCTTTTGTTCAGCTGCATGCAATCAAATGCATAATCTCATGGATCCATCCTTCTTTTCGATGAAGAAATCTATAGGACCCCAATGTGAAGTGTTGGGCCTCACAAATCCCAAGTCAAGCAACTCATGTAACTGCACCTTCAGCTCTCTCAACTTAGCTGGTGCCATGTGATATGGTGCCATCTAAGATCGGTTGTATGTCAGGTAGTAATGTGATCGCGAACTCGATCTCCCTCTCAGAAGGTAATTTTCTTTATATTACTATTTCTCTACTAAAATTGATTTGGAAATGTTTGGACATTATTTGCTGTTTTTAATTTCCAAATCAATTCGGCCAATTGTTTTATCCATGATTTGGGATATTTTTTACTTTTAAAGTCCACAAAAATTAGCAAAAATAGTTAAAAAATCATAAAAACATTAAAATCATTTAAACCCAAAAACATTTAATTCTTTATTTTTTATTTATTTCTACTTGTATTTATATTTATGTTAGGCTATATTATATATAACCTTATATACTCCTATATCATATACCTTATTAATATATATATATATATATAAGTATGTATAAAAAGAGATATATTATTATAAGTATATATATTATAATTATCTATGTCCATGAAAATGTGTGAATACCTTATAGGAGTATCTTCACCTATGTGCATATATGTTCATAAACGTATTAATCTAATATAACGATTTTGTTATTATTACAATTATATGTTCATTATTAATTTAATTTAGTATATAATAATAATAAAGAACCCCATAATGAATAAAGACATACTTGTACATAATATACATTGATTAAAAATAATCATAGGCTACCTAACTTGCTCTTAGTGGATTGTCCACTACATGCTTGCATGCTATACAATTTGTGATGTAGGGAATAATAAATTTTAACTCACATTCTTGCTTTTTATTGATTGACTTATATTGTGGGTTAATATTGATTGAGGTAGGGGTTCGTATTAGGTCGTCTCGATGATAGTGTCTCTGCCTTGTGAGAGACATCTGACATGTGCAAATCCCTCTTCACCATAAATACACCTATTTATTTAACCTAGAAAATTAATTCCTAAAAATCAAATAAAAATTCATTAAAACCATTATAAAATATTGTGAATAAATATAATATTTAATTATGTATATATTTGTATAAATAATTAATTCAGATTTAAATCCTTGTATATATAGGTATACATAACTATAAATAACACATTATATTTATTTTAACCATTGTATATACATATTTAAATAACTAGAAAGAACAAAAACAAGTAAATTAAATTGCTAACAATTTTCCTTTGTTTAATTTTTATTTTAAACACAATTATGATTTTTTCTCGATTTATTTCACATTTTTTTTCTTATTTTGTCATCTAGCCTATTTTGGGGTTTTCCTCCACACGTTCCTAGTGGTCGACCTGAGTCTGTTGACCCATGTCAACTGCTTGGTCTGCCTAATTCTTCAACTCATTTCACACACCGTAACTCCTTCTCCCATATTCCCCATGCACTTTACCCACTAACTCACTATGTTTCCTTCTCCATAATTCTGGCTCATTCACTCTGAAGGATATGGGAGGATCCTCAAGCGCATCACGGAAGCGTGTGGATCGCATCGAATGTGATGAGGAGCAACTAGTCGCACTAGTTACTCCGGGCAGTGAAAATTTAAAAAAAAAATCATGCGATGAAGTCACATGATCCAAGAAACTTCTCGGATCGTTTCATCTAGACCACAAACAAGTATTAGGTTTACCTCTTGAAATGTGGTTGCTATCAAGTCTCTAAACGAAGACACCTCCTGTCTCAAGTCCGATCCGACGGAGGAGACGCTTGCGAGTGCGTTGATGAGATGCATCCTTCTCGCAATCCAAGTTGATGATCCAAGCGGTGAATCTCCTGATCTCGTCACACGAGATCCGACGTCTTCTTCACGAGCGAGGTGCACCGAAGGAGACGGAGATCCACGAGCAAGTACTCCGGCAGCATAACAATGATGATGCAGCGAAGACGACTCTCTCAATGGCTCCATGGTGGACGACCATGAGAGAGAGAGAGGGAGAGAGGCACATGACGTGTAGAGAGAGAGAGTAAGAGTGCATTCGTTGTTGTCATAAAACATGTCTTGAAGAGCAAGGGGTGCCTCTTCTAATATAGGGTTTTGGGAGTCCATAGATCTCAATCCATGGACAACACACAATCAATGGTTGAGATTGATTTGTGTTCCTTTCAATGGCTAAGATGTTGTTGTAAAAATACAACAACAATTAATTTAATTTGAATTAATTCGTATTGATAAATCAACATAATTAATTCCAATTTAAATCACATTTGACTAGAGAAGAGATAATGAGATGACCAAACCAATCCCCTAAAAATAGGAGGACGGCTACCATCATCTCATGAGATCTAATTATCTCATGAGATCTCATTATCTAATGAGATCTCATTATCTCCTGATATCTTCAAGATTTAGAACCACAATTCTTGTAAATATTTTTCACAAAAATAATTTACAATTATCATGTGAAAAACTTCAATCAAGCCATTGAAATTATGTAAATCTCATTCACAACCCAAAACAAAATGTCATTATATTTTCAATTAATCATTCAATGTGAATCCAGTTCACATTAATAATTAATCAACAAACATAAATCATAAGATTCTCTCTTTATATATTATAAATCACATTTATAATATATCTGATTAATATGGATAGTGCTATCAACATTATTCATATCCATGACAATTATATCAAATTTAATCATCTTGGATCTTGATAAATCTACGTTTAATCATCTTTATTCTATCATTTTGGCCTTAGAAACCTAGTAAATGCGTGTAAATACTGTTAATTCATGCATTTTATCATCCATGCATATTTGTGTAAATAGTGTATAAAATGCGGTTTTTAAAGCCAAAATTATAGAATAAAGAGAAGAAAAGAAAAAGAATAAAATATTGTAACTATTTTATGACCCGAAACCCCGAGACCTAGGCATCTCGATGACTAGGTCGACAAGGAATAGAGTAGGGGGAGATAAGGGCTAAAATACAACAGAAATACCTTCTATTTTATGCATTCTTTATTTATTTTGAGACATATTTTTTGTTCCACTTTTTATACCTCAAATAAAGAAACTTTGTACATGAAAGTTGTAGATAATTAAATAAAAAAAATACAAAATTTGGTTCATAGAAAAATAATGTACAGATAAAAAGTTATGACCTGAATAATATTCCAGAATCTCAACATCCCAGACTCGTATCTCGCAAATAAAAACTCTAAATGTGTCAAACTAACCTTTATTTGTATATAATTTTAAATAAGCTATTTAATGTTTGTGGTCTCGCATTTTACGGAGCTACGGTTTGAAAGTTGAGTTTTGGACCCCTATTGTATACTTGTACAGATTAAAATATTCATTTTATTTTTTATAATTATTTTTACCATTTTATATTTTTATAATTTTGTAAATATTATTATAATTTATGTGTATATTAAAATCAGAATAAAAATACAAAAGAAACACAAAATAAAATACATGTATATAATATACATAGGTATAGTACATGTATATATACCAATATAATTCATACTTTTATTTTATTAAGTGTACAAAATACTTCAGAAAAAATAAAATAAAAATATATTTAAGTGTATAAAAATATTCTATAAATATATAAATAATAATAAACAAAAATGAATAAATTAAATGTACAAAATAAAAATAAAATATTAGAATATATATGTATATACCTATATAAGCCAAAAAAAGGTAACTTGTATTTTTACACCTCTAAAAAAATAAATAAAAACCAGAATAAAATAATTTAAAAAATAATAAACATTTTTTATTTAATAACCAATAATTAATAAAATCATTTGGTATTTTTAATTGAATTTCCAATCATTTTTTGCAGGGTTTTTCCTTGTTGGTCCACGTGGACCAACCAGGAGGGTCTGAGAGTTGACCGCGGGTCAACTCTCTGACCCGCCCCCTGCTGATGTGTCAGACCACGTTTTGGCATGATTTCTCGATTTTTTCGAGGGCTTTCCGTTCCTCTTCTCGTGTCGAAGCCTTCTTGGCTTTTCTTCCCCATTGATCGAGGATGCTCGCCCTTTGATTCGCTCGGGGATTGGACTGCTGAATCGATGACACCGCCTCGTCTTTTGGAGCCCAATCACCATTC
This sequence comes from Ottelia alismoides, assembly GCA_037367405.1. Classification (NCBI taxonomy): domain Eukaryota; kingdom Viridiplantae; phylum Streptophyta; class Magnoliopsida; order Alismatales; family Hydrocharitaceae; genus Ottelia; species Ottelia alismoides. Next base: position 52,098 of record JAZKJV010005737.1, read on the forward strand.
AGTCAAACCTTCAAATAAACACCCCCGACTTCCCTTGCATTTTTTGTCACTCTTCCTCCATTCTAACCTCCACCTAAATAGTCGACACCCTTCCTGGTGACAGCAGGGAGCGTTTGCACGCGTTGGTGAGGTCGGAGCGACGTCGAATCGAGCGACTCCCCTCGCCGAAGGTCTCGCCGGAGAGCTCTTCCTGCGCGCCTTGGTGAGGTTCTTTTTCCCCTTGTTCTCCCGTTTCTTTAGCTCTTAGAATAGCTAGAAATCATCCCCGCATTTCGCCCTCCAAAATCCATCGCTTAATTTTCATCGAAGCTTTTGGTTTGCATCTTGGCCAGCATCGAGCTCGCCGGCCGACGATGAATCCATCTCCTCGCAGCCGCTCGTGTTTTTCCACCCTCCGTGGAGTCGAGGCAACTTGCCCTCGATTCCTTCATATCTCTCCTGCATGTTTGAAGCAAGGACAGAGCCTGAGGCTCATTTTGCGACTCGCCAGAGGTGTCTGGGGAGCCTCAGCTCCGCGCCACCTCATGCGAGCTCCGGCCACCGTCGGGGATTTCTAGAGCTGCCAGAACAAAGAGGACTACCGCATGAGCCCAGCCGACCAACTTGGAGCTTCCCAGGTCGTTGGAGGAGATCACATCGCCGATCCAAAACTCGCCAAGGCTCTGTTCTTCGTGAGTTCATTTAAGTCCCTCCGCAGACGTCCGATCAGACCGGAACGTCCAGAGTAGCAGCTGTCATTGGATCTAGGCCCACCACTGTTGTTTGATCTTCAGCCAAGATCTAATCGCAACCGTAATCAGCGAAGCGTCATCGCACGATCTGGAGCCGCCACGAGTCTAAGTTAACCCATCTTTGCCATTGGATCACGCACGAGGGGGTAATTTTTCCTAATACCCCCTGCCTTTTTGTATTTAGCATCTAATTTACAACCATTCATCTGCAGCCTATTATGTTTTGTAATATTAAGGATAAGGCCCCTAAACTTATCTTATTTGCTATTAGGTCCTCCACCATGTCACCTCTCGTGCCCGTGCACGTGAGGTGCAGGCATTTTGCAGGGCACCCCTCGTGGGTTTAGCTATTTCATTTTACTCCTAGACTGTTTTGTTTTAGTGTATTATTTGTGGACAAATTGCAGTTGGACCCCTAAGGTTTTTGCTAATATCACTGAGGTCCCTGCTAGTCACGTGTCTAGTGCACGTAGGTATGGCATTTTTGCATTTGTATCTCTGGAGTTTCTGATTATTGTGATTGGTCTGAGAGTTTGGAATTTGTTGTATATTTTCTGGACAAATTACACTTCTGCCCAGGAACTTTTCGCATATTATAGAAATGCCCTACCAGATTGATTTTTCTTTCTATTTCCCCTATTTATTGCACGCATCTATAAAATTCCAAAAATCACCAAAAAAATAATTTCGGTCCTGTTGCATTCTAGTTCCACGCCATTTTTTTGCATTTTTATTGCATTTTAATATTTATAAAAAATAAAAACAACATTTTTTTATTGTCTGCAATATAAAATCCCTAAAAATTATAAAAACACAACAGAAAATTCCCTAAAAAAATATTTTTTGCTTTTTTATGTGTTTTAACTCCAGTCCAAAAATCATTACAAAATATAAAAGAAAACTCCCAAAAAATTATAAAACTCTAAAACCTTCATAAAAATTTATAAAATTCATAAAAAATATAAAAATTGTGTTTTCTTTTCCTGTATTTTCTTTATTTTGTTATCTTTCATTAAAAATTAATTTTGGGAATTTTGTCACTGTTTACTATTTTTCATCCCCATTTTAATTTCAGTTTTTTATTTCATTCACTGTTTTCAGTATTGTTGACTTTAAAAATACAAAAAAAATTCAGAAAAATCTAGAAAAATCATAAAAACACTAGAAAAATATAAAAAGTCCAAAAATATCTTATTTCCTGATTTTTGCTTATTTTTACTTTTATAAATACAACATCTTTCTTTTTTCTTATATCATGTATATACTCAATTTAGAAAAAGAAAAAAATATAAAAAATATAAAAAGAAAATATGAAATCATAAAATTAAAATCAAAATACAAAAATATAAAACTAAAATAAAATAAAAAAATATAAATCAAAAACCCAAAAAGTCCATATTGGCTAAGCAGTCTACAAGACATAGGGCATTTGACTTACACTTAGTCTGCTTTACTTTGATTGCTTCTTGTGTTCGACCCCTACTTACTTGCCATTATACATTCTTAGTAGGGTATAATAAATCTTAATCATTGTTCTTGATTGCTTGATTGATTGTGTGGGTTAATTGTTGATCAACAGGAAGGCCTGAGTAGTCGCCTCAGCGACAGTGAGTCTGATCTGTCAGACCATTATTTAGTGGCTCCCGCTTTCCCATTTTTCAAATGGTGCAGTTGCCAGGGAGCATCGGCTTGTAGAGTAGACTTGTGTCTTTTTACTAGCTTAGCCATTTTTGCTTATCTTATTTTATTGTATCATTAATTTTGGAACTGTCTGACATCCCTTTCTTATTTTCTTGCAAGGGTCCACTGACCGAGGAGGATCACCTAGGGGATCCTGAGCATCCTTGGGAGGAGGAGTCGTCTGTTCTATCCTAGTCGACAGGAGAGAGCAGGAGGACTTGAGAGAGAGAGGATAGTTAGGTTTTTATTCTTTTTGGTGAGAGAGAGACATTTTATTAAATTGTAACAATACAGGTACCTTGGACTCTTGGACATTCGGGCCCAATTTCCAAGTGTTTTTCACTTGCGGGCTCACCACCGTTTTGTCGTGTTTTCATCGCCTTTTTTCTTTTGTTTTCCCATTTTGGTTTTCTTTCTTTTGTGGAATGAGCCCTTAGTTTTTAGGATTGCTTGATCGTGTAGTCTAAGGCCAAACACCTAATAACCATTGCATGCACCTATAGTCTTCTCGGTTGGACTTAGAATTAATTAATTGCCAAAGTACTCAATCTCGAAACCGCATACCGCTAGAGGCCGTATATAGCGCGGGTAGGATCCGTTGTGGTGGACACCGATCGGCATCAGAGACCGGACATGGGCTTCATTCTGAGTACCTAGCATTTGGTTATTCACGTGTAGTACTTGCCTGCTACGGACGATTTCCGTGTGCATATCGGCATATAGATTAGGTTTATAAATTCATGTTTTGCATCCCGCATGGAGAGAGCTGGGAGGCACTGTAAGTCTTTTATCTTTGCATTCATCATCTAGGCACAAAGGTGAGATTTCCATATTGGTGCCACCTTGCATTGCTTTTATGTCCTTCTCCCTCTATTTTTGGATCAAATAGGACTCAAAGAAAGTATCAAAAATGTTAGGCGCTTGTATTGAATCTACTCAAAACAAGTGATAACACAAATAAATTAAAAAAAGGGATTGCTAAAAATACTTGACCAAAATAAAACCGTTTAATTGGACTCATTGTCTTGGGGTTATCAAAGCCCTCATTTGTTTTCAGGTTACATAGGAAGGTTTCCTTCCTAGTGAGGTGAGCGTCGTCATAAGGAATAGAGCCCAAAACCCAGTCTGTGGCTGGCTTGTGTATCGCCTGGAATTTCAAAGTATTGGCGCTTCTATCGTACGTTGACGAGTAGGACTTGGTCGACATTGATGACTCTCTATTGTGTAGAGCATTGACCTTGTACGAAGTATCGAGCATAGGCCACGCCTTCACGGGGGTGTCTGTCTCATCGTCTTGTGTCCGAGTAGGTTCTCGCATGCTCACGGGTGATTCCGTTGCGAATGAGATCCGAAGTATTGGTTTCGCCTATCGGCTTCCTCCCTCTATTTCTTTGACTGAGTAAGGATCCAGGAAGGGTTACAAGGACCTCAAATAGTGCAGACTACAGGTTACACAGGAGGAGGACAAGTACGGGATACTATTCTGGCAGTACTCTGTCTCCTATAGGTGTAGCGCTCTAAGGACTCGTGATAAGATAATTTCCTAAAAATCAAATCTAAAACTCATAAAGATAACTGCCGAACCTTTACGGCTTCACGGGTCGAGTTGGTGAATCCATTGCTTTGGATTTGGTTGATTAGTCGAGTTAAGGTTAAGATCAAAAACATCGTGCCTTTGCGCCATTTTGTTCTCCCTCCATTTGATCCTTGCTCAGTGTGAGCCTTCTACTGTTTTACACTCCATTTGTTTCTCGTTGACCTCCGTATCTTCATCCGCATCGATCTTCCTCTTGACCTTCGAGATGGCAATGAATGGACAGTTTAGTCGAGACTCTGTCGACACCCACATCAGTTCCACCTGCTCGCCCTCTCTAATAATTCGAGGCGATTCCCGAGAACCCGGTTCAGACTCCGTGAACCGATCTCCAGACTCCCTGTCTTCTTCAATAATCCAGTATCACTCTTGTCCTGAACTCTGCCCATTTTGTATGGACATTGATTTCACTCCTTACACATCGTCGTCCTTAACAAAATTCTGTGTTAACCTTCACATAGAATACTTCTCTACATCTGGTGCTGCAATTCAGACTGATCGGGGCATTCTTCCATGTGCAGACCTAGAGACCGAGTCCGAGCCAGAAAATCAAGCAGAATTCGAAATGGCCGATGGAAGAGGAAAGGGACCACAACCCCAAATTGAAGTTGAAGGCAATCAGGGGGAAGGGCAGTACACTACGCAGAATGATGTCAACAGTCAGTTGATGGCTTCTATTCAAGCCATCCAACAACAGTTGACTAACCAAGCCCTGGCCTAGACCGCCTTCCAAGAAATGTTGAATGATCGAAGGAGGAGGTCTGATGCAAGAGATGGTCGAAAGGAGGGTGAGCCAGACCAGGAGTTAAATCCAGAAGGTTATGGAGATGAATTTTCAGTACGAGGACCTGATTTTGATAGAGTGGACACAGACCCCTAGCAGCCAAAGCCTACGCTAAATGAGATATACAATCCAGGAGCGGGCCGCATAACTGAGTGGATTCAGATTCCATGCATCCACGCCCACTTCGAGCTCAAGCCGTAGTTTCTGTCTCTGCTTCCCACATTTAATGGGAACACAACTGAGGAGCCATATATTCATCTCAAGAAGTTTGGTCGCATCTGTGCTACTGCTCACTACCCCGGAATTCCTTTGGAGGTAGTCAAGATGACCGCCTTTCCCTTTAGCCTGCAAGATAAGGCCCTATATTGGGTCGACCACCTAGGGAAGGTAGTCACGACCTGAGACGAGCTGAAGTCCGCATTTCTCCATAAGTTCTACCCTCTTGGGCGATTGAAACAGATGTGTGCCTGTATCTCTAGTTTTTTCCAGCAACACCACGAGACTATCCATGAAGCGTAGGAGAGATTCAAGGATCTTCAGGAGAAGTGTCCCCACTACGAAATCCCAAAGACCAGCCTTGTGCAGCACTTCTTTGGTGGGCTTACACATGAGAGCCAGAAGCTTGTATATACCGCTTGTGGCGGTTCCCATTTCAACAAGGACGGGGACGTGGTGTGGAACATCTTCGAGGAAATGGCTGAAGGAGAAGCCGCTCAATCCTCGTCCCGAGCATACATGAAGGTGTCAACTGCCATCAGCAAGCCAGTGAACATGTCTTCTCACACCGAAGACAGGGATGAGAGCTCCAACTTGAGCATCATTGGGAGCCATTTGTCCAAGGTGGACATCATTGAGAAGAGGTCGCAGGACCTCGAGAAATTATCCGTCATTGACTAAAGGACCCAGAGCTTGGAAAAGCTCAATTTGATTTCCCAGTAGCTGGAGCAGCTCGTTCGTGCATTGAACGCCAACATGTTAAACGTTGTTCTACTCCTGCCGAGCCAATAGGTGAGAAGAAGGAGCTTGTATTGCATCAAAACCATCAGCCGACTCCATCGCAGCCTTAGCCGATCCAGCACGTGTATTATGTGCAAGTTCTAGAGCAGCCCCCGCAGCCTCAGATGCAGATGGTTGTATATCAACCAGAGTCCCAACCAGCCTACTTCGAGCAGTTCTCTCCACCCCCGCCACTGATATAGGAGATCAATGGTGTATGGAACAATGAAGCGCAGCTGACCCATCCTCAGGGACATCCTCAAGGTCAAAACATGCGCAACAGGCCCTATCACCAGCAGCAGTAGTGTGGGAGAACCTTCCAGCCTTCCTATCAGTACCAGCCTCCGTCTCACGGTAACACCTAGAGGCATAATTATCAGCAGGGTCCTCAGCAGTCCGGATATCGCGGACAAGGATATCATCAGCAACCGACTGCTATGTATCACCAGAACTCACAGTATTCCTCCAACCCTCCTCCTCACCAATTCTCTCAGGGTTACCAGTCACAGTCTCAGCAGTCGTACCAGCACTGTAGGCCCCAACAGGGGGATTCATCTGAGATTGTCCCAGTTAATCCAGCCCTGGCATGCCTTAACCAATTGATTAAGAATATGGCTGAGATGAACCAGAAGATCGACGACTTGACGGCTACGAAAACAGCCATCCCAGCTCAAGTTGAGGCTAATCCGAACAACTTCCGATGCAAGGAGCAGGTAGTCGGCAGTGTCCAACCCGATTCAGGTGAATTAAATTGTTTTTTTATCTAATGTTGTTACTCTCAGGAGCGGTAGGACACTCCGCCATCAGTGACTATGAAGAGAAAGCATCTTGTATCTGATGGCGAATCGTCATCCAGGCCAACGCTAGGGCCACAAAGCATTTTTGGAGCAGCACCATCAACCAGAAAATCACAAAAAATGAAGAAAACAACAGAACACAAAGAGATAGCAACATCCCCGGTGGAGATAGGCCAGTATTGGAGATGTCTGCGCCTGCTACAGAGCCAGCTACGGACAGAAGGAATCGTGCACCTGTAACGAGTCCAACGCTAGCACCAGAAGCTGAGCTTGCTGTTTTTGGTCCACATCTTGTAGATGATTCTATTCCTTTTTGCAATCTACCTATAAACAACAATATGGACAATACTTTGAATGACATTGGTAAAGAGTTTGTAAATATTCATTTTCCAAAAGCAACGAAAAAACACAAAAATATTAAAATTTTGTAAAATGCTTTGTCTGATCCTACTATCATAGAAATTATTCAGAATTTGGAATTAAACATGCCATTGATGAAAGCTCTTGAGTACATGCCAGCTGTAAAGAAAGGATTGAAAGATGCATGTACAACCAAGCTTAAGCCTCATCCTCATAATTCCATGAACAAAGGTGGCAAGTCCGAAAAGCATATCCTTACAATGGCCACAGTTAATGCAATCAGCAACCTCCCGGATAAAAAGCTAGATATGGGAGCACCTCTTGCGCGATGTCAAATGTTCAATCAGGAATTTGAACGAACACTTCTCGACAGCGGGTCTTCTGTCAAATTGATGCCAACTTCAATGCTTACAGAATTCAGGATAGGATCACTCAAGCCTACAAAGATGATTCTGCAGTTCGCAGACAAGTCAGTTAAGTGGCCTAGGGGCCTGTTGGAGGACGTGATAGTCACGGTTTAGGGAAAGCAGTTCCCGGCCGATTTTGTGGTACTAGATATGGACGTCCCCACTCCATTGCTCCTTACCCCAATCACACTTGGAAGACCATTCCTGGGGATGTCGAATGCAGTAGTGAATTATGGGACTGGAGAAATCACTTTTTGCACTGGCAACAAAACAATCAAAGTAGAGACCCTACATGAGGTGGCACCAGCAGAACGAACATCTTCATCACGCGTAAGTGTGATTGAGTATTATGATGACTGCGACTTTCTGGCAAAAATTCAAGACACCAACTTATTTTTGGATGAGAATGAGATCCATGAGCTCCTCTGCCCCGAGGAAGGATTGGAGACTGTAATCAAATTTCCCCTTATCGATCAGGATGAGGAACTCGCTCACTTGCTAAATGAGACCTCCGTGGGGGTGATGTGCCTTCAAAACCAAGAGCAAATTGTTGAAGATTCTTGTGAGGAAGAGGAAATTATCGAAACATTTTGTCAAGATTTGAGAGAAGAGGCAGAACAGAATATGGTAGACACCGAACAGATGAAAGAATCTCCACCAGAATTAATAGCTGAAGTCGCTACCGAAGCAGCTTCGACCCCACCAGAGCTGAAACCATTGCCCTCCAACATGAAATATGCCTTTCTTGCAGGAGAACCAAACATGTACCCGGTCATCATCACTGCACACCTGACCGAAGACCAAGAATCTCGTTTGATGGAGGTTCTTAAACGCAACCACAAGGCGACAGGCTGGCAAACTTCGGATCTCCATGGGATCAATCCATTACTGTGCTCGCATCGCATTTTTCTGGAAGAATATTGCAAGCCCTCTCGAGAACTTCAGAGAAGACTAAATCCTAATCTGCGGGAGGTTGTTATGAAAGATATCCAGAAATGGTGTGATGCGGGATTCATTTATCCCGTCTCCGACAGCATATGGGTGAGCCATCTGCATGTTGTGCCAAAGAAATCAGGGATCACCATCATGAAGAATGATAAAGGAGAGGAGATCGCAACCATACTACCCACTTCATGGAGAGTATGCGTGGACTACAGAAGACTTAACCTCGCCACCAAGAAGGACCACTTCCCTTTACCCTTCATCGACCATATCTTGGAGAGATTGGCCATGAAGGAATACTTCTGCTTCTTGGATGGATACTCTGGGTATAACCAAGTTGCTATAGCTCCTGAAGACCAAGAGAAGACTACGTTCACCTGTCCTTTTATTACATATACCTTCAGACGGATGCCATTCAGGCTTTGCAACACCCCAGCCACATTTCAGAAGTGTATGCTTGCAGTTTTTGCCGATATGGTTAGCAACTTTCTTGAGGTCTTTATGGACGATTTTTTGATCTACGGGGATTCATGCGATCAGTGTCTGGATTATTTAGACCGAGTCTTACAGAGGTGCTACAAAGTGAATCTTGTGCTCTCGTGGGAGAAGAGCAACTTCGTGGTGACCAAAGGAATTGTGCTGGGTCACGTTGTTTCTAAACGTGGCATGGAGTTTGACCCAACCAAGGTGGAGGTAATTTCCAAACTTGAGACACCTACAACAATTAAACAAGTCAGGTCATTCTTGGGTCATGTCGGTTTTTACCGAAGATTCATCAAAGATTTCAGCAAACTGGCCAGACCGTTGACTGAATTGCTCGGCAAGGAGAATGAATTCATTGTAGATGATCGTGTGATCCTTGCCTTTAATCAGCTGAAAGAACTCATCACGCAGGCCCCTATCTTGCAGCCACCAATTTGGACTCAGCCTTTTGAGATAATGACCGACACGTCAGATTATGCCATTGGTGTTGTACTTGGACAGAGGAAAGATAATGTACCATTTGCGATTCACTACGTAGCCGTACACTCGATGAAGCTCAGCGAAACTACACTGTCACCTAAAAGGAGCTGCTAGCGGTAGTTTTTGCCCTGGATAAGTTCAGATCCTTAACTCCTTGGATCCAAAGTGATCGTTTACACTGATCATTCGGCCATTCGGTACTTACAGCAGAAGAAGGACGCCAAACCACGTCTTATTCGATGGATCCTTCTCCTCCAGGAATTTGACTTGGAAATTAAAGATAAACCTGGGGTAAAGAATGTGGAGGCCGATCATTTATCAAGGCTTCCTGAGCCGGAATCTCCTGGGCTGAACCTGCAGCCAATCACAGAGACCTTTCCAGACAAGGCAATTCTGTCAGTCACCTCGCTTCGATGGTATGCAGGCATCGTGAATTATCTGATGACCAAGAAAATCCCACAGGATTGGTCGAAGTCGAAAATAGATAGATTCTTGTCTAAAATCCATTTCTACCAGTGGGAGGATCCGTATTTATTTCATGAGGGGAAGATAGTATCTGGAGAAGGTGCATTCCTTAGAAGGAAGTTACAAGTGTCCTCGCCTTATGTCATGACCAAGATTCTGGAGGACACCATTCAGGCAAACGAACGACAGCAAAAATTCTTCAGAGTGGCCTCTGGTGGCCTTCACTATTCAAAGATGCAGATGATTATGTCAAATGCTGCACTGAGTGTTAGAAGATGGGCGGGACCATAGGAACGAGAGACACGATGCCTCTGAAATTCATTCAGATATCAGACGTCTTCAACGCATGGGGCATCGACTTTATGGGCCCATTTCCCAATAGCCAGGGCTATGAATATATTCTGCTTGTTGTCGACTATGTAAGTCGCTGGGTGGAGGCTATCCCCGCCCGAACCACCGACACTAGGACTGTATGTCGATTCTTAAGAGATCACATCTTAGCACGGTTCGGGATTCCCAAGATTCTCATATCTGACGGGGTAGTCATTTCATAAATAGAGAGGTGAAGAAGATGACTCAGGAATTCTGTATTGAACATCACGTTGCTTCGCCTTACCACCCGTAGTCCAATGGCTTAGCTTAATGTTCAAACAGGGAGATCAAGACAATTCTACAGAAGCTTGTGCATCCGGATCGCAAGGACTGGTCACAACTGCTTGATATACGTTCTTTAGGCTTACAGAACAACGTACAAGTCACCCTTGGGAATGTCTCCCTACCACCTGGTGTATGGCAAGCCATGTCATCTGCCCGTTGAATTAATTCACAAATCTTTATGGGCCATCAACATCTGTAATTTGGACTCTGAGAAAGAAGGGAAGAACAGAAAATTGGATCTAAACAGATTATTGGAATTTAGAGAATATGCATATGACAATAGCCTGATGTACAAGGAGAAGGTCAAAACGTGGCATGACAAGCATATCCGTCGCAAGACCTTCGAGCCAGGTCAGAAGGTGTGGTTGTTTTATGTGAAATTAAATATCTTTCAAGGAAAATTGAAGAGTAAATGGACTGGGTCGTTTATAGTTAGGCATGTGCATGACAATGGAGGTGTATTGATATCTAATTTGTCAGCTGACGCACAGCCATTTGTAGTCAATGGACAGCGTCTGAAGATTTACCTTGAACATTATAGATTCATATTTGTTGTTGACTCTATTCAAATAATCTACAGAGATGAGCTGAATATTTCCAAAACATCAGAGGAAGGCAAAGTAGAGCAAAATATTTTGAATGACTTTTCTTCTTTTCTTCTTTTCTTTGTTTCCTTTTCTTCTATCTTATTCTACCGTCACGATGTCATCCCTTTCATCACTGCTACGATTAGGATGTACTTTATTCTAAGTATAGGGGGGATGCACATCCCGAATTGTTCATATACACTCTCATCTCTTTTCTTCTTTTCTTCTTTTCCTTGTTTGTCCTCTTTATCTATCACAAGGTGTCGCCCCCTTCTGACAGTCTTCTATACTTAGGACATACTTTGTCTTAAGTATAGGGCGGTGTGCACCTTGAGTTTTTGTATTCTTTGATCCTCTCCATTGTCTCCTTCTCTTGTCTATACTTAGGGATATCTTACCCTAAATATAGGGGGAGACAATCTGAGTACGATCTGTTCATTCCCACCCTTGACCCTCCATGCTTTGTGTACATTCTGCTATACTTAGGATTATTTGATCCTAAGTATAGGGGGGACGGTCAACTTCTCATTCTTTTGTTCATTCGTTCATTCATTTCTCCATTCATTTATTCTTTAGATTTTCCTATTCTCCGTATGAGTTATGTCTTCTCTTTTCTCTCTGATCTATGAGGACATAGCTCAAGCTAAGTATAGGGGGGTCGTATATACTACGTATATAATTTAGCCATAACTCGTACTTTCATATTTTCCTAATAAATATGGCTAATAATTCTTTAAAAATCATTAAAAACCCTAATAAAAAGATGTTATCATTCCTTAAATTCTTTTTATATGTATTGATTAATAAATCAGGTGAAAATGTTTTCTGCAAACTGTTTGACAAATAGTTTGAAAATCTTTGTGAAAAATCTTTTGAAAACTATTTTGAAAACATTTTGTTACATGTTTTCAACCTTTGTAAAAACATTTTGTTTGTAAAGTTTATTTTCTTTGTGTGAAATAAAATGTTTGAAAAATGATTTGCAAATGGTTTGAAAAATGGTTGCAAAAATATTTTGAAAAATCTATACTGTTTGAAAACCTTTGCAAATGATTTTCAAATGTGTGTACATGTTTGTAAAATTGTTTGTAAAAATTATTTTGGACTATAGTTTTCAAAAATTGTTTGAAAAACCTTTTCAAATAAGTTTGAGGAATACATACATCACACCATAATTCATTACGTATATACCTATAAAATTGACCACTTACCCTTGTAAATTCTTAAAATCCACTTCTTGTAAATACTAGATGCATTCCCGTGTAAATATTTGTACCTTGCTTTTAGCCAAAATATTTGTTTCCAAAAATCCCAAAAATATTTGCAAAATTAAAATCCAAAAACATTTGAAAGATCTCTTTGAAAAATACAAAAAAACGCATATGCATCATCTTTTCAAAAATCCTTAAAAAGTTCAAAATCTTGAAAAATTGCATCACAAAAATATTTATATTTTCTGCATTTTGCATAACATTTGCATAGCATTAGCATTTTTCGGATTGAGTTTGATAGTTGAACGAGACTAAGTAAAATCCGGAGATTGGAGCTTGGTTGGACCTTAAAATCTACCTAATAACAGGAACCTTATAGGAACTGGAATTGAGGTACTTCAGGTCTAGTTGACTTAATTCTTTGAGGATCTCGGGACTTAGTTCAATGGATTCTTGACTGGCTAAGTAGAGTATTTCATAACATACGCACAACTCTTGTTGATAATGACCTAACTTGGACGCCTGCACCTTTCACATGGCTCAAATCAGTTTGAGTGGTGAGGGGATTGGATTTTCCGGTATGAGACGCACATAAGTGGAAACACTTGTCCTCCTCTAGGGAGGGAAGTGCACCCCAACCCGTCCAGTGATGAGGAATTCTAAAGACAGGAGAGTGTAGGTTGCAATAAAGCTTCAAAAGAGGGATAGTCTACTGGCTCAAGAGGAAAAAACTCCCTATGTAAATGTTGCTGTGAATAGTATTTCAAAAAAAAAGGGGGACATGCCTGTACAAAAATAAAATTCCTTCCAAAGTATGTATGTATGTTGTATAAAAAATAAGAAAGCTTGAGCATCAAAGTCAAATCATGTGAGCATGCAGCTGGATGACTTGACTACGCTGGTCTTGCATCCTAGGATAGGTAGCTACACTGCCTACCATCCATTCTTCTCTTCACCCCCTCCTCTTGAGCTGGTTGCCACTTGAACTTAGAAGGGAATACCCCGCTCCTCAAGGAAGGAGTTATTGGATTGGGGAATCATTGGGTTGTCGTACTAGAGAAGTCAGTCTCTTTGTCATTCTAGTTGAGGAGAGCCACAATCACTTACACTGTACGAGTCAGCTTCATAGTCGTAAGGGTATGCGTATGAGTTGAGATACTTCTGATCTGGCTATTGAGGAGACTTGAGCAGAGTTTTGGGATTCTCGGAGGCTGTTGGATTTCAAATCTAGTTCTCATTAAGGTTCCGCCTGCACTAAAATTCCAAAGGTCCGACTTAAGCTCCAAACTTTGATTTTGTGAAGACAAGTTTGATAATTAAGCTTAATCTGCCTTTCTTCTTTTTTATTTTCTTTGTTTTTCTTTTCTGCACTTATTGCATAAGTGTTTGCTAGGGACTAGCAAAGGTAAGTATAGGGGGAGGATGAATCTACATTTCATCATCTTTATTCTATCATTTTGGCCTTAAAACCCCTAGTAAATGCGTGTAAATACTGTTAATTCATGCATTTTATTATACATGCATATTTATGTAAATAGTGTATAAAATGCGGGTTTTAAAGACAAAATTTATAGAATAAAGAAAAGAAAAGAAAAAGAATAAAATATTGTAAATACTTTATGACCCGAAACCTCGAGACCTAGGCATCTCGATGACTAGGTCGACAAGGAATAAAGTAGGGGGAGATAAGGGCCAAAATACAATTGAAATACCTTTTATTTTATTCATTCTTTATTTATTTTGGGACCTATTTTTGGTTCCACTTTTTATACCTCAAATAAAGAAACTTTGTACATGAAAGTTGTAGATAATTAAATAAAGCAAAATAAAAAAATTATTTCATAGAAAAATAATGTACAGATAAAAAGTTATGACCTGAATAAGATTCCAGAATCCCAACTTCCCAGACCTGTATCTCGCAAATAAAAACTTGAAACACATCAAACTCACCTTTAATTATTTATAATTTTAAATAATCTATTTAATGTCAGTGGTCTCGCATTTTGTGGATCTACGGTTCGAAAGTTGAGTTTTGGACCCCTATTGTATACTTGTATATATTAAAATATTCATTTTCTTATTTATTAATTATTTTTACCATTTTATATTTTTAAAATTTTGTAAATATTATTTATAATTTATGTTTATATTAAAATCAGAATAAAAATACAAAAGAAACACAAAATAAAATACTTGTATATAATATACATAGATATAGTAACTGCATATATACCTATATAATTCATACTTATATTTTATTAAGTGTACAAAATACTTCCGAAAAAAATAAAAATATATTTAAGTGTAAAAAAATATTCTATAAATACATAACTATAATAAACAAAATAAATAAATTAAATGTACAAAATAAAAATAAAATATTAAAATAGATATGTATATACCTATATAAGCCTAAAAAGGTAACTTGTATTTTTACACCTCTAAAAAAATAAAAACCATAATAAAATAATTTATAAAATAATAAACATTTTTATTTAATAACCAATAATTTATAAAATCATTTGGTATTTTTAATTGAATTTCCAATCATTTTTTGCAGGGTTTTTCCTGGTTGGTCCACGTGGACCAACCAAGAGGGTATGAGAGTTGACCGCAGGTCAACTCTCTGACCCACCCCATGTTGATGTGTCAGACCATGTTTTGGCTTGATATCTCGATTTTTTCGAGGGCTTTCCATTCCTTTTCTCGTGTCGGAGCCTTCTTGGCTTTTCTTCCACATTGATCGAGGATGCTCGCCCTATGATTCGCTCGGGGATTGGACCGCTGAATCGATGACAATACCTCGTCCTTTGGAGACCCATCACCATTCAGTCAAACCTTCAAATACACACCCTGACTTCCCTTGCGTTTTTTATCACTCTTCCTCCATCCTAACCTCCACCTAAATCATCGACACCCTTCCTGGTGACAACAGGGAGCGTTTGCACGCGTTGGTGAGGTCGGAGCGATGTCGAATCGAGCGACTCCCATCGCCGAAGGTCTCGCCGGAGAGCTCTTCCTACGCGCCTTGGTGAGGTTCTTTTTCCCCTTGTTCTCCCATTTCTTTAGCTCTTAGAATAGCTAGAAATCATCCCTGCATTTCGCCCTCCAAAATCCATCGCTTTATTTTCATTGAAGCTTTTGGTTTTCATCTTGGCCGGCATCGAGCTCGCCGGCCAACGATGAATCCACCTCCTCACAGCCGCTCGTGTTTTTCCACCCTCGACGGAGTCGAGGCAACTTGCCCTCGATTCCTTCATATCTCTCTTGCAGGTTTGAAGCAAGGACTCGAGCCTGGGCCTCATTTTACGACTTGCCGGAGGTGTTTGGGGAGCCTTAGCTCCGACGCCTCCTCGTGCGAGCTCCAACCACCGTCGGGGATTTTTGGAGCCGCCAGGACAAAGAGGACTACCGCAGGAGCCCAGCCGGCCAACTTGGTGCTTCCCAGGTCATCGGAGGAGATCACATCGATGATCCAAAACTCGTCGGGACTCTGTTCTTCGTGAGTTCATTCAAGTCCCTCCACAGTCGTCCGATCAGGCCGGAACGTCCAGAGTAGCAGCTGCCATTGGATCTAGGCCCACCACCGTCGTTCGTTCTTCAGCCCAGATCTAATCGTAGTCGTAATCAGCAAAGCGTCATCGTGCGATCTGGAGCCGCCATGTGTCTAAGTGAACCCATCAGTGTCATTGGATCGCGCGCGAGGTGGTAATTTTTCCTAATACCCCCTGCCTTTTTGTATTTAGTATCTAATCGACAAACATTCATCTGCAGCCTATTATGTTTTGTAATATTTAGGATAAGGCCCCTAAACTTATCTTATTTGCTATTAGGTCCTCCGCCACGTCACCTCACGTACCCGTACGTGTGAGGTGCAGGCATTTTGTAGGGCACCCCTCGTGGGTTTAGTTATTTCATTTTAGTCCTGGACTATTTTATTTCAGTATATTATTTGTTGACAAATTGCAGTTGGACCCCTAAGGTTTTTGCTAATATCGCTTAGGTACCTACCAGTCACGTGTCCAGTGCATGTGGGTATGGAATTTTTGCACTTGTATCCCTGGAGTTTCTCATATTTGTGATTGGTCCCGAGATTTTGGAAATTAGTTGTATACTTTCTGGACAAATTACGCTTCTGCCCTGGAACTTTTTGCATATTACAGAAATTCCCCTCCTAGATTGATTTTTCTTTTTTGTTTCCCCTATTTATTGCACGCATATATAAAATTCGAAACAATCACCAAAAAAATAACTTAGGTTCCTATTACATTGTAGTTCCACGCCATATTTTTATTTTGTATTTTTATTGCATTTTAATATTTATAAAAAATCAAAAACAAGCTTTTTTGTTATTATCTGCATTATAATATCCCTAAAAAATATAAAAACATATACATAATTCCGAAAAAAATATTTTACTTATTTTAGTGTGTTTTAACTTCAGTCCAAAAATCATTACAAAATATAAAAGAAATTCCTAAAAATTTTAAAACTCTAAAAACCTTCATAAAAAATTATAAAATTCATAAAAATATTAAAAAATTGTGTTTTCTTTTCTTGTATTTTCTTTATTTTGTTATCTTTCATTTAAAATAATTTTGGGGAATGTTTGTCATTATTTACTTTTTTTCATCCCCGTTTTAATTTCATATTTTTATTTCATTCCCTATTTTCAGTATTTTTTACTTTAAAAATACCAAAAAAATTCAGAAAAATCTAGAAAAATTAAAAAAACACTAGAAAAATATGAAAAGTCCAAAAATATTTTATTTCCTGATTTTTGCTTATTTGTACTTACTTTTATAAATACCTTATCCTTCTTTGTTCTTATATTGTGTATATACTCTATTTAGAAAAAGAAAAAATAATAAAATATAAAAAGAAAATATAAAATCATAAAATTAAAATCAAAATACAAAAATATAAATTAAAAATAAAATAAAAAATTTAAAATCAGAAACCCACGAAATGTCCATATTGGCTAAGCAGTCTACAAGACATAAGGCATTTGACTTACACTTAGTCTGCTTTACTCTGATTGCTTCCTGTGTTCGACCCCTAATTGCTTGCCATTATACATTCTTAGTAGGGTATAATAAATCTTAACCCTTGTTCTTGATTGCTTTATTGACTGTGTGGGTTAATTGTTGATCAACGGGAAGGCCTGAGTAGTCGCCTCAATAACAGTGAGTCTGATCTGTCAGACCATTATTTAGCTGCTCCCGCTTTCCCGTTTTTCAGATCTCTTTTCTCATGTGCCCAAATAACATGAATCACATTCACATTATTCACGTCTTTGATAATTAAATCACATTTCACTATCTTAGATAACTCTCCTTATAATATGAATCAAATTCATATTATTTATGATAATTAAATCACATTTAATTATCCACTTTCTCAATGCTCGGATACATATATCAACAATGAAATTATCCATGAACTCTTTGAAGGATAATGCGCTTTCTCCGCAGATACTTGGAGATAAGGACAGGGTGATTGTATTGTTCCACGTATATTGACTTGGATATTGAGATCGTATCTCAAATATAGATCTTGCGGACCTCCCATAGATGCTTGATTAAATCAAGATCGCAAATACAATCTTCTTATTACATCTGAATCACATTCTAATCAATGTCCAACATTTGGACTAACATCAGATTACGTCTGTATGAGAGAAGTCACTAAAATCCAGATCTGTTTCATCACTTCATTGGAATGGAAGCGTCATGGTTATACAATCGTTTATGATTACATCACCCTCAGGCATTCCTAATACCTGTACATCCTGCATATTGGAAGATCCAGAATAAACCCGAAGTATAAGGTCAATTTTACACTGTCTACTTCAGAGTTTTATCATTAAATTTCTCATTCGATCATTGGGAGTCGGTATCGATCATATGCTTTCCAAAAGTATAATCATACCCAGGTGTTGATCATATACTTTTCAAAAAATATAAATCAAACCTACAAATTCAGTCAAGCTTCCAAATCAAGACGACCGTGGAATTTGATTCTTCCCAATATCTCATGAGTGAGCTCATGTCTTCCGATTCAGTAATGAACCTATTTGATCCCTCTGAGAGATTGTATTGCTCATATGCACATATGTGCACACCAGCGATCCGGTGTATAGACCTTGATTAGGTCATCAACCTATTGGTATGCCAAATGTACATACTTAGACATATAGTAACACATCTGTCTCTGGTTAGAGGATGTGTGCCTATATCATGACATAATACGACATAGGACTTTGGTTATATCAATCTCGTTAAGTCAACTCTTTGACCTAACTAATCTGACACCTCCGAATTTCTATTCCCATGCAGAGGACCTGCATCAAGAGGTCGGTCAGATATCAGCCAAGTGAGAAAGGATTGCCATCTCCTACTCATTCTAGAGATCATCTCTTAAAATCATTTAATAGTACTTGATGAGTCCTCAATCTAACTCTTTAGATATTCATCCAAGCACCAGTCTCTATGAGTCAATAGTTGAATCAACAGCGGTATAATCATCAAGATGGCCATGGTACATAACCCTAATTGTACTAAGGGACCTATTATGCAAATTACTTATTCTTCATTTCAGATCAGTTAATGATATTTGCAATAACATTTATTGCATAATGGCTCGTTGTGGGCTCGCATGTCTAACAATCTCCCACTTGATTCCCTTCGAGTGGGAGCGCGAGAAGTTAAGTAAAAACCATGATCCAACTACGTAGCTGGAGTTCTCCATCGCGTTCCACCTCTCTTCCTCAGCTGTAGATCGAGGCTGATATTCTTTTCCCTTCCACCTTTAGGTAACCGTAGGTCGTTTAACTTCAATTTTGAGGTTTTAGTTTCATCTTTTTAATTCTATTATAGCTTAATCCATAAGATCAGAGGGGTTCCGATCAATTTCATCAAATTCTGATTCTCCGGCCACCCTCACCGAAGCTCTCATCCAGTCACCATTTTCCCATCTTCTTGCGTTAATAAACTTCGTCGGAGCTTCCCCTCTGAGCAAGGTACTCATTTATGGAACATGTACAAGCTTGGGAGCAAATCACTTCATTTGGAGGTTCACTTGAGCTTCCAAACCTCCTGGCCTCCATAAGGCATATCAGCCATCGTCGACCACCTTTGACCCAGTAGATAAAGAGAAGAGGGATGTTGGAAGCTAGAGCACCATTCTGGAGCAAAGTTAGGCAAGCAATGAGTTAGATCTCATCGCTCGAAGTTCACCGAAGTCGCCCCTTTTCCTAGTTCTTCCAGAAGACCTCAACACCAAATGATCAAGAAGACCACCTCAAGATTTGATCTCGGCCGTTCAAAAAGCCCTATAGGTCTGCCGTTAATCAAAGCATCAAGAGAATATTTGCGCGATTCAAGCACGATTTATCATTTTCCATCAGAACAGAGTAAAACATCATCCAATCATTCAGTTCACCATGTATTTGAAGAGTAATATTTCACCCCTCCCTCTGTAGTTTATTTCTATTGCAAATAAGTCCATATTGGACACGTATTTGTTTGTCCTTTATTGAACAATTACATTTTCACTTTGCTGTTTATTTTATTTCATAATTCTCCTTTTTGAACTTCAGTGTACGCCCCACAAGTTATTTTTGGGTATTTTGCAAAAAAAACTCTCGCATGTTTTCTGTTATTGAACGGTCCACTGAAATAAAATATTTGCATTTTGATACATTCCAACGAGGCGCACGTGCAGTTGCACATATATTTTAGAAGTTTTGCACAGTTAGCCCTTGACTTTATTTATGTGTTATCATGCAACCTAATAACTTTAAATAATTGCATTCATACCCCTTTGTGTCTGTATATTAATTTACATTCTAAAAATCAAATAAAAATAAAAAAATATCATTAATACTCCAATAAAATTATTCGAGCTTTCTATTAAGCATATCAATCACCTGTATTTTTATTTTGCATTTTCATGATATTGATTGATTTGAAAATTCTAAAATAACATAAAAAATATCTATTTACATTCGAAAATCAATAAAAAATAAAACTTTTTCCAAAAATTCTAAAAAAATTCCAAGTTGTTCATATTCATTTTTTTATTTCTATAATTTTTTTGCTTTTTTATTTGTCATAAAAACTAAAAAATAAAAAAAAGATAAAAAAAGATAAAAAAAAGGCATAGAATTGCATGGTACATTCCCAAAAATATATAAAATCACTTTCAGAAAAATACAAAAATTTCTCTTTAATTCTTTATTTATTTCATCTAATTTTTTTATTTGCTATTTTAAAAATCGAAAAACATTCATCATGTGTTATATTTGCATTATTTTCTATTTTGATTTATTTAAAAGCTTTAAAATATTTGAAAGTTTTGAAAAATGGCAAAAACATTAAAAAAATTTAGACTCTAAAAATTATTTTTGTTTGATTTTCTTTGTATTTTCCCGCTTTGAAAAATCCCAAAAATTTCCTCTTTCTTTATTTTTCTTTATTGGAATCTTTTATTCATTTTTATTTCAATTACTTTAATATAAAAAATTATTTACAAATTTAAAAATCAGAAAAAATATAAAATCAGAAAAAATCAAATAAAAATTTATAAAATAACAAACTTAAAAAAATCAAAAACCCAAAAACCAAGACTAGTATTCATTGATTTTCCATGTTACTTTTAATTGATTTTCATTGAACCGAACAACCCTAGGGATTTTTGTAGCCTCCCTGAGTTCGATATTGCACGCTTCTGACTTCGACCTTGTACGCTATATAAGTAAATTAAATACCAAATTTCTCTTGCTACATTTTCTTCGTTTATTTTTATCTTGAGAATCAAATAAAATTTTTCTTGATGCTTCTTTAGGTTGTGACCACCACAATCCCATTATGAATAATTCATTCAAATAAAAAGACCAATTTTAGCACTCAACAAAATGGTGCCTGCTAGGGAGGCACGATGAGGTTAGGTAGGTTTTTTTCTTGACCTGCTATTCTTAGTTGTATATTTTTTTCTTTCTCTTATTTTCTTCACATTTTTCTGAAAATCATTTCGTTGTGCATATTTTGTTGTCACATTGTCTTTATCTATATCTTTTATCCTTACATTCATTTTTTTCCTATATTTCTACTTCATATATACCTCATTGTTTGCCTTTCTGTATTCGCTATATTTATTTTCATATTATTTTTGCTCATATTTTATAATTGTGTCTCTAACATATTCTTATGTTTCCTCTTTCTTGCAAGGACACCCGAGTGAAGAGGAGGTGACTTGTTTCTTCACCAAGTTGTAGGAGAGCGTAGGAGGAGGAGAAGAAGATTTGGAGGAGACCAGTCACTTGGAGCATTTTTTGCACATACATTTTCTCTTTTAATTAGCATTTACATTTCATTATTATTCTTGTAAAAATCTGCAGTTAACTATTTGGCATTTACCACTTTTTCTATTTTCCAAAAGGCTACTATATACCTTATTTGTATGGGGTATGTTTTTACCAAGTGCTGGTGCACTTGGGGGACCTCATCGATTTTGTTTCCATCACCTTCTTTTCATCGTTTTCTTACGATTTGGTGTGCCTGTCCCCATAGAAGTAGCTTTTATTACTTTGCTTGATCTACAAAAATGATCAGGTCCAATGCCCCTAAACAAAATTATTTGAACTTATAAAGTAGAGTGTATATTGGACTTAGTCAAATTATCATGTTCTTGCTTGTTAATAAAAGTTACTGCTTGGACGGTTCTCATGCATCATATAGATTATTTTATTTTATGTGCAGATCACCCGGCATGTAGAGTGTTGGTGACAAGGTACACATCCTCTATCCCCTACATGAGTCATTGATTGTCTCGCATAATGACTTTTTCGAATTCCTTCCTATTTTTCCCTCACATAATATAAAAAGGAACTTGAAAAATTCGATAGATGATTTCTTGAGAAAAAACAAAAAATAGAAAATTGTATAAAATCAGAACTGCTAAAGAAAACTGGTCCCTAAAACTAAACATAAGGACAAAATCGTTGTTTTGGGGAGACTATCCCTCATTATCTGCAGGTACATACCTCCAAATTGAGTCGGTGAGGATGTAGCCATAAGGATAAAGCCCAAATCCCTGGACTTTTGCCTTATTTACATGTACATCAACTTTTCAATGTATGGTTTCAACTGTAAGAACTTTCCTAGGACCATAGCATATCGTTTTGGTTTGCTAATCCACTTATCTCTCTTTAGGTAATATATTGAACCCGACAACACATTAAGATGGTACCAATGTTTGGGAAGGTCAGAGTATGCTTGCTAGATGATAGTGGCGACTCATCTTGTGTGTTTGATAGTAAGAAATTCTTGTATATTCACTAAACTTAAATTTGGAAAGATAAAAGACCGAACTTCTACGGTCTCCACTTGTATCCAGTTGGTGAACCGAGGGTTTGTATTGTGTTTGAATTAGAGTGTAAAGATCCTTTCACACCCTTTGTGTTTTTTTCTCACTTTCTTCTTGTGTTGACCTTTGTGTTCTTGCATCTTTCCTCTCGATATAGAAGATGTCAGATTGGAGCATCTTTTGTTCGAACTTTGCGAACTCATTTCATACTCTAAACAGCTCATTTTGTAATCAGGAAGACTCACGTCCGGAGTTTTCCTCTTTCTCCACTTCACCTTTCACCTCATCGATCAATCCATTGTTCAAGATTGACTCTAATCTTGAACTATCATTTAAGATTCCACCATTCTTGTGGACTAATTAAGTGCCATGTACATTTTCAGAAATCGAGTCAGTGCACTTGATGCCACCTAAGGGAAAGAGTTCCATGGATGAGTAGAGCGAGATCAACAATATGATGTTAGCCTCCATATAGGCCATTCAGGCACAGTTGACTGAATAGGTTGACATCCAGGCCGGATTAAGAGACATGATCTTAGAGATGAGGCAAGACAGACAAGAGAGGAGAGAGGAGAATATAAACCCTAAAGGAGGTAGGAATAGGGGAGAAGAAGAACCTATTGCGCCAATGTCTAAGCATACCCAAAATGATTCTTATAATCGAAGGGAAGGATAGACCAACACTTGGATTAGAATCCATGCGATTAATTTGCATTTTGAGCTTAAGCCCACGATTCTACAACTTCTCGCAATATTCCATGGAAATATCAATGAAGAACCTTATGTACACCTCCAACAGTTTGATTGCATCTGTAACTCAATACACTACCCAAATGTTCAATTAGAGGTAGTAAAGATGGCATCCTTCCCATTCAGTCTCATGGAGAAGGCATTGTATTGGCTCAACTACTTAGGAAGGGTCGTCATGACTTGGGAAGAGTTTTTGTATGTTTTCTTGAACAAGTATTACACACTTAGACAACTCAACCAAACGCAATCTTTGATTGAAAACTTCTGCCAAATGTCCCATGAGCCTATTCACAAGGCGCGGGGAAGATCCAAATACTTGACAGAGAAGTGTCCCCACCATGACATTCCATTGATGAGCCTTGTGCAAAAATTTTTTGAGGGTTTGATCATTGAGAACCAAAAGCTGGTAGATGACGCTTGTGGGTGGTCCCATTTCAGCGAGGATGAGGATGTCCTATATCAGGTTTTCGAGGAGATGGTAGAGATCTCTACAACTCTTTCTTTTTCAGATGTTTTTCAGAAGCACCTTGTACCTTCTCATACACATTTCATGAGGTTGTTAACATGAGGGCATCACATGATGTGGATAGTGTGGATAGTTCGGAACTGACCATCCTTGGAAATCTCCTATCTAAAGTGGACATAATTTAGAAATGGTCCAAGGAGCTCGAGAAGCTCCAAGTGATCAAACTAAGGACAAAGAACCTGTCAATGTGCGGGTGCAACAATCAATACTTCTTCTCATGAGTAGACATCTTCCACTTCCACGCAACAAAGTACCAGAGGGCCATCCACATTTTAGCAGATTACTACGTGCAAACCCCTAACCAGGTCCAACAACAATCACAATAGATAGTACTACACCAGTAGGAGATTCCATATATTCTTGGGCATAGGTCTCCACCTTCACCCCTCATTTAGGAGGTGAACAACATTTGGTTTGACAATGAGCGTATCCAACCCCATCCGGTAGGGAAAGGTCATTTGGTTTCCCAGTAGAGTCAGAGGCTCACCCACCACTTTCAAGGAGGGAGGCCCCAGCCCTAGCAACAGTAGTTCCAGCCTCACTTTCAGTCTCCACCTCACTTCCAAGACTAGGTTCATGGACAACAACGTATGCATTCTGCATATTTATTAATACCTTACATTTAGCAGCAATCTCCATCTCATGGATAGTCTGCATATCCTCCTCCTAATTATCATCCACAGTTTGGATACCCGTACCCTCCTCACTACCAATCTATGTGACAACCAGTCATTGAGCACCCCAAGACACCTTTGGTAAATCCCACACTTGATCAGCTAGTACTGTTAATGAAGAATTTGAATCATCTGACTCAGAGCTTCAACGACCTAACCACCATGAAGACATTGATTCCAGAACAAGTCAAAGCTAATCCCAACAATTTCAGATGCAAGGAGCAAAAGGCCCATGATCCATCCACACAGGAGATAGGTGCCTTTGATTTTACATGTTTTGATACCATTTATCTTAGGAGAGGTAGGAGATTGCAGCTGCCCAGACACCATATGGGATTGGGAGATCGAGCCACTCAGAGAGATTCGCCATTCACATCATCTTCTTCATCAACAGAGTAGCGACCTAGTTTACCAGCACCAGATCCTGGAGTTTCACCATCTTTGTCTTCATGGCCACCACCACCATCTTTACCTTCTTCACTCAAAAAATACCAAGAAGACAATAAAGAGAGATGAAGTTAACATTTAGTAGAGAAGGGGCACACACCCATCGTGGATCTCCTTCTACACCTGTTGGAGCAAACCATCCTATTTTTGAGTTTGTTTCTTCTACCCCTGTTTTGGATAACATTGTACAGACTGAATCTAGTTGTCCAATTTTATATGAGGATTCTATTTTGAATAAGTGAAATGAGCAGTTGAATGTTTCTTCTAATTCTGTGTCATTTCCATCAGGTTTGAATAAAACTAAATAAAATCAAAAATTAAAAGCAGCCCTATCTGATCCTTGAGTGGTAGAGATCTGACACAACATCTTTTTAGAAATGCCACTTATTAAAGCCATGGAATACACGCATGCTGTGAAAAAGGGAATGAAAGAAGCATGTAATCAAAAGCGTCAACCAAAAGAAAACAGACAAAAGAAGACAAAGAAGCAAATCATGACCATTTCCATAGTTCATGCCATTAGCGACCTCCTGCTGCAAAAAAAAAGATGAGGAAGCATCTCACATCCATGGCCACATATTTTATCAAAAATTTGATCGTACTTCTCGATAGTGGATCCTCCGTCAATCTCTTGCCATTCTCTCTACTTACTGAGTTGGGTTGGGGCCTCTTAGATCCACAAGAATGATCCTTCATTTTGCTGATAGATTGATAAAGAGGATGAGGATCGTATTAGAGGATATCATTGTAACTGTGCAATGAATGAGTTTCCGAGTTGACTTTGTTGTTAAGGATATGGATACCTTTGCATCTCTACTCCATACCCTGATCATACTAAGTCTGTCGTTACTGTTGGACATGCGAGCCCACGACGAGCCATTATGCAATAAATGTTATTGCGAATATCATTCCATGATCCGAAACAAAAAAATAACCAATTTTCATAATAGGTCCCTTATTATAATTAGGGTTATGTACTATGGCCATCTTGATGATCATACAGTTGTTGATTCAATTATTGAATCATAGAAACTGGTGAGGACTCATCAAGCACCGTCAAATTATTATTAAGAGATGATCTCCAGCCTGAGAAGGAGATGGCAATCCTTTCTCTAAAGGTTGATATCTAATTGACCTCTTGATGCAGGTCCTATACAAAGGAATTGAGATTTGGAGGTGTTAGATAAGTTAGGTTAAAGAGTTGACTTAACGAGATCGAGATAACAAAAGTCGTATGTCGTATACAGTCATGATATAGGCACGCATCGTCTGGCCAGAGACATATGTGTTATTATCATGTCTGAGTATGTACATTTGGTAGAGTAATCGCGCTGGGGTAGATATAATGGCATATGAGTAATATGATCTCTCAAATGGATCATACAGGTTCATTACTGAACCGAAAGACATGTGCTCACTAATGAGATATTCGGAAGAATCAAATACATGCACGGTCATCTCGCTTTGGAAGCTTTACTGAATTTGTAGGTTTAATATATGCTTTTATGAAGTATATGATCAACACCTGGGTATGATATATGCTTTTGGAAAGTATATGATCGATACCAACTCCCAATAGTCAATTGAGAAACCTAATAATAAATCCCTGAGGTAGACAGTGTAAAATTGATCTTATACTTTGGGATTATTCTGGGTCTTCCAGTATGCATGTTGTACACGTATTAGGAATTCCTGAGGGTGACGTGATCATAAACGATTGTATAGCCATGATGCTTCCATTCCTAGGGAGTGATGCAAACGGGTCTGGATTTAGTGACACCTCTCAGTGGAGAAGTAATCTTATCTTGGTCCAAATGTTGGACAATGATCTGAATGTGATTCAGATGCAATAAGATTATTAGATTTGTGGTCTTGATTTAATCAAGCATCTATGAGAGGTATGTAGGATTTGGATTTGAGATGTGATCTCAATATCCATGTCACTATACGTGGAATAATACAATCGCCCTGTCCTGATATCCATGTATCCGCGGAGAAAGCCCATTAT
The DNA here is from genome assembly GCA_037367405.1 of Ottelia alismoides. NCBI lineage: Eukaryota > Viridiplantae > Streptophyta > Magnoliopsida > Alismatales > Hydrocharitaceae > Ottelia > Ottelia alismoides. Next base: position 79,045 of record JAZKJV010005737.1, read on the forward strand.
CCTTGAGGGAGTTCAGGATAATTTCATTGCTGATATATGTATCCGAGCATTGGAAAATGGATAATTAGATGCGATTTAATTGTCATGAATAATATGAATTTGATTCATATTATATGGATAGTTATCTAAGATAATTAAATGTGATTTCATTATCAAAGAAGTAACTAATACGAATGTGATTCATATTACTTGAGCACATGAGAATAGAGATCCAAGTTGATTAAATGTGATTGAATTATCATGGATATGAATAATGTGGATAGCACTATCCATATTAATCATATATATTATAAATGTCATTTATAATATTTAATAGAGAGCAATTTGTAATTTACATTTGTTAATTAAATGTTGATATGAATTGGATTCACATTGGACAATTAATTGAAAAAATGTAATTCACATCTTATTTTGGGGTGTGAATGTGATTCATAATTTTTCAATGGTAAGATTGCAATATTCTCAAAATAATTATGAAATATTTTTGTAGAATAATTTACAACAAATGTTGTTGTAAAATTCTTGGAGATTTTCATGAATTGATGCAATCTCACGAGATTGCATGAGATTGCATCTCTCATGAGATATGGGTGGACAGCCACCATGTCCCATAAGGAAATTGGTGGTCGTCCCACCTATTATCGTGGGATGATGAAATCTCCATGCAAGATCTCCATGGAAGATGAAGCTCTGACCTGATGGTTGGAACAGCTACGGTAGACGGTGCTTGAGCTGAACAAAATTAAAAGGACGGTAAAATGCAAAGGCTAGAGGTACATAAGAGTGATGAAATGGATGGTGAAGTAAGGCGGAGTGATCGACATGGTCGTGGCCTCAACCAAGCTGCGGGAGGTAGAGAAGGATTGTCGCGACGGTGGTCTCCAGCCACGAAGTGAGCTTCAACACAAACAGATGCTATCTGGTCTCCCAGCTATACCAACGAGGGGTTGTCAGTGATGAATCTTTGATTCATCACTCTAAAAGTTGGAAATATGTCATTGTTCCTTTATAATTAGCTGCTTATCTTCACTTATATTACATAAATAAGAAGCCTGAAATTCTGTATACATATTTAGCTCTACAATATCTATTTTATACTAACTTCAAATCCAATAATATCAACTCTAGTATGTATATATTACTAATGAGAAACTCGAATTGTTGTCAAATAAACCCAAAAACATAGTCTCAAACAGACGAACGAAAATTTGCATATCTCTCATGCAGTGTCTGGTTTTGGTCTACTCACATTTAATGTAATATGCAATCAATGACCTTCAAAATAATATCAATTTCATAAAAATCAAAGATCGTATGTGAAAGTTGGGTTTTGGGCCTCAATTGTATATTTTACATATTAACCATAATACACTTTTTATATATTTTTATTTTCTTGTTTATTAAAAATTCTAAAAAATAGAATAGCTTGTAAATATTCCTTTCATATTTTATATATTTTATATTGATTTATTACCCTATTTAAAAATGGTATAAAATGCAAAATATAAAAATATGGTATTTTATACTTATAAGATACCAACCAAAATATACAATTTGTACATATGCTTTATTTTGATTTTCGATCCTTTCGCGAAACTTGTAGATCTCGTTGGAAGAACAACTTTAATGTTGACCACTTTTTTATTTGACACCTTTTGTTATTTCTTTTTATTTAATTTTTCATTTTTTTGAGCGACACATGACAGCTCCAGAAGCCGCCACGTGTCACCCACTTTTCTTTTAATTATTTATTACATTATTATTTAATTTTATCTCTTTATTACTTTTATTAATTATTTTGATTTATTTATATTTATTTTGTTTTATTTTTACTGTATTCATTATTCTTTATTTTAATCCTCGCAACGTGGTCGCACCCTTGCGTGCCATGTGCCCACTCCATTTCCAAAACCAACCCCTCTTCTCATGCATTCTCTCTCTCTTGTCTCATTGACATTTTTCTCTCTCCTTTACTCTCTTTCTCTCCTCCCTTAATTGCCCTGCAAACCCATGCACGTAGCCCTTCTCACGTTTTCCCCCTCTCCCTTCTACTCTCTCTCTTTCTCTCTCTCCCCACATGACCAATTCCCACAAGCATACCCGGAGCTTTTCCCCCGAATGGGCACGACCCATGTCAATATGCCCGGTCAAGGCATGTCAGTTCCGAAATTCCCTGTTAGGGCATTGATCGGCGAACGGTTCGCCGATCGGCAAACTGTTTGCCGATCAACGCATGGTCCCCATTCAACGCCTGCCACCTGCGCCTCCCGAGGCGCACGCACCGCGCCCTCCTGAGGCGCCCTCGCGTGCCCGGGATTCCCGCGCGTGCCCGGGATTTCTGGTGGTGGGACCCAGTCGGCGAACGGTTCGCCGACCGGGTTCCCTATAAATAGCGGGCTTCGCCCTCCATTCCCCCCACGCCATCCTCTCTTCTTCCTTCAACTTCAAGGCTCCCTCCTCTCAAAGGCTCAAGGCTCCTCCTCCCTTCCAAGGCTTAAGGTATGCATTATTTATTTTATATAATTTTATTTGTATAATTTCAATTAAATTAGTTTAATTAATTTTGAGAAAAAAAATGTATGGCCAATGTTAGATGTGATTACAGTTTCATTTCCCCGCATTTTAGATATAATGAAAATGTGTCATTTTATTTGGATCGATCATATAACAGTAGTTAGCAATTAGTAATTAGCAATTGATCAATCATAGAAAAATAGTTCTTCCGGCATATTAGTTAATTATTAGGAAATTATTATTATTAATTACTTTTAAATAGTAAGTAGTTAATTATTGTTAATTAGTAATAAATAGTAGGTAGTTAATTATTATTAATTACTAATAAATAGTAATTAGTTAATTATTACTAATTACTAATAAATAGTAATTAGTTAATTATTTGGAAATTATTATTAATTTAACATAAGTTAGTTATAATTATTAATTATTAATAAATAGTAAGTAGTAATTATTATTAATTACTAATAAATAGTAATTAGTTAATTATTATTAATTGCTAATAAATAATAATAAATTAATTATTTGGAAATTATTATTAATTTAACATAAGTTAGTTATAATTATTAATTACTAATAAATAGTAAGTAGTAATTATTATTAATTAGTAATAAATAGTAATAAGTTAATTATTATTAATTGCTAATAAATAGTAATAAGTTAATTATTTGGAAATAATTATTAATTTAACAAAAGTTAGTTATAATTATTAATTACTAATAAATAGTAAGTAGTAATTATTATTAATTACTAATAAATAGTAATTAGTTAATTATTATTTATTGCTAATAAATGGTAATAAGTTAATTATTATTGATTACTAATAAATAGTAATTAGTTTATCATTAGGAAATTAAAATTAATTTAAAAGTAGTTAATTATAGTAATTAGTTAAATATTAGGACATTATTATGAATTTAAAATTAGTTAAATATTATTATTCATTACTAATAAATTGTAATTAGGAAATAATTATTAACTACTAATAAATAGTAATTAGTTTATCATTAGGAAATTAAAATTAATTTAAAAGTAGTTAATTATATTCATTAATTACTATTAAATTGTAAGTAGTTAATTATTAGTAATAAATAGTAATTAGGAATTTATTAATGAGTATATATTAATTAGTTAATTATTAGCAAGTTATTATTAAATTTAAAGTAGTTAATTATTATTAGGTACTATTAAATAGTAATTAGGAAATTATTATTAATTACTAACAAAGAATAATTAGTTAATTATTACTAATAAATATTAATTAGGAATTTATTAATTACTAAATAGTAATTAGTTAAATATTAGGACATTATTATGAATTTAAAATTAGTTAAATATTATTACTAATTACTAATAAATTGTAATTAGGAAATAATTATTAATTACTAATAAATAGTAATTAGTTTATCATTAGTAATAAATAGTAATTAGGAATTTATTAATTACTAAAAAGTAATTAGTTAATTGTTAGCAAATTATTATACATTTAAAAGTAGTTAACTACTATTATTAGTTATAATAAATAGTAATTAGGAAATTTTTATTAATTTTTAATTGATAGTAGTTAGTTATTCATTACTAATAAATAGTAATTAGGAATTTGTTAATTAGTAAATATTACGTACTTAATTATTAGGAAATCATTATTAAATTAAAATTAGTTAATTATTATTATTAATTAGTCATAAAAGTAATTAGGAAGTTATTATTAATTACTTATTAATAGTAATTAGTTATTTTTAAGTGTCAATTATTATTTTGTAAGTACCAATTACTAAATACTAAATAGTAATTAGTTAATTAGTATTTATTATTAATTATGTACTTATTACTTGTTAGTTAATAGTAATTAGTTAATTAAGTAATTAGGTAGTTAATTGTTAGGTATAGTATATTAGTAATTAAAAAGAAGTAAGTAATAAATTTTTATCTGCTTATTACTGAATAGGTTACATTGTCTTTATCTTTTTATAGAAAATGGCCAACATAGCTCCCTTATTTTTGTGTTGGAATGGTGCAATTGTCACTAAGAACGGGAATGTAACCTACGAGGGGGGGATTGGTAAGATGATAGATTTTCCGGAGTCTGGCAGTTTTGAGGAACTAGTACGGATGATTCGTACTGTTACTGGATATAGGGAAGGGGAGTACAACGTCCATATCACATGTAGATGGCCTATGAACGTGAACACCTTCTATCCAGTAGTGCTCACTGATACTTCGACAACCAAGTTAATGTTGGACATTGCTCGGTCTCTTGGAATGATGCAACTGATGGTGGAATCGGATCCCACTGGAAGTCATGAGTTCCACGTTACCAACATTGGCGAGTCTTCTCGAAGGGGACGAGAGGCTGCTACGTGCAGTATCTCAGACCTAAATATGAATTATGAGGAGGAAGAGGAGGATTCTGCTATCATTCCCGAGGTGAATGTCGAGGAAGCAGATGAAGACACTGTCGACGAGGAGGAGGACGACAACAACGACGTCAGTGTACACTTGGATGACGTCCACGGTCAGGAATCACTCATCGGTTCGATCAATAACGAACCAATCTTCGATCCTACGGTTGATTACGGCATGACCTTGGAATTTATGCCGGAGCTCCCTGATATTTTTACCGATGACGATTGGATTGTAAACAGTTTTGCAGAGGAAGCACAATTCATCAGCGAGCCGCAGGACACCATATTCCCGGATAGGAGTGGACTGGGGTATTGGAATAACAGATATTTTAATTCAAAAGATGATATAATTGATGCAGTAAGCACCTGGAGTATGGCAAAATTCGTACAGTACAAAGTACTCGCATCAAAAAAAGACATCTACACCGTAGGATGTGCATTGCCTAACTGCAAATGGAGGTTGCATGCTAGCTGCAGCAAGAGGAACTAAGTTTGGAAGGTTCGAACGTATCGTGAGGAGCATACATGTCGTAACCCGGTGCTACTAACTAACAACCGACAGTGCAATACTAAATTCATTAGTCGGTTTATTCTAAAGACTCTTAGATCCAACCTTACACTTACCCCCAGTGTGATTAGAAGTATTGTTTCAGATACGTACCACATCACAATTTCATACAAAAAAGCCTGGTTAGCAAGGAAGCATGCTTTGAGGACAATTTTTGGTGATATGGAGTTGTCTTACGCGGATATCTGGAGGTTTATGTAGACGATGAAACAAACCAATCCGGGTACCTGGTATGAATTCCAAACAGAGCCTTACATTGATCCCCAGTCTCGTCAAGTAGTCCCAGGGAAAATTGCGTTCTTTCGATTATTTTGGGCATTCGGTCCATCGCTGACAGGCTTCACATTCTGTCGACCAGTTATGAGCATAGATGCTACACACCTCCATGGAAAATTTAAAGGTCACTTGCTCGTAGACACTTCGGTTGATGGGAACGACCACATATTCCCTGTTGCCTTTGCAGTAGTCGAAAAGGAAACGTTGGATGCCTGGGAGTTTTTCCTACATAAATTATCCCTTCTAATTCAGGGAGAGGTTATCTGTTTTTTGAGTGATCGTTTCAGTGGTTTGAAGAATCTGCTGCCCAAATATTTTCCAGCTGATCGTGGACATTGTCATCGATTCTGCCTGAGGCACATGCAAGCGAACATGCAAAGGGCGGGTCATGATCGCTGGGCGCAAGGAAACTTTTACAGTGCAGGGGCGGTAACCAATATGCACGCCCATGATCGGATTATGAGACGGATCCAAGTTAATGCTCCTGAAGCGTACGACTGGATTATCCGCCAGGAAGACGGGGATCGGAATTTCTGGGCATTGTCATACGACCAAGGACGTCGCTACGGGAACACAACAACGAATCTGTCAGAATGTTTCAACAGTGTGTTGAAGGGAATGCGCGGCCTTCCGATACTGACAATGATTCTTGCGATCTTTTATCGTTTAAATACCTACTTCATTGCTCGTGGCAGGCAGGGTGCAGGTACTACCTCGGAGCTAATGCCGAGGTACAACAAGATTATTGATGATAACGTTCAGTTAGCTCGCGCACATGATGTTGAGCAATTCTCTCACACAGTATTTGAAGTTAAATGTCGTGAACAGATGTATTCTATATCTTAATAAGATATTAACATCCGAATGAACAGATGGACGGCAGGGCGTAGGTCGTTTACTCAAAACGTTCAGATAACAAACCTGACGTTTTATCGTAGTGAGTTGGACACACAGGACGAGCATCAGGTACGGTCCATGACTATCCTAGATATATCGTTTCCTTATTGAAAAATAACTAACTTTACACTATTTATCAGATGCGTTGGTCTCCATATAAAATGGAGATCGTAAATCACCTTCCCGCAATCTGTCGAGAAGGTCAGGAAGTGTGGAGATCCCAGACAGTCCTAATTTGTTTCAACATAGCGGTCATGCACGTGCCTGATCGTGTAATGAGGCAATTTGATCTGCGACCTCACATCCCAGATCAAATGCCCCTGATAGTTTTCCCGAGTCGTCGCTCTCGTCAACGAGAGAATGATCCTATTGATTGGCTCGATCGACTCCGAGAACAGATGATCCGATGGAATCAACGGCGTCAAACCATTGTGATGGAAAGACAATCGGCTGAATCGGATGAGCAACGTCTGGAAGCATACATGACTTGGTATTGGAGAATTACAAGACGATGGATACATACTGCAATACTGCCACCACGCTTTACATACCAGCCTTACGCTCCGAGGTTCAGACCAGGGGTAAGTGCGTATATTGTCCATCTTTATTCCTCGTAAAACATCAACTAAAAACGGGTCGAACATTCAGGTGCAGAGTGTGTATGAAGCTCGTGAGATCCTAGAAGATTACGAACGAAGCTCGGAGTTGCAAAATGTAATTGGATTACTTGACTCCGCCCTAAAGAGTTTTGGATTGGTGGATCAAATGAGTCAGTACACCCCGAGGTACTCATACTCGACTGAGCCTTCACATATACCATTCCATGTCCCTGAACCACCCCGACCGTCTGAGGCTGCTGCTCAAAGTTATGATTTTCGTGTACATGAACCATATGCTGTCGGTACAAACGATGGTGAAGAAGGACCATCACAGGTCCAATTTACGCAACCATCACAAGTTGGTGATTTCTGGGGTCTAAACCCGACCATTCCACACCAGACGCAGACCTTCACGCAATTCCTAACCAGCGATTTCATTCCACATGAAATGCCTGGATTTGCCTATTATGCAGATTCCAGCCGTTTACCTCCCTTCCAGGATCTACCGCAGCATCGTACACCGCAACCAGATCAGCCACCAACGGAGCATCGTCAACGACCTTCGCAGATCGATAGATCTTCATCAGTTCAGGATCAAACACCTCAGCCACCATGCCAAACGAATAACGAGAGTGGAGGTGGTACTAGTGTCGCTAGTAGGGGTCGTAGGGCTAATCTATCATCAATATTACGTAGGGCACGTAGAATTCTGCATCCCCAATAATTTGTATGAACAATTTCTTTTTAATTAGTTGATTAATGATGTATTGATCGTTTATGTTAATTTCACTATAATATCATGCTTCCTTCGTTATTACAAATTACTAGCATAAATAGAGTAATATGCAGATCTGTTAGTACAATCTCAAGTTGACGTATTGCAAATCCGTAAGTACAATCTCATATTGTTATTTTTTATTTTAATATTACGATAATTTATTTATGCCTTACGATATTTCTCTCTTATTAATTTTTTTATATTATTTTATTGTAGGAGATGGCGAAAACAAGATTCACAGCGCGTAAGTCGGTACGTCCTCCGACCAAAAGAGTCCTAGCAGTACGTACACCGCTCAGGGCGACTCCACCTGCATCACATCAGACTCCGCCAGCGTCCAGTGGCCAGCCACAAGGAGGACCTCGTGCTCCTGGCACTCTTTCAGATGCTCCTACAGAGTATCCACTGCAGACTACTTCAGAGTATCCATTGCAGGATACTTCCCTGCCTCAGCCGCTTTATCCTATCGACTCTCCGCTTCCTGACTACTCACCATAATCCATGCCTCCATCGATGGATGTCAGTTCTCAGAGCGAGACCTCCCCGATCACTGATGTCTACGACGAGGAGGAGGAACTGTATGGTGACTTGGTAGATCTACACTACACAATTGCACTTAAGTACGCACGTCTGAGCGTACTTCGACGACAGCGACATCGTTAGAGGATATGCTTAGTACTGTTTAGAACATATTTGTTTAACGCAATGCTAGATGTAATCTCCGTATTTCGTGTTTGAATGTTGTTTATGTTGAATGTGATGTTTATGTTGAACGTGATGTTTATGTCAGTTTTTTTTGGAGGAATTTGAAGAGTTTTGAACAGTGACACACATGCTTACTTTGCGCAAACATATACCATTATATTTTATATACAATGGAACAATAAATAATAATTATATTATTATTATATTTACGTATTATCCATTATTATTATAAAATAGTTATAAATATTTATATACAATAGAACAATCATTAATATTTAAACATTATCAATTATAAAATAATAATGTATAAAAAATTTACGTATTATCCATTATTATTATAAAATAATTATAAATATTTATATACAATGGAACAATCAATAATACTTATACATTATCAATTATAAAATAATAATGTATAAAAAATTTACGTATTATCCATTATTATTATAAAATAATTATAAATATTTATATACAATGGAACAATCAATAATACTTATACATTATCAATTATAAATTAGTATTGTATAGAAAATAGTATTTTATCAATTATAAAATAATAATATATATACTTTATAATTTATACATTATCAATTATACATTATCAATTATAAGATTTATACATTAGGTGAGGAAGGGTTCTGGGCGCAGATCGGGGAAGGTTCGCCGATCGGCGAACGGTTCGCCGATCTATATCCTGACTCGGAATTTCCGAACTGACATGCCCTAACCGGGCATATTGACATGGGTCATGCCCATTCGGAGAAAAAGCTCGCATACCCGCGCACCTCTCTCTTCTCATGCGCTCTCTCTCCTCCCGCACTCCCTCTCCCATGCAAACCAAACCACGCTCACATCCCCCAATCTCCCTCTACCTCCGCTTCACTATCTAACTACTAGCATGCGCCCTCTCTCGTCCCGCACAGTGCGGCATCTACCGTTCTCTCCCTCTTTGCAGAACCGCACCCCATGCACATTCTACTCTCCTTGCGCCCACACGTTTCATGAGGTATATGACGTAGCAGCCCTTAAAAGGGCTGCTCCTCCACCTTCACCAAAAATCTGCCCGTCTACTATAGAAGAGGCCAACAACTCCAAGCTTTTGTAGGTGACAACAGAAGGAGTTCTTGTCGAGCAACGATGGTCGAAGGTGAGATCCGAGGAGGAATCACCTCCTCGTAGCACCAACCAGGCTTGTTCTTCAAGCTTCTGGAGTTCACTGACTCTATTGAGGCCAAGACCGGAGGCGGCTTCTCATCGCTCCTTCCCCTAGGCAACCCCTCTTTATTTTCTTCTTTCCTTTTTTTTCGCTATTCCTTTGTTTTGTTTTTCTTCCCCACACATTTTCGTCTTCCCCAGGAACAACACTTGGCTGTAGATGCGAAGCGCTCCACCCTGGATCCCCTCTGTGTTGTATCATTAGTCTCCACAATTAGCTCCACCATCAGCAGGTCGCTGGAAGAGCTTTAAACCTGCCACCATCTTCGTCAAGTTGCAGCTCTGTCATATCTCCTGCGCAGCTCTACACACACCTCCTCGACCAAATCACCATCGCCACCAGTTGCATCCACCTTCGCAGGCCACCTACGGCTGCCCTAGTTGCAGACCGCGCGTGCGTCAAGCCCTCCACCACCTCCCTTATGCACAGCAGCCCGCCACGTTGCGTCAGCGTCCGTGAGTCCCCCTAGAGCTTCATGCTACACCTGTTGTGCGCCACCCACCTGGTCTTCCCACCAGTCCTTGCCGACCTGTTGTGTGCGGCCGTGCAATCCAGCCAACCCACGCGACCATTCGCTCCCCCGTACTGCCTTCAGACGCGCGTACAATCGCGCTCCTCCTGCATCACGGCTATTTCCCGCTTCTCCGCCAACAAGTCATGAACCCTTGCCGTGCCCAGATGCCACACCCCAGCCACGAGCGTGCCTCCATTCCACCGCCCGCCTCGTTCGACACGTCACCTCTCCGGTCTTGCCTCCGTAGTGGCTCGCCACCATCGCCCATACATCGGCTGACACCGCCGATGCCTAACTGCGCCCCTGCTACACACACGCCACCGTCGCTGCACCAGCTTCATCACGCCGCCGTGCTTCCAGCCCTACAACCGCTTGCTGACCTTCGCCCTTGCACGGAGGAGACCCACTCCCACTATTATCGTGGGTTCCATTCTTGGAACCCACGCCAAAGACGAAGAAGATGGGCCCTATTCGTTTCTTTGGAGAAATTGCAGAATCTTACCGTGAGGTATAACATATTAAAGAAATGCCCATAGGCACAACTTTATTTCATTGAATTATATTTTAGTATTGCATTTGGAATCCTGTGTCCTTGCATTAATGTGAATCTCCATTTCACATCATGTTTAAGTCCAAAAATAGCATATTGTAGAGCAATTCATTTTCTATCTAGAGAGTATTTATTTGTATTTTTTTGATCAGTGGATTTTCTATTAAAATTAATTTGGTTAAGATTTTAATAGTTTACCTATTTTATGATATGAAATTTATATTTAATCATTCACTAATCCAAACAATCTCAAAATTAACATTTGTGCCAAAAATTCATCTCATTTCAACACATATCGCGGTCAAAATAAATGAAATGGTGAGTTTAGTAAATTTTTTTATAAATTTCTCACTTGATATTTTTAGGAATTAAAAAATATTCTGTATACCTCTCACATAGACCTATCTAATATAATTTACTTTCTAGAAAATATTGATGTTTGTTATTTATTAAAATTAATTAATTCAAAATCACCTATTCTGCATACTTAATTCATAATTAATTCAATTTGCATACGCAATTTCCAAAAAATATATTGTAGCTTAATTTCATCATATTTTATATTCTAGACAAGTTTCATAACTTTTTAACACTATTTGAATGAAAGTTTCATTTCAGTTTCTCAACTTCACCAATTAGAATTTCACTCATTTATCGCATTTAAAAATATCAAAAAAATCCTCTTTGAAAACCTATTCACTAGATCGATGAAAAACCAACCTAAGGAGACAATGGCCTCCATGAGTTCGACGTTGTGCTTGCCCAAAAAAATGATTGCTCACTTTAATTGGAAAATAATTAAATTTGTGGTTTTTGATTAATTCGACTTTGCCCGACTGCAACGAACAAATTCAAATGTTAATTCCAAACAAATTAGCAATGGCATTCTAGCGTCAATATGATGACATTGTTACTGGGAAGGCACCGTTTAAGTTAATTTATAGAAAATTTTGGTTTTAGGTTTTCCAACTCCTGGGTAGTCTAATCTCCGGTTCTTCTTGTGCATATTTCTCTATTTATTTTCCATCATTATTCTATTTTATTTTGTTTGCTTGTTTATCTTTCTGACATAATTTCCATCTTTTTGTGCGAGGGCCCAGTGGACTTGGAGCGGATTTCTTGAAGTCAACAAATCTCGAAGTGCATAGGAGGCCGGCGATTCGTGGATCGAGTCAGCTATTGAGATGCCAAGAAGATTTTTGAAGAGAGATTTTCATTTTCATTAATTTGTACTAATTGCTTGATTTCTAGCGGATTCCGTTCGAATTGACAAGCATGTATCAGGGTTGTATGTCATACCCTTTGTGGTTGTGTTGTTTGCTTGACGTAGACTAGGACATGCACTCACGGCTCTCAGAGCAAAATTTTTACTTGTGCTCGTACTCTATAGGACCACACATCGTACTTAACAAGATGCATTTAGAACGCAGAGCTATTAGTCAAAATTAATTTGTTCTTCACTCGCTAATAGAACTGCATGTTTAGGAATGATTTTCTCGTGTGCATTTCATATAGTGTAAACTTTTGATTTTGTATTGCATCTTGCATCTAGAGAGCTGGAGGCACTGTAAGTTTGATTACTCAAGCATTCGTCATCATTTTCTCGATTGCATCGTCTTTTTCTGTTTCCCTCTCTCAGTTTTTCTAACCTAGGATAAAGGAGTTGGGACAGGATGATAGACGCGATTACTTGTGTGGATTAATTACAATGAAAACTAGTATATAAAATCGAGACTGCTAGTTGAATTTGATCCAATAAAATGGCTATAATTAACCCTTGTTAGCGGGAGAGAAACCCCGTCATTGTCGGAATTTATTTGCAAGTGAGAGAGAGATGACACTAGGATAGAGCCAAGCTAGGATTTTCATATAGACTACTTGTTCAAAAAAAATAATTAGCAAGTTTTTAGTGAGGATCTACAGGTAGCCTGTAAAAGGAATGGATTTTCTTAGCAGAGTGGGAGGTTTAGAGGACACATTGCAAGGCTTCATCCACAAGTATCGGGTAGCTATATTTTTATGGTCCACACATACTCCTATACTGGCTAAAAGTGGGTGTAACTAATCATAAGAATCAGCCCAATCTGTAGGTAAATACAAGCACCTAACAACTCATTATTCTTTCAAGACTTGCATTTATCGCAAACTAAAACTAACAAGATAATTCGGTCGAAACAAAGGCCCTCACGTGTAGAGTTGGTGAATTGGGGTTTGCTCTTGCATTTGTTTTGTGTATGTCCGTGTGTGTTATTCTGTGTACTTGCTCGTTTTCTACTTCAATCAACATACATTCATCTTCAAGATGTCAGGATATTGGTCACCATACCCTGACCTCTCTGGTCACTCCTCCTCGATCATATACCATTCATCTTCGCCTTCTCCTTTATTCATGTATCCTCCACCATCCACTGGAGACCCTTACCTGTGGTCAGTTTCACCTCGACTTGATTATGAAGTAAGACTTCGACTAATTTTTCTACTTCATCATATTTTTCACCTACTCCACATTCTAGCACTCTAGATCCACTTCCATCTTGAGCTGACTCACCATATACTCAAGAGCTTGCTGGAATTAAAGAACCATTCAATATGCAAGCCACTGCTGAGACGAATAACTGGAAAAATTACATACCCTCACATAATTCATCTCTTCTTCATATGAGAGATGGGACAAGTCAACAAATTACACATACACATCTTTACTTGACCTTAGGGTACAACTTGATTGATCGAACAACCCGAATGAAGAGGCATGCACATCATGATTTCTCATACTTGATTGACTTTTGTGATCAAGCTTACATTGACTAGCCCTCATACCAGCCATTTAGAGAGCCTACACATACATGGGATTGGACTCATGAATTCAATCTACGTGCCCCTTCTTTATTAACTTTACCATATGAGGATCCGACCAATATCTGTCATTCCAATGGTCCATACTCGACCCATCATTACATACCAGAGTATAGGTATGTTGAGTGTGCGACTTCAATATCTTATCAGTTTCCCTAAATTGATCAAAAGTCTTCCATGATTCATTATGTGAATTTTTTGGAGGAGGACTTTTCTAGACATATAGGAAAAATGAATCATTTGGTAACAAGTTGAGAGATGTCACTGAAATATATAACTCAATTTCCGCTAGCCTATGTATGAAAGTGGAAAAGGAAATAAGTGGACTTGATGTTGATGACCGATCATACACGAGGAAACCCACACACTCTGTACAACTGGAATCACTTATACTAACCACTTCCCCTCCAAACTAGAGTCTGCTCATTCTCCTTCATTTTTCAAAAAAGCCAATAAAATTGAAAATCCATAATAACTCATAAGATTTGAAAATGAAAAAGATCTATTAAAACTAGATCATGCCCTAAGGGAAGAACTCAATGAGGAACTAATTTTTAGGCTTCCCTAATAATAAAGGCCATAGATCACTTCCCGACCTCAAATAATTTGTGAGAAGAAAATTGATGCCAAAGTGGTCGGGAAATAAGAGGACAATGAATGAGAGACACATAGTGTCTATGGCCACCTCCTTGGTGATGGGGAGAAAGACCAAGAGCCACAGAGTGAAGTGGTTGCCTAAGGTTGAATGTGAAATCAAAGACATTACCTTTACACATGCCATAATCGATCATGACTCACCGATAAATATCCTCCCAACCTTCATGTTTGACAAGCTCAAACTCAGGATAATCATAAGTCGAGAGAGATCGTTCACCTGGCTGGTTAATCTACAAAAGGTTGAGAGGAACCATTTTAGTCATCATTACTTTCCAAGATGCTCTACTCAAAGTAGACTTCACTATCATTGGCATTGAACACAGAGAGAGGTTACCCAGTCTCCGATTATTCTCGAGATGTAGTTCTTAGCCTTGGCTTCGGTGACTATAGACTGCGAGACTCAGGAAATCAATTTTACAGCATTGGGAGCACCTCGACTTCACCCATTCTTTGACACACTCTATGGTAACCCACAAAGTTGTTGACAGCTGTGACCATCGAGAGGTAGATGAGTCCCACCTCTATGCTACACCTGAGATACCAACTATCGAGCCGATTGTTGGTTTAGAGACTAGTGACACATCCATGACTCATGTTGCTTTCATCACCACCATTGTGTCAGCTTCAATAAAAAGACTCACAACCCGAAGATGTCATTGAGTCGGACACGACTTATGTTGATTGTCTTGACCATTTTGATGATTTGACATCCATGACGGATAATGCCTAGCCAACTGAGATCACTAGCACCTTCTCGAGATGTACGCTAACCCTTCCAGAATATTATAATCTATATGGAGGCTCATCTGATGAGGGATCCATGGTTAAAACGCACCACATCCCATACCTGCAACAAAAGAGACAACAAAAACCAATATGACCCCACCCAAAAACATGGTTGCTCCATCCTCGAGTCGGTTATCCAAATAAAGGATGTTGACAATTGATTCCTCGAGGCGATACCCCGAACCACTCAAGGCATGTCACTCTCATCACCCTCTCAATACTTAAGGTTCTAGAAAACCGACAAAGAAAATTCCCTTCAACGTACCGAAGAAGGAATTTTCTAAGGAGTCCTCATCGGGTCCAGGTGAGGTGATTTATATGAGTGAGTCCAGTTCGGTTGTTCTTAAACCATATCTTAGCAAGCAGCTATGTCTCGACCCTCGTTAGACGATCCCTTCACCTCACTATTATACATATGTGGATGATTCCGACAGTGACAAACTTGTATATTCCCTACCTCTTTGTTCACGCAAGAAGGTTCATTGCAAACCTTCTTGACCATTATACATTCCCCATTCCCATCAGTCCTCGTACCCATTCATGTCTTATACTCAGGCTGACCAGAGCCTAAGTATAAGGGGGACCAAGGCCCATCATGTATATATACTCACCGATTTACCCTCTTGACCTCATCCGCCCCATTTTTGATCTTCTTCTACACTTAGGCTAATAGAGCCTATGTATAGGGGGGTGGATCTACTTCTATATGTTTTGTTTTTTTAAATCGCCTACACTTAGCACGAGCTATGTCTTTTCTTCGCTTCTAGTTCTTTGAAGATATAACACACGCTAAGTATAGGGGCATGTATATATTGCATATATATTTTATCGAAAGCTCATATTTTCACGTACTTTATATATAATAAATACAGGGTGGGTAAATATTAAAAAAACTTTTTGTAAAATACTTGTATACTTGTTGGAAAATTTGTGTATAAAGTTGTATATTCTTGTAAATTGTTCTTTTTCTAAAATTTGCTTTAAAGTAGGAGGTATACCAAAAAAAACGAACAGAAAAATAGGCTTCTTATTTACTCTTGCATATAATCCTTTTATTTATAAATTGTGACTTGCACTCCATTCATCTATATAGCACGTCTTCTGCATCTCATCTACATATCTAACATATTATAAGTGAAAATATAGTGGGCTCTGAATCGAGTTACGAATAGATGTTGAGGATGGATTTGATTTGACCTTAATCTACTTAACTTCATAGGAACCTTGTAGGAACTAGAGTTAAGATTTTTCAGGTCGAGCGACTTAATTCTGAGTCTGCAAGTCTATGTTCACATGTCATCTAGATTGGTCTAAATAGAATATTTCGTGCACACAATGATTCTTTTAAATAGTGACCTAATTTGGACAAGCACCATGCACGCAGGTCTTCATTGATGAGGTGGAGAGGAGGTATAATCCTTTGGCTTGGAGTAGCACACGGGTGGAAACATCTTGAAGGATATGGTATAATCCTCAAGCGCATCACGGAAGCGTGAGCGTTGTATCGAATACGGCGAGGAGCGACTGGTTACACTAGTTGCTCGATGCAGCGGAATATAAAAATTTTCATACGACGAAACCACATGATCCAAGAACACTTCTCGGATCGTTTCGTCTAAACCATAAACAAGTAATAGGGTTACCTCTTGAAGCGTGGTTGCGATCGAATCTCTAAAAGAAGAGACATCCTGTCTCAAATCCGATCCGACAAAGGAGACGCTTGCGAGAGCGGGGATGAACCGCGTGCTCCTCCCAATCCATGTTTATGATCCAAGCGGTGGATCTCCTGATCTCGACACACGAGATCCGACGTGTTCTTCACGAGCGAGGCGCACCGAAGTAGATGGAGATCCACGAGCAGACGATCGGGCAACATAAAGATGACGCTGCGGCGATGGAGACTTCTCTCTAGGTCATTCATGGTGGACGACCATGAGAGGAAGAGAGATGGCATGTAGAGAGAAAGAGAGAGAGAGAGAGAGAGAGAGTTTGCTCCAATATTGCCTAGCCCTAGAGGGCATGGTATGCCTCTCTATTTATAGGGTTTTGGGATCCATCGTTCTCAATCCATGGGACATATAAAAATCATTGGATGAGATTGATTTATGTCAATCCAATGGTCAAGATTGTTGTTGGTAAAAGCCAACAACTTGTGATTTAATTTAGATTAAAATATATTTAACAAAATCAAATATAAATCAATCTTAAATTACATCAACAAATAAGGAGAGAATATACATGGAGATTACATCTCCATGTACATTCAAGGGGGACGACCACCCATTCTATATAGGAATCGGGTGCCGCACACCACCTTCCATGTGAGGCAATCTCATGGATTTCCATGAGATTGCATGCCTCCTTGAATTTCTCCATTATTTATTTCCAACAACTTTTGTTGGGATTTATTCACCAAAAATAATTCACAATTAATTTTGGGAATATTGCAATCTTGACAATGGAAAATTGTGAATCACATTCACAACCCAAAACAAAATATAATTTACATTTTCAGTTAATTAGACAATGTGTATCCAATACACATTAATAATTAATCAGCAAATATAAATTATAATTAGCTCTCTCTAAAACATTATAAATCATATTTATAATTATTATGAATAATTGGATATTACTATCCATATTATTCTTATCCACAATAATTAAATCACATTTAATTATACTGGATAACTTATTCTCATGTGCCCAAACAATATAAATCACATTCACATTATTCACATCTTTGATAATCAAATCATATTTAATTATCTAAGATAACTCTCCTTATAATATGAATCAAATTCATATTATTCATGATAATTAAATCACATTTAATTATCCATTTTCTCAATGCTCGGATACATATATCAACAATAGAATTATCCATGAACTCTTTCAAGGATAATGTGCTTTCTCCGTGAATACTTGGAGATAAGGACAGGGCGATTGTATTGTTCCACGTATAGTGACTTGGATATTGAGATTACATCTCAAATCCAGATCTCGGGCCTCCCATAGATGCTTGATTAAATCAAGATTGCAAATCTAATCTTCTCATTGCATCTGAATCACATTTAGATCAATGTCCAACATTTGGAGCACGATCAGATTACTTCTTTACTGAGAGAATTCACTAAAATCTAGACCTGTTTCATCACTCCCTAGGAATGGAAGCGTCATGGTTATACAATCGTTTATGATCACATCACCCTCAAGTATTCCCAATACCTGTACATCATGCATACTGGAAGACTCAAAATAAACCCGAAGTATTAGATCAACTTCATACTGTCTACTTCTGGGTTTTATCAGTAAGTTTCTCATTTTGATCATTGGGAGTTGGTATCGATCATATACTTTCAAAAAGCATATATCATACCTAGGTCATGATCATATACATTCCAAAAGTATATATCAAACCTACAAATTCAGTCAAGCTTCCAAAGCGAAACGATCGTGCGTATGGAATTTGATTATTCCCAATATCTCATGAGTGAGCTCATGTCTTCCGGTTCAGTAATGAACCTGTATGATCCCTTTAAGAGATCGTATTACTCATATGCTCTTATATGCACACCAACGCGCCAGTGTATAGACCTTGGTTAGGTCATCAATCCATTGGTCTGCCAAATGTACATATTCAGACATATAGTAACACATCTGTCTCCGGTCAGAGGATGTGTGCCTATATCATGACAGCATATGATATAGGACTTTGGTTATCTCGATCTCGTTAAGTCCACTCTTTGAATTAACTAATCCGACACCTCCGAATCTCTATTCCTATGCAGAGGACCTGCATCAAGAGGTCGGTCAGATATCAACCTAACTGAGAAAGGATTGCCATCTCCTACTGATGATGGAGATCATCTCTTAATAATCATTTGACGGTGCTTGATGAGTCCTCAATCTAACTCATTAGATATTCATCTAAACACCAGCCTCTATGATTCAATAATTGAATCAACAGCTGTATGATCATTAAGATGGCGATGGTACATAACCCTAATTGTACTAAGGGACCTATTATGCAAATTATATATTCTTCATTTCAGATTAGGGAATGATATTTGCAATAACATTTATTGCATAATGGCTCGTCGTGGGCTCGCATGTCCAACAATCTCCCACTATCCCAAAGAGCCATTAATAGGCTAATCATTTAAACCCACACTCATGTGACAATCATAGGCTATTTAGAAAATAGCTAGGTAAGTTGATCAGTCACTCTGTTCTCAAGAGACTATGCCAAGTCTTTTTACGGCACATGCATATCCCCTAGGAGCAGTGCTTGCATCCAATGTGAATGTTGCATCTTATGCAACCAATACTCAATTTTGTTATAGTGTCCTTGACACTTTAGCTCGATAATTATTATAACCAGTATGTCCATAATCCTTATCAGAATGCCTTTATTCATGGAGATCTCTATCTCCTAAGGTATCTACAGTTAAGATCCTTATAAATCACTATCTACAAGGTCTTAAACTTTTGAAGATAAAACTTTAAGATCACTATCTCTGAGTTTCATCATCTTTGAAGATATTGTTATTACTGTAATCAAGTGTTTTATCTCCATAGTAGGATTAGTTTACTACTCCCACTGCATGGAAGACATCCAGCTTTTGTACACATCTAGCATACACTTGGTTTCTTAGAACTGATGCCCAAGGGCTAGCAGTTTTAGTATTCATATCCTCAACTTTTTGAGGTGCTATCCCTTTAGATAGGTTAGTCCCATATCTTGAGGGAAAGAAGCCCTTCTTGGAATTTTTCAGAAAATGAAAATGTCCAAGGTGTACCATTAATGTGACGGTCACCTCTTGTCTTTGCTTCTGAACAACATCAGAACTAAGATCTAAGAGGTATCCTTGAGATCATATATCGAGGTATGGGACAACCATATTATAAAACACTTATTATTATCATCCTTAGATCATTCCAAATGATTAGGATATTATCTACATTTAGCACGATGAATACAATGGCACTCCCACTAAGCTTCACATGCTTCATCAAGATTTTATCTGAAATCATAACATTTATAATTTCATCAAATCTTATGTTTCAACTACAAGCAGCTTATTTGAGTCTAATAGATGGAATTCTCTAGCTTGCACACCTTGCTTTCCTCAACCATGAAGCCCTGGGGCTACTTCACGTGAATATCCTCAAAGAGGTATTCATAGAGGAATGCAATCTTGACTCACATCATGAAGATGTCATAGTCAAGTTGTGTAGCTGTAGTTAACAATATTCTGATGGGTTAAAGCAAGGTCACTGGAGAGAAAGTCTCATCGCAAGCGATGTCTTCTCTTCGGCGTGTAGCTCATGGCTATGAACCGCGCTTTGAAGGTCTCTACCTTGTCATCAGGTTCCCTCTTTCTCTTGAGATCCATTTACACCTTAATGGGTCTTACCCATATAGGTGGATCCTCGAGGGTCCATATACAACACTTGTATATGAAGTCTACATTAGACTTTTATTGCTAACATCCATCTTTCCATGTCATGATCCTCAGGAGCTTCATCATATGAAGTCCTATCATTTTCAGACTTAACTGACACAAGGAATGCATCCTTAAACTTATTTGAAGAGGTATTAATGTTTCATCTTTGATTGTCTATTTAGTTTCCGATTTCAGGAGCCTCATTATCTTCTCAAGATTAAATGAGTTCCTTTACTTCATTTTCATCTTGATTCTTAAGAGAGTCATCCTCCAACAATCACATTCTCAGAGATGAGATCCTTTAAGAATCTCAAGGTCATAAAGTAGGTATACAATACCATCCTTTATTTTCTTAATGAAGCAGCACTCTCTAGTGCCAGATTCCAGCTTAATCACATGGAGCCTTATTAAGGATATATATAATGTAGTCTCTATCATATATATATATATATATGGAAACTAATAGATAATTATGCTAAGATTAATCATTGATCAAATCATGTCACACATGATAAATTGTATCTCTCTACAACTCTATTGAGTTAAGGTTCATTAGGAGGATTGAGATAGGAATGATATTCACATCTCCATAAGGTATTCCTTGAATTCATGTAATAGGTACAAGCTACCTTGGCTAGATCAAATTCATTTCATCTTCCTTTAAACTTTGGTTCTAAGCCAAAATTGTGAAATCTTTGAACATTTCAAAGTTTTCTAAGTGAAGAGAAGAAATCTCATATCATAAATAATCATTAATAGATATCACATATCCATAATGTTTATTCTGATATAGATGATTCACATACATCAATATGTATGAGATCTTGAATACCTTAACATCTTACACCTTTCCTAAAGAAGGGTGTATTGGACATTTTATTTTGAATACAATATTCATAAGTATGTAAGTTTTGAAATTTTAGACATTCTAAAGTTTCATCTCTTACTTGTCCATTGATCTCATCAATAGACACATGTCCAAAACATGATGCCAGATCATTGTCAAATGATCTTTATCCTCCTATTGATCTTCAAAGGTTTAATTTTCAGTATTAGAAATCTTAATGAACCACTCATTAATTTTCTAATTTAATGGAGTCCATTAGATGTTAGATTACTATCTAAAATATACCCATCACAACTCTTTATGATAGATTTATTATAGAATTCATGTTTATTTCCAACATTTGGAAATAAATAATGAGTGTATTCTAATATCTAGGTCATAGAGACATTCTCTAAGATTAAGGACTCCCACTGAAAATATGAAGTCTATCAATGGAAATTATTGCAACAATTGCATCAATTCCAACATGGATGACCATAAACCTTAAGAACAAATTTCTAACATTCTAATACATATGCAACCAATTGCAAGTGTTATTAAAAGATTGAGATACAATTATTAGACTTCATCTTATCAAATAAGTAAGTCAATTTCAATGATTATATGTAGATTAATCTGATGTATTATCTGATTCCTTCTCTAAGGATTCTAGATAGATTAGATAGTCATACTATCAACACATCAACTTATTGCAGTATTGGCATTCATCCAACTCTTTGGATGACATATGGAAGTCACAGAACTACAGTCAACTCTTTGACTATATTTCTTACTTGGGTACAATCTATGCTTCCACTGCGCTCCCTTTATCTATAAGCAACCATAGTTCAAGACCAAGGATCACTTAAAAAATTCAATATAAGAGTATTTCAACATTTATACAAGCTTCATTCAATTTATACAATATGAATAATATGAAGCATCATGAATGACCAGAGTATAGACAGTAGAATGATGACACTCATCGTATCTACATCCATCTAAACTCTTAAAATATTTGTTCAGGTAGGTACTCAAACAATTTGAATACATCATCTCTTATAGAGCCACCATTCTGCATGATGCATAGAACCACATCATTCATGATTAAATGTCGAGAGCACATATGTATGCCAGAACATCTTCTTAGAATTTTATAAGGATTATTTGATAATTGCGATCATTATCGACATGTCACTTCAAAAGTACATTTGATGAGATCAAGACTTATAGAGACATACAAACCCTAGGGTTTCAGTCTTATTATCTATTCAATTATCATTCCTCATTATTATGAGGAAACTTGCACATTGCAACCACATACATTATGTGTCCAATTGCAAGTACAATATCTGGATCATAGGTCCAATCCATGATATTCTACTTGTTATTATTGAGTATAACATTGAGTGGGATTAAAGAAGGATTATCTGAAATAAGAAATTTGCATAAATATGTAATTTACTTTGATTTAGGAATTTTTATATCAAAGTTGTCTTGCCTTGTCAACATTGAAAGTTCATTCCCTTAATCACTTTCAATGTAAGAGATATACTTACCATTATATCTCAGCAAGATCTGGGATCTCCTTCCTTATATTTGTTACATCCTAATAATATGAGAATATGCAACTCTGATAAAAAGAAGCGGGAAAACATTCCGCCTTGCAAGTCCAACTTGCATCTCCCAATTCGGTCTTTAATACCCGGTCCCACCACCCCGAAGGTGATGTTGACCCGTCATTAATTGAACCAACCGTCAACAGGAATAGAACTCGCTATGTGCAATCCAATATCGCCCCAATAATATGAGGATCCGATATTGGGGTCACTACGCATACGACCTTACTCCTTCGAGAAGCAAAGAGCCCGATCCAGATGCGCTTCCATATAGGAGCTGTCACTTCGGACATGCGTCTCCTATTACAATCCCTGGCGACAGAACTCTTCGCCTTGACGGGAGACCATGGATGTCACTTATGTGATCCTCCATATCATATTCAAATTCTAATTAATTATCATGAATCATATTCACATAATTAATTCTTCCAAGGGAAATATACATCTATTCATAATAGAGTGTTTTTTTATTGGATATAATTTACTTAATCATATTAAATTAATTTTTAATCCACTTCAATCAACAAACTTGATTTTACTTGAATATATGGTATTATCTCAAAATACGTATTAATTTGAATTTTAATGATTAGAAAAATACATCATGATCTCTCAAGCATCATTCGTTCCCTACCCGTTGTCATGGACAGTACCGGTGGGAGTGGGACGGACCGCATACGTTGCAATCCGCTACCCCAGCGATCCCCGACTAGACATCATACCTGCCTCGGGAAAAAATAATGCTGAGTCAATCACTTTGTACTTGAGATGATCATCGGTTCTTCAGCCGAAATTATACCATATAGTAATAATCAAAACATTTTTTATTATAAGGAAATTTGCTAGACAAATTCCCAATTCTATTCAAGCAAGGAGTTTGAAGATTGTGTTTCCAATTATGATCTAGATCAAATCTAATCAATCTATTAGTTGGGGCCAAGTCAATTAAGAAAATAATCATCATAAAATATTTCTCAAATATTTTCTATAATTATTTCATGTAATTAACAATTAATTTCACTAATTCACACCCACATGGTTCTTGATTGGGAAAGTAATTTACAGCAGTGACCCCTACTTACTAAAATTAGCATATCTCAATCAATTTAAATTCAAATTAAGCAAATTAAGTTTCCAAAGTTTGCTAATTTGATTTACAACAGAACCTATGTGATTTTCACGCATTTCAAGGTGTTTCTAAACAGTAATTAACTCCCTAATTACGTTAAGATTCGCAGTTCTCGTAACGGTGAATACATGTTCATTAAAATGACCATATCTAGAGCAAACGGAATCCAAATTACGTAAACTCAGATACTATGGTTTCCTTATTTAATGGGGAACAAAATCCAAGTGTTATTTTTGTGTTTAAAACGGAGATGCAAAAACGAAAAGCGATAAAACTTTCGCAACCCTAACGAACCCAAGTCGCCTTCGGTTTTATGGATCGTATCCAAAACCTTCGACCTAAGGCTCTGATACCACTTGAAGGATATGGTATAATCCTCAAGCGCATCACGGAAGCGTGAGCGTCGTATCGAATACGACGAGGAGCGACTGGTCGCACTAGTTGCTCGATGCAGCATAATTTAAAAATATTCATACGACGAAACCACATGATCTAAGAACACTTCTCGGATCGTTTCGTCTAAAACACAAACAAGTAATAGGATTACCTCTTGAAGCGTGGTAGCGATCGAGTCTCTAAACGAAGTGACCTCCTGTCTCAAGTCCGATCCGACGGAGGAGACGCTTGCGTGCGAGGGGATGAACCGCGTGCTTCTCGCAATCCATGTTGATGATCCAAGTGGCGGATCTCCTGATCTTGACACATGAGATCCGACGTCTTCTTCACGAGCGAGGCGCACCGAAGTAGACGGAGATCCACGAGCAGACGATCGGGAAGCATAACGACGACGCTGCGACGATGGAGACTTCTCTCTAGGTCATCCATGGTGGACAACCATGAGAGGAAGAGAGATGGCGTGTAGAGAGAAAGAGAGAGAGAGAGAGAGAGAGTTTGCTCCAATATTGCATAGCCAAGAGGGCATGGTATGCCTCTCTATTTATAGGGTTTTCGGATCCATGGATCTCAATCCATGGGACATATAAAATAAGTGGATGAGATTGATTTATGTCAATCCAATGGTCAAGATTGTTGTTGCTAAAAGCCAACAACTTATGATTTAATTTAGATTAAAATATATTTGACAAAATCAAATATAAATCAATCATAAATTACATCAACAAATAAAGAGAGAATATACATGGAGATTACATCTCCATATACATTCAAGGGGGACGGCCACCCATTCCATATAGGAATTGGGTGCCGCCCACCACCTTCCATGTATTTCGAACAACTTTTTTTGGGATTTATTCACCATAAATAATTCACAATTAATTTTGGGAATATTGCAATCTTGACATTGGAAAATTGTGAATCACATTCACAACCCAAAACAAAATATAATTTACATTTTCAATTAATTAGACAATGTGTATCCAATATACATTAATAATTAATCAGCAAATATAAATTATAATTAGCTCTCTCTAATACATTATAAATCATATTTATAATATATTATGAATAATTGGATATTACTATCCACATTATTATTATCCACAATAATTAAATGACATTTAATTGTACTGGATAACTTATTCTCATGTGCCCAAACAATATGAATCACATTCACATTATTCACATCTTTGATAATCAAATCATATTTAATTAACTAAGATAACTCTCCTTATAATATGAATCAAATTTATATTATTCATGATAATTAAATCATATTGAATTATCCATTTTCTCAATGCTCGGATACATATATCAACAATAGAATTATCCATGAACACTTTCAAGGATAATGTGCTTTCTCCGCGAATACTTGGAGATAAGGACAGGGCGATTGTATTGTTCCACATATAGTGACTTGGATATTGAGATTACATCTCATATCCAGATCTTGGGTCTCCCATAGATGCTTGATTAAATCAAGACTGCAAATATAATCTTCTCATTTCATCTGAATTACATTCAGATCAACGTCCAACATTTGGAGCAAGATCAGATTACTTCTTTACTTAGAGGGGTCACTGACGAATCCGGAAACGCTGCTTTTAATAAGTTGTTTTTATCGTGTTGTGCGTTGTAGGCGACAATCGGAAACAGTCAAGAAAATACCACAAAGTAGTTGTTTAATTTTTAATCTCGTGGTTTTATGTTTATTTTACTTGGGCAAGTCCCAAGGTCGATCACAAGGAGGCAAAGGAACAACCTAGAATTAAGTCTATCAAAGTTCGTGTTCGGTTTTCAAGGCGGTCTTTTTTTGGAATTTTCAATGCAATAAAGGATGCAAAATGCAACTTTGGCCTTATTTTAGGGACTAAAATGTAAATTACGTTCAAATGATGTCCGAAAAATACGAAACTTGGCCACAATGTAAACTATAATGAAATGGATGCACTGCAATTTTTTTTTGGAATTTTTGGATGCAATATGAATTTTTTATGGATTTTTAAATGCAAACAAAATGATTTTTAATATTTAATTTTAATAAATATCAAACCTACTTATTTTCGAGAATCAAAATTTTCTGAGATCTATCACTAGGTGACGGATCTCAGAAAAATCCTAAACCTCGAAAATGTGAGGTTTAATACCTACTAAAAATTAAATACTAAAGTGTGCTAAATGATTTTTACAGGATAAAATATGCATGCAAATGCAAATCTTTTTGGGCACAATGTTAAGAATAATCAACTCTACAAGATGTGATTTTTCGAGAATTTTTAGAGCAACGGTTAGTCACTTATCAATTTCAGAGCAGAAAATGGGTAAAATATGCCAATTTTCACAAAACAATTATTTATTAATTAACCGTCCGTCACAAAAATACCCACCACGTGTCAAACAGTAGAGAATTAATTAACAAACATCATGCAATTTTTGGATTGATAAAATAATGTAGAGAGAAGGTTCGAAACTAAGGGGGAACACAGGGGTACAACTGCAAGTTAAATAAATAACATAAATAAATAATGCAGTAGAGGGATGTTTCTGCAATTACCGATACTGAGAGGGGGACTCCTGCAAAATTTCCAGAGGTCACGTGCTATGCACGTGCCTCTGGCTGGCGGGGGTGTCTGCGTGAATAGGGGGAACTCCAGGGGGGTCTTTGTAAATTACCCACGGGAACGTGAGAGACACGTGACCCGTGGGTAGCGTGCTGGGGAAGTTCCCTCCGAGCGCACGTGCCTCGCACGTGCGCGGAGGGCCTCGGGCTTCGAGCCCGGCGGCGAGGCGTGGCTGCCCAGGCGGAGGAGCGCGAGGGGGGCCTCCGGCTTGGACGAAGCAGAGGTGGCGATGCCGGTGGCGTTGCTGGTGGCGTGGCCGACACACGGCCGTCGTTGAGGTAGCAGCTGCGTGGCAGTTCAGGCGGAGGAGAAAGCGGAGTGGCGGGGCTCCTGGTCGATGAAGCGGTGGCTGTTGGCGGAGACGAAGGCGGAGTAGCGGTGGTCGAGCGGCGATGGAACTGAAGCAGTGGCGGTTGTCGACGGGGCCGGTGAAGACGAAGGCGGCGGAGTTGGTTGGTGGAGTCGGTCGTGGGCTCGACGGCTAGCCGGAGCAAGGGTAGCAGGCTCTAGGCCGTTCTGCGACGAGGCCTGGAGCCTCGGATCTCACCGAGGAAGGAGATTGACCGGGCTGTCACCCCGGTGGTCGTGAGGGAGCAAATCGGCGGATGAAGTTCGACGAGGACGGCGATGGGTTTAAATAGGATTAGGTCACCGGAGATGGAAATGCGATTTGGGAGATCGGGGTGATCGGTGGCAGATCTGATTGACGAGGATCCCGGGGGAAAGGGGAAGGCGGCGCCGGAGATGGAAGGAGATCGGGGCGACGCGCGCAAATCGCGGAGGAGATCGTCGGGGCGGCGGAGTTCCAGAAGAGGAAAGGGGGAGCTGGAGGAAGATGAGCAACGACCGTCCGATTGGCCGAGATCGGACGGCCGTGATTGAACCACGTGGCGGAGAGGGGCAAGCGAGGCACGTGCGTGGCACGTGCCTGGGAGGCACGTGCGACGCACGTGCTTCGTATTTAAAATTTTTTTTTAAAATAAAACGAAGATAATAAAGGCCAAAAAAGGCTGACACGTGGCGGCCTATGGGGCTGCCACGTGTCAGCACCAGAAAATTCGAGACTAAAAGATTTTGTAAATTCGATAAAAAATAGTAAACGACCTCGGATCGAAAAAGTTTCTTCACAAAAATTGCTCGTCTCGATGAGATCTACAACTTTCATGAAGACATCAAAACCAAAATCGATCATTTGCACAAAGTGAATTTTTGGGGTATTCTATGTACATAGAATACCTTGATTTTTGGGTTTTATAATTTTTATGTCATTTTTAAACATGATAAAAATCCGGAAAAATTACGGTAAAATCAAAGATAAATAAAGACACATTAATCTAATTTTTTTGGATTTTTATTGATTAAGAAAATATATACATAAAATACAAGGTCAAAACCGCGAAAATATACAATGTACAAAAGAGGCCCAAAACCCAACTTTCACATACGAGCTCCGATTCACTTGAACTTGGTCTTGTTTTAAAGGTAATTGAATGCACATTAGTTCAAAAGTGAGTAGGATTAAATCGGACACTGGATGGAGGAGATATGTGGCTTTTAGTCCGAAAATCCTGAAATTAGGGTTTGGGTTTTTGGTCCACTTATTTGGGTTAGTTATTTTTTTTGTATTTTTCCTTTACTCTTGTTAGTGATATGTACACAGTGGAAGTGATTTTGAGTCATTCGGAGTTAGCATGAATGTGTTAAAAATCCGGGAAGTTAAGCTTATTTACAGGTCATTTTGGCTGGATTTTTGGCTTCTTATTTTGTGCAGATTTTTGTGCTAAAATGCAATTCTTATGAAAACATGCATGAATGCTAATTATGCAAAATAGATGCCAGAATGCTGTTGATTTTGAGGGATTTGAGCTTAATAAATGAGATTTAGAGTGATGAATACGAGATTCATCATCCCCCTATACTTAAACCATGCTCGTCCCTGAGCATAAAAAGAAATGCCATGAGGTGAAATGAGATTGGGTTCCATACCAAGACCATGAGCTGAAGGTGAAAGTAAGCCTAAACTCAACCATTGGATTGTTTGTGTGTCGGAACTTCTGTGAGACTTAGAATTTTAAAATCAACAGCCCTCAAGTTCTACACATCATTGCTACAGTTTCGGCTCAGAAGTCATCTTAGATCAATCATCTTCCCAAAGTATACTCTTTGAACATTGAATAACTGACTCTTGTGTGTGAAATATTTTAGCTCTTCCCACCCAGAATGCCGGACTACTACGCAAGCCTCCTCTCCAATAACTCGTCCTCGGGGAGTCAGGTATTTCCTTCTAAGGTCTGTCGCGCTGTGTTCACAATCGAATTGGGGGGAGAAGATAGAAGAATGAGAAAAGAACTGGAGGGTGGCCAGTGTAGTCACCTCTCCTTGTGAAGATGGCCAGTGTAGCCGAGTCTCCACCAAGATCTGCAGGTTTCTAGAAGCTTGGACCTTTTTGGTCAGATTTTATTTGGTAGTTGCTTCTTTGTATTTGGAATTTTTGGTGGTTCTGCTTGGATCTTGTTGTGCCCCTACGGATATAGAATCTTTTGTTTCCGTACATTTTTTGGGGTCTTAGAAAAAATTGTGCCCAGCCGTCCATCCCTTTTCCGAAGCTTTATTTCAACCCGTACTCCGGTCTTTAGATTTCCACGCTACCAGAAAAGAAACTCACACAGTCTTCCAACATCCCGTCTGAGTTGAGCTAAGTGCATAGTGCGAGAGTTCAAATTAATTCTCTATTCCAGAGTTGTACCCAGAATGAAGAGACCAGGTTAGACACTAAGAGTCAAACGCTGTACATTGTCATGTGGAACTCAAAGAATTAAGTCAACGACCTGAAGACTCTAAAATCCTATTTCTCGGTGAAGTTCCTCTGAAGATTAGGTGGATTAAGGTCAAGTCCAGACCACTCTCGGTTTCGGCTCACAACTCGGTTCAGAACCCAAAGACTTTTCACATATGCAAATGCGATGCTTGATGAGATGCGAGTGTGTGACATGCAGACACATTTTTTTGTTTTTGATTCTTTTCTCTCTCTCTCTCTCTCTCTTTTTTTGAATGAATGAATGAATAAGAAGCCATTGTTTTTGGGCAAAGTCAGTGTTAGTGGAAAAACACATTTTTTTGTTTTTTTTTCTTTTTAATTTTTAAGAAAAACCCACCCCGTAAATACATATAGACTTATGCGCAAGTACGAGGTATGGCTAAAATATATACAAAGTATATATACAAACCCCCCTATACTTAGCGAGTGTTGTGTCCTCAGAGCACAAGAAGCGTAAAGAAGACATAGCTCGGGCTAAGCATAAGAGAGTGAAAAAGAAAAAGATTTACAAAAATCGCCCCCCTATACTTAGACTGTGAATAGTCTAAGTATAGAAGAAGAGCGGAAAAGAAAAGAAAAAGAAATGAAGCGGTCAGGTTATGTGAATGAGGAGAGTAAATACAGGTGGGTGTCGGTTCCCCCTATACTTAGGCTTTGGTCAGCCTAAGTATAGAAGAAGGATGGATATGGAGTGGGCGAAAGATCGGAATGTGATGAGGGAAATGGTATATACAGATGGCATCGGTCCCCCCCTATACTTAGGCCTTGGCCTAAGTAGAGGAAGAAGCTGTACAAGGAGACCGATGTGGTCGGGAGGGAGGGTGGGTAGCCGATGATTAAGGCGGTTTACGGCTGATCTTCTTGTGAGCCTGCGGTGAGAGATCGTAATGATGAGTCGGAGATGAGGCATATGATTCCCAACTATTATCAGTGTTATCCTCAGAAATATCATGATGGATAGTAGATGAAGTGTTTGAGTCGGATGAAAGATATCCATCATCAGAGTTATCCTCAGAGGAATAGTATTTGAAAGTGGACATACTCCAGATGTTCATGTCTTTTTGTTTCTTCAATTGTTTCCTCAAGCTTCGTTCCTTTTTAAGATCAATCAATTTGTCCTCCGATGAATATTCAGATGCTCCAGTCTCAGTCAGCTCATAAGAAATAATTCCAGTGTACTTGTGAAAGGTAGGAGCATCAGCTTTGGATGAGTAATAATTAGGAACGGGAGTTGTCCAACGAGAATCAAATTTTGGATCCTTGCGAAGATATGGCTTTAGAGATGCCGAACAGACTTCACTCATGTAGACTACCTTTTCCGGACCTGATGAGGGATCATCAACCGACTCCTCTTCCGAAAGATCAAAGGTGACTTTCTTTTTCTTGTTTCGTGAAGATGACGGTTCACTTGAGTACCCGGATGAATAGCCATTAAAATTCTTCTCCTTGGTCGGTGTTCGGGCTACGTGTTCGTTCTTTGTTTCCTGAATATTGGTGCACTCTTGATTTGGGAGGATTTGGTCAAGATAATCAGAGTATGTTGCTCCAGGGTGCGACCATGCAAATGTCTCAGGATCGTAGTAGAAGGATTTGTCTATTTTGAAATCTGCGGGAATTGAGATATCGGGGAGAGTCTCTAAACCAATAGTCTCGTTAACAAACGCAATCTCAGGTGTAGCAGCAGGGTAGGGCTCTTCTACCGTTTCATGGTTGCGGTTGTTGGGGACTTTGTGGGTTACCTCAGAAAATCATGCTTCCTCAAAGACTGTATCAGATCGTAGTGATTCCAATGCCGTAAAATTTATTTCCCGAGTCTCACAATCGATACTCGCCTTGGCCAATGCCAAGAATGGTTTTCCGAGAATGATTGGAGACTGGGTAAATTCTCCTTGATGCTCAATATCAATGATCGTGAATTCTACCTTGAGCGGAGCACCTTGGAATTTCATGATGACAGAAATGGTTCCTCTCGGCCTTTTTATTGATCGGTCGGCCAATTGAACAATCTCTCGTATCTTCCGAATTGGCCCGAGTTTGAGTTCGTGAAATACAGAGGTCGGGAGGATATTGATCGGTGAATCGTCATCAATACGAGCATGTGTGAAAATTGTGTCTTTGATTTTGCAGTCAAATCTGGGCAACCGCTTCACTATGCGGCTCTTGGTTTTTCTCCTCAACACCAAGGAGGAGGCCATTGACAAGATATGTCTTTCAGTTTTTGTTCTAATCCTTCCTGACTTTTTAATGATTAATCTGTCCATTAGAAATTTCTTGAGGTCAGGGAAGTGTTCAATGGCCTTTATAATGGGAAGTTCAAAAATCAAGTATTTTTCTAGTGCTTCCCGTAACGCAGGATCCAAATTCCTCAGATCTTCTTCAGATTCAATTTTTATGAGATTTTCTTGATTTTCAAATTTTTTTGTATTTTCTGTGTGGTGTGGCGATGTGGTGTCGTCCTTAGATGAGAAGGGGCCTTGATATTCAGAGTATGGATCAGAGGCGTAGTCATTCCTAGGGGAATAATGAGCAGAAGTTTTGATATTAGAGTCATCCCTAGGTCTTTGGATATCCTCAAAATTTTTATCATGGAATCCAATCATTTCTTCATTTAGTTTTACACCCGATCCACCATAGAATGAGATTACTCGGTCGTCAAATTTTTGAAATCTATCCTCCATCAATTCAAATCTCGTTTTTATCCTCGAAACATTATCCTCACAATTTTGTTCATGATCAACCACAGGAGCATTCGGATTTTGTTCAATAATTTCGTCTTCCATTTTTCTGTATATGCGGAGAGGAGAATTTCTTGGAATATCCATTATATGATCATTTCTTGAAAATTTCTCCTCAAAATTTATGGAAGGAGGCTGCTCATTTGGTACAGGCATGTGTGTTTGGTCTGAGTATAGTTCAGTCCTTTGATCATGATTGGTAAGATCTTGATATTGTGGAGTCAGCATACAGGGTTTATATGTGTCTAGGAGTTCAGTCCAGTCCTCTGTATGAGTGTCATGTCTGTTATGGTCAATCCAACGATGATGATCATTAAGCGCATGTCTTTCCATCTGGGTTTGGTTTCTCTGCCAGTCATGGGATTTAAAGAGGTTTTGATCTTGAAATGTTTTATTGGCGAGAGAGTGAGAATAAGACGGTTCAATCCAAGATGGTGTGGTTGGATGATTTAAGAAAGGATTTAATGAGGTCGAAGTCATCTGCGGTTGAAAGCTTCCCGCAAATGTTGGAGGGTTAAACGAAGAGGAAGTAGTGGATTTGGGCCAAACCGACATAGATTTGTTTTCATAGTGGTGTTCGGTCATTTTTTAAGGAGCTGAGAGAAATGATGGGTTGGATCTGAAATTTGGAAAAATTTCCATGATGAGATTAAAATCAAGAGATGAGAGAAATGATTGTATGGGACAGAAAATTTTATCAACTGTGCGGCTATTGATCTTTGATATCGGTTCACGCACACCAATACAAACACAAATCAAACCCCGGGTTCACCAACTCACACAATGAAGCCGTAAGATTTCGGCTATTATCTTTTCGATTTTAGTTGGTGATAATTCAATCTTGGCAAAATTTAGCGAGCTGAGATTTTGGATTTGGGCTCTATCCTTAAGTGTCGTCTCTCGCTCACTCAGAAAAAATAAAATCATCCAAGGTCGGGGTTGCTCTCCCGCAAAAATTCTTGATTTTATGGGTTATTTGAGATCAGATATATTTAGCAGTCCCGGTTTTAATGAGGTGATCACTGAAAACTTAGATAAGCACAAATACACGTCTACCGTCCAGTCCCAATTTCCTTTAAAGTTATGTTATAAAACAAGAGAGAGGAATTCGAGAAAAGCCGATGCATGCGGAAAACTATGATGAATGCTCAGTCAGAAGACTTACAGTGAATCCTCGCAATCTCCATGTGGGATGCTAGACAGAATTTAAAAATTATTCTAAATGAATTGCAAGCCGATGGAAAAACCGCACCTAAGCAGAAAGTTCTATTAGCGGGAAGAATTGATTTAAATTTTTGGCTAAATTGAACGATCTATGTGCGTCTCGATTAAAGTGAAGTGTGGCTTAAGATCCTACGAGCACAAGCAAGAATATAAATGCTCTGAGAGCCGTATGTGCAGGTCTATCCTAATCGCCACTCAAGTCGGGCCCCACCCTCGCCGGAGAGTGAAACAGACCACGACACACCACAGAATAAAGTGTAGAGGTCTTTTTACACAAGCGAGAGTCCAAACGGACACCGCTGTAAAATTGCAGAAATTAAAAGTGCAGAAATTAAAAACCTAGACTCTACTCTCTCTCACGACTTGACTCGATCTTAAATTAATTGCGGTTTTTGGTGAAGTTGCGTCGGTTATTGAAAACCGCTCCACGTACAAGGTACCTCGCAAGAAAAATAAGAGAGAAAATGTAAGAGAGTGACTCAAGAATATATGTAAAAAATAAATGCTAAAAATAAATTGCAGAATAAAAATGGAATTTACAATGAAAAATTCGGGGGTCAGACTACCCGAATGCGGAAAACCGAACAAAAATTTTCAGACAAAAATCTAAGCCGTTTGCCTCCCCGGCAACGGCGCCATCTGACGGATCCGATAACGCTGCTTTTAATAAGTTGTTTTTATCGTGTTGTGCGTTGTAGGCGACAATCGGAAACAGTCAAGAAAATACCACAAAGTAGTTGTTTAATTTTTAATCTCGTGGTTTTATGTTTATTTTACTTGGGCAAGTCCCAAGGTCGATCACAAGGAGGCAAAGGAACAACCTAGAATTAAGTCTATCAAAGTTCGTGTTCGGTTTTCAAGGCGGTCTTTTTTTGGAATTTTCAATGCAATAAAGGATGCAAAATGCAACTTTGGCCTTATTTTAGGGACTAAAATGTAAATTACATTCAAATGATGTCCGAAAAATACGAAACTTGGCCACAATGTAAACTATAATGAAATGGATGCACTGCAATTTTTTTTTTGGAATTTTTGGATGCAATATGAATTTTTTATGGATTTTTAAATGCAAACAAAATGATTTTTAATATTTAATTTTAATAAATATCAAACCTACTTATTTTCGAGAATCAAAATTTTTTGAGATCTATCACTAGGTGACGGATCTCAGAAAAATCCTAAACCTCGAAAATGTGAGGTTTAATACCTACTAAAAATTAAATACTAAAGTGTGCTAAATGATTTTTACAGGATAAAATATGCATGCAAATGCAAATCTTTTTGGGCACAATGTTAAGAATAATCAACTCTACAAGATGTGATTTTTCGAGAATTTTTAGAGCAACGTTTAGTCACTTATCAATTTCAGAGCAGAAAATGGGTAAAATATGCCAATTTTCACAAAACAAGTATTTATTAATTAACCGTCCGTCACAAAAATACCCACCACGTGTCAAACAGTAGAGAATTAATTAACAAACATCATGCAATTTTTGGATTGATAAAATAATGTAGAGAGAAGGTTCGAAACTAAGGGGGAACACAGGGGTACAACTGCAAGTTAAATAAATAATATAAATAAATAATGCAGTAGAGGGATGTTTCTGCAATTACCGATACTGAGAGGGGGACTCCTGCAAAATTTCCAGAGGTCACGTGCTATGCACGTGCCTCTGGCTGGCGGGGGTGTCTGCGTGAATAGGGGGAACTCCAGGGGGGTCTTTGTAAATTACCCACGGGAACGTGAGAGACACGTGACCCGTGGGTAGCGTGCTGGGGAAGTTCCCTCCGAGCGCACGTGCCTCGCACGTGCGCGGAGGGCCTCGGGCTTCGAGCCCGGCGGCGAGGTGTGGCTGCCCAGGCGGAGGAGCGCGAGGGGGGCCTCCGGCTTGGACGAAGCGGAGGTGGCGATGCCGGTGGCGTTGCTGGTGGCGTGGCCGACACACGGCCGTCGTTGAGGTAGCAGCTGCGTGGCGGTTCAGGCGGAGGAGAAAGCGGAGTGGCGGGGCTCCTGGTCGATGAAGCGGTGGCTGTTGGCGGAGACGAAGGCGGAGTAGCGGTGGTCGAGCGGCGATGGAACTGAAGCAGTGGCGGTTGTCGACGGGGCCGGTCAAGACGAAGGCGGCGGAGTTGGTTGGTGGAGTCGGTCGTGGGCTCGACGGCTAGCCGGAGCAAGGGCAGCAGGCTCTAGGCCGTTCTGCGACGAGGCCTGGAGCCTCGGATCTCACCGAGGAAGGAGATTGACCGGGCTGTCACCCCGGTGGTCGTGAGGGAGCAAATCGGCGGATGAAGTTCGACGAGGGCGGCGATGGGTTTAAATAGGATTAGGTCACCGGAGATGGAAATGCGATTTGGGAGATCGGGGTGATCGGTGGCAGATCTGATTGACGAGGATCGCGGGGGAAAGGGGAAGGCGGCGCCGGAGATGGAAGGAGATCGGGGCGACGCGTGCAAATCGTGGAGGAGATCGTCGGGGCGGCGGAGTTCCAGAAGAGGAAAGGGGGAGCTGGAGGAAGATGAGCAACGGCCGTCCGATCGGCCGAGATCGGACGGCCGTGATTGAACCACGTGGCGAAGAGGGGCAAGCGAGGCACGTGCGTGGCACGTGCCTGGGAGGCACGTGCGACGCACGTGCTTCGTATTTAATTTTTTTTTTTAAAATAAAACGAAGATAATAAGGCCAAAAAAGGCTGACACGTGGCGGCCTCTGGGGCTGCCACGTGTCAGCACCAGAAAATTCGAGACTAAAAGATTTTGTAAATTCGATAAAAAATAGTAAACGACCTCGGATCAAAAAAGTTTCTTCACAAAAATTGCTCGTCTCGATGAGATCTACAACTTTCATGAAGACATCAAAACCAAAATCGATCATTTGCACAAAGTGAATTTTTGGGGTATTCTATGTACATAGAATACCTTGATTTTTGGGTTTTATAATTTTTATGTCATTTTTAAACATGATAAAAATCCGGAAAAATTACGGTAAAATCAAAGATAAATAAAGACACATTAATCTAATTTTTTGGATTTTTATTGATTAAGAAAATATATACATAAAATACAAGGTCAAAACCGCGAAAATATACAATGTACAAAAGAGGCCCAAAACCCAACTTTCACATACGAGCTCCGATTCACTTGAACTTGGTCTTGTTTTAAAGGTAATTGAATGCACATTAGTTCAAAAGTGAGTAGGATTAAATCGGACACTGGATGGAGGAGATATGTGGCTTTTAGTCCGAAAATCCTGAAATTAGGGTTTGGGTTTTTGGTCCACTTATTTGGGTTAGTTATTTTTTTTGTATTTTTCCTTTACTCTTGTTAGTGATATGTACACAGTGGAAGTGATTTTGAGTCATTCGGAATTAGCATGAATGTGTTAAAAATCCGGGAAGTTAAGCTTATTTACAGGTCATTTTGGCTGGATTTTTGGCTTCTTATTTTGTGCAGATTTTTGTGCTAAAATGCAATTCTTAAGAAAACATGCATGAATGCTAATTATGCAAAATAGATGCCAGAATGCTGTTGATTTTGAGGGATTTGAGCTTAATAAATGAGATTTAGAGTGATGAATACGAGATTCATCAGTCACTAAAATCCAGACCCGTTTCATCACTCCCTAGGAATGGAAGCGTCATGGTTATACAATCGTTTATGATCACATCACCCTCAGGTATTCCCAATACCTGTACATCCTGCATTCTAGAAGACTCAGAATAAACTTGAAGTATTAGATCAACTTTATACTGTGTACTTCAGGGTTTATCAGTAAGTTTCTCATTTTGATCATTGGGAGTTGGTATCGATCATATACTTTCCAAAAGCATATATCATACCTAGGTCTTGATCATATACTTTCCAAAAGTACATATCAAACCTACAAATTCAATCAAGCTTCTAAAGCGAGACGACCGTGCGCACGGAATTTGATTCTTCTCAATATCTCATGAGTGAGCTCATGTCTTCTGGTTCAGTAATGAACATGTATGATCCTTTTAAGAGATCGTATTACTCATATGCCCTTATATGCACACCAGCGTGCCGGTGTATAGACCTTGGTTAGGTCATCAACCTATTGGTCTGCCTAATGTACATATTCAGACATATAGTAACACATCTGTCTCTGGTCAAAGGATGCGTGCCTATATTATGACAGCATACGATATAGGACTTTGGTTATCTCGATCTCGTTAAGTCAACTCTTTGACTTAACTAATCCGATACCTCCAAATCTCTATTCCTATGCAGAGGACATGCATCAAGAGGTCGGTCAGATATCAGCCTAACTGAGAAAGGATTGCCATCTCCTACTCAGGCTGGAGATCATCTCTTAATAATCATTTGACAGTGCTTGAGGAGTCCTCAATCTAACTCATTAGATATTCATCTAAGAACTAGCCTCTATGATTCAATAATTGAATCAACAACTGTATGATCATTAAGATGGCCATGGTACATAACCCTAATTCTACTAAGGGACCTATTATGCAAATTATGTATTCTTCATTTCAGATTAGGGAATGATATTTACAATAACATTTATTGCATAATGGCTCGCCGTGGGCTCGCATGTCCAACACATCTGTCCTCCTCTATGGATGGTAGTGCATCGCATCCTAGTCTAGTGGTGTCGACGTCTAATGATAGGATGCTGTGAGTTGCAATAATGCTTCAAAAGAGGGATAGTCTACGACCTCAAGATGAAAAACTACTGATGTACATGCTACACCTTGTATATAGTGAAAAAAGAGAAAAAAAGAGCTCGAAAAAATTTGGAATGGCCTGATTGAAATAAAATGTCTGTCGGATTTTGTATATTTGAAAGGCATATGCTTCAAAGCCTCATACCATAGAAGCATGCAACTGGAGACTTGGCTACATTGGTCAGACTCCACGGTTATGTGACTACACTGGTCACAGTTCATTATCATCTCTACCCCCTCTTCTTGAGCCAGCTGCACTTGAATTTAGAATGGAATACCCCGCTCCTCGAGGAAAGAGTTGCTAAACTGGGGAATTAGAGTTACCTTATTAGAGGATGTTGGTTTCTTTTCCATTTCTGATGTGGAGAGCTATATTTCACTTACACAGTACAAGTAAGACTCATCATGAGAATTTGCATATGAGGATTTGTTCTGACCTGACTGTTGAGGTAAACTGAATAGAGACTTGTGGAACTCAAAGGTTGTTAGGTCTAAAATTCAATTCCCAATAAGGTTCCGCCACGTTATTAATCCAAAGGTCGAGTCAAGCTCCATTTTCACCTTTTTTTTCATGGCCTTGGTCCAGATCCCAAAATCATTTCGCTATTGCATTTCATTTTAGTTGCTCAGAGACGAGCAAGGTTTAAGTATAGAGGGTTGATGAATCTGTGATTCATTACTCTAAAAATTTAAAATTGAGCTTTGTTCCTAAGTAATTAGCTTCATATCTCCACTTATATTACATAATTAGCATTCATGTATGTGTAAATAATATGCGTATTTTAGCATTCATATTTGTATAAATAGGAAGCCTAAAATTTCGTGTACATATTTACCTTATGCAAATCAACTCTACTGTGTACATGTTACTAACAAGAATAAAAGAAAAATATAAAAAAATTACTAACTCGAAATGTTAGCAAATAATCCAAAACCTAATCCTCAGACAGACATATGATAATACACATATCTCTCTCATATAGTGTCTTATTTAGGTCTAATTATTTTAAAGTAATATACATTGAAAGACCTTCAGAACAAGACAAATTTCATAAAATCAAAAATCGCATGTGAAAGTTGGGTTTTGGGCCCTATTGTATATTGTACATATTGACTAGAATACATTTTATTTTATATTTTTATTTTCTTATTATTAAAAATTTTAAAAAAATAAATTAATTGTAAATATTCCTTTTATATTTTCTCTATTTCTATTTTTTATCTTATCTAAAATGAAAAATATACAAAATATAAAAATACGATATTTTATACCTATAAGATACCAACAAAAAAATACACTTTGTACATATGACTTATTTTGGTTTATGGTCCTTCCGAAAGTTGTAGATCTTGCAAGGAAGAGCAACTTTTGTGTCGACCACATTTTGGTTTGACACATTTGTTATTTCTTTTTTATTTTATATTTAATTTAATTTTTGAATTTTTTGGGAGCGACACGTGGTAGCTCGTAGAGCTGCCACGTGTCCCTCCATTTTTTAAATTATTTATTACATTTATATTTTATTTTATCTATTTATTGCTTTTATTATTTTAGTTATCCTGATTTTTTTATATTTCTTAAATTATTTCATTTTTACACCATTCATTATTCGTTATTTTCATCCTCGCCACCTGGCCACACCCTTGCGCACCACATGGCGACTCCATTTCCACAACCAACCCCTCTTATCACACATTCTCTCTCTCTCTCTCTCTCTCTTATCTCACTCATGTTTCTCTCTCCTCCTCCCTTATTTTGTCTCCAAACCCATGCACGTAGCCCTTATCACTTTTTCCTCTCTCCCCTCCTCTCTCTCTCTATATATATTTTCCTCTCTCCCTACGTGTCCAATTCCCACATGCATACCCATGCACCTCTCTCCTCTCATGCATTCTCTCTCTCCACCCATACTCCCTCTCCCATGCAAACCAAACTACGCTTGCATCCCCCATTCTCCCTCTAACTTCTCTTCTCTCTCAAAATACTCACACGCACCCTCTCCCATCCCGCACAATGTGACAATTGACCTTGTCTCCCTCGTCACACAATCGCACCCCATGCACGTTCTCCTCTCCTTACGCCCATGCCTCTATGTTTCATGAGGCACATGATGCAGCCCTTAAAAGAGCTGCTTCCACCTTCTCCAAACATCCTACGATCTACTATTGAAGAGGCTTCCACTTCTAAGCTTTGGCAGGTAACAGCTGAAGGAGTTCTTGTCGAGCAACGACGATCGAAGGCAAGATCCGAGGAGGAATCACCTCCTCGTAGCAGCAACCCAAGCTTGTTGTTCAAGCTTCTAGAGTTCGTCGACTCTATTGAGGCGAAGACCGGAGTCAGCCTTCCGTCGCTCCTTCCCCCAGGAAACATCGTTCCTATGTTCTCTTCTTTCCTCTGTTTTTCCCTGTTCCTCTATTTCATTTTTCTTACCCACACATTTTCATCTTCCCCATGTACAACACTTAGTTACAACTGTGAAGCCCTCCACCATGGACCCCCCTTTGTGTTGTATCATTAGACTCCACCATCAACAATACCATTAGTAGGTCATGGCAAGAGCTTCAAACCTGCCACCATCTTCGTCAAGTTGCAGCTCCGCCATATCTCCTGCACAGCTCCACATACACCTTCTCGATGAAATCACCATCGCCAGCAGTTGCATCTACCTCCGCAGGCCACATACGACTGCCCCAACCGCTGACCATACGCGTCCCTAGCACGTCGCCTACTCCCTCATGTAGAGCGGCCTGCCACGCGACGCCAACGACCGCGAGTCCCCCTGGAGCCTCCTGCTGCACATGCTACACACCACCCGCCTAGTCTTCCCACCAGTCCTTACCGCCCTACTGTGCGCAGCTGCACAATCCAACCCCCTCACATGGCCATTCACTCCCCTACAACACCTTCAGACGTGCATGCCGTCGCACGCCTCCCGCAGCACGGCTCCTGCTCGCTCCTCTGCTAGCATGTCGTGAACCCTCGGCGTGCCCGGACGCTACACACCAGTCATGAGCGTGCCTCCATTCTGTC
This sequence comes from Ottelia alismoides, assembly GCA_037367405.1. Lineage (NCBI taxonomy): Eukaryota > Viridiplantae > Streptophyta > Magnoliopsida > Alismatales > Hydrocharitaceae > Ottelia > Ottelia alismoides. The sequence continues at coordinate 120,918 of JAZKJV010005737.1, forward strand.
GCCGGCCTTGGTCAACACACCGCCTCTCCGTATCGCGCCTCTGTAGCAGCTCGCTCACATCGCCCATGCGTCAGCCGACACTGCCGACGTCCAGCTGTGCCCCTACAACCCGCACTCAACCGTCGATGTTCCAACTTCACTCCACCGTCGTGCTTCTAGCCCTCCAGCTGCCCGCCGACCTTCGCCCTTGCGTGGAGGAGAACCGCCGACGACGATTATCGTGGGCTCCATTCTTGGAACCCCCACCAAAATGAAGAAGACATGCCATATTCATTTCAATGGAGAAATTGCAGAATCTTCCCTGAAGGTATAACAGATTAAAGAAGTGCCCTTAGGCACAACTTTATTTCATTGAATTTCTATTTTAGCATTACATTTAGAACCCTCTATTCTAGTATTTATTTGAATCTCCATTTCACGTCTTTTTTAAGTCCAAAAATAGCATGTTGTAGAGCAATTCATTTTCTATCTAGTGAGTATTTATTTTGATTTTTCTTATTAGTGATATTTTATTAAAATTAATTTGGTGAAAATTTGAATAGTTTACCTATTTTATGCTCTGATGTTGATATTTAATCATTTGCTAAAATAAAAAATCTAAAAAATTCATATTATGTAGATTTTAAGTTGTTCTACTTTATGCCCAAATTTCATCTCATTTGCATGCATATCGAGGTCAAAATAAATGAAATGGTAATTCTAGTAATTAATTTTTTATTATTTCCTCGCTTTATATTTTTAGGAATTGAAAATTATTCTTGATACCTCTAACATAAAACTTATCCTGGATAATTTACATTGAAAATATTGACATTTGGTATTTATTAAAATTAATTAACTCAAAATCACCTAATTTGCATTATTAATTCATAATTATTTCAATTTGCACTAAAAATTCCAAAAAAATATAGTAGATTATTTTCATCACTTTTCACATTCTGGCCAAGTTTCATAAATTTTGGAGACTTTTTGAATGAAAATTATATTTTAATACCTAAACTTCACCAAATTTTAATTTCACTCATTTATTGCATTTAAAAATATCAAAAAATACCTCTTTGAAAACCTATTCTATAGATCGACTAAACAACAACATAAAGAGACGGTGGCTTCCCTGAGTTTGACCTAGGGCTTGCCAAAGTAATAAAATTGACCGCTCATTGTAATTGGAACACGACACAGAATGTAATGAAGAAATTCAAGAGTTAATTCCAACAAATTAGTTAGGGCATCCAAGGGTTCATCCGTCACTACCCTGGAGGATATGGAGGAAGAAGAACATGACACAAAGGAAGCTTGGGCATGGTGGAGGTGGAAGAAGAGTATATATTGGAAGCCTCGACATCTGGAAAGATCGGGAGAGTTCGTGCAATCTGTGGTGGATTCCGATTCTTATAGGTATCCACACTGGTCACGGATCTTCAGGGATGATGCATGTATGCAATCCAAGGTGAACGATGGTTAGAGTAGGCTGGAGAATGCAGAGAGAATTGGTCGAGCGAACGAGTGTTCGGGTCGGACTAGGAAGAGGGGAGGTTGACTGAGGTCAATAGGCCAAGGTGGACCTCTGAAAATAAGATTTACAAAATAAATGAAAATTTATTTTTACAATAACATATTATTTTAAAATAAAAAGCTATAAAATGAAAAATGTTTGTTATTATATATTGTTTTTTTATGATTTTTAAATTTTTTTATTATAAAGTATATTATGGTATATACTATATATACTATTATACACAAGTATAATATACCTATATATTATATACATATGTTTTTATTTTATTTTATTTTTTCAAAAATATATTATTTTATATTTTATTTATTTATATAATATTTTAAAGTGTTTAGAAAATATTTTTATTTGATTTTTAAAGATTACTTACAAGTGTTAAAAAATTAATATTATGTATAATATATACAATATTGAGGCCATTACACAATAAAGAGTTGATTTATATTTTTGTTTTATTTTGTAATTTATGAATTTTATTTTAACTTTATTCAATTATGATGAATATTTACAAGTATTAAAAATAATATATATAATTTATTCATAAAATAAATAAATAAATAAATGTATAGGTATGGTACACTGTACACAATTTGCAAACTTTTATTATTTAAATCTCATTTTTATTTTTCAATTTTATTTTCGGGATAAATTATTTGTGAGAACTTTTTATTTAAAAATAAAATACGGTTAAATATATACATATAAGATGAGTAGAGATGACTATATACAGTGAATAAATACATAATGAATAATATATATATATATATACAAGTTAATTTTGGATAAATAAATACCCTATTTCCCCTACTTTATTCCTTGTCGATCAGGATAATACTTGACCTTCTCTCAGGGTTCGGGTCACTCTGTACTTATTACATAATCACAGTCTTATTTTATTTTCTTTCATTTTCTTTTCTACTTTACTCTTTTATTTTTTATAAAAAGAAAGGTAAATACACGATATGAACAACAATATGCACAATGCTAATTTATTGGAATTAATATAGATTTATAGTTAAATTGCATATGGATTTTTCTAAAATAAACGAATAAAGTATGTGAATCCTTGATTCATCACTATAAAAAAACATCACCTCCTCTTTCCTCCATTTTTTGAATCCCTTCGACCCAGATTCTTCCCCCAAATTTGAGCTCCTGGGCACGAGTGAGGTGACAGCTCGCTCGCCCTTCTCTTTTGTGAGTGGAGTGACGTGGAGGTGAGTTCCACAATCTCCAATGGAGAACCAATGTGAGGTTTATCTCGTGGCATATCACTGCTTAAGGTCCCATTTCATTGAGCATTAGTAAGATTTTATCTTAGATTTTTATTTCTTACCATTATTTTCTGGTTTGATACAATGATTTAGCGTTAGAAACCATCTTCATGGTACGTCAAAGCTCGACTCCGACAAACACGTCCATTGTGCCTCAATCATTCAATGACTCAACAACTGCATCCATTTCATTCCATTGCCGATTCATCACACCTCGTCGTACTCCAGTCAACCAGATCCACAATGGAGCAGGACTTCGGTGCTCCACCTCCTCCCTTCGCACGAGCAGCTGCCGCTATGCCCCTTTCCAACTCCATTTCACCTCTTGAAGGGATGAGGAAGTTTGCCCTCATCCCTAGTCTCTTCATGTGCATGTCTCTTGAGCCCAATGCCCAGATGGGGTGATTTTGTCATTTGCAGGAGGTACCAGATCTCCCCACCTCCTCTGACCTCTTGCGAGAGCTCCCGTAATCCTCTGCTAATTTTGAAGATGCTAGTATACAAAAGACGCTGCCGGGAATGTGTTGCGCCTCTTAGATTGTCGCCTGGTTGTCAGAGTCATGCAACACCGTCGATCGAAGCTTGCACACTACCTTGTTGTTCACTGTTCTTCCAGGTGGTTCAAGACCATTAGATCATGCCTTGTTTCCAGAAGCCCCAACCGATGTTTTATCCGTCATTCCTCAGCCATCGATCTCATTCTAGGGATTTAATCACAACACTTTACGTTGAACCGTCATTATGGGTTGTAGAGGAAACATATGGCAAGTGGGTACCCTTCAATCGTCCCATTTGGTGCTTAGAGGGTAATTTACATTGCATACCCCCCATTTTTGTATCTTTATAATTTAGTCTTGTAAATTAAATTAATTAGTTAGTTCAAATTTTTGTGTATTTTGCAAATAGGACCCCAAGCTTTCTCTATTTACACTTTGGATCTGGCCACATCACCACACTTCTCGTCCCACGTGAGGAGACATTTTGCACTTAAGCCCCTGTGGTTTATTGTATTTTGTTTAAATATTAAAACTTTCATTGACAGTTATATATTTTTGGTTAATTTTCAACTGAGCCCATGACTTTAATTTTATTTGAATTTATACCCCTACTACTTCATTATTTTTTTGTATGTTTTCTATTTATTAAAAATTGTATCCGTGCTCTGAAAAAATACGATTAGATTCCTATTTGAACATACTTTCATGCCATATTTTTAGATTTAATTTTTAGGATTTTTACTATTTTATAAAAAATAAAAAGAGCACAAGAAGTCCTTGTCTAACTATAAATTTACAAAAGAAATATAAAAACTTTTTTAATATATTCAAAAATATACTTTTTTCTATTTATTTTACAAATACAGAACTCAAAAACCCTGTAACTAGAAAAAAGAAATACATAAAAATTTAAAAGCTCCAAAATAGTTTTAAAAATCTTATAAATCCCTAAAAACTCTAAAAATATTCCTTTTATTTAATTATTATATTTATATTATTATTTATCTTATATAATGTTTTTGGAACTTTTAGACATTATTTGTTGTTTTTAATTTCAAAATTAGCCCATCCAATTTTATTAATACTTGATTTGGGATATTTTTGACTTTAAAAATATATTAAAATAGTAAAAATTTTAAAAAATCACAAAAATAGTAAAAAATATTTAAAACCGCAAAAGAGTTTATTTTGCACTTTTTTTAGTTATTTTTGGTTGTATTTATAATAATATTATTATCAATTGTATATATAATATTATTTATCCCATATTATTTTTTTTAGAAGAAGAAGAAAATAAATTTAGAAAATGTAAAAATAGAAAATTAAGTTACAAATTTAAAATTTTTTAAAAAATATAAAAAATAAAATTCAATAAAAAATAAAAATAAAAATTGACACAAAAAATAGACAATAAGAACACACATTTTTGGAATTAATTTTCCCTGATCCACCGTTCCTCCCTATGTTCGACACTCTACATACATACTTAAACTTTGGAATAAATTTTAACTATATAATTTTATTTTCATTTCATGATTTTTAATTGTGGATTAAATGTTGAATTTCTCGGGGTTTGTGTGTGCTTACTTCGATGACTATTGATCCGCTGTGTGGATTCACAAGACCACTGTAGATTCCCTAGTTTTCAAATGGCATCGTTGCCGGGGAGCAAAACCATTTAAATTATATTTTTACCAGTGTCTTCTTCTTTGTCTATTTCTATCTTTATTTCTATTTATTTTCATATAATATTATCTTGTGAATTGTCTAATCACCCTCTTTATTTGAATTTGTTGCAAAGTACGGTGGATCGAGGTAGGCTCTTCTAGGAGAGACCGCACACAGATAAAGAGAAGCCATACTTCCTGACCTAGATGCAAGAAGGATGCGATAAAGGCAGACTTGGATGGATTTTGAAGACAATAGCTTTTTGTATTTTATTTGATTTATTTATTTGTAATTTAATGTGTGAGTGAGAGAGAGACATGTTATTGTAATAATTAAGGACTCTCAGGACTCTACACATCACGAGGTCAAGTGCCTGAGGGATTGATCCCTTGGTGGCCTCATTGATTTTTGTCATAACTTTTTTCACTTTCCTTTTTATTTATTTCACGATTTATTTTCCTTTGTTTTGTGTGATTGACACCTAGCATATGATTTGCTTGCTCGATAGATTAAGATCCATAGCCCTAATATATTTACATGTACCTTTAGATTCATTTTCGGACATAGTCAAATTGTAATTGTTTATTATTTGGATTTGAGACCACGTGTCGAGAGAGGTCACATAAAGCGTTTGCAGGACCTGTTTTGGCGGGCATCTAGTGGCATCGAAGATCGGACCTTGGTCTCATTTCTGAGTGGTTAGCATCTGGTTCTTCATGCTAATAACAAGTACTCCTTTAGGCTGATATCATCGAATTGCATTTGCATATAGATAGGTTTTAATTCTGCTTAGCATCCTTACATGAAGAGAGCTGGAGGCAAGGTGAGCATTTCTACTTAGCATTCATCATCGATTTTGTTTGCATTGCTTTTCTGACTCTCTCCCTTTGATTTTGTCACTTAGGAGCTAAAAAGAATTGATCCCTTGTTAGACTCATGCATTTTCATTAAAAATCCAAAAAGGTGATAAACAAATAAATTTGGAACTGCTAAGATTACTCGATGCTAAAAATAAAAAGAAAAAACAAATATTGTCTTGGGGAGACTAACCCACTCATTGTATTGACATTTACTTTGCTACGTACACACTAAGGAGTAATGCCAAAATCCCAGGCTAACCTAAGTGCTTGTATAATTTTGTATTCTCACCTAACTCAAAAAAATGATGTGATAAAAAGACTGAACTTTCACGGTCCTCACTGAGTTGAGTAGGTGAATTGAGGAGATTTTTTTGTGTATACTTGTTTGTGTTTGTGCATACTCGATATTCTCGGTACATTGGCACCTTTTTCTCTCATATCTTGACTAGACCTTGGTGCTCTCCCGATCATTTTATTTTATTTCGGAGATGGCCGACTAGAGTGAACTTTATCCTGACTTAACAGATCCCTTATACCCTCCAACCGATCCACCTCCATTTTATCAGAAGGACTTTCCTCTTGAGTATCTCTTTATACACATCGGCCTAACCCACTATTTCGGGCATCTGATTTTGAGTTTGACCCGCTACTACCACCCTCACATTTTGACAATCCACATTTCCTGGAGGACTTTGCTTCAGATTATGATTTTTGCTTACCCCCACCACCCTCATTCCAATCACCCCATACTAAAATTTTGGAATCATCTCTCATGAAGACCGCTCTTGAGTATGTGACCCAGTTAGTGGATCAAATGAATTCGAGGATTGGTGACTTCACTAGCCTAAATAAGAACCACATCGATGATTCATTTTCTGGATTTATGGAGTCATTTGAGAACACCCACGAGAGCTTGCAATCACCCAAAAGACAAAAAATTGATAAAATTTTAAAAATAAAAAAAGATTTAGGGAGACACACAATTGAGTCATTTTTTGAGGAGAGGGTACACCTACTAGACCTTTTGACCACACACACATTCATATCAGTTCCCACCCTTGACCCCGCCGATGATACCGTACAGACTACTCTTGGTCATCCTTTATGTAGATGACAATTCCTTTCCCCTCCCTTGTATGGAGGAGATCCAAATTTTCAAAAAAAAAAAGATGATTGAACTTGAAGTGGTGGCATCTATTCATGAGATCATTGAAGCCCCACTTTGCCAGATCATGAATCAATTATCTACTCCTAAGACTAAGAAGAGAATGCGAAAGAGAAGATTTGAGCGACACATTTTGATCAAGGCCAATGCTATGCCATCATCATCGTCCATGCATTAGGAAAGGTAACACTATCACGCCCCTTGTGATTTGTACGATTTGTGACCATTCCTATAATACCACTCTCGCTGACGATGACACTTCAATTAATATAATACCCTTCTCAAAGTTATAGTCTCTTCATCTTGGGCCTCTCAAGAAAACTTGGATGCTTTGTCAATTTGTTGATGGATCTATCAAGAGGCCGAGGGGTATTCAAGAGAATGTTGTCATTCAGATTCAAGATGCGAGCTTCACTCTTGACTTTGCCATATTTCCCATTGAGACCTTCACCCCTATTTGGCATCCTCGAATCATCCTAGGATGACCTTTACTCGCCTCTGCGAGAGCCATTATTGATTATGGAGCTATAGAGATTCGCTTCTGTTCTGATATCGAGAGCGATGTGTTGATCACTTCATTCCTGGTTGAACAGAGACTCGCCTCCCACGAGTGTACCTGTGTTATCCTATCCCGAGGAATATGACCTAGATGATGATATCACAGAGTTTTGTTGCATGTTGGATGATATTGAGACCCATTCCTCTCTAAGGAGGAAGACTCGGAAAGCACAGACCTTGGAGTTCTCTCTTCCGGTGAGTGGTGATGCATTGACGATATATGTGGGATTTACACGATTAACACTTTAGAGCGGAGGGCTGACATATTAGAGATTGAAGAGGTTGAATTTGATCTGATTACTTCTATAAATGAATTCGGGCCTTTTTATGATGATGTAGCGGAGACTTCCTAGGACAAACATGACCGCACTACGTTTACTGACCAGTTCATGCCTTTCCACTTTGAGATTGTTGAGTATCTTCACCAGGTCGATCCTTATCGGTCTGTGTCCCTTGATGACCTCAATATCGACCTACTCCTTGTAAGATCCATTCCTCAGCGATCACACAAGAAGGTTCGCTTTAAATCTTCTTGATCTTTGTACATCCACCTCTTTGTACATCCAGTTTCATTTTACTTCTCTCTATCTCTCATTTTTGCTCATCCACCTCATTCCATGTGTTTTGCCCTGCTTAAGACGTACTATGTCCTATGTATAGGGGTGGTGGATGAGTTGAGTGATCTTTCTTCCTTTCTCTTTTTCTTATTTTCATTTGTATTTTTGTCCCCAAAGGTGTCACCCCTTCTTCACTGTTATACTTAGGACATACTTAGTCCTAAGCATAGGGGGGTGTGCAACCCCGAGCTACTCACTCTTTCATCCACTCCACATCCTCTTCTTCTTGCATATACTTAGGAATTTCTTACCCTAGGTATAGGGCGAGACAACCTAAGTGTGATCTGTTCATTCCCATGCTCAACCCTCCCGACTTTGGCTATAGTCTGCGATACTTAGGATTAGTTGATCCTAACTATAGGGGTGACAGTCGACTTCTCATTCATTTATTTCTTCCTTCTTTCATTCCTTCCTTATTTATTATTCTTTAGGCTTTTCGATATTCAGTATGAGTTTTGTCTTCTCTTTTTCTCTCTGATCTATTGGGACATAGCTCAAGCTAAGTATAGAGGGTCATATGTACTTCGTATATACTTTAGACATACTTGTACTTTCATATTTTTTATAATACGACAAATTAATAAAATTTATACACAAATAAACCAATTCTTTGATTTTATGATTAATAAATCAGGTTAAAAATATTTTTTTGCAAAATGTTTGTAAATATTTCTAGCTATTTCTTTTGCCAAAACTATTGTTTTGAAAAATCCCCGAAAAATTGCAAAATATTTTTCAAAAAAAGTGAATAAAAATGTGCAAAACCTTTTCAAAAATCCATAAAAAATTAAAAAATTTAAAAATCCGTCATAAAATTATTTTCTTCATTGTACATAACATTTGTATTTTTCAGATTGAGCTTGATAATTGAACAAGTCTATGTAAAATCCAAAAGTGGAGCATGGTTGGACCTCAAATATACTTAATTTGATGAACCTTATAGTAATTAAAATTGAGGTACGTCTGTTGTAGTTGACTTAATTCTTTGAGAGCACGAGACCTGGTTCAGTGTCGTCTTGACAGTCTAAGTAGAGTATTTTGGATTAGACCCATGACTTTTGTTGATAATGACCTAGCTTGTACACATGCACTTTTCACATTGGTCACCTCAGTTGAAGTGGTAGATGGCTGGAATTGCTGGCATGAGACACAAGTCAATGGAAACATCAGAAGTTACACGTTTGGTGCCATTTTACCCCAACCTGATCCAATGGTGACGGTCTAAAGACAGAAGTCGTCGCATTGCAATAATGCTTCAAAAGAGGGATATTCTACTGGGTCAAGAACAAAAGGCCTTATGTAGATGTCATTGTATATAGTATTCAAAAAATGGAAAAATAAAAAACTCTAAAAAGAGGACATGACTGGCTGAAAATAAAATGCCTATCGAAGTCTACATATTTGCATAGTCAATAAGAAATCTTTAGCTTCAAAGTCATATGTTTATGAGTCTGTAGGCAGATGACTTGGCTATAAAGGTCAAGCATCCTAGGATAAGCAGCTACATTCGATACTATCCATTCTTCTCTCCGCCACCTCTTCATGAGTTGGTTGTCACTTGAACCTAGAAGGGAATACCTTGCTTCTCATTCAAAGAGTTGTTGGATTGGGGAATTAGGGTCTCCATGTTGGAGAAGACTCACTTTTACCGCTTCATCCAAGGAGAGCTACATCTCTCATATATTGTCCAAGATAGATTCATAGTCATAAGGTTTTGCATATGAATTGAAGTATCTTTCATGTTTACTGAGGAGACTTGAGCAAAGTTTTGGGATTCTCGAAGGCTGTTGCTTTTTAAATCCGCATCCCAACAAGTTCTGATCGCACGTGAAATCCAGATGTCCGACATAAGCTCCAAACCATGATTTATGAAGACAAGTTTGAGAATTAAAAACAATCCACTTTCTTTATTTTTCTTTTCTTTATTTTAATTTTATGCACTTATTGCATAAGTGTTTTCTAGAGACAAGCAAAGGCAAGTATAGGGGGTGATGATTCTTCATTTCGTCACCTTTATACTATTATTTGGCCTTAAAAACCCAATGCTATGCATGAAATAATATTATTTTGTGCAAATTAACATTCATTATTTGTTTTATTTATTGTATATAAAATACTATTTTTAATGCCCAAGTTATAGAATAAAGAAAAGAAAATGAATAATATTCCAATGGTGTTTTACGATCCTAAACCCCAAGACCAAGGCATCTTGATGACCGAGTCGATAAGGAATAAAGTATGGGGAGATACGGGCCAAAAATCGGCAATAAATCATATTTTTTATTCATTTTAATTCACTTTTTGGGACCTAATTTATTTTCTTTTTTTTATACATAAAACAAAGTAACTTTGTACATGTATGTTGTAGATATCAATAGGTAGAAAAATATAAAATTGATTTCATATAAAAATAATATATAGTGTACAAGTTATACTCTAAATAAAAGCCACAACCCTAATTCCCAAACCAAAATCTCCATTAGTTGTATATAACATGTAATAAGCTATTGTGTACAAGTTATACTCTAAATAAAAGCCAAAGCCCTAATTCCCAAACCAAAATCACCATTAGTTGTATATAACATGTAATAAGCTATTTAATGAAGATAGTTTCATATTTTTTCGAGTTAAGATATGAAAGTTAGGTTTTGGACCCCCATTATAGAGTATAGCTGAATAAAATATTCATTATATTCAATCTTTATTATTTTTAATATTTTATATTTTTATTATTTTGTAAATATTATTTATAGTACATGTACATATTTAGAATAGAATAAAACCATGAAAAAAACATAAAAAAATCAGTATACAAAATACACTAATGAAATACCTTTACTTATACATATACATTTAATACTCCTATTCATTTAAGTATACAAAATACATCAGAAAAATATAATGAAAACTTATTTGTGTATATAAAAAAAATCTATAAAAATATAAATTAATAAAATAATATAATAATATACAAAACAAAAACAAAAACTCAAAACATCGATAAATATATCGACAAATATACACCCGAAAAATAACTTGTAACAAATAAACTCGAAAAATAAAAAATCACATTAAAATACTATAGAAAATAATAAACATTTTTTTAATTTATAACTTAAATTTAATAAAGTCATTTACTATTTCTTAATGGATTTTAATAATTTTGACTCACTTTTTTTGTTAGTCCACGTGTACCAATAAGGGGAGTCTAGAGTTGACCCCGGTTAACTCTTCTACCTAGGTGTAGCCTCTAACAGACCTAGCTTTGACCCGTTTTTCTTCGATAGTTGTTGCTCGATTCAAACACCATTAAGGGACGATTCCTTCATGACTTTTTGTGCTATATATGTGCTCTATCATATTTGATCGATTCATAGAAGATTGGACCCCTGCATCGAGCTATTCACTTTGTTCTTTGTCGATGGTTCACTCCATGTATAAAACCATCGCCTCCTCTTACCTCCATTTTTTCAATCCCTTTGATCCACTTTCTTCACCCAAATTCAAGCTCCTGGGATCGAGCGAGGTGACAGCTCGCTCGACCCTCTTTTTGATGAGGGGAGGTGTGATGTGTAGGTGACTTCCACCATCTCTAGCAGAGCACTACCATGAGGTCTATCTCGTGTCTCAGCGTTGCTTGAGGTCACTTTTAATTGTATTTTAGATAGATTTTAGCTTAGATTTTTTTCTTGCCATTATTTTCGTGTTTGATATAGTGATTGAGCATTAGAAACCACCTTCGTAGTTCGTCGGAGCTCGACTCCGGCGAACACCTCCGCAACGCCTAGATCGTTCAATGACTCTCCAACTGCACCCATTTCATTCCATTGCCAATTCCCTATCCCTGACCACAATCCTGTCAACTAGATCCACTATGGATCTAGACTTAAGCGCTCCACCTCCTCTACTCACCAGAGCAACATCCACTATGCCCCTTTTCAACTCCATTCCACCTCCTGACAGGATGATGCAGTTTGTCCTCGTCCCTGGTCTGTTCCTATGCAGGTCCCTCAAGCCCAACACATAGCTTGGGCAATTTTATCGTTCGGCAGAGGAACTAAATCTCCTCACCTCCTCCACCTCCTCCTTCCTCTTGGGTAATCTACGGTAATCCTCGGTGCAATTTAAAGTTGCCGGTAGATATATAACTCTCCCAGGAATGTGTTGCGCCTCTTGGATTGTCGCCTGATGGCCAGAGTAGTGTCGCACCATCGATCGAAGATTACCCTCCACCTTGTTCTTCCATGTTCTTTCAGGGGAGCCAAGACCATTGGATCGTGCCTCGTATCTAGAAGCTCCAACCATCGTCCGATTCTTTGCTCTGCAGCCATCGATCTCAATCTTGGGATTTAATCCCAGCCCTTCACGCCAAACCGTCATCGTAGGCTCTAGAGGCGACATGTGGCAAGTGGACACCCTTCAACTATCTGATCTAGCACTTAGGGGGTAATTTACATTCCACACCCCCCATTTTTGTATATTTATCATTTAATCAAGTAAGTAATTAGTTAGTTTAAAAACATTTGTGTGTTTTGCAAATAGGACCCTAAGCTTTCTCTATTAAAACTTTGGTCCAGTCCACTTCACCTAATGTTCCGTCCCATATGAGGAGACATTTTGCACTTAGGCCCCTGTGGTTTATTGTATATGGTTTTAATAATAACACTTTCATTTGTTATTATATATTTTTGGGTAATTTGCGACTGAGCCTCCTACTTTAATTTTATTTGCATTTATACCCCAACTAGTTTAATAATTTTTTTGCATGTTTTCTATTTATTAAAAATATTACTAATGCCCCAAAAAACTCAAAAATAGGATTAGGTTCATGTTTGAATATTCTTGTAAGCCATATTTTTAGATTTGGTTTTAGGACTTTTTCTTATTTTTTAAAGTCAAAAGGGCACAAAAAGTCCCTGTCTAGCTTCAAAATACTAAAAAATATAATTGTTTTTTAAATTTCAAAAAAATATATTTTTTTATCTATTTATTTTGCAACTCCATAGTCCATAAACCCTAAAAGTAGAAAAAGAAAATACATAAAATGTAAAAATTTCCAAAGTTATTTATAAAAATCTAAAAAATCCTTAAAAACTCCAGAAATATTAATTTCTATTTTATAATTTTCTTTATATTATTATTTATCTATTAAAATTGATTCGAAAAATTTAGGACATTATTTTTTATTTTTAAATTTGAAATTAATCTGACCTATTTAATTAATCCTTGATTTGAGATATTTTTTACTTTAGAAATTTATAAAATTAATTAAAAAATCACAAAAATAGTAAAAAATATTTAACAATCAAAAACATTTTTTTTGAAATTTTGTATTATTTTTAGTTGTATTTATAATTGTAGCATATATTGCATATATAACCTTATATATTTATATAACTTATTTAAAAGAAAAAGAAAAAATCATAATATATTAAAAAGAAAATAAAAGTGATAAAATTAAAAACAGTAAAAAATATAAAAAATAAATCCATTAAAATTATAAAATAAAAAAACCCACACAAAAATAAATAGACATGAAGAAGATTCATTTTTGGAATTTATTTTCCCAATATACTGTTGGCTCCATGTTCTTGACACTCTACATACTTACACCTACACACATCCATTATAGAGTTATAAAAAATTTCAACTCCACACTTTTATTTTCATTGCTTGATTCTTAATTGTGGGTTAATTATTGAATTTATAGGGGAGAGTGTGAGGTTGCTTCGGTGACTGTTGATATGCCTTGTGGATCGACAAGACCTCCACTGATTCCTTAGTTTTAAAATTGTGCCATTGCTTGGGAGCAATGCCGTTTAGATTGTATTTTTACTTATGTATTATTGTTTGTATATTTCTCTCTTTATTTCTCTTTATTTTTATTTGATATTATCTTGTGAATTGTCTAATCTCCCTCTCTGTTTGAATTTATTGCGAGGTACCATGGATTGAGGGAGGCTCTTCTACGAGAGACTGTGCACCCACATGAAGTGAAGGCAACCTTTCTGACCTAGCTGACAGAAGGAAGCGACAATGGCAGACTTGGATGGATTTTGAATAAAATATCTTTTTATATTTTATTTTACTTATTTATTTATTTGTAATTTAAAGTGAGAAAGAGACATATTATTGGAATAATTCACGACTCTATACTTCATGAGTTCCAATTCCCAAGGGATTGTTCTCTTGGGGGCCTCATCAGTTTTATCGTAACTTTTCTCGCTTTCCTTTTTTATTTGTTTCATGATTTTATTTTCCTTTGTTTTGTGCGATTAAGACCTACCTTAGTATTTTCTTTCTTGATAGATTAAGGTCCAAATCCCTAATATATTTGCTTATAACTATATATTCGCTTTTGGACTTTGTCAAATCGTAATTGTTTATTATGTGGATTGAGATCGCGTACCAAGAGGGGTTGCATACAGCGCTTGCAGGACCCGATGTGGCAGGCACCGAGTGGAATCGAAGATGGGACCTTGGTCTTATTTCTGAGCAGTTAGCATTTGATTCTTCATGCTTATAGCAAGTACAACTTTAGGGCAATTTCATAAGATTGCATTTTCATATAGATAGGTTCCGATTCTTCTTAGCGTCCTTACATGAAGAGAGCTGGAGGTAAGGTGAGCATTTCTACTTAGCATTCATCATCTGTTTCCCTTGCGTTGCTTTTTCAACTCTCTCCCTCTGATTTTTTCACTTAGGAGCTAAAAAGAATTGAACCCTCATTCTCCCCATGCATCTTCATTAGAAATCCAAAAATAATAATAAGCAATAAAATTAGGACTGTAGAGACTACTCGACCCTAAAATTTAAAAGAAAAAAATCATTGTCTTGGTTAGAGTAACCCCCTCATTGTATTCGCATTTACTTTGGAATATATACACTAAGGAGTAGTGCTCGAATCCCAGGCAAACAAAGTGCTTGTTAAATTTTGTATTCTCACCTAACTCTAAAAATTGACAAGATAAAAAGACAGAACTTTCACGGTCCTCATCGAGATGAGTTGGTGAATTAACGGTTTGTTTTGTTTATGTTTGTGCATACTCGATCTTCTCTACACATTTGCTCCTTTTTCTCTCATATCTTGACTTTACCTTCGTGCTCTCCCGATCATCTTCCTTCGTTTCAGATATGGCCGACTGGAGCGAATTTTATCTGGACATTATGGATACCTCGTACCCTCCATCCAATCTGCCTCCATTTTGTTAGGAGGACTTTGCTCCCGACTTTTCTTTTTGTACATATCTACCTAACCAACTATTTTAGGCATCTGATTTTGATTTTGACCCACAACCACTACCATCACATTTTCACAGTCCACTTTTCCTAGAGTACTTTACTCCGAATTATGATTTTTGCCCACACTTGCCACCCTTATTCAACTGACCCGATACTCAAATTTTGAGTCATCTCTCTTGAACACCCCTCTTTAGTACATGACTCAGTTAGTGGATCAAATGAATTCGAGGATTGACGACCTCACTACTCTAAATAAGAGCTACATTGATGATTTGCCTTCTGGATTTATGGAGTCATTTGAGGACACCCATGAGATATTCCAATCACCTAAAATACAAAAAATGTGGAAATTTTAAAAATTCAAAAAAAATTCTAAAGACACACAGTTGAGTAATGAAAACCAGGATGATTTGTTAATTTACGGATGGATCTATCAAGAGGATGAGGGTTATTCTAGAGAATGTTGTCATTCCGATGTAGGGCATGTGCTTCAGTCTTGACTTCGTCATATTGCTCACGGAGACCTCCACCCCTGGTTAACTAGAAACCCGCATCCCATGAGAGTGTTCTCGTGTTAGCCAATCCCGAGGACTATGACCTTGATTATGATATCATAGAATTTTGCTGCATGTTGGATGATATTGAGACCTGAGAAAACCTCTCTAAGGAGGAAGACTCTGTTGGACATGCGAGCCCACAGCGAGCCATTATGCAATAAATGTTATTGTGAATATCATTCCCTGATCTAAAATGAAGAATAACTAATTTGCATATAAGGTCCCTCTGTACAATTAGGATTATGTACCATGGACATTTTAATAATCATACTGCTGTTGATTCAAAAATTGAATCATAGAGGCTAGTGTTTGGATGAATATCGAAGGTGTTAGATTGAGGACTCATCAAACACCCTCAAATGATTGTGAAGAGATGATCTCCAGCCTAAGTAGGAGATGGCAATCCTTTTTCATATAGGTTGATATCTGACCGACCTCTTGATGCAGGTCCTCTTCATAGGAATAGAGATTCAGAGGTGTCAGATTAGTTAAGTTAAAGGGTTGACATAACGAGATCGAGATAACCAAATTCCTATGTCGATTACTGTCACGATATAGGCATGCATCCTCTGACCGGAGACAGATGTATTGATATATGTCTGAGTATGTACATTTGGCAGACCAGTAGGTTGATGACCTAACCAAGGTCTATACAGCAGCGAGTTGGTGTGCATATAAGGGCATATGAGAAATATGATCTCTCAAAGGGATCATACAGGTTCACTTCTGAACGGGAAGACATGAGCTCACTCATGAGGTATTGGGACTGATTAAATTCCATGCATGGTCATCGTGCTTTAGAAGCATGACATGAATTTGAAGTTATGATATACTCTTTTGGAAAGCATATGATCAATACCAAATCCCAATGACCAAGATTGAGAAACTTGTTGATGAAACCCTGAAGATGATAGTGTAAAATTGATATATATCTTCGGGTTGATCACACGTCTTCCAGTATGCAGGATGTACATGAATTAGGAATACCTGAGGGTGATGTGATCAATAGTCGATTGTATAACCATGACGCTTCCATTCCGAGGGAGTGATGAAACAGGTATGGATTTTAATGACTACTCTCAATAGAGAAGCAATCTGATCTTGGTCCAAGTGTTGGACATTGATCTGAATGAGATTCATATGTAATTAAAAGATTAGATTTGTGGCCTTGATTAAGTCAAGCATCTCTGAGATGTACGTGAGATCTGGATTTGAGATGCGATCTCAATATCCAAGTCACTATACGTGGAACAATACAATCGCCCTGTCCCTATGTCCAAGTATCTGCAGAGAAAGCGCATTATTCTTGAAAGAGTTCAAGAATAATTCCAAGGTTTAATTATATCTGAGCATTGAGAAATGGATATTTAAATACGATTTAATTATCATGAATGACGTGAATTTGATTCACATTTTCTGAATGCATGAGAATGAATATCCAATGTAATTAAATGTGATTTAATTAATGTGGATAGCACTATCCAATTATTCACGTATATTATAAATACGATTTATAATATATATTAGAGAGAGACTTATATGATTTATATTTGTTTTTTAATTGTTAATGTGAATTGGATTCACATTGAATAATTAACTGAAAATATAATTACATTTTTGTTTTGGGTTGTGAATGAGATTCACATTGTTTCAATGGCTTGGTTGATATTTTCCACAAAATAATTTGTATTTTGTGGAAATTATTTTCGGCAAGAATTATAGGAGATATCATGAGATGATGAGATCTCATGATATTTAAAGAGATTGACCAAGTCCGCTCTAAGAAGAGAGGACAGCTACAACTATCCATGGGGAGAGGAGTAACCGTCCCCTTTAATTTATGGATGGACCATGGTCCTCTCATTATCCCATCTCGAGTAAAATGTGATTTAATTTGAGATTAATTATATTGATTTATCAATATTAGTTAATTTAAATTAAATCACTTGTTGTTGTGTTTTACCAACAACATCTTAGACGTTGAAAGGAATACAAATCAATCTCATCTGTTGATTATGTGTTGTCCATGGATTGGGATCCATTGACTCCCAAAATCCTATATAAGAATAGGCATGCCTTGCAATTCGACTTACACACTGACTTGACGAAGTCTCTCTCTCTCTCTCTTCCTCTCATTCTCACACATACTCTGTCTTCTCACTTTAAGTGGCCATCCACTCTTGTAAAAGAGAAGATCATCTTCATCATTGTATCCGCTTCGACGACTCGTGGATCTCCGTCTTCTTTGGTGTGTGGCGCTCGTGAAGAAGGCATTCGATCTCGTGAGATGAGATCATGAGATCCATCGCTTGGATTAACGACTTGGATTGCGAGAAGCAAGTGACTCATCCCCGCGCTCGCAAGCGTCTCCTCCAACGGATCGGACTTGAGACAGGAGGTCTCTTCGCTTAGAGGCTCAATCGCAACCACGCTTCGAGAGGTAATCCTATATATTGTTTGTGGTTTGATGAAACTATCCGAGAAACGTTCTTGGATCATGTGGTTTCATTGTAGAAAAAATTTTGAATTCCGCTGCACTGAGCAACTAGTGCGACTATTCGTTCTGATCACATTGGATGCGAATCACGCTTTCGTGATGCGCTTAAGGATTTCCCTTATCCTTCAAGTGGTATCAGAACCAGGTTGGAGGTTTTGGATTCGATCCATAAACCTAGGAAGATTTGGACTCGTAAGGGTTCGTGAAAATTTTTATCGCATTTTAATTTTCGCAATCCTGTTTTGTGATTACTTTCGGCCATATTTAAAATTTTTAAACATGAAACTATAACTTGGATAATATTTCTCACTAAATAAGGAAACTGTGGAACTTGAGTTTTTGTAATTTGGATTCTGATTGCTCGAGTTATGATCATTTTAGTAACCATATATCCACTATTTCAGGGATAATAAATAATGACGTGATTAAGGGGTTAATTAATATTCTAAAACACCTGAAATTCTGTGTTTATCACATGTTTTCTATTTTAAATAAAGTTTTCAATCTCTGGAAATTGATTTTGCTTAATTTGGATATAAAATAAAAGAGATATGCTATTTTTAGTTAGTGAGGGTCACTACTGGGAATTGCATATTTATCCAAAAAAACCTTGTTATTGTCATTTAAGAAACTTGTGAAATTAATGGTTAGTTTCCTGGAATAATTATGGATAATATTTGGGAAATATTAGAATGATAATTGTTCCCTTAAATGACATTGCCTCAATCAATGAATGATTAGATTAGATCTAGATCACCAATTGGTTACTTGATACACTTTCATCAAACTTGTTGCTTGAATAGGTTTTGGGAATTTATCTAGCAAATTTCCTTATAATCAAAATGGTTTTGATTATTACTATATGGTATAATTTTGGTTGAAAAACCGATGATCATCTCAAGTACAAAGTGATTGGCTCGGCAATATTTTTTCCCGAGGCGGATATGGTGTCTAGCCGGGGAGCGTTGGGGTAGCAGGTTGCACCGTGTGTGGTCTGTCCCACTCTCGCCGGTACTGGTCGTGACAGCGGGTAGGGACCGAATGATGCTTGAGAGATTATGATGTATTTTCTAATTATTAAAATTCGAATAATACGTATTTTGAGATAATACCACTATTTAACAATAAAGTTTGATGATTGAATTGGATTGATAATTGATTTAATGAGATTAAATTAATTTTATCAAAATGAAACACTCTATTATGAATAGACGTGTATTTTCCTTGGAAGAATTAACTACATGAATGTGATTCATGATAATTAATTATTGAATTTGAATAAGAGGTTGAGGATCACATATGTGATATCCATAGTCTCCCGTCAAGGTGAAGGGTTCCATCGCCAGGGATTGTATGTAGGAGACGCCTGTCCTTATTGACAGCTCCTGCATACAAGCGCATCTGGATATGGCTCTTTGCTTCTTGAAAGAGTAATTCCGTATGTGTAGTGACCCTGGTATTGGTTCCTCATATTATTGGGGCGACATTGGATTGCGCATAGCAAGTACTATTCCTGTTGACTGTTGATTCAATTAGCAATGAGTCAACATCATCTTAGAGGTGGTGGGCTCGGGTGCTAAAGACCGAATTGGGAAATGCAAGTTGGGCTTGCAAGGTGGAATGAGTTCCCACTTATTTTTATCTAAGTTACAATTTCTCATATTATTGGGATGTAACAAGGATAAGAGATCCCAGATCTTGCTAAAGATATAGTGGTAAGTATATCTCTTACATTGAAAGTGATCAAGGGAATGAACTTTCAGCATTGACAAGGTAAGACAACTTTGATATAAAAATTCCTAAATAAAAGTAAAATGTGTGTATATATATATTATGCAAATTTCTTATTTCATATAATCCTTCATTAAAGCCACTCAATACTATACTCAATTTTAATCAGTAAAATATCATGGATTAGATCCATGATCAAGTTATTGTAGTTGCAGTTGGACACATAATGTATGTGGTTGCAATGTGCAAGTTTCCTCGTAATAATGATGAATGACAATTAAATAGACCATAGGTCTACAAACCTAGGGTTTGTATGTCTCTATAGTCTTGATCTCTCATCGAATGTACTTTGGAAGTGACATGTCGATGATAATTGTAATTGTCGAATAATCCTTATAAAAATCTAAGAAGATGTTTTGGCATACATATGTGCTCTTGACATTTAATCATGAATGACATGGTTCACTGCATTATGCATAATGGTGGCTCAATACAAGATGATGTACTCAAAATATTTGAGTAACTACCTGAAACTAAGTCTTTAAGAGTTAAGATGTATGTAGATATGATGAGTGTCATCATCCTACTATCTATATTATAGTCATTCATGATGCTTCATAATGTTCATGTTGTATGAATAAATGAAGCATATATAGATGTCGAAATACTCTTATATTGAAATCTTTTGAATTCAACATAAGAGATCCTTTGTCTTAAGCAATGGTTGTTTAGAGATGAAAGGAGCGCAGTGGAAGCATGGGTCAGACCCAAGAAAAGTCAAAGAGTTGACTGTACTTCTATGGTTTCCACACATATGTCATCCAAAGACTTGGATGAATGCCAATACTGCAATGAACTGATGTGTTGATAGTATGACTATCAAGTCTTTCTAGATCCTTAGAGAAGGACTCGGATAGTACATCAGAATAATCTACATTTAATCATTGAAATTTACTTTCTTATTAGATAAGATTATAAGTCTAATAATTGTATCTCAATTTTTTCTAATAACACTTGCAATTGGTTGCATATCTTTTAGAAAATTCAAGAAATTTGATCTTCAGGTTTAATAGTCATCTACATGGATGTTGATGCAATTGTTGTTACAACCTCTATTGGATAAATAGACTTCATATTTTCAGTGGAAGAACCCTTGGTCGTAGAGAATGTCTCTATGACCTGGATATTAGATTACACTCATTGTTTATTTCTAAATGATAAACAAGAATTCTGGAATAGACCTATCATAAAGAATTATGATGGATATATTTCAGATATTAATCTAAGACCTAGTAGACTCCACTAAATTATAAAATTAATGAATGGTTCATTAATATTTCTTAATACTGAAAATTAAACCTTATAATATCAATAGGAGGATGGAGATCATTTGACAATGATCTGGCATCGGGTCTTGGACATCTGTCAATTGATGAGATCAATAGACTAGTAAGAGATGAACTTTAGAATGTCTGAAATCTCAAATCTTACATACTTTTTTGAATATTGTATTCGAAGTAAAAAATGTCCAATGCACCCTTCTCTAGGATTGGTGTTAGATGTCGAGATATTCACGATTTCATACATATTGATGTATGTGGATCATCTGTATCATAATAAACATTGATGATATGTGATACCATTTGATGATTAACTGTGACATGAAATTTCTTCCCATCACCTAAGAAAGCTTAGGAATGTCCAAAGATTTCATAAATTTTGATTTAGAACCAAGGTTTGAAGGAAGATGAAAATGAATTTGATCTAACCAGGGAAGCAAGTACCTGTTAGATGAATTCAAATAATATCTTATGGAGATATGAATTTCATTCCTATCTCTATCCTCCTAATGCACCTAAAATAAATAGAGTTATAGGGAGATACAATTGATCATACGTGACATGATTTGATCAATGATTAATCTTAGCATAATTATCTCTTAGTTTCAAGGTATATATATGTGGTAATGACTACATTATATGTCCTTATAAGGTTCCATGCTAGTAAGTTGGACTCTAGCACCAGAGAGTGCTACTTCATTAGGAAATTAAAGGATGGTATTGGATACCTACTTTATGACCTTGAGATTCTAAAGAGATGTCATCTCTAAGGATGTGATTCTTAGAGAATGACTCTCTTGAGAATCAAGATAAAAATGAAGTAAAAGGAACTCATTTAATATTGAGAAGATAATGAGGCTCCTGAAATAGGAAACTGAAAGGATAATTAAAGATGAAAAACTAATACCTCTTCAAATGAGTTTGAGGATGAATTCCATGTGTCAGAGAAATCTAATAATGATCGAACTTCATGTGATGAAGTTTCCAAAGATCATGACATGGAAAGATGGATTTTATCAATAAAGTCTATAGTAGACTTCATATACAAGTGTTCTACATTGTCCGTCGAGGATCCACCTATATGGGTGAGACCCATTAAGGTGTAAATGGATCTTCAAGAGAAAGAGGGAACCTGATTAGAAGGTAGGGACCTTCAAAGCACGGCTCGTAGCTCTGAGCTACACACTGAATATAAGACATCGCTTGCGATGAGACTTGCTCTTCAGTAACCATGCTTAAACTCATCAGATTATTGTTGACTATAACAACAATTCTTGACTTTGACATCTTCTAGATGGAAGTCAAGATTGCATTCCTCCGCGAATATCTCTCCGAGGATATTCACAAGAAGTAGCCCCAAGGATTCATGGTCTAAGAAAGCAAGGTGTGCAAGCTAAAGAAAATCCATCTATGGACTGGAATAAGCTTATTGTAGTTGGAACATAAGATTTGATGAAATGATGATAGAATCTTGATGTAACATGTGAAGCTTAGTGGGAGTACCATTGTGTTTATCGTGCTAAATGTAGATGATATCCTAATCATTTGAAATAATATCAGGATATTAATAATAAGTGTTTTATAAACTGGCTATTACATACATTGAGATATGATCTTAAGGGTACCTCTTAGATCTTAGTTTTGAAGATGTTCAGAAGCAAAGAGAAGAGGGTATTGGGATCGTCGCATTAGTGGTACACCTTGGACATATTCCATTTTCTGGAAAATTCCAAGAAAGGCTTCTTTTTCTTAAGATGCGGTATTGACCTATTTGAAGAGATAGCACCTCAAAGAGTTGAGGAAGTGAATGCTAAAACTGCCTGCCTTTGTGCATCAGTTATGAGAAGCCGGATGTATGCTAGATGTGTACAAAAGCTAGATGTCTACCATGCAGTGGGAGTAGTAAAATGTTACTAATCCTACTATGGAAATAGAACACTTGATTGCAGTAATAACAATATCTTCAAAGATGAAAATATTTCTGAGATAGTGATCTCAAAGTCTTATCTTCAAGAACTTAAGACATTATACATAGTGATCTAAAAGGTCTTAACTGTGGATACCTTAGGAGATAGAGATCTCCAGGAATAAGGGTATTCTGATAAGGATTATGGAAATACTGGTTATAATAATTGTTAAGTTATAGTGTCAAGGACACTATAACTAACAAGATTGAGTATTGGTTGCATAAGATGCAACATTCGCATTGGATGCGAGCACTGTTACTAGAGGATATGCAAGTGCCAGAAAAGGACTTTGCGAAGTCTCTCAGGAACAGAGTGATTGATCAGCTTACCTAGCTATTTTTCTAAATAGCCTATGATTGTGACATGAGTACGGGTTTAAACGATTAGCCCATTAATGCCTCTTTGGGCTAGTGGGAGATTGTTGGACATGCGAGCCCGCGGCGAGCCATTATGCAACAAATGTTATTGCGAATATCATTCCCTGATATGAAATGAAGAATAACTAATTTGCATATAAGGTCCCTCTATACAATTAGGGTTATGTACCATGGCCATCTTAATGATCATACAACTACAGACTCAATAATTGAATCATAGAGGCTGGTGTTTGGATGAATATCTAAGGAGTTAGATTGATGACTCATCAAACATTGCCAAATGATTGTTAAGAGATGATCTCCAGCCAGAGTAGGAGAAGGCAATCATTTCTCATATAGGTTGATATCTGATCGACCTCTTGATGCTGGTCCTCTGCATTGGAATAGAGATTCGGAGGTTTCAGATTAGTTAAGTCAAAGGGTTGATTTAACGAGATCGAGATAACCAAAGTCCTATGTCGAATACTGTCACGATATAGGCACGCATCCTCTGACTGGAGACATATGTATTGCTATATGTATGAGTATGTACATTTGGCAGACCAATAGGTTAATGACCTAACAAAGGTCCATACACTGGCGAGTTGGTGTGCATATAAGGGCATATGAGAAATACGATCTCTCAAAGGGATCATACAGGAAGACATGAGCTCACTCATGAGGTATTGGGACCGATCAAATTCCATGCATGGTCGTCGTGCTTTAGAAACATGACACAAACTTGAAGGTATGATATATGCTTTTGGAAAGCATATGATCAATGCCAAATCCCAATGACCAAGATTGAGAAACTTGTTCATGAAACCCTGAAGATGACAGTGTAAAATTGAACTATATCTTCGTGTTGATCACATGTCTTCAAGTATGCAGGATGTACATGAATTAGGAGTACTTGGGGGTAATGTTATCAATAATCTATTGTATAATCATGACGCTTCCATTCCGAGGGAGTGATGAAATAGGTATGGATTCCAGTGACTCCTCTCAGTAGAGAAGCAATCTGATCTTGGTCCAAATGTTGGACATTGATTTTAATGAGATTCAGATGCAATGAGAAGATTAGATTTGCGGCCTTGATTAAATCAAGCATCTCTGATATGTACGTGAGATCTGCATTTGAGATGTGATCTCAATATCCAAGTCACTATACATGGAACAATACAATCGCATTGTCCTTATCTCAAAGTATCAACGGAGAAAGTGCATTATTCTTGAAAGAGTTCAAGAATAATTCCAAGGTTGAATTATATCTGAGCATTGAGAAATGGATAATTAAATGTGATTTAATTATCATGAATGATGTGAATTTGATTCACATTTTTTGAATGCATGAGAATGAAAATCTAAAGTAATTACATGTGATTTAATTAATGTAGATATGGATAATGTGGATATCACTATCCATATATTCTTGTATATTATAAATACAATTTATAATATATTTTAGGGAGAGACTTATATGATTTATATTTGTTGATTAATTGTTATTGTGAATTGGATACGCATTGAATAATTAATTGAAATTATAATTACATTTAGTTTTGGGTTGTGGATGAGATTCACATTATTTCAATGGCTTGGTTGATATTTTCCACAAAATAATCTGGAATTATTTTTGTGAAAATTATTTATGTGAAAATTATTTTCGACAATAATTATAGGATATATCATAAGATAATGAGATCTCATGATATTTAAAGAGATTGACCAAGTCCTCTCTAAGAAGATAGGACGGCTACAACTATCCATGAGGAGAGGAGTAGCCGCCCCCTCTAATTTAGGGATGGACCATGGTCTTCTCATTATCCTATCTCTAGTAAAATGTGACTTAATTTTAGATTAATTATATTGATTTATCAATATTAATTAATTTAAATTAAATCACTTGTTGTTGTGTTTTACCAACAACATCCTAGTCGTTGAAAGGAATACAAATCAATCTCATCCGTTGCTTATGTGTTGTCCATGGATTGGGATCCATGGACTCCCAAAAACCCTATATAAGAAGTGGCATGCCTTGCTCTTCGACTTACACACCGACTTGACGAAGTCTCTCTCTCTCTCTCCCTCTCTCTCTCTTCCTCTCATTCTCATGCATACTCTACGTCTTCTCTCTTTAAGTGGCCGTCCACTCTTGTAAAAGAGAAGATCATCTTCATTGTCGTATCCGCTTCGACAACTAGTGGATATCCATCTTCTTTGGTGCATGCGCTTGTGAATAAGGCATTCGATCTCGTGAGACAAGATCAAGAGATCCATCGCTTGGATCAACGACTTGGATTGCGAGAAGAACGTGACTCATCCCCACGCTCGCAAGTGTCTCATCTGACGGATCAGACTTGAGATAGGAGTTCTCTTCGCTTAGAGGCTCGATCGCAACCACGCTTCGAGAGGTAATCCTATATCTTGTTTGTGGTTAGATGAAATGATCTGAGAAACATTCTTGGATCATGTGGTTTCATCGTAGAAAAATTTTGAATTCCGTGCACCAAGCAACTAATGTGACTAGTCGCTCCGATCGCATTGGATGCGATCATCATGCTTCCATGATGCGCTTAAAGATTTCTCGTATCCTTTAGACTCAGAAAGCATTTACCTTGGAGTTCTCTCTTCTGGTGAGTGGTGATGCATTGATGAAATCTGCGGGATTTACATGGTCGACAATTTAGAGCTAAGTGTAGACACAGTAGAGACTGAAGAGGTCTTATTTGATGTGATTGATTTCATAAAAGAATTCAAGCCTTTTGATGATGATGTAACAAAGTCTTCCTAGGCCAAACAAGATTGCACTACTTCCACTGACAAGTTTCTGCCATTCCGCATTGAGATTGCTGAGAATCTTCACCACATCGATCATGATCGGTTTGTGTCCACTGATGATCTCCATATCGACCTACACCTTGTCGGATCCATTCCTCATCGTCCACTCAAGAAGGTTTGCTTTCAACCTTCTTGATCTCTGTGCATACAACTCTCTGTACATCCACTTTTGTTTTACTTCTCTGTATGTCTCGTTTTTGTCATCCACCTCATAAAGTGTAATTTTCCTTGCTTAAGACGTACTCTGTCCTAAGTATAGGGGAGGTGGATGAGTTGAGTGATCTTTCCTCCTTTCCTCTTTTCGTCTTTTCATTTTCATTTGTTTTTTTATCCCCAAAGGTGTCACCCCTTCTTCATTGTTATACTTAGGACGTACGTAGTCCTAAGTATAGGGGGTTGTGCACCCTAAGTTATTCATTCTTTCATCCTCTCTCCACTATCTCCTCTCGTTGTCTATACTTTCGAATAGCTTTTATGTATATGGGGAGACATCCTGAGTATGATTTGTTCATTTCCAACCTCGACCCACCCTGCTTTGTGCACAGTCTTCTATACTTTGGATTAGTTGATCCTAAGTATAGGGGGGACAGTCGGCTTCTCATTCATTCATTTCTTCCCTCTTTCATTCCTTCCTAATTTATTATTTTTTAGGCTTTTCTATACTCAGTACGAGTTATGTATTCTCTTTTTCTCTATGATCTACAAGGACATAGCTCAAGCTATGTATTGGGGGGTCGTATATACTTTGTATATACTTTAGCCTTTTGAAAAATCTTTTGAAAACTATCTTGAAAATGTTTTGTAAAATGATTTCAACCTTTGTAAAAATTGTTTTGTTTGTAAAAATTTCTTTCATTGTGTGAAGTAAAATATTTTGAAAATCTATTTGCAAATGATTTTGAAAAATGGTTGCAAAATTAGTTCGAAAAATCTATACTAACTGTTTGAAAAATCTATGTAAAATGATTTTCAAATTTTGTAAAATGTTTGTAAATTTTTTTTGTCAAATTAGTTTGCGAAAAAAAGTTT
The DNA here is from genome assembly GCA_037367405.1 of Ottelia alismoides. Lineage (NCBI taxonomy): Eukaryota > Viridiplantae > Streptophyta > Magnoliopsida > Alismatales > Hydrocharitaceae > Ottelia > Ottelia alismoides. The sequence continues at coordinate 148,633 of JAZKJV010005737.1, forward strand.
TCAAAAATGATTGCAAAGATCTTTTCAAATTATTTTGAGAATTGGGCACCTAGTAAAATCCTTTATTAAACTTGTATAAACATGTAAATTATTAATAACCCAACGCTTGCAAATAATAAAAAAGCACTCTTGTGTAAATATTTATACAATTTCTTTTTGCCAAAAACTTTGTTCTGAAAAATCTTAAAAACATTTGCAAAATCTTTTTCAAATACTACATAAGAATGTGCAAAAACATTTCAAAAATCAATAAAAAATTCAAAAATTAAAAATTTCATCACTAAATATGCATTGTTCATAGCATTTGCATTTTTCGGATTGAGCTTTATAATTGAACGAGTCTTAGTAAAATTCGATAATTGTAGCTTTGTTGGACCTTAAATATACTTCATCACAAGAACCTTATAGGAACTGAATTGAGGTACGTAAAGTCTCGTTGACTTATTACTTGAGAGCACAAGACTTGGTTCAATGTCATTTAACTCCTAAGTAGAGTATTTCAGAGCACACTCATGACTCTTGTTGATAATGACCTAGCCTGTACACCTGCACTTTTCCCCTTGCTTACCTCAGTTCAAATGGTAGAAGACTGGATTTGTCAGCATGAGACACAAGCACATGGAAACATTGGAAGTCGCACATTTGTGGCTATTGTACCCCAACCCGATCAAATGGCGATGAGGTCTAAAGGCAGAAGTCATGGGTTTGCAATAATGCTTCAAAAGATGGATAGTCTACTGGCACAAGAAGAAAAACTCCTTATATACATGTTGATGTACATAGTATTCAAAAAATGGAAAAATAAAAAACTCCAACTAAGTGGACGAGCCTGAATGAAAACAAAATGTCTGTCAGAGTGTACATGTGCGTATAGTCAATAAGAAAGCTTGAGCTTCAAAGTCATATGTTGATGATCCCACAGACAAATGAACTTGCTACACTGTTTAAGCATCCTAGTATAGGTAGCTACACTGGATACCGTCCATTCTTCTCTCCACCCCCTCTTCTTGAGATGGTTTTCATTGGAACTTAGAAGGGAATACCTCGCTTCTCGAGGAAAGAGTTGTTGGATTGAGGAATTAGGGTCACCATGTTGAGAGACTGACTTTTGCCACTTGAGCTGAGGAGAGCAACATCTCTCTTACACTATCCAAGATAGATTCATAGTCATACAGGGTTTGTGCATGAATTGAAGTATTCTGACCTAGCTATTAAGGAGACTTGAGCAGAGTTTTGGGATTCCCGAAGGTTATTGTGTTACAAATACGCTTCCCAATAAGGTTCCGAGAACACCTAAAATCCAAAGGACCGACTTAAGCTCCAAACTTTGATTTTTCGAAGACAAGTTTGATAATTAAATCCATCCACTATATTTCCTTTTCTTTTTCTTTACTTTTATTTTATGCATTTATTGTATAAGTGTTTTCTAGGGGCTAGCAAAGACAAGTATAGGGGGATACGAATCTTCATTTCAGCACCTTTATTCTATCATTTTGGCCATAAAAACCTTATCTAATGCATGTGAATAGCATTATTTGTACAAATTAACATTAATTATTTGTTTCATTTATTTTGTATAAAATACTATTTCTAAGCCAAAATTATACAATAAAGAAAATAAAAGAAAAAGAATAAAATGCCCAAGGTATTTTTTGACCCTAAACATCACGACCAAGGTATCTTAACGACTTGGTTGACAAGGATTAAAAGGGCCAAAAATCATGAATAAATCCCATTTTTTATCATTAATAATTAATTTTTGGGACCTATTTTACTTCCTACTTTTATACCATAAATAAAGAAACTTTGTACATGAAAGTTGTCGATAATAATATATAAAAAACTAAAAATTCATTTCTTATAAAAATAATAACAGTTTACAAGTTATACTCCAACTAAAAAACCCAACCCCAAATTACCAAACCCACTTCTCCAAAATAAAAACTCAAAATGTATAAAAATCACCATAAATTGTATGTATCTTTTAATAAGCTATTTAATGAAGATAGCTTCATTTTTTTGGATTTAAGGTGTTAAAGTAAGGTTTTGAACTCATATTGTAAAGTATACCTGAATAAAAAAATAAATTTATTTATTATTTATTATATATATAATCTATATTTTTACATTATTGTAAATATTATTTGTAGAATATGTGCATAATTAGAATAGAATAAAACCATGAATAAAACACAAAAATAAAATAAGTATACAAAATAGACATGTGAAATACCTATACTTATACCTATATATTTAATTCTCCTATTTATTTATGTGTACAAAATACAATAGAAAAATATAATAAAAATATATTTATGTATATAAATGTAAGTTATAAATATATAGATCAATAAAATAAAATAATAAAATAAAAAAATAAAAATAAAAAATAAAAATAAAATACTCAAAACATAGTTAAATATACCTATAAATATAAACGCAAAAAGTAACTTGTAATAACTAAACTCGAAAAATAAATAAAAATAATATTAAAATACAATAGAAGATAAATTTTTTTATTTTATGACTTAAATTAAGTAAAATCATTTACTATTTATTAATGAATTTACTAATAATTTTAACTCGCATTTCTTCTGATTGGTCCACATAGACCAATTAGGGGTAGTCAAGACTTGACCCTAGTCAACTCTCCCTAGGTGTAGCCTCTCACAGACATAGATCTGACCCATTTTACTTCGATTTTTATAGATTGATTCAAACAACCATTCGGAATGATTCCTTCATGATTTTTTGTCCTTGATCTATGCTCCATCACGCATAATCATTTCATCCGAGATTGGATGTTTGCATCGAGCTGTTCACCTGGTTCTTCGTCGCTGGTTCACTCCCAGTACAAACCATCACCTCCTCTTTCATCCAATTTTTGAATCCCTTCGACACACTTTCTTCCCCGAAATTCAAGCTCCTAGGCTCGAGCGAGGTAACTGCTCGCTTTCCCTTCCCTTTAGCTAGTGGAGGAGTAACGTGGAGGTGACTTCCACCATCTCTGGTGAAGCACCTCTTTGAGGTCTATCTCGCAGCGGAAGGACACTTGAGGTCCCTTTTCTTTGCGCTTTAGATAGATTTTAGCTTAGATTTCTATTTCTTGCCATGTGTTTGATATTGTAATTTAGCGTTAGAAACCACCTTCGTAGTTTGTCGGAGCTCGAATCTAATGGACACCTCCACATTTCCTCGACCATTCAATGACTCGCCAACCGCACCCATTTCATTCCCTTGCTGATTCCCTATACCTCGTCGCACTCCAGTCAACCAGATCAACTATGGATCTGGACTATGACGCTCCACTTCCTCCCCTCAACGGAGTAGCCACCGCTACGCCCCTTTCCGACTCCATTCCACCTCATAACGATACGAGGTAGTTTTCCCTCATCCTCAGTCTCTTCCGGTGCAGGTCCCTTGAGCCCAACTCCTAGTTGGGGTGATTTTGTCATTCGTCGAAGGAACTAGAAGATCCTTACCTCCTCCGACCTCTTGGGTGTGCTTCAATGATCCTCGACGTGTTTTGACGCTACTTGTAGATAGAAGACGTTGCCAGGAATGTGTTACGCCTCTTGCATCATCGCCTGGTGACTAGAGTCGCATCGCACCATCGATCGATGCTCTATATCCGCCTTATTCTTCCATGTTCTTCCTGGGGGTCCCAGCTCGTTGAATCGTGCCTCATTTCTAGAAGCTCACGCCGTTGTCCAATTCGTCGCCCCTCAACCATCAATCTCAACCCTTCAATTTAATCCCAGCTCTTCACATCGAACAATCATAGTGGGCTGCAGAGGTGACTCGTGGCAAGTGGGCACTCTTTATCCATTCGAGCTGGCTCCTATTGGGTAATTTACATTACATGCCCCATTTTTGTATCTTTTTATATTTACTTCTTTAAATTAATTATTTAGTTTAAAGGCTTTTACGTATGTTGCAAATAGGACCCTAAGCTTTCTCTAATTACACATTGATCCTAGCCAAGTCACCTCACGTGTCATCCCACGGGAGGTGACATTTTACACTTAGGCCCCTCCAGTTTATTATATTTTGTTTCAATATTAAAACTTTTATTTGTAGTTGTATATTTTTGGATAATTTGTAACTAATTATCTGACTTTTATTTTATTTGCATTTATACCCCAGCTAGTTCATTATTTTTTGTGCATGTTTTCTATATATTGAAAATAGTTTCTGTGCTCCATAAAATCTCGAAAATAATATTAGGTTCATGTTTAAACACACTTTCATGAAATATTTTTATATTTTAATTTTAGTAAATTTTCCTATTTTATAAAAACAAAAAGAGCACAATAAGTCCCAGTCTAGTTGTAAAAATATCAAAAAATAAAAAAAAAATTAAAAAAAATCAATATATATATGTTATATAATTATTTAACAATACTAGTACCCAAAAACCCTAAAAATAGAAAAGAAAATACATCAAAATTAAAAAATCCAAATTCCTTTATAAAATTCTAAAAATTCCCTAAAACTACAATAATATTTATTTTTTATTTATATATTTCTTTTTTGTATATTATCAAATAAAATCAATTTTGAAAATTTTGGACATTATTTCCTTTTTTTAATTTCTAAATTAATCTGGCCTATTTAAATTGGTTTGGGATATTTTTTACTTTAAAAATATTAAATTACCAAAACTAACTAAAAAAATCACAAAAAATAGTAAAAAATATTTAAAACTGAAAAACAATTTGTTTTCACCTTTTAGTTATTTATAATTGTTTTTATAATTATATTATGCTATATTGTATGTATTGCCTTGTATATTACATATTAAATATTTAAAAAGAAAAAAATAAAAAAAATAAAATATAAAAAGGGAATAAAAATTATAAAATTTAAAACAAATGAAAATATAAAAAATAAAGTTCCATAAAAATACAAAGTAAAAAAACCCACACAAAAAGAAGTAGATAAGAGGAACACACATTTTGGGGTTATTTTTCCCCGATCTACCGTTTGATCCCTGTGTTCTACATTGTACATACTTAGAACTATACACATCCATTGTATAGGTATAATAAATTTAACTCCACATTTTTATTTTCATCCCTTTATTCCTACATGTGGGTTAATTGTTGAATTTCTTGAGGTTTCTGTGAGGTCGCTTCGACGATTGTTGATCTGCCTTGTGGATTGATAAGACCTGTACTAATTCCTTAGTTTTATTGTTGTCATCTGACGCACAACCATTTGTTGTGAACGGAAAATTGCCGAAGCCATATCTAGATCATGATAGATTCTAGTCCGTGGTTGATTCTGTATTTGTAGTATCTGATAATGACATTTTGCCATCTTCTACGTCTGATACACAATCTGATTTTATCTTGTTTATATCCTTTCATTTTATTCTTTCTTCTTCCATTTTTATCATTCACCTCTTTTCCTTGTGTATATGCTATAATTAGGTTGCACTCCATCGAAAGTATGGGGGGTAAATGATTTGAGTTGTTAATGATTTGAGTTATTCCATTTTCATTCCGTTTCATCACTCTGGTTGTTTCTTATACTTAGGTATCCTTTAACCTAATTATAGGGGGGTGATGTTGTTTGTTCTGTCTCTTTCATGTTTTTATTCTATTTTATTTCTTATGTTCCCTCACTTGTCCTTCAACTTGTTGATATTCTTTTTCTATACTTAGGGATCATTTACCCTAAGTATAGGTGAGGACGTGTGGTGTTGTCGAGTTTGTTCATTCTTTTCCTTGGTATTCCCTACTTGTACAGTATTCTATACATAAGATTATTTCATCCTAAGCATAGAGGGGATCACAGACTTCTATTCTGTTCTTCTATTCTTTGAGTCATTTTTGTATTGGATTCTTTTCATTTTTTATACTTTGCACGAGTTATGCCTTCCTTTGTAGCTCTTTGGTCACTATGAGGACATAGTTCGAGCTAAGCATAGGGGGTGTCGCATATGTTGTATATAAACTTTAGCCATAACTCATACTTTAATGAATAATATGGCAATTACTATTCTTATAAAAAATATTTTGAAAAAATTAATTGCAAAAAACTTTTGAAAAATGTTTCCAAAAATTATTTAAAAATAATCGCAAAAACCGTTTGTAAAATTATCTGTAAAGTTTTTTGTAAATATATGTTTGTACAAATATACAAAATTGATTGTAAAAATGTTTGTATAAGTGTTTTCTGTATCAAAACTATGTATATTGTACAAAATGTTTGAATACTTTTTGAAAACAATATGTTTGCAAAATCTTGTTTGTAAAAATCATTTATAATATGATTTTTCAAAATGTTTGTCAAATAGTTTGCAAAAATTAGTGTAAAACTTTAAGAAAAATATTTTGAAAAAAGTTTGTAAAATCTTTTGTAAAATGTTTTGAAAAGGTTTGTAAACATTTTGTAAAATTATTTTGTCACATGGGATAGAAATTATGGGATGTGTATATATATATATTCCATGTGTGTATAACATTAATCATTTTTCCTCCTGCAAATGAAAATCTTTGTTGTATATAAATTTCTTTTACAAATCTTGTATATAAAACTTGTACATAAAATCCGTTTATATAAATCTTGTATATATATATATTGTAAATGCATTCATTTTATTAATCCTTTTTCCTTCATTTAAAAAAAGTTTAAAATCCATAAAATTTTGCAAAATTCATTGAAAACATTTCCAAAAAGATTTTTCTTTTATTTTCATTTTCTTTCAAAGAAAAGTTAGTATGTATTTCTTGCATTTTCTTGTGCATTTTGTAGAGTGGTGTCGACTCTTAAACTAGTCTGGAATAAAGTCAAAGAATGGATCTCAATTGAACATTAATCCACTTAATGTCAGAGGAACCTTATAGGAAATGGAATTGAGATTCTTCAGGTTTATAGACTTAATTCTTTGAGAATAGCAAGACTTAGTTCAGTGTCGTCTTGACTTCCTAAGTAGAGCACTTCAGAGCACACGCATGATTCTTGTCGATAATGACCTATCTTGCACACAAACACTTACACCTTGCTCACCTCAATTGAAGTGGTTTAGGGCAGGATTTGCCAACTTGAGAGACAAGCCAATGGAAGCATCAGTAGTCACACATTTGTGGCAATTGTACCCCAACCTGATTCAGTAGCAGCGCTGTCTATTGATAGAATGTTGTGGGTTGCAATAAAGCTTCAAAAGACGGATAGTCTGCTAGCTCCAGAGAAAAAAACTCCTTATGTACATGATGCACCTTGTATATATTCAAAGAGAGTGTGCAAAAATAAAAAAAACATCATGAAAGTGGACATGCCTGATTAAAAATAAAATGCCTACCGGAGTAAGTACATTTCTATAGTCATATAAGGAAGCCTGAGCTTCAAAGTAATATAGTTACGAGCATGCAGCTAGATGACTTGGCTACAGTGGTTATGCATCCAAGGATAGACAGCTACACTAGCTACCATCCATTCTTCTCTCCATCTCATCTTCTTAAGCAGGTTGTACTTGAACTTAGAAGGGAATACACCACTTCTCAAGGAAAGAGTTATTGGAGTGGGGATTTAAGGTCACCATGTAGGAGAAGACTGACTTTTACTGCTTTAGTTGAGGAGAGCTACATATCGCTTACATTGTACAAGAGAGATTCATAGTCATAAGGTATTGTGTATGAGTTGATCTATTCTGACCTGGCTACTTAGGAGACTTCAGCAGAGTTGTATGGTTTCAAGTTGTTGTTGAGTGTCAAGTCCGTTTCTGGTCGATCGCTGAATACGTGATATAATTTGTACTCGTTGTAATATGGGTACATAGAGAATCATGCAGAACCGAATCGAATGTCAATGTGAGGAGGACTCAGCTTAAATTTATATCCTAAGCAAGTCCGGGGTCGAAGATGGGGAGGCAAAGGAACAACTATGGATTATTTCAGAACACCTAGGTCTAGGTCTCCAATGCGGATTTTTTTGTATTTTTTTATGTAAAAATAAATGCGAATGCAAAATGTGGGTGAATTAAGTTAATAAGAAAACAAACAACTTAGCCAAATTAATGTTAATGTGAAATTAATCATATTTACGAAAATTACATTTTCCTAGAAACCTAATATAAGGATGAATGCAAAATATAAATTTTTGATATTTATGGTTTAAAATGCAACAATGAAAAATACTCTTTTATGGGTTTTTATGGAAATTTTAATTCAACAAGAATACAAAAATTATAAAAATTTTGAACTTCAAAAATGAGTAATGAGGTTACAGTATTTTTTGGAATTTTTCAATAATATATGATTTTTTTATGGATTTTTAATGAAAACAAAATGTCGGCAAGTATTTAATCGCTAATAAATCCATATTATCAATTCATCAAGAGAGCGAATTATCTCAAAAAGGTATTTATAAAAGCAATCCAGGAGAGATGGAATTTCACAAAAAATGTATGTGGATTTAAATAAAGTTCATTATGAAAATCACTCTATAATTTATTTAAGGCACAAGACAACTCCAAATAAGATGAAGTTTATATACTAATTAAAGAAGAATTCAAAGCATAATTTCTGATTTTTGTGGAATTTAAGAGCAACCGTAAGTGAAATGTGAATTTAAGAGCTCAAATTGGGTAAAATATGCAATTTTTTTATAAAACCAATTTACTTAATTACCGAAAACTCATAAAAATTCAAATAAGTTTACAAATGATAGGAAATTAGTTGCTCAACATCATGACATTTTTATTGAAATAAACTATGCAAAATGAATATTCAAATTAACATGCAAACATAAAATTATCCTTGCAATATAGAAATTAACTTTGACAATGAAAACTTGTACACAGGGAAGTTTTTTTGCAATAAAAGAAACAAACTAGATAAAAGATGCAATTTCTACAAAAATAAAAAATAAGGAAAGAACCTTCTCCTTCGTTGTTTAGGGCGTAGGTGGGGGAGAAGGGCGCGATGGAGGATGACATGCAGGGGGCGGCGGAGCTGCAACCTTATCGGTGGATGGAGTCACGGAGGAGAATGACCGTACGGTGGTGGCATGGCACTGCAAGTGGGAAGGAGCAGCCTGGAGGTGGTGCTGAAGGCGATTGGTATGGAGGAGGATGCATGCGGACTTGTGTGGTGTGAGGGAGAGCTTGTGCGGTGGCGCGACCAAATGGAGCACGAAGGATGGAGGCCAGAGCGATGGCAGCGCGACCGTTGGGCGAACAACGGGGGCATGGAGGAGTCACGTGTGGCCTGCGACCTGGAGAAGGAAGTGCTCGACTATAGAGGGCCTGCGCGGGGCAAGGTGACTGGGGGCGATGATTGACATGTGGCTGCAGACATGCAACCGTAGGCATCACTGGTGGGGGAAGGGAGGGCCTGCGCAAAGTTGCTTGGATGGCCGGTGTTGCTTCTGGAGGTAGCAGGGCCAACTGGTGGGGGCGGTTGTTTAGCAGAAAACTTCGAGGATTGGTTAATGGATGATACAAAAGTCATTGTTATACCTAAAAAAACCCGCGATAAACAAACCATTTTTATTTTTTTCTTGTCAAGCTGTAAAATTAACTAAAAGGAATAATGAAGTAAGAGATTTTTTTGCTACTTATTTACCTGTATAGCGGACAAGATCGAACTCAGGGAGGCTACAATTCCCGAGGGTTATTTAATTAATCAAAATCAATTAAAAGAAAAAGAAGGAATTTCAGAGGCAAACTATCCTTGGTTTTTGTGGATTTTTTTATCTTTTTTTATCTTTTTTTTATTTTTATTTTCTGATTTTCAAACTTTTAGTATTTTTATTTTTTGTAATTTTGTTTAATTTCAAATAAAGAACATTATGCACAAGATAAGAACTACACACAACAAACTCTTTTTGTATTTTTCAAATATATCAAAAATGATCAGAAAAATCTAGAGAAAATATTTTTGTGTTTTAAGGGTTCTAAAATATTTTAGAGATTTTTTGCAGAATTTTCAGATGTTTTTGTACTTTTTTAAAATCAAACAGTGGCAAAAATGAGAAACAATGCATAGCCTAACATAAAAAATTTTAACTACCCAAAACTCGTGGCAATTATTTTTCTGATGAAATATATGCAAATATCTACAATCAGAAACTGAAATCATGATTTTGGAATTTTTTAGATTTTCTATGATTTTTATAAGATTTTTAGTATTTTTCATTTTTTTTGGGTTTTATAAAAATTAATGCATGAAATTTGGAAAGAAATTAAAAGACAGTAAAATAAAACTACTCTATTTTTTGGGATTTTTATAGCAACATTCAAATATTTATTAATTTTTGAATTTTAGCAAGAGAAAAAGACATGCTTTTTATTTTTTAAATAATATGAAATAATGACAAAATACGGTGAAAAGTTTATGTTAGAAATATGGGCACATCAGGAGCATAACATGTTTTTTGGGAATTCTATTGAGTGAAGAAAATATTTATTTCACTAAGTAAAGCAAATTTAAAGATTGTCAAACAAGGACGTGCAACTAGTTAATGTTTTTGTACTGAAGAATAATAGAAATAAAACAGAGGATGATGTTTACAATTTTCCCAACAAAAGGCCTTGAATTGAAGCAGGGGGTCTTCTTTTCTATTTTTGGAAACTTTGGAGGGCTGATATGTCAATTTTCCAATTATTTTTATTTTAACTCCCCCGTTATGATTCTTGTTCCTGCTTGCTTCACAAGCCAAAAAGGCACAAGGGACGTTCTTCTTGATCCTGCTTTCGTTCCACGCCAAAGGAGAAGGCGCCACCGCTCTTACATATCGTGGAGGATGCGGTTGCATGCCGTCGTCGATGGAAGGAGTGTCGCTGGTCTTGCGTCGCCAAAGATGGGAGACAAGGGGAAGCGGCGTCGCCCCTTGCGATCTGGACTCAAAGGGGGCGGCGGCGAGGTGTGCATCTCCTGCTAGGTTGACGCATGACGGCACAGGATGTGCAGGCGAGAGGAGGAGGTTGGCAGGCTTCCACAGTGAGGGGATGCGGTGTTGATGCACGGGCTCTAGGAGGTGAAGCGAGCTTGCATGCGTTGATTCTGGCGTGGTGCTCCACACGGAGGAAGGTGGCGACAGCTGGGCGGAAGCTCCTCTCCAGCAGTGGGTAGAGGGAGGCGGTGACAACCTGGGCGGCCAGATTATGCTTGGACGACCGGTCGATGGTGGTGGCACGTGCTCTCAATGGTGGATACTAGAGGGCACAGGCGGTGGGCCTGGTCTGCCTGCGGTTGGGCAGTTAGCCCTTTATCTATTTATTTTATTTTTTAAAATCAGAAACTGTGTATAAACAAACTTTTTTTGTTTTTTAATCAGAATGGTAGAATTTTTTTTCTTTTTTTCTTTTTATTATTTTTATTTTTATTTTATATTATCCTGCAAAAAAATGTTAGAAAGAAAGAAAGAAAGAAAATATTTTTTGTGATTTTTTTCTTAAAATTTTTATTTAAGAACATATTAGGACACGAGCATGATGATTCGGTCCCAAACCAAAAAGGGATTTGTGAATGAGGATCTGACAAAAAATGAGGATTGGATCCAAGTCTTCAACCAGTGTGAGTGGCCAAAGTCAAGAGATCGTGATAGGTAGAAAAGCACGTGAAGAGATCGAGATGTGAGATGAAAAATCATGTTGGTGGCTGTTCAAATCGAGATGGTAAGATCTAGAAAAAAATGACAACAAAGAGAAAATGCAAGAAAATCAAAATACGATTAATCTAGGAAAAAAATAAGAAGAAAATGACATGTATCTCACCTTAGGAGCAGAAACGACCTTGATAACCTCGACGAAGGTCGACTCGCTGTCATCGAATGGCTAGGAGGCTAGGCACCCTTCTGGGACAAGAAGACTGTCAGAGATCAGGCTCCTCTCACCAGAGATTGACCAAGTTGAAAAGATGGAGAAGGAGCCTTATTAATAGATAGAATGGAATTTGAATTTTTAAATTTATGGATGAGGATAAGAGATAAGAGAAAAGAAAGCTTGAAATGAGATAATGTGGAAAGATAAATGTTAAAAAGTATTTACAAAAATTACCTAATGTTTTTGTATTTTCGTCACTTTATTTATTGGAATATTAAATGTTAATTTTTTTATTTTTTTGTGGTAGTTAGTTAAGAAAATTAACTATATACATACGCTATATACATATATGACATTATATACAAGGGTACAACAACAACAACAAAGCCTTTTCCCACAATTAAATAGGGTCGGCTACATGGATTCTTCGCCTCCATTCAGATCTATCTTGTGTCAATCCTGGGCTTATATCCACAAAACAAAGATCCTTTCGTATGGTCTCTTTCCAACACTTCTTTGGCCGTCTCAGCCCTCTCTTAGCCGGCTCAACATCCCAACACTCGCATCTCCTAATTGGTGCATCAGCTGATCTTCTTTGCAAATGACCAAACCATCTTAAGCGGTTTTATCGCATCTTATCCTCGATAGGAGCAACACCTACTTTCTTTCTGATTGCATCATTCCGAATCCGATCTTTACGTATGTGTCCACACATCCACCTTAGCATTTTCATTTCCGCTACAACCATTTTCTGCACATGTCTATGGTTCACATGCCAACATTCAGATCCATAGAGCATAGCAGGTCTCACGGCTGCTTTGTAAAACTTTCCTTTAATTTTTAAAGGAATTTTCTTATCAAAGAGAACTGCAGAGGCTCCTCTCCACTTTAGCCAGCCTGTATTTATTCTATTAGTAACATCTCCATCAATTTCCCCATCATGTTGCAAAATAGATCCCAGATATCTAAAAAATTCTCTCTTCTGAATATTATCATCACCTATCTTCACCTCAATTCCTTCACCATTGCTTCCATCAAAGGTGCACTCCATATATTCAAGGGTAAATAAGCAAATTAGTTTTTTTGTTTTATTTTTTTTAATTTTTCTAGTTTTTATTTTAAATAATTAGTAAAAATAATTACAAATATATACAAAATATAATATATACATATACATGGGAAAATTGCACAAAACCACCTAGAAAATAAACATTTTACCCGTAACTCCAAAAGTTATGAAATCACAACCATTTTAAAGATAATTTAGTTTAGAATACAATGGATGTGAATTTGGATCAATTTGAGTTTATATGGAGTTGGTTTTTCAATTTTTGCTTAGTGGCTTTTTCCAAATGTGGTTACTTTTATTCTCTACATGATTTGATTGTGCAGTTATTTTTATTAATTAGGAAACATTTTTTATTTACAACTTTTGTTTCGAAAATTATTTTGTTTGAGGTCAATTTATGTACAAATAAAATAGTGAAGTATACAAATATACACAATACAATATTTTTTGGAATTTCTGAATAAAGACCCTATCTCTCCTTACTTTATTCCTGGTCGATCTGGTCAAGTCTTGACCTTCTCTCGGGGTTCAGGTAATCCTGTATCTATTACATATATACAGTCTTCCTTCTTTTCTTTTCTTTATTTTTTCTTTCTTTCTTTATTTATTTATTTCAAGTTAAAATGGCAAGAAGTGTACAATATTTACACACAAATGCATGTTAGTAAGAATATGGAGTGAGTGTTATACAAAGTTGTTTTATAAGGGATTTTAAGATAAAATTAAATGAATAAAGATGATTAATCGCAGATTCATCATCCCCCTATGGTTTACCTTTGCTAGTCCCCTAATAAACACTTATTTGAATGAATAAGTGAATAAAATAAAAAAGTAATGGAAAATAAAGAAAATAGGACAACATTGAGTATTAAACTTATCTTCATGAAATTGTAGTATGGAGCTCTGTTTGACCTTTGAATTATTAGTATGTCAAAACCTTAATGGGAGATGGATTTAAAACCTAACAACCTCAAAGTTCCACAGGACTCCTTTTCAGGTCACCTCAACAGTCTGGTCAGAACAAGTCTACATACACAAATTATTGTGACTATGAATCTTTACTTGTACGGTGTAAGTGAGATATAGCTCCCCATCTTAAAAGTAGAAAAGGAACAACCTCCCTCAACAAGGTAGCTCTAGTTCCCCGGTCTTGCAACTTTTTCCTCGAGGAGCGGAGATATTCCCTTCTAAGTTCAAGTACAACCAGCTCATGAAGAGGAGATGGAGAAAAGAATGGACGATAACCAGTGTAGCTACCTATCCTTGGATGCATGACCAGTGGAGCCAAGTCATCCGCTGTAAGCTTACGAAAATTTTTATTTGAAGCTCTTATTGTAAATTTTTTTATCCTTGTATATACACTCTGACAGGCAATTTACTTTTCAATCAGATCTGTCCACTTTCGGAGATTCTGCATTTTTTCATACTATTTTTTTTTGAATGTATATAGAAGGAGTTTTTACTCTTGAGCAAGTAGACTATCCCTCTTTTGATGCATTATTACTACCCCACAACATCTTGTCTTTAGACCTCAACATCGCTAGACCAGGTTTAGACGCACTTCCTTCCCTAGAGGAAGAGAAGAGGTTCCTCCTAGATGTACTACATTCGTATGCAACTCCAAGTCAAAAGATTCTGCCTCCTCACTACCTCATCCATGAAGATCTACATGTAGAGTGCTTGTCCAAGATAAGCCACGGTCTGAAAGAATCATGTGTGTGTTGTTAAATATTATACTTAGACTAATCAATATGACATGTGAACATAGTCTTATGTACTCAAAGAACTAAGTCACTAGGACCAGAAAAGTCTTAACTCCATTTCTTATAAGGTTCCTTTGAAATTGAGTGGATTAAGGCCCAATGAAAAAATGATGCACATGTGAAAAGAGCATTTTTTAAACATGTTTCTAATTTTGAACTTTTTATGGATTTTTAGAGAAAAATGCAGATGTAAAAGAAAGGTTTTTTTAATTATGCAACTTTTTATAGATTTTTGGTTTTGTAGTTTTTTGTTCAAAAAGGAAAAAGGGTTAGTAAAATATATACGGGTATATGCAAGAATTTTTTTTGTTTGTTTTTTGTTATATTTTTGTTGTTTTATGTTTTTTTATTGATTTTTTACACATGTAGATTTTACAAAATTATATACATATCCTCCAAAATAATTATCTTAAAAAGTACTAGTTGTGTATAAAGTATATATACTATATATACGACACCTCCCTGTACTTAGCTCGAACCATGTCCTCATAGTGATCAGAGAGCGACAAAGGAAGACATAACTCGTGCTAAATATAGAAAAGTGAAATGACTCCTATGCTATAACAACTCAAAGAAAAGATAAAAAGAAGAGACATTGGTGATCTCCCCCTATACTTAGGATCAAGTAACCCTAAGTATGGTAGACTATACAAAAGGGGAAAACCAATGCTGAAAATGTACAGACTCAAAAATAATAAAAAACGATATGAACAACATCACCTCCCATACTTAGGGTATAGTATCCCTAACTACAAGCAACAACAAGAGTGATGAACAAGATGAATATGAACAACACAAATCATTCACCCCCTATACTGAGGATAAAGCACATCCTAAGTATAGCATATATACACACACACACACACATACGGAAAAGGGGTGAATGGTAAAACGGTAGAATAAAGAGTGAAACGAAAGGATATACAAGAAGAGTGGATGTATAAACCGTTGAGGTATGGATATGACAAGTGTAGGTCGATATTGGTATCATCATTAGATATAAACTGAGTAGGATCGACCAAGAATGTATCCTCAGCAGTCTCAGAGTGTGTTGGCACGAATTGGTTAGTGGAAGTAGTGTGGTCATCTCCTGCCTAGGAAGTCTCGCAAACATCAAAATAAAATGGCTCAAAATCATTATCAAAAAAAGTAGGATCAATTTCATCCTGGCGAGCCTCTACTGGATCATCATCTTTATCAAAAGTCCCAAATTCCTTTATAAAAGAAATCAAATCAAATTTGGCATGAACTCTCTCGTCTTACTCGGGGTGAAAAGAAATGGACTCACTAGTGAAAGTAGTCAAATCATGTCCGTCTTATCTAGTCTCAGATTCTGCCTTCCGCTCTAGGGTGTCTATTATGTAACTATCGCAGATGTCATCAATGCATCGCCACATACCAGAAGGGGGAACTCCAAGGTCTATGCTTTCCGAGTCTTCCTCCTTCAAGTGGAATTCTTGGGTTTCCTTATCATCCAACATATAACAGGAATCTCTGATATTATCATCAAGGTCAAATTCCTTGGGGTTGGCTAACACGACCGGACTCTCATGGGATGTAGGTCTCTGATCAGTAGTGGGTGTAGTGATTAACACATCACTCCCTACATCAGAACGGAAGCGAATCTCTCCTGAACGATAATCAATAATGGCTCCCGCAGATGTGAGGAAAGGCCGTCCCAGGATTATTGGAGGGTGCTCCATAGGGGTAGAGGTCTCCATGGGCATTAAGATAAAATCAGAAGTTAATTTCATGCCCTGAATAAAAATGATAGCATTTTCTAGAATACCCTTTTGCCTCTTGATAGATCCATCAACAAATCGAACTATCATCCTGGTTTTCTTGAGAGGCTCAAGATGGAGAGACTGTTCCATAGAGAAGAATATTATTATATTGATTGACGAACTGCCGTCAAGTAGGGTGTTATCACAAGAATGTTCAGAGATGGAGCAACTCACAAGAGGTATGGTAGTGTTCCCTTTCTTAAAATGTGGACGGTGAGAGATGGCGTAGGCAGTGGCCATGGTCAAGATGTGACACTAAGATCTTCTCCTTCACTTTCTCTTCTTATGTTGAGGAATAGATAAATCTATCATGGCCCGTTTAAGTGGGGATTTAATGATATCGTGAATGGTGGCCATCACTTCAGGTTCAGTCAACATTTTTTTGAATTTTTGGACCTCCTCCATACAAGGGAGAAGATCGAAATCAACATATTCACTAGGATTGCCAAGAGCAGTCTATATAGTGGAATCCTAGGGGTCAATGTTGGGACATGTGGTGGATAGATGTGCGGGTAAATGATCGGGCATTTGGGTCGTCTCCTCACAAAATGAATCAACATTTGTGTCTCCTAGAATCTTTTTGGATTTTTAAAATTTTCTCATTTTTTTAATTTTAGGCGATTGCAATCTCTCATGATTATCTTCAAGTGAGTCCACATACTCAAATAGTGGAGCAGCGTTCTGGCGTGTATTTATGTTAAACAAATTGATCATCCTCGAATTCATATGCTCCATCATCTGGTTTAAGGTCTCAAGTGTGGAAATCATGAAAAGTGACTCCAAAATCACAGGATCCGGTGGTTAGAATGCGGGAGGGTGAAAATCATCGTCTGATTCCTGAAATAATGGGTTAAGCGGATATGCACAAAAATCAGGAGGAAAGTACTCCTGGAAAAGGGAAGGTGGATTGGCTAGAGAGTACGAGGTATCCACGAAGATCGGGTAAAAATAACTACAGTCGGCCATCTTCGAAACAAAAGATGGGGACCGGGAGAACACGATAGTCAAGTCAAGCTATGCAAGAAAAAAGGGTGCAAATGCATGGAAGGATCGAGTATGCACACAAGCAATCAAATACAATACAAACCCACAGTTCACCAATTCAACTCAATGTAAAGATCGTGAAGGTTTGGTCAATTATCTTGTCAATTTCAGAGCTTGGTGGTAATACAATCTATCAAAGCGGTTAAAGCGAGCTGTTACGAACCCAATACTCTCAGGAGCCTGACCCAATCTCAAAGTTAGATCTTTCCTAACCAGTATGAATTGTGGACCGTTTACCGGCTACCCGATCAATTCAATCCGTTAAGGAATTTGCGGGCCGCTTTACCGGATACTAGAGAGATCCTCACTGGAGAACAACTAACCCAAGATAGTAGTTTGAAAAGAGTTCGAGCGCGGTTCTATCCTAGTGTGTGGGTCGCTCTCTCGCTACCTACAAACCAAACAATGAGTGGTTACTCTCCCCAAAACAATGATTTTTCCTTGTGTTTATTTTAGAGTCGAGTTTTCTTTAGTAGTCCTGTATTTTAGGCAGTTGTCACTTGGTTAAAATATTTTCAAAGAATCGCCTACCGAGTGTCCAATTTCCTTTTAACTTATGCGAGTGAAAACAAGGAAGGAGATCGGAAATGCCAATAAGTGATTAAAACAATGATGCATGCAGGGGTTAGAGATGCGTACCTTGTCGCCAGCATTCTACATGCAAGTGATCCACGCTGAATTTAAATACAGAAAAGTAAATTATTCTATATGATGCAAGTGAACCGTCCTAGATGATAGCTTTTATTAACGGGCAAGAATATGTTAATTTGACTGAGTCCAATTACACTATATTCTTTAGGTATAGAAATTCTTGTTTAGGGTGTTTGGATCTAATTAATCACCTAGCTCAAGCAAAATAAATAAAGCAATCAATAGGTAGCTCACGAAATCTACGTGAAACGAAGAAAAATAAGGCGATGAAAACAAAACCGGTGAGGTCCCCCAAGTGCACCGACACTTGGCGAAATAGACCCAACAACAAATGAATGTCCGTTTACAATGGTTTAAATGCTAAAGTCTCTCTCTCTCTCTCTCTCTCTTTTATGGATTTCCTTCAATTCTTCTTCTCTTCTTTTCATGCAATCCTGTGCCTTGGTGAAGAATCAAGCTGCCTCCGCATCGCTTGGGTGCTGTGGCTCTCCTAGGATCGCCTCCTTCGCTCCACAGGCCCTCGCAAGAAAAGATAAAAGAGAATATGTAAAAAACAAAATTATAAAAAATATGAGCACAAATAATGAAATGAATGCAGTGGATATGGACAATAGAGTAAATGACAAAATGTAAACAGATATTTAAAACCAAGAATAGCAGGTCAAAAGAGAAACCTAACTACCCTCGTTGTGCCTCCCCGGCAACAGCGCCATTTTGTTTAGCAAAAAACTTCGAGGATCGGTTAATGGATGATACGAAAGCCATTGTTATCCCTAAAAAATCCCGCGACAAACAAACAATTTTTATTTTTTTCTTCTCAAGTTGCAAAATTAACTAAAAGCGAATAATGAAGCAAGAGATACATGTATAGCAGACCGGATCGAACTTAGGGAGACTATAATTTGTGAGGGTTATTCAATTAATCAAAAAACAATTAAAAGAAAAAACAGGAATCTCAATGGCAAACTATCCTTGATTTTTTTGGATTTTTTTATCTTTTTTATCTTTTTTATTTTTTTAATTTTCTGATTTTCAAATATTTGGTGTTTTTAATTTTTGCAATTTTTTTAATTTCAAATAAAGAATAATATGCACAAGATAAGAACTACGCACACCAAACTCTTTTTGTATTTTTTTAATTACATAAAAAATGATCAGAAGCAACCAAAGAAAATAATTTTTTTGTTTTAAGGGTTTTGAAATATTGTTGAGAATTGTTGTAGAATTTTCAGATGTTTTTGTAATTTTTTAATCAAATAGCGGCATAAATGAGAAATAATGCACAACCTAGAGTAATTTACAACTTAAAAATATTTTAAGTGCCCAAAACTCCTAGCAATTATTTTTATGATGAAATATATGTAAATATCTACAAATAGGATATGAAATCACGATTTTTGGATTTTTTTTATATTTGTTTATGATTTTTTAAATAAGGTTTTTTGTATTTTTAATTTTTTTGAGTTTTAAAATGATTTAATGCCTGAAATTTGGATTGAAATTAAAAGATAATGAAATAAAACTACTCTAATTATTTGGGTTTTTTATAGCAATATTCATCTTTTATGAATTTTTGAATTTCAGAATTAGAAAAAGACATGTTTTTTATTTTTTAAGTAATATGAAGTAATGACAAAATGCTATGAAAAATTTATGTTAGAAAGATGAGCACATCAGGAGCATAACATGATTTTTGGTAATTTTATTGGCCAATGAAAATATTTATTTCACTAATAAAGCAAATTTAAAGTCTATCAAACAAGGATGGAATTGCAATTAGATAATGTTTTTGTACGGAATAAATAATAGAAATAAAACAGACGATGATGTTTTGCAATTTAACCATCAAAAGGCCTTGAATTGGAGTAGGGGGTCTTCTTTGCAACTTTTGGAAACTTTGGAGGGCTGATATGTCAATTTTCCATTTTTTTATTTTAACTCCCCCGTTAGGGTTCTTGTTCTTGCTTGTTTCCCAAGCCAAAAGGCACAGGGGACGTTCTTCTTATTCATGCTTTCGTTCCACACCAAAGGAGAAGGTGACACCTCTCTTACATATCGCGGCGGATGCGTTTGCATGCTGCCGCCGATGGAAGGAGTGTCACCGGTCTCGCACCGCCAAAGATAGAAGCCAAGGGGAAAAGGCACAGGGGACATTCTTCTTATTTTTATTTTTTTAAAAATCAGAATCTGTATATAAAAAACCTTTTTTTGTTTTTAAAACAAAATGGCAGAATTTTTTTTCTTTTTTTTCTTTTTCTTATTTATTTATTTATTTTAGATGATCCTGCAAAACAAATGTTAGAGACAAAGAAAGAATTTTTTTTGTAATTTTTTTCTTAAAATGTTTATTTATCAACAAATAGGAATGCAGGCATGATGACTCGGTCCCAAATCAAAACGAAATTCGTGAATGAGGATCCGATGAAAAATGAGGAATGGATCCAAGTCTTCGGCCGCCGTGTGTGGCCGAAGTTGAGATATCGTGATAGGTAGAAAAGCACGTGGAGAGATCGAGATGTGTGATGAAAAATCGAGTTGGTGGCGGTTCAAATCGTGATGGTAAGATCTAGAAAAAATGACAATGAAGAGAAAATGCGAGAAAATAAAAATTAGATTAATCTAGGACAAAACTAAGAAGAAAATGATGTGGATATCACCTTAGGAGCGGAAAAGACCTTGATCACCTCGACGAAGGCTGACTCACTGTCATTGGACGGCTCGGAGGCTAGGCACCCTTCTGCGATAAGAAGACTCTCAGACATCGGGCTCCTCTCACCAAAGATTGATCAAGTTGAAAAGATGGAGAAGGAGCCTTATTAATATATAGAATGCAATTTGAATTTTTAAATTTTTGGATGAGGATAAGAAATAAGAGAAAAGAAAGTTTGAAATGAGATAAAGTAGACGGATAAATGTTAAAAAAATTACAAAAATTAACTATTTTTTTGTATTTTCGTCACTTTATTTATTGGAAAATTAAATGTTATTTTTTTGTGGTAGTTAGTTAAGAAAATTAACTATATAGATATGCTATATACATATATGACATTATATACAAGGGTGTATATAAGCAAATTAGTTTTTTTTTCATTTTATTTTTTTTAATTTTTTAGTTTTTAATTTTTATTTTAAATAATTAGTAAGAAAATTTACAGATATTTATAAAATACAATATGTGCAAATATATGGGAAAATTGCACAAACCACCCCAAAAAATCAACTTCTTACCCGTAACTCCAAAAATTATGAAATCACAGCTATTTTATAGATAATTTAATTTAGAATACAATAGAAGTTAGTTTGGTTCAATTTGAGTTCATATAGAGCAGAATTGGTCTATCAATTATTGCTTAGTGGCTTTTTCCAAGTGTAGTTGCTTTTATTCCGTACATGATTTGACTATGCAATTATTTTTATTAATTAGGAAACATTTTTATTAAGAACTTCAGTTTTGAAATTATTTTGTTTGAGGTCAATTTATATACAAATAAAATAGTGAAGTATACAAATATACACAACACATACTTTTTTTGGATTTTCTAAATATGGACCCTATCTCCCCGTACTTTATTCCTGGTCGATCAGGTCATGTCATGACCTTCTCTCGGGGTTCAAGTCAGCCTGTATCTATTGCATATATATAGTCTTCTTCTTTTTTCTTTTCTTTATTTTTCCTTTCTTTCTTTATTTATTTTAGGTTAAAATGGTAAGAAGTATACAATATTTACACACAAATGCAAGTTAGTAAGAATATGGAGTTAGTGTTATATACAAGTGTTTTATAAGAGATTTTAAGCTAAAATAAATGAATAAAGATGACAATCGCAGATTCATCAACGACCTACGCATGTAGGGGGTGGCCGACGGTGGTGGTGGTGGGCCGGCCTCCTGTGGTGTTTTTTTTTGTTTGTTTTTTTATATTTACTACTGCTGTGTTTTTATTTTTTAATTAATAAATTTTTTTAATTTTTTCTTAAACAAGGAATGTAAATAAAAAAATGGTGTGGTGATGGTGGTAATATGATGATGATGAAGATAATAAAGTACCACAAATGAAAGAGTACGAGTGGTGAATGTGATGTGAAAAAAAATACAAAAATAAAAACGATGTTGAATGATAAAAAATGAACATACCAAAGCGGGCATATATGATGTGATAATGAGAAGAACAGTCGTCGTTGGAATCGTCGACGAATGATGAGCTCGAGCAGCGCACGAAGGTAGCTACGATGTTGGCTGGAATGCCAACGAATCTCATCGGAGAGGGAGCTGTCGTCTCTCTACTTCGTCTTTCGCTATCACCGAGACAAGTGGTCGGAGCTCTCAATTCTCTCTCACGTAAAGGTGGATCAAAAGCAAAATTGAGGAGAATTGGATGTATAAAAAGAGAAGAAAATGGAGGTTAGAAAAGATGGTGGAATGGTGAAGTTGAATGTGAGGTTAAAGAAAATAGTGGAGTTGAATGAGAAGTTATATGAAGGTTTGGTGGTTATGGGACGAAAATGGAAGTTAGTGTAGAGAATGAAAAATAAATAAAGGAAAATAAAAGAAAATATAGTTGGCAACTAAAGGAAAAAGATAAAAGAAAAGAAAATGGGAAAATTGCAAATAATATAAAGAAGAAAAGCAAATAAAACTGACTATATGCACACTTTTTTTTACTTTTCTAATTTTTTTTGGTATTTTTAATAGAAAGATAATAATAAAATAAAAATAAAATACTAGAAATAAATAAAATTAAAAACAAAAATGATTTTTTTGGATTTTTACAAATTATGAGAAGTAAATAAAAAAGAAAAGAAAAATATGTACATTATACACAATGTACATCAAGGTCCCAAAACCCATATTTTGCAAACGAGCTTCAATTTTAATGAAATAAATTTCATTGGATAGATAATTTTCTAACTTAAAATTTAAAAGTGAGTTTGTGAATTTGGAATTCATATGGAGCGGGAATTTGGCTGAGAATTGGGCTGTATGGTTTTTTCTCTTTGGGATCTAGGAGTATTTATTTGAGATGAAATTTATTTTCGTATTTTTGTATTTTTATGTACATTTTTGTAAACAAGTCAGAGAAAGAATTAGCCAATAAGGAGTTGAAATGAATTTATTAAAAATACATGATTTTTCGATTATTTGTAGGTTAAAAACTCCTTTATTTTATGACTTTTTATTGTAATTTATTTTATACAATATTATTTACAATAATTAATGTACTTTCTTTATGAGAGTCTTTTATTAATTTATTTATTTTATGAACATTTATTTGAGATTTTACTTAGGGATTTTGCTAAGATCAATATATTGAGATGATGAATCACCGATTCATCACCCCCTATACTTAAACTTTGCTAGTCCTCGAGTAAATAAAGAATGAATTAGTTGGATTAATCCCTTACTGTGCATGTGATACAAGACTTGGTCCATTCAAGAACTCTAGGTCTAGATACCCTAAAATTCTAAGTTGAACCAAGCTCTAGTAAAAAGGTATTCAATTTCCTTAATCATCAGACTCCCTCTGTATACATATATAATAGCCATACGACTTTAAGTGTGGACTGAAGTTACAAGAGTAGAGTTGCAACTTCACCCCAAGGATCCATCCCAATAGACTCTTCTAAGAACCAAATACTCAACAGTAGGGAATAAACCATTTCTTGCATCCAAACCACTGTCTCTTTATTTGTCAGACTTAAAAGTTTAGATGGAAGGACAGTTGACGGAGGGCATAGGATTGTGTCATTTCTTCTCTCCCTTTCATTGGAACAAGGATCCTCTCGAGTGCCTTATTAACTCAACCTATGTATTTTTTTGGTTGTTGATCAGTGTGTCCGTCAAGAGAATTCAAGGTCGTCTGTACTTGTTTTCCTAGGAGTACACAGGGGTCTGTCTCTTTTTAGTATCTAAGATACATTCGACACCAAGACTTGTATCACTATATGATGCAGAGCCATTTTTGGGTGCCACCCCGACTTCTGCTCCTATTAGCGGTTATCCAAGTAAACATTTTGAAATGGTTGGGAGAGCTCGCCTTTGGTGGATTCTCTTTTATATTTGACTTTGTGTGGTGAGATATATTCTTTCAACATTTCTTTCTTTCTTTCTTTTCATTGCTTTTGGCTAACTCCACTACGTTTACCAAGAGGTGGCACACACTAATCAACAATTTTTTAGATTGCACCACCCTGGCACATAGGTAAATGTCAAGAGATAGTACAAGAACCACGTTCTCATACTGACTAAAGGTGCTGACACTCATGTTTCATGAAGCCTTAATTGATCTTATCGCATCCTCGAGCATCATAAAATCAGGTCCAAACTCAAATCCCTCATCTCAGTTCCTCAAGTGAAACTTCAACTCATCTCATCACAATTGCAGTCATGTATGTGAGGTGTTGATCATATTCTCAATGTAAAGACTAAGCGTATAATATAGTACGCAAATCTTTCAAACTACAAAAATGTGAATAATTAAGATAAAGAACATAATGACTAAGGCTAGTTAACTTAAAATCTCAAGACCTCGTAAACCAAGTGTTCTTGAACGTCACTAGTCTTGTGTGAATGTGAAAGTGCTAGGGATAAATCAACTCATTAGTTAGTTTTTTTTGTGATTTTTTTATTTTTGATTGTTTTTTTGAAAAAGAAAGGAAAAGAAGATTTTTTTTGAAAAAGGTTTTTTCTTGCTTTCTTTTTTAATTTTTTTAGAAAAAAGAAAGGTAAATAATAAGGAATTTTTTTTTGAAAAAGATTTTTTTGTTGATTTTTTAAAAAAAATAAAGAAGGAAAAGAGAAAAGTTTTTTTTCAATGTTATTTTTTGAAAGTTTTTTTTATTTTTTACCATTTTACCCACATCGTAATTATTGAATAATATATACAAAAATACATGAAAGTAGTAGATATGGTAACATATATATATAATATATACACGCCCCCTATACTTAGCATATGTTATGTACTCAGAGCACAAGAAGCGGGAAAATACATAGCTCGTACTAAGAATAGGAGAGCTAAAATAACAAAAAGTATAGAAGTCGATCCGCCCCCCTATACTTAGGATCTGGTAAACCTAAGTCTAGAAGAAGAGCAAAAATGGGGTGGGCGAGGTCATGAGGAGAAATGGATGAGTATATGCACATGGCAGGCATCGGTCCACCCTATAATTAGGCTCTAGTCAGCCTAAGTATAGTTCAGAAGTAAGTATGAGAACCGATGTGATCTGGAGAATATACAAAGATGGGAGAATGCACAAGGGTGAATGAATCTTCTAAGATGTTGAATCTTGATGTTGTATCTTTATGAAGAGTAATGTGATGTATCTTCTTCGTGCTCACTCTTCATGAAGTTGATGACCTCAACTGGGACTTACAACTCTTCTAAATATAGAAAATGCTTCAACAGTTGTCCATTCACCACATGGGATTGTGCACCATCTGTGAGATCAGCTTTCGCTACACTTATATTCCTGTGCACTTTCTTAACAATAAAGGAACCCGTCCACTTAGATTTGAGCTTCCCATGGAACATCTTCAACCTGGCATTAAACAACCAAACCTTTTGCCTAGGGACAAAGTCGTTGCACCTAATGTGGTGATCATGCCATCTCTTTACTCTACCATCATAAATCAAACTATTGTCATATGCCCTGTTTTTTATTTCCACGAGCTCGTTCAAATTCAAGTCTCGATAAAGCTTCCCTAGGTGACAATTCCAATTACTTTTCTTAATTGCCCATTCATATTTGTGAATCAGCTTTGTGGGTAAATGACATGGCTTGGCATATATCATTCTGAATGGTGAAGTGCCTAATGGCATCTTGTATGCTGTCCTATAGGCCCACAAAACTTGGTCCAAGATCTAGGTTCTTCCTATTTGGACGAACTAATTTCTGCAAAATACTCTTCACCTCTCTGTTTGAAACCTCTGCCATGCCATTGGAATGTGGGTGGCAAGGACTAGTAACTCTGCGCTCAAATTCATAGTCCTTAGCTAAGGATTTCACATCTCGGTTCACAAAGTGCCTACCCCCATCTGATGTAAAAACTTTTTCGCACCCCAAACCTACCAATAATATGGTCTCTCACAAACTTACAGAAAATCTTATTGTCTGTGATTCGGGTTGGGATAGCCTCCACCCACCTACACAAATAGTCAGCCGTCAATAAGAAGTGCTCATATCCTTGGCTATTGGAAAATGGACCCATAAAATCTATGCCCCATGCATCAAAAACATCACAAATAATCACTAGATGCATGGGCATCTCATCTATCTGTCCAACTGTCCCTCCCAGCCTTTGACAGATCGGACATGACTGTACAAAATCAAAGGCATCTCTGAATAGGGTTGGCCAATATAATCCACATTAAAGTACCTTGTGAGCAGTCTCTTCCCCGATTGGTGTCCTCTAGCTTCATGTGAATGACAATATGTGAGGACACTCTGGTACCCCACCTAAGTAATACACCTTCTCCAAACGCAATACATACCTTCGAAGAAAAGGAAAGGATGGTCCCAGTAGTATCTCCTCGAATCCAACTTCAGTTGGTCAATGCTGCTCCTAGTCCAACCATGGCAAACCTGCTTGGAGACAAGAAAGTTCACCATGTTGACATACCACGAGAGTGAGTCAATAACAAAAATTGAATCATCTGGAAAGGTCTATGTAATCCACTCATAATTAGGAGAGTCCTTAAGATCAGTCCGAGAAAGGGGATGAGCCACGACAATCTTCACTCCAGGTTTATCTTTTATCTTCAAATCAAACTCCTGGAGGAGCAAAATCCACATAAGAATACGCGCCTTCGCATCCTTGTTTTCTATTAAGTATCGAGTAGTTCTGTGATCAGTGTAGATTGTCACCTTAGAGCCCAAAATAAATTACCTGAACTTCTCGAGGGCCCATACTACAGTTAGCATTTCCTTTTCAGTCACGGTGTAATTCTTATGTGGAGCGTCTATTACTTTGCTCGCTTAGTGGATCGCAAACAGGATTCCCTCTCGCGGTTGTCCTAATACAACTCTCGTAGCAAAATATGAAGCGTTAGTCATGATCTCAAAGGGGAGAGACCAGTCAGGAGCTTGTAGGATAGGCAAGGCACAAATACGCATCTTCAAAAGCTCAAAGGCCTCCAGACACCTATGATCTACGACGAACTCTTTGTCCTTCCCAAAGAGCTCATTCAGTGGGCGAGAAATCTTTAAAAAACTTGAATAAATCTCCTATAGAATCCAACATTCCTTAGAAAAGACATCACTGACATCACATTGGTAGGAGGATCGAGTTTCTTGATCACCTCCACCTTGGTAGGGTCAAGCTCCATTCTCCTTTTGGAGATGACATGCCCCAACACGATATCCTCCGTCACCATAAAGTGACTCTTCTCCCAAGACGGTACCAGATTCACCTCTCTACACCTCTTGAGGACTCGGTTAGAGTGTGTTATACATGTATCAATGGAATGACCATGGACCGAGAAGTCATCCATGAACACTTCCAGGAAATCACCAACCATCTTGGCAAATACGGCGATCATGCACTGCTGAAAAGTGCTCAGGGCTTTGCAGAGCCCGAATGGCATGCACCAGAATGCAGAAGATCACAATGGACATGTAAATGTTATCCTTTACTAGTCCTCCAGGGTTATAGGTACCTGGTTGTTGCCTGAGTACCCGTTAAAAAAATAGAAGAATTCTTTCCCTGCGAGTCTCTCAAAAATCTGATAGATAAAAGGCATGGGAAAGAGGTATTTCTTGGTCGCAGTATTCAGGCACATGTAGACAACATAGACGTGCCAAGACATGGCTACCAGTTCAGCGATCTTTTCCCCCTCCTCATTGGCGACCATCTAAATTCCTGACTTCTTCGGGATTACATGAAGTTGGGACACCCACTTGGAGTCAGAGATGGGGTATATAAATCCTACTTTTCACCATTTCTCAACCTCGTTCTTCACTACTTCCCGTTGATTGGGGTTAAGTCTCCCATGGAACTCACAAGAAGCTCTTACACTATCATCAATAAAAATATGGTGCGAGTAGAGAGTGCGGTTGATCCTCACAAGATCTGACACTGTCCAGCCTATTGCTTTGTTGTTCCTCTCTAAGACCTCTAACAACCTACACTCTTGTTCTAATGTCAAGTCTGAGCTAATGATAACAGAATATCTCTCTTTGGTTTTTTCAAGAATGGCGTACTTGAGTGTAGGAGGTAGTGATTTCAGTTCTAGCAATGTGGTATCATCAAGCAAATCTGGCTGAACTGAATCTGAATCTGATTCTATGTTGCATGAAGGTGGGCTCAACTGTGTTGTACTCGCCACTAACTCAGAAGTATCTGGAGTCAGATCACCATAGAAACATGGTAATTTGTCCAAAGCCGCATCCGACTCGTCATCTATGTCCCATAATCATTCTGAAGGGGATGGAACTGACTGATCCAGATGGATATCTACATCATCATGAGAATAGGTAGATGGATCACTAAAAAGATAATGCAACACTTGGCAAACTGCATCATGCACTATGTCCTTTCCGGATGAAAGGGTCTCTCTCTATCCAGAAGGAACTTGTCTCCAAATGCAAATAGTGCTAATCATTCTGCAATCTGGCTCTGAAGATGAGTACTCTATGATACTCTCTGAATTGATCGCTAACACTCGGTTTGCTTAATCTTAATGTTTTTATCACCCCATGGAGAACGAAACTTCATCATTCCCGTACCATAATCGAAAGTTGCACCTGCGGTCCTAAGGAAGGGCTGCCCAAGAATGATATGTGATTCTGTCCAATGATTGGGGGTACCCATGTCCAAGACTGTGAAGTCGACCTGGTAGTTCTGCCAATCAATCGAGATAACAACGTTTTACACTTCTCCCTTAGGTCTCTTCCATGAACGATCTATGAATTAGAGTAAATATCTGTATTTGGGAAGTAGTCCCAGCTCCAATTTTTGATATAATGCTAAGGGAAGTAAGTGGATTAAAGAACCATTATCTAAGAGTGTGCGTACAAACGTGATCTTGTCGACACGACTCTCCACGTAGTAAGCACCCATGTCTCTCTTTTTCCATGGGATGTTTTGATTCTTGAGACAATATATTACAGCTACTGATAAGACATGTGTCTTCAGATTTTGGTTCTCTTTCTTCCTTCTAACCTTAGCAGGTGTGCATCTCACATTAAGTTATTTCTAGAATGCATGATAGTCAGCCACATACTCATCAAATGGCACCTTTACAGTGATATTTTCTTTACAAAGTCGTGCCATATCGGTGTCGTCTTTTTGAATCCTTTTTATGCGCTTTCCTACCGAAAAACCACGGGGGAAAGGGATAGAAGCTAGGGAAATAGAAGATGAAGAATCTGCATAATGAACTAAAATATCATTCATGGCATTAACGGAACAGAGTTCTTCATACAAAAATCTTTTTGATGCAACGTGGAATCGAAATCATAACTACCTACTATGGGTTGTGGAATAGAAGATGAAGTGGAATCTGCCACAACTGGAGGTGCAAGGTCCTCCATAGACTCGGAAGTATATCCATGCTTTTGATAATTCATACGCGCTCTCCTTTTCATCTCGGCTCCCTGAGTAGATATCCTCAGATGGTTGTTGACGGGGTTTCGGAATATGCTGCCTCTCCTCCTTGTCCTCTGATAACTCCTCAGGTAGAAATCCAGAGTTGCCCTCCTCTTATCCCTCACCCGGTTAGGTACAGTCACGGTCCTTCCACTCCTGAGTGACAAATGATTAGACTCATCACACGAAAGAATCTCATGTTCAGATCTAGAAGATGCTGAATAATATACCTTACCAAAGTGCTGCTGAGAACTACATCGGTTTAAGCTATTGGTGTTACCCTGAACTTGGCTGGGTTCGATGTAGAGGGTGCAGTCTGCTCGTCTCGCCATCTGGACATGCGGTTGACATCCACCCATAAGTTGTGAATATCGTTCCTATAGGAACAGAGCACGTCGAGTATCTGCTGATGTATATCCAAGGGACCAGACAAAGACGGAAGGGGATAAGACTAGGAAGAAGAACAGAAAGACGGGCCTTGCTGGACAGGGTACTACCTCTATTGCTGGTGGCGATGAGGTGTCTGCTAAAATTGTGGGCCCTATTGGTCTGCCTTGTAATTGTCATGTCATCGATACTGGTGGTATTGCTGTCTGTTGCTGGGGTGGCTGGAATCCAGGGCTCTGCTGTGAAAGAGGTGGTGCAGAGTTTAATGCGGTGTTGTGAAATGTCAGGGAACGTTAGTAGGTTTGTCAGTGCCCTGTACTTCCCTACCTGAAAGGGTCCTGAGTATACCATACTCCACTCACCACCCAAACTGGTGGAGGCTCCTCCTAAACTATCTCTGCTGATGGAGGGGGTTGCAGGAATGAGTGGGCATAGGACTGGTCCTGCTCCCACAGTTGGGGTTGCCCTGACATCAACTGCTCCTGAACATGGTGAACTCGGTACACGGGAGCAGTGAGTGCAGTCACGCTAGTTATCTTTATCTTACATACCGTTTTGTCAACTCCTCCATCTATATGTGGATTTTGGAGGGCGCTCTGATCTAACACATCAATCCTCCTATCAATCCTATCGACTACTGTAAGCTTGTCTACTAGGAGTCCCATGCTAGGGATCACATCTTGAGAGAGATGAACTATAACTGACTTTCCCCCTCCAGATAAGGGAGAACTGCGGGATGATGTATAGGCCTTTCTAGCCATCTTTCAGTGGCTACTTTCCACCATCTACTCGAATACCTTCCATACGTAATCCAATCCTCGTGATTTATAGTAGCCTCCACAGGCAGCTCTTACTAAACCCTGCATCTCAGGGTTGAGACTAGCGAAGAATGACTAGACCAAGATGTTGTCATCTAGTCCATGGCACATACACTTCTACTGGATGTCCTTGAACCTTTCCCATGCATCACAGAAGGCATCATGGGGTAGTTGGGAAAAGCTCGTAATGTGTATACTCATCATATTAGTCCTACTCGGGGGATAGAACATCGTCAAAAAATGGTCCTTGACCTGGGCATAGGTGTTGACTGTAACTCCATGATTTTTCACCCAATAGTCAGCTTTGCCACCCAAGGCAATTGGATGAGTCGTGAGCCTAATATAATCCTGGATAACCCTAGGATTCTGAGGCTAGCACAGATGAGCTAGAAGTTCCTTAGGAATACATATGGCTACATAGAAGCATTTCCATAAAAGTGCGACAATAAGTTCTGAAACGACATCTTCAACTCAAAATCAACTTCGGGTTCGGCCGGACTCAAATAATTCTGAATTCTCTATTGTCCAGGGTTGTATGCCGCATCCATTGGTGGTTCGTCCCTGATTCATATGACTAGTTGTAACCACTTTCAACCAATATAGCAATAAGTGGGGACCGTATAAATAAGGCTACCCATTTCTTGAGGACGAAGACTTAAACGACGTCCTCTAAACCTCCCACTCTGCTAAGGAAATACGGACTGTTTACCGGCTACCCATAGACCCTCATTGAAAAGTGGCTAATCGTAGAACCAGTAATCTATATGAAAATCCTGGCTTGGCTCTATCCTAGTGTCGTCTCTGTCTCTCTCTTGCATTTAAATTCAAAAAAATGAGGGCTTTATGCACCCGTAAAACAAGGTTATTTTATTCTAATGATTGTTTAATCAATATGCTCAAATTACTCCCAATTTTAGAGTTCTATTGTCCCTTGAAATTTATTCTGAACACACAAACATGTCTACAGTTCAGCCCCAATTTCCTTTTGAATCTTAAGTTGTAAAACAAGGAAGGAATCACAAACCAGAATGCAAACATAAAACAATGATGCTTTCTCATAAGAAGGAATACTTATAGTGACTCCTAGTACTCTCCATACGTTATGCAAAACTAAAATTGTAAATTTACACTAAATGCATTCAGATCGAGAAAACCACACCTAAATAGGATACTATTAGCGGTGAAGAATCGAATTAATTTGAGATACTAGTATGTATCTATGCGCGTCTCATTATGAATCTTATCAAATGCATGAATCTTCTACGATATGTGTGGCCTAAATTACAAAGGGCATAAACAAATTTTATTTTACACTACCATGTGCTAATCCTTAATTTCGTCACTCAAGTGGAGCCCGACCCTCACCAGAGAATGAAACAGGTCTCAACACACCACAAAATAATGTCCAAGTCTCTTTTCACACGTGCGAGCTCTAAAACAAGAGCCTCTGTAAACGTGCAAAACAAGGACACACTACGAAAAAGAAATTTATATTATAGAGGTAAACAATAAAATATATACAAAATAAGCAGACAAATAATTGAGAGAAAAAAACAAAAAAATAAAAAGGGTTCAATTACAAGGTGACTCGGGGGATAGGCTACCCGAGTGAGAGAAAACCTAAATCTAATTTTCTAAATTAATCCCTAAGATGGCTGCCTCCTTGAAAACGGTGCCATTTGGTGGATCGATCCTGAATGATATCATTTGTACTCGTTGAAATATGTACGACATGGCCATCACCAAGCGGGTCAGCAGGGCCCACAATTTTAGTAGACACCCATCACCAGCAACAACAGAGGTAGTAGCATGGCAAGTAGGGTTAGCCTTCCTGTTCTTGTTCTTGGTCTTATCCCCTTCCTTTTCATCTCATCCCTAAGCCATTTGCCTCCCTGGAAACGACACCATCTGGTGGATGGCTAAATACGTGATATAATTTGCACTCGTTGTAATATGGGTACATAATGAATCATGCAGAATCGAATCGCATGTCTCTCTGAAGAGGACTCGACTTGAATTTATATCCCGAGCAAGTCCGAGGTTGAACACATGGAGGCAAAGAAACAACTACGGGTTAATTAAGAATACTCAGGTGTAGGTTTCCAATACATATATTTTTGTATTTTTTATGCAAAAATAAATGCGAGTATGAAATGCAGGTGAATTAAGGTAATAAGAAAACACTCAACTTAGTCAAATTAATGTTGATGTGAAATTAATCCAATTTACCAAATTATATTTTTTCCTAGAAACTTAATCTTGTGATGAATGCAAAACATATTTTTTTGGAATTTTATGGTTTAAAATGAAACAACGAAAAATGCATACTTTTATGGTTTTTTACACAATTTTTCATTCAAACAGAATGCGAAAAATATTAAAATTTTATTGGAACTTAAACATGATGCAATGAGGCTGCAATAAATTTGTTTGGAATTTTTCGACAATATATGATTTTTTTATGGAGTTTTTAATGAAAACAAAGTTTCTGCAAATATTTAATTCCTAATAAATCCACATTATCAATTCATCAAGAGAGCGAATAATCTCAAAAATGTATTTATATAAGCAATCAAGTATTGGAATTTTGTAAAAATAATGCAGTGGATTTAAATAAAAATCATTTATGAAAATAACTCTACAATTTATTTAAGGCACACGATAACTCCTATTAAGATGAAATTTGGAAATTATTTAAAGCATAATTCAAAGTATAATATCTGATTTTTGTGGAATTTTTGGAGAAATCGTGAGTGTAATATAAATTAAGAGCTTAAATTGGGTAAAACATGCAAAATTTTAAAAAAACAAATGGTTAATTACCCAAAACTCACAAAAATTAAAATAAATATCCAAATGATAGAAAAATAGTTGCCCAACATCATGATATTTTTCATTGAATATACTATTTAAATTGAATGTCCAAATTAACTAGCAAACATTGGATTATTCGTGCAATACAAAAATTAACTTTGACTATGCAAACTTGTGCACATGGAAGTTTATTTAAAATTAAAGAAACATACGTGATAAAAGATGCAATTTATATAAAAATAAAAAAGGAAAGAACCTTCTTCTTTATTGTTTAGGGCGTAGGTGGGGGACAAGGGCGTGATGGAGAATGACGGGCGGCGAGCGACGGAGCTACGACCTTAGCCGTGGAAGGAGGCATAGACGAGAACGACCATGCGGTGGCGATGGGGCACCACAGGTGGTAAGGAGCGGCCTAGAGGTGGCGCTGATGGCGATTGGTGCAGAGGAGGATGCGAGCGGACCTGCATGGTGCAAGGAAGAGCTTGTGTGATGGCGCAACCGACAGGAGCATGAAGGATGGAGGCCAGAGCGGTGGTGGTGTGACCGCAAGGCAAGTAGTGGGGATATAGAGGAGCAGTGTGTGGCCGGGGACCTGGAGAAGGAAGAGCTCGGCTGGAGAGGCCTCACGTGTTGTGGCCTGGATGGTTGGCACGGCTTCTGAAGGTAGCGTGGTCGGTTGATGGGGGTGGCCTGCGCGTGTAGGGTGTGGTCGATAGTTGAGGAGGCGAGTTGGCCACCTGCTGTGGTGTTTTTTTTTTGTTTTTTTGTTTTTTACTTTTTTAATTCTTATTACTCCCGTGTTTTGATTTTTCTAATTTTTTTTATTTTTTGATTTCTTAAAAAGGGAATGTAAATAAAAAAATGGTGTGGTGATGGTGTAACACGATGAAGAAAATATGATATAGTAGAAAAATGAAGGAGTAGTAGTGATGAATGTGATGTGATAAAAAAATGCAAAAATAAAAATGATGTCGAATGATAAAAAGCAGAGTAACCTATGATGGAAGCGAGTGCCTATGGTGTGCTCACGAGAAGCATGGTCATCGCTTGAATCGTCTGCAAGCGATGAGCTCGAGCAGCTTACGGAGGCGGCTGCGATGTTGGCCGGAATGCCAACAAATCTCACCAGAGAGGAAGTGGTCGTCGCTCTACTTCGTCGTTCGCTGTTACCGAGATGGGTATTTGGATATCTCAATTCTCTCTCACATAAAGTTGGATCAAAAGCAAAATTGATGATAATGAGATGTATAAAAAGAGAAGAAAATGGAGGTTAGAAAAGATGGTGAAATGGTGGAGTTGAATGGGAGGTTAAAGAAAATGGTGGAGTTAAATGGGAGGTTAGATGAAGACTTGGTGGTTTAGGGAAGAAAATGGAAGTTAGTGTAGAGAATGAAAATAAAAAAAAGAAAAGAAAATAAAGCATGCTACTATAAAGAAAAAGATAAAAGAAAAGAAAATTGGAAAATTACAAATAAAATAAAGTAAAACAAAGAACAAAACAGACCATATGAACACTTTTTTCTTTTCTAATTTTGAATTTTTTGTATACATACTTGTACAATAAAAAATAAAATACTAGAAATAAAATGAAACATAAAAATATTTTTTTGACTGTTACTAATTAAGAAAAATAACTCAGCTATGGCCGGTCCCAAGTCCGGGTAAATGAGGAGGGTTGCGCGTTAGGTAGCCGACAGCCAGCACAGGAGAGATAAATTCGTAAATAGTGTCCTTAAAGTTCTTCTAAGAACACTATTTATGAATTTATCTCAAAACCGTTCGGATCTTTTAAACATGGATTTAAGCAAACATACAGATTTCGTTGGGGCATTACCAACTTGCGACGCGTTGCATCGCCCAAATGCAATGAAAAATTGGCAAGGGCCGCTACATCGCAGCCTGGATGTAGTTCAAAATTTGCAAGGGTTCTCGCATGAGGAACGCATGCGGGTGAATAAGCTAGTTCCGCTGCATCACCGCCCAATGCAGACCAAAATTTGCAAGGGTTCTCGCATAATGGACGCATGCGAGTAAAGAAGTTAGTCCAAAAGAGATTGCAAAGGAAGTTACGGATTGGTAGTTGGAATATCGGTACTTTAACTGGAAAATTGATGGAGATCGTGGATACAATGGAAAGAAGGAAGATTCATATATTATGTCTTCAAGAGACTAAATGGGTTGGAGAGAAAGCAACGGAGATCGAGAATACATGCTTTAAACTTTTGTATTCAGGTAAAGATAAGGGCAAAAACGGTGTTGGAGTGGTTGTTCATAAAGATTTGAAGGATTGTGTGGTTGAGGTGAAAAGATTTGGGGATCAAATTATTTTGCTAAAGTTGGTGCTTGAAGTAGAAATTCTGAATATCATCTCAGTTTATGCACCGCAAATTGGTTTAGATGAATGGACTAAACAAGCTTTTTGAGTGGATGTAGATAAGATTTTACAAGGAATCCCACAAAGAGAGATGGTTTGCATAGGTGGAGATCTTAATGGACATGTGGGAAAAGTTGTTTCAGGGTATGCAAGTGTGCATGGAGGACATGGTTTTGGGGATAGAAACGAAGAGAGAAAAGTCATTCTGGATTTTGTAACTGCATATGATATTTTCATAGCAAACACTCTTTTCAAGAAGAGGGAGGAGCATTTAATTACTTATAAGAGTGGTTCAACTAGAACACAGATAGATTACTTTGCGTTGAGGAGAAGAGATCGGTTGTGTTGCAAAGATTGCAAAGTAATCCCTAGAGAGAGTTTGACAACCCAACATCGCTTGTTAGTCTTGGATTTACAAATAAAAGGGCTGGTAAAGAAAAGGAAGGTTCCTAAGACCACTAGAACTAGGTGGTGAAATCCTCCGCTGAAGCAATCAAGCTTCAGGGAGAAGGTTTTAGAAGACTTTTCTTGGGATTGTAGCGGTAGTGCAAACGAGATGTGGGAGCCAATAGCATCTTGTGTCCGAAAGGTAGCAAAGAGATGCTAGGCAAATCAAAAGGAGGAGCTCTGGCTCAAAAGGAGGCTTGGTGGTGGAGTGAAGGGTTGCAAGAGAAGCTAAAAATTAAAAGAGCTTGCTTTAAAGCTATGTCTAAGGATAGAACAGAGGAAACTGCCACATACTATAAAATAGCGAAGAAGGAAGCAAAGAAGGCTGTAAGGGAAGCTAAGTCAAAAGCTTATGAGGTTTTGTATAAAAATCTCAACTCTAAGGAGGGACAGAAAGATATATTCAGGTTGGCCAAAGCAAGAGAAAGAAAGACCAAAGACCTTTCTCAAGTGAGATGCATTAAGGACGAGGAAGGTCACGTGCTTGTTACTCAGAAGGATATATAGACTAGATGGGAGCAGTACTTCCATAAACTTTTCATTGGAGAAGGAAATAGAGAGATCACTTTGGGTGATCTAGCTAGTAGTGAAAGTTACTTGAATCATGCATGCTATAGACGAATACAAAGCAAAGAAGTAGAGGAGGGTTTGAAGGTTATGAGACCTGGGAAAGGTATTGGACCGGATGACATCCATGTAGAAGTATGGAAAGTTTTAGGTGAGTGTGGTTTGACTTGTCTTACGAATCTATTCAATGTTATTTAGCGAAGCAAGAAAATGCCTGAAGATTGGAGGAGGAGTATCGTGGTGCCTCTTTATAAGAACAAAGGAGACATTCAAAATTGTTCAAATTACAGAGGTATCAAGCTGATGAGTCACACTATGACAATTTGGGAACGTGTGATAGAAAGAAGGTTGAGGCAAGTTTCCCAAGTAAAAGAAAACCAATTCGGATTCATGCCAGGTCGCTCAACTATTGAAGCCATCCATTTGCTGAGGAGAATAATGGAGATTTATAGAGCTAAAAGGAAGAATCTCCATATAATCTTTATTGATTTGGAGAAGGCTTATGATTCCGTCCCACGAGAGATACTGTGGAGAGTTTTGGAGAAGAGACAAGTACCTGTCCTATACATTAATCTCATAAAGGATATGTATGATAGGGCTTTATCTTGTGTAACGACCCCGACGGGGAAGACTGACTATTTTGATATCAACATTGGTTTACATCAAGGTTCAGCTTGGAGTCCATTTCTTTTTACTATGATTATGGATGAGTTGACAAGTCACATTTAGGATGAGTTACCTTGGTGTATGTTATTTGTTGATGATATTGTGCTGATTGACGAGACTAGATATGGAGTAAATGAAAATCTTGAGGTTTGGAGACATGCATTCGAGACTAAAGGTTTTCGTATAAGTAGGGCTAAGACGGAATATATCGAATGCACCATTGATTGAAGCAATGGTAAAGGAATCGAGGTGATGATTGGTGACGATAACATTCAGAAGAGAGATTCTTTTAGATATCTAGGATCTATTTTGCAACATGAGGGGAAATTGATGGAGATATTACTAATAGAATAAATGCAGGCTGGCTAAAGTGGAGAGGAGCCTCCGCTGTTCTCTGTGATAAGAAAATTCATTTAAAAATTAAAGGAAAGTTTTACAAAGCAGCCATGAGACCTGCTATGCTTTATGGTTCTGAATGTTGGCCTGTGAACCATAGACATGTGCAGAGAATGGCTGTAGCAGAAATGAAAATGCTAAGATGGATGTGTGGACATACACGTAAAGATCGGATTCGGAATGATGAAATCAGAAAGAAAGTTAGTGTAGCTCCGATTGAGGATAAGATGCGAGAAAACCGCTTAAGATGGTTTGGTCATTTGCAAAGAAGGTCAACTGTTGCACCGGTTAGGAGATGCGGGTGTTGGGATGTTGAGCCGGCTAAGAGAGGGCGAGGATAGCCCAAGAAGTGTTGGAAAGAGACTATACGAAGGGAT
This sequence comes from Ottelia alismoides, assembly GCA_037367405.1. NCBI lineage: Eukaryota > Viridiplantae > Streptophyta > Magnoliopsida > Alismatales > Hydrocharitaceae > Ottelia > Ottelia alismoides. The sequence goes on from JAZKJV010005737.1 coordinate 187,149, forward strand.
CTTAGTTTTTTGGATATAAGTCCGAGATTAACCCAAGATAGATCTGAATGGAGGCGAAACATCCATGTAGCCAACCCTACTTAATTGTGGGAAAAGGCTTTGTTGTTGTTGTACTAATTAAGAAAAAAAATAAATAAGAAAAAAAATGTACATTATATACAATGTACACCTAGTTCCCAAAATCCATATTTTGCAAACGAGCTCCGATTTTAATGAAACCACTTTCATATGATAGATAATTTTCTAACTTAAACTTTAAAAGTGAGTTTGGTGAATTTGGAGTTCATACAGAGCGGGAATTTTGTCGGGAAATTGGACTTAACAGTTTTTTTCTCTTTGGGATCTTGGAGTATTTATTTGAGGTGAAATTTATTTTATATTTTTATATAATTATGTATATTTTTATAAACAAGTGAGAGAAAGAATTAGCCAAAAAGATTTTAAGTGAATTTAGTAAAAATACATGAAGTTTTGGTCTATTTGCAGGTGAAAAACTCCTTTATTTTGCGGCTTTTTATTGTTAATTTATTTTGTGAAATATAATAAACAATAATTAGTGTATTTTATATAATAGAGTAATTTTATTATTTTATTGATTTTATGAACATTTGATTCAGATTTTACTCAGGGATTGTTAAGATCAATATTTTGAGACGATGAATCGTGGGTTCATCAGTTTCCCACTAAGGTTCCGCCGAAACTAATAATACAAAGGTCTAACTGAGCTCTGTACTTTGGTTTTATGAATATAAGTTTAATACTCAAATGTTGTTCTAAGTTCTTTATATTTCCTTTATTCTTTTTCTTTCAGTCACTTATTCTTTAAATAAGTGTTTGCCAAGGGACTAGCGAAGGTAAAGCATAGGGGTATATTAAATCTGCTTTTTATCATCTTTATTAATTTATTTCAGATTAAAATACCTTATAAAAAACTTGTAAATATCAATAAATCTTTCTTTTACTTACCTTGATTCTTGTGTAAATGTTGTATATTTATCACTATTATAACCTAAAATAAATACATAAAGAAAATAAAAAAATAAATTAAAGACTATATATATGTAGTAGATACATGTTGACTCTGACCCTGAGAGAAGGTCCAGACTTGACCTGATCGATAATGAATAAAGTAGGGGTAGATATGGCTTAGACGCCAAAAAATCAATCTTTATCTATATACGTTCATCATCTGTACAGTAATGTCTATAATACACATTACTTTTCTTATTTTATTTATCACCAAATTCTTTTTAAATAGAAATATTTTTATTTGAAAATTGTGATTGGAATTCTTTTCAGTAAGTAATAAAAATAATTACAATAAAATTTGTGTATATTTTGTAAATTGCAACACTCTCAAAAAGCCACAAAGCTCAACTTGCAAGATCAATATTTTCTCCACCAAAAGTTAAAATTCATCGGATCACTTTTATTGTACTCCAAATTAAATAATCTTTCAAATGGGTGTGGTTTCATAAAAAGTAGTGTTAAGGTGTGAAATGTGTCTAATTGTGGTACTGTTGTATATTATAGCTATGTATACTATGTACATTATTTAATTATATATTTTCTTGTACGTATTTGTAAATATTATAGTTTTAATAATTTGTGACTATTGTGTTTGACTTATATAAAATACAATTAAAAATTATAAATCAAAAATCAACAAAAATAATATCATGTATGTATTTTATAATTACCACTATGTATATCTATATATACCTTTTTATTTGACCTAATAAATAAATTCCTAAAAATCAAATAAAAAATTCATTAAAACAATTGTAAAATATTGTAAATGAATAAAATATTAAATTATGTATATATCGATATAAATTATTAATTAAAAATAAATACTTGTATACATTGGTATACATATTGCCTCTTCCACACGGGATCGACGACGACTACTGTCCCTTATTCACTTTCAAAGCAAGAGATGTACTTGTCGCTACATCTCTAGCAAGATCTGAGATCTCCTTTTCACCTTTGTTACATACCAATAGTATGAGAAAATGTAACCCAGATAAAAAGAAGCGCGAACTCATTCTACCTTACATGTCCAACTTGCATTTTCCTATTCGGTCTTCAACACATGGGCCCACCACCCCTACGACGATGTTGACCCATTATTAATTGAACCAGCCGTTAACAAGATTAGAACTCTCTCAATACAATTCAATATCGCTTCAATAATATGAGGAACCCATATATTGGGGTCACCACGCATAGGGGCATTACTCTTTCAAAAGTAAAAAGCTTGATCCATGTGCGCTTGTATGCAGGAGTTGTCACTTCGGACATGCATCTTATACATACAATCCATAGCGATGGAACCCTTCGCCTTAATAAGAGACCATGTCATTTATATGATCCTCCATATCACTTTCAAATATTAATTAATTATTGAATCATATTCACATAATTGATTCTTCCAAGGGGACTACAACTTTATTCATAATAGAGTGTTTATTTTAATATGATCTAATTAATTTAATCATATTAAATTAATTATCAATCCAATTCAATCAACAAAGAATAATTATTATTTTTCTTGATATTATCATATAGTATACACCCTCACGAGCACATATTATTTTGTATTTTAATAATTAGAGAAAAACAAACTTACTCATATTATTCTTTCCTCTAAAACAGATCCAGCCATCACACTCGAGTTATGTTGGGAGGGAGCATTTCCTAGACATACAAGGCGATAATTAGCAAACCAAGACACCATACCCTTACTAGACATGTTCACCATTCCAATTGAAAACAATAAAAAATAATGCCAATGTACTTGCAGTTTTATCGATCAACATTGATGACCAACATTATACTATATAATAATTACCCATTAATACTAGACAACTTAAAATATTATTGGGATCCTAAAATTTCTAGGCATATAAACCAACAATGTTTTGCATGTCAAAGTTGTCCTACAACTATTGCTGGATAAATTAGGGTTTTATTGAAACAAAGATTCAATGGTCAGTGTTGTTTAGACAATTATTTTCATAATTATTAGGCATCAAATTAATCAAGGCTAATTCATAATTTCCATGATTTTCATTGAATGCTAAACAAAATAAGTAAAGAGATTTGATGATCCAATCATCATCCAACACATCTCCACTAATAGTTTTATTCTCTATTTAATTCAAGTATTTATTTCATGTTTCATGATAGGAAAACAGTAGGCAAAAAATCATTTTCTTATCGATCCACGAATACATGCAAAAACAAAAATCGCGACGGGAATTCTTCAAATTTTAATCAAGTTCATTAGGTACCAATAATAGGCTACTATTTTTGGGACATATTTAGTTTTTCTAAATACATTTTAAACTAAAAAACATGCCAAAACAGTGCACAAGCAGTGTGTTTTTATTTTAGTAAAAAACCCATTCGAAATTTGCATCCAATGCAAAACAACAAGTCCACACACATTTGATTTATAAGACCTTATTGACCAAGGATTTTGGAACATATCCAAGACCTCGACTAAGTCCCTGATACCACTTTAATGTTATGGAAAAGAAATCTTAAGCATATCACAGAAGTGCGAAGATTGGATCATATTTGATCGAGAGCGACAAGTCGTACTAGTTTCTCGCGGCATCAAAATTTAATAAATTTATTGATATGAAACCACATTATTTGTGAACACTTCTTTAATCATTTCCTCTATACAATAATGAAACTATAGGAAGAACTCTTGAAGTGTGATTGTGATTTAAGCATCTAAAGCAAGAGACCACATGTATCAAGTCCGACCAAACGAAGGACACGCTGCGAGCACGTTGATGTGATGTGTCCTCCTTGCAATCTAAGATGTAGATATAAGAAATATATAACCATATTTCATCACACAAAATATGTGGTCTTCTTCAATTGCTAGGAGAACCGGGGAAGATGAAGATCCGCAAGCAGTCGAAGCGGCAACATAACTACATAGCTACGATGACAATCCTCTCTAGGTCAAGAGGTAGACGGCCACTCTTTTGAGAAAGAGGGGGTGTATGATGAGAATGAGAGAGCCTCTTCTTTTATAATATTTTAGGAGACCATGGATCACAATCCATGTACAACACAAAATTAATGGTTGAGATTGAATTTTGTATCTTTCAGTGGACGTGATTTTGTTGTAAAATTTAAAAAAACAATTAATATAATTTAATTAGATATAAATTGAATAATCCTCATTATAATTTAATTTGTCTAATCAATATACCAAGATGGATTAGGAAGGAGGCAAGGCTCTTCCAATTGGGGGGGGGGGGGCGAACTCCTTGAGTCCTAATTCAAGGGTGGTTGTCCTCCATCCTAATATGGAAGGGGTCTCCTTCTTCCTAATATATGAGATCTCATATAATCCTCTATTATATACAACAAATTTTATTGCATATTATTTCACAAAAATAATTCCAAATTATTTTGTGATAATTTCAATTATGCCATTAGAAATTGCGTGTCATATTCACATACCTAAAATAAAATGTAAATTGTATTTTCAATTAATTGTCCAATATGAATTCAATTCACAAAAACATTTAATTTAGAAATACTATTTACGAAATGCTCTCTCTAATATATTATAAATAACATTTATAATATATATGATTAATATGGATGATACTATCCATATTATTCATATCCACGATAATTGAATCACAATAAATTATCTAGGATCATCATTATCATGTATCTAAATAATTTGAATCACATTCACATTTCATGATAATAAAATCAGATTTTTTATCAATCACTCAATGCTGAGATATACATTATATCAATGGATTTGTTCTTTTTCTCTTTCATGAATAATGCACTTTCTTTGCAGATACATGGAGATAAGGATGAGACGATTATATGTTCCACGTATAGTGACTTGGATATTAAGATGACATATCAAATCCAGATCCTAGGGACCTCTCATTGATTCTAATCTTCTCATTGCATCTAAATCATATTAAGATCAATGTTCAACACTTAGACTATGATCAGATTACTTCTCTACTGATTAGAGTCACTAAAGCCATACCATTTTCATTCCTCCATCGAAATGGAAGCATCATGGTTATACAATAATTTATGATAACATCTCCTTTTGGTATTCATAATACCCTTACATCCTGCATACTTGAAGACCTAGAAGATACCCAATGATTTAGATCAATTTCAGACTATATTCTTTATGGTTTCATCATCAAGTTTCTCAATCGGTCATTGGGAGTTGGTATCAATCATATGCTTTCCAAAAGCATATATCATACCTACAAATTCTTATAATGCTTCCAATGCAAGATGACCATGCGTAGAATTTGATTAGAACCAATAACTCATGAGTGAGTGCATGTCTTTGGTTCACATGTGAACTTGTATGATCCCATTGAGAGATAATATTACTCATTTGCCCTCGTATGCACACCATCTCATCGGTGTATATACCTTCACTAGATCATCAACCTAACGATCTGCCAAATGCACATACTCATACATATAGAAATACATCTATCTCCAGTCATAGGATGCATGCATATATCGTGATAGTATGCGACATGGGTGCTGGTTATCTCGATCTTGATAAGTCAACTCTTTGACCTTACTTATCTAACACCTCTGAATCTCTATTCCTATGTATGACCTGCATCAAGAGTTTGGTCAGATATCAACCTTTATAAACGGATCGTCATCTCCTTCTCAGGTTTGAGATCATCTATTAACAATCATTTGATGATACTTTATGAGTCCTCAACCTAACTACTGAGATATCATCCAAGCACCAGCCTCTATGATTCAACCACTGAATCAAGAACTGTATGATAATTAAGATGGCCATAATACATAACCCTAATTGTACTGAGGGACCTTATAGTGCATACATTCATTTTATCTCAGATGGGGAGTGAAATAAATTTAATAACTTTCATTGATATATCAAATATTACAATTACATTTATTATACAAATGGTTTGCCTCGGGCTCACTTGGCTAACACAACCACGCAAACATCTCCCCAATTCTCTAACTCCCTTAGGAAACCTCTCTAACTCCTTCGAACGACATATCATTCACCCAACCTCCTTGTTCTATACTCTAATCATAAACCCTAACATCCTAATCTCCAGCGCATCCCCGCAGCGGTTGAAGCCTATATAAAGAACACCTAGAAATGCCATGTTTTCTCCTTCAAATAATGCTTCGTTGTTCATTCTGGTGGTTGTCCACCCTTTCTAGAAGAATCCTCTAGCCCTCTGCCTCACTATGTGATAGGGAGTCGAGGAAATGCAAGAGAAATGATGGAGGTCCCCTTCCATTGCGACTCGTGGCTGGAGGGGCCTTGCTACGATCGTCCCTCAATCGTTTGTGCTTTCCATCATTGCTAGAAAGATTAAGAAAAGATCGTCTAAGCCTCAGACCAAGCTTGTCGACCGCTGACGACAATCTTCAATTCTACATGTAGTTTAGATTTTAGTTTTTACATGTTTTATTCGATTTATTTCGAGCTGTATATAAGTTCTTCCTTTGAATCACGTAGCTCCTGAACTTCACTGTGCATTAGTAAGGTACTAGAGAGACACTTGTTATTCCCTTTCCTCTAGCCATCCAAACACCTTGCTCCTTTTCTTGTCCAACGATGGTTGAGAACCCATTTAAGGCCATCACCTTCTCCACCAATAAGGCATTCCATTTTGCTCACCCTTCACATGCAAGAACCCGCTTGGTTATTGCTAACATCTTCCAGATTCTCAATTGTTCAATGGTTGGAGCTTCAATCATGTTTCTATTCTATAGATTCTACGCGGACGAGCATCCTTCATGCCATAGATTCAAAGCTACTCCTCCCTTCATCAGACCTCCAACAACTTCGCAAGGCCTCTAGAAAGGTCCTAAGACATCATACGAGGTAGAGGAGGACAGAGGATGCAACAGTTGGCTTCGCTGGAGCCCAACTATATGATGTTACGTGCAACAGAGTTCATTTATGAAGGATGCACAAGCTTAGTCTGACTTGGAGGATCGGAAGAATCAAATTGATTCATAGCTTCTGCCTCGAGCCTTTTAACCTCGGTGGAAGCGAAGATACTCCAAAGCACGAAGGCACTCCACGTGCCTCCGAATATGTACCCAACCTGAACCAACTAGTGACCCTCAATGCACACGTGTGGTTCATGGGGTGGTGGAGGAATTAGAGGCGAGCGCCTACATTTCTCCAGAATTGCAAATCAGTCCTCCCCTAATGCGTACCTAACGTGCATACATATGGAGAATTTCACTTCAGCCTTGTTGACTCCTCTAATTTACATAAATTCTCTTGCTTAAGGGGTAAATATATAAATATGATTCATGATTTTTAATATTTGCAACTCATTTCCTCTAGGGACTTGTTTGTGATATTTAATAATTATTTTTATTATATTTTATATTGAGTTATGTCCCTGCTTGTATGTCAAATAACTTGAACATACGTTGTCTATTTAATGTGATTTAAATTGCATTTGGAAGTTTATTGAATTTTCCTTGATATGACATGCACTAATAGTTGATTGGGCACTTAAATAATCATCGATTAATCAATGATGTTTTCGATAATACTCTTCATACTAAATGCTTGTTTTGAAGTCCAAGTCTATATACAATTCATCAGTTGGACCATAACTCCAATTATAAATATTTATTGAGTTATATATATGATTCAAAAGCATAATTTATGTATCTAAATATGTCTTATATTTAATTCATATCATCTCATTCCGTTATTTATTTAACCTGCATGAAATCAAAACAAAAATACATTATATTTCAAATGTGATTTGTATTGCATTATTTTTTTGACATAGATAGCATCATTAGTCATTTAACACAGATATTATTGTTGAATTAGTAGTATTGATTACTCGTATCATTGTGTTCGACCTTGGACTTATTCATGATAATTTTAAGCCAAGTCCTATTCCTGGATATCTTTTGACTTTGTTTTGATAAGTTACTAATCGACCGTATTACAACAAATATATATTGGCATAGCCAATTAGCATTCCATCTGGGTGCAGGTCGAATTCTATTCCTCAATACTTTTAACTCTTTTACGCGTAGCACGAGCTATGTCTCTTTCTGTTTTTATGTGATGACATATCAGATGCTAATTATATGGATGTTTATATATATTACATATATCTATAGCCCATAGTTCCACATATTTTTTGGGTTTATATTTAAAAAAATACGGAATGGGTAAGCACTTGTAAAATTTGTCAATTTTTTAATATGTAAAAAAGGTGAAATTTATATAATTCTTATACAATTATACAAAAAAGTATAATGTGTACAATATATACATGATGTATAATTTGCATAATCTTTTTTAGATAATACACTTTTTGTAAAATTGTTGTAAAATTATTGTAAATAATACTTCTGTTGAAAATTATTGTAAAATTTGGTTTATAAAAATTTTTAATAAAAATGGCTTCTCATTCATACCTTCTTTCATGCAAATAATATAAAATTCAATCAAAATTGAACATTTCATGCATTCACATTTCATTATCATATCATGCATATGCATAAGCGGAAATTCATGAATCGAGTCGTGAGTAAAAAGCGAGAGTGGACTTGACCTGACCTTAATCCACTTAAATTTTAATGGAACTACACTGAGGAGTAGGATTTTAGGGACTTCACATCGTAGACTGAATTTTCTGAGTTCCTATAAGACAATGTCTGCACTCTAGCACAGTGCACTTGGCACAACTCAGACGAGGTGTTCGAAGATTGCACATCTTTTTCCTTGGTAGCTTGGACATCTAAAGACCAGAGCAACATGTTGAAATAAAGCTATAGTTGAGGACTATAGTGCTAGAATAAATTTTCTAAGACCCCAAAACATGGGAGGAAAAAAATCAATATTTATCAGGGCACAGAAAAATAAATGAAGATCAATCTCAATTCATACAAAATAGAGGCCAATTCCTAAAGTATAACATTGACCGCAATGTTCCAATCTTCAGATTGCCAACTGTTCATTTCCCCTTATTCTAGATTACTTCCCCCATATTCGTAGTGAACTAGCACCTATCTGTACTTAGAATAAAACACCTGACTAACCGAGGTTGAGATACATGCGGAGGAGATTGCATGGTAGTTCAACAACTAGAATCAGATAAGCTAACATCTCTCACACAATAGAGACAATTATTAAATGTTCATGTAGTATGCTTTGGGAGGGGTTGATCTAAGATGACTTATTAGTCAGACCTCGATGATGACTTATACAACTCAGAGATTGTTATTTTTAAAACCCTAATTTTAATAAGGAGTTTCCCCAAAGTATTAATACAATGCTTGAGTCATGATCTATTTTCACCATTTGTTCATGACATGGGGATGAAGCCTAATCTCATTTCACTTATGCATTCATTTTAATTACTCGGGGATGAGCAAGGTTTAATTATAATGGGTTGATGAATCTACTATTCATCACTTTAAAAATTGAAAATATAGCTTTGGTCCAGAGTAATGAATTGCATCTAGAAATTTATTACCATTCATGCATGTGTAAATAATGTCCATATTTTATCATTCATAATAGCATTAATAAGAAGCCAGAAATTATGTATATATTATCACATGTATATTAACAGAACTTCCCATTTTTTATTAATTTATATTATGTCAAAATCAAATAAAATCAACTCTACTATGTACATAATACTTACATTAGTAAAGGGAAAATGTCAGAAAAATAATTACTTGTATATATGCTCAATAAAATGAAGACCTAGTTTGAGATTAAAAATCCGCAAAGTCAAATATCTCTCACATACAGTCTCCTATGAACCTCTACTCACTTTTGAATTAGTGTACAATATCAACAATAAATTCAAAAGAAACGGAGTTCAAATATAAAACATGGGTTTTGGGTCCTCATTAAATATTGTATATTTTGACTAACTCTGACTCATTTCTTTATTTACCAAAAAGCTCTTATTAATTTGTTTCTTTTTATTTATTTTCTTTGATTTATGTTATAATAAAGTGTGCAACATTTCAAATCTAAAATGAATTAAAAAGCAAAGAAAAAGAATCATGGTGAGTCTATATATAGTTATTTTATTTCTTTATTTTCTGCATCATTAAAAATCATAAAAAAATAGATTAATATTTATCTTATATTTTATTTCATTTTTTATTTTTAATTTTTCCTTATTTAAGAATCATAAAAAATTACAAAACATAAAAAATTGGTATTCTATGTACATATGAACATCACCAAAATGCACTTTATACAAATGACATATTTTCATTGGCTTTCATCAATTGTAGATCGTAAAAAGGTGAACTACTTTCATAAAGCACATGTTTTGATATGAGGTCATTTTCAATTTTATTATGAATAATATTTAATATAATTTCTGATTTTCATTGGGAAGACACATGGCCGCTCCTGGAGCCGCCACGCGTCCTCCACTTAAGTCTTCTTAGCCTCCCCTTTTCTAGACTGTTGGATGAAGAGTGCTTCATCCAACGGTCCCAATAAATTCATCTTCTCTTTTTTGTTGCTTTATTAATTTTTTCTTAGCCACATGTCATATCTACGATCGTTCGATTTCGGACGATCGAATGACCTATCTGTCATATTCAATCTCTGACTCTTGCGATCGATGGTGACATCCCTTGCTGTGCCTCTCCTCTTATTGACAAAGTCCACCTCTCTCCTCCACGTCGCTCCGCCTCTCTGCCTTTTCTTCCTAGTGATCGAGACCTGCACGACTATCCCCTCTTCTCTTTGTACTCCACTCTCCTCCGCAACCCTAGGCGAAGCCCTAATTACCACCAATCAAAACCATGCCATCTGCCCTCACTGGTGTCACATCCACCATTCAAGAGAGTTAGAGCCCATCAAACTTGGCTCTTCGGTAACAATGGAGGGCCATCAAGGACGATCAACGATAGCAACTTCCTCCATTTCAAGCATGATCCAAAGATCTCCTCCAATCTTTGTACCAAGATTTTGAGATTGCCGAGCTTCATGCCTTCTTCGCATGATGCTGGAAGCAATAAATGGAGTGATATCGCAACTCCTCGTCCAGCAATGAACCCTATAGTTTACCTTCCTCGACTCTTTTTCCTCCACTCTATTTCACTTCTCATCTAGATCCTATGCTACATCTTCTTCCTCCCGTGATTTCACCATACAACTTCTTTAATGAAGCCCCAAAAATCTGCTAGAGTAAGCCCTCAATGACCCATTAATGAGATAAAAGTTATTGTTTTATCATGTTCATCTGAATGAAATGAAAAATTGAGTGAATGCACTTTATTATTAAGGTCCCTTTGTACAATTATGTTATGTACAATGGTGATATTGAATACCTTGCAGTTGGGAGGACACAACTGACCTCAAATATGTGATATTCAATAAAGATCTCTAGTCTATGAAAGAGATGACAATCATTCTCTAAAGATCAATTTCCAACCGATTTCTTGATGCAAACACTCTACATAAAAATGGAGAGTCGGAAGTGTTGGAATAATCTGGTCAAAGAGTTGACTTGATGAGGTCTAGAGAAGCTAATACCTGAATCATAACAGTCACAATTTGACACACATCCTTTGACCTAATAGATATAATCATTTATATGACTGAGTATGCACATTTGACAGACCATAAGGTTGGTGACCTAGCCAAGGTCCATATGCTGATGAGTTTGTGTGCATATGAAGTCTTATGAGATGTATGATTTCTCGAATGAATCATACAAGTTCATAGTTGACGAATCAGGAGACAGAGCAGACTCATGATATATTTTTGGGATAAAATGAATTCCAAGCATGGTTGTCTTATTTTTGTAAAGAAACACAAATTCATGATATTAATATATGCTTTTGGAAAATACATAATAAACATTGTCACCCGATTATAAAATGAGAAATATATTTATACATTATGAAGAAGGTAATCAAACCAGGGTTTGAGCTTTAGACTTACGAAAATCTTCCAGTATGAAGGACGAATGAGTATAAGGAATACTCAGGGTTACACATATTGTAATGGATCATCTACCATGACACTTCCCTTTCGAGGGAGTAATGAAACATGATGGATTTTAGTGACTCCATTTATCTAGATGATTTATGATTTAATTGGATTAAATCACAATTCATTTGAATCGAATTTCCAATTCCAATTCCAATTTCAATGTTTAAATGTTGGAAACAGATTTGATCATGGAAATGGAAATATACAAGATCCTTGAGCTCATTTCTTAGCTCTAGATGATTTGGAATATGATTAGAAATGGTCAAGGAAGCTAGATTGAACTCACTGACACTTACTCCAGCTCATGGAGAGTGTGACAGGTTTCATTGAGCTCACTGAGAGTGTAAAGTGTTAGATTTCGAGCTCAATATTCATAGGTGACAGATTTTTGCAAAAATGGTATAAACAACGAAATTGTATAGTTATACACATTTCAAGTCACTATACAATGATAGTATAATCTCCCAGACATTATTTCCATGTATCTGCGTTTGTATCTCATGAGTCCTCATTGTATTAGGACTCATACCTATTGATGTCAATATTGTAATAATAATAATTATTACAAGTGCAATTTTATGAATACAATTCACAAACATATCCCATTAATTAATGTTATTAATGATTTACAATAATTAATATTTATATGGATGTGATTCATATAAATATTTACGTAAATATGACTTACAAAAGTTTTCCAAGGTATGAGATTATGTCAATTTGATTCACATTTTTTGTAGACGTAATTAGGTTTACATTTAATTTCGTGCTCATGAATATGATTCATAAGCTATAAGGATTATTTTCACAATTTATCCAATATTGGTAATGTGATTGTCAAGTTAACTAATTGATAAATAAAATGCAACAACATTGATTATATTTAGTCAACGTTGGTTTGTGTATTAAATACACATAGCACCATATTCTTGAGTCCTATTTCTAATAATACTATATATTGTTTAAATATTTATTGCAAAATAATTCAATAAATTAGCAACAAATACATTCCACATAAGAAGTTGGTTGTCCTTGTGTGATGACACATGGCGCCACAACAAAGAGTCATTGAGATGAATTCTTGATTGATTTGTTGCTCGATTTGTTAATTAAATTATTTTGAGATAAAAGTGTGATAATAGTATTGTTGAATACAAATTTAGACTTAAGCCTGTGATAAACAATACAAGGGCATCGTTATACACACATACTTGAAGAGAAGACTCTTCAATAGCCACATACAATGTGTATAAAAGGAGAGTAAGACTCTCTCTTTTATACACTTGTTTTTTGGAGAGAAATAGTCCTTAGAATTTCATTCCCTTCAGATTTAGAAGAGTCTTAAGAGTCTTCATATCTCAAACTCCTCTTCTTGTTGCCGTATACGACATCTAAGTTTTTGGGAAGCAACGCGACTCATCATTGTGCCCACGAGAGATGCAAACGTGGATCAGACTTGGATCAGGAAGTCGCTTACCTTAGAGACACATTTCAAGTGGAAACCCCAATCAGTTCTTTATATTCATTATGAATATCATAAATTATTTTGGAAATTATTTCCTTTTAATTTATAATTTCTGAACGCACAAATCGTCGTGTCGCATTCACTAGTTCAAATGATGAACTAACATTGTTTTGGCAAATTGTTTGCAAAATATTCCACATTTCTATGATGTGTGGAAAATAAATTTTTTATTTACTTACCATCATTAGTTTAGAGGATCTGTATTGCATCCAAGTACAATGATCAATCGACTAGATTATCCCGATTATTGGGCACATTGTCTTGCTATAATTTTAACGATTCGAATGATTTGGAAACATTCAAGGTTAATAATTCTCCCCAGTTTTAGATATATTTTTGAGATATATATGAGGTCTAGAAGGTCTGGACTCATAACCAAAAGATTCACCAATTGTTGGTGTAATTTGAGAGAAGAATCGTATGTTAAAATGATTACAGACTCTGATTTTGATTAAAGATCGTAGCACTAAAATTATGAGTTTTTAGATACTAATTTTTTATAATATAAGATGATAAAATACTGATTAATAAGACAAAAATCATGTTCCAGTCAATGCGAAAAAGTTTCATGCGATTCTGATCGGGCGTCCTCGAGAAATTGGATTTTGAAAGATAACTAGACAGTCTTATTGACTTTTTTCTCATATTTTAGGAGTCAAAATTGATGTAAATTTCTTTGATACATTTACATCAAGGATTCAGACTCATATATTAGAAATACCAGGGGTCACAACGAGTTTTAAGTTCAAGTTATATGATGTTTCTAGATTGAAGTGCAATGGCCGTTGCTTGCAAATTCGAATCCAAAATCATTGTTTGTTTATTGTGAAAATGTGCAATAAAATAGATTGATATTTTATTTGACATTTTCACTATTTAATTGTGAAATTAAATTCTTACAATGATATTATAAAATGGGGAATTAATTTGATTGATTTCACAAATTATCCAGATAGTTGCATTATACATCTTTCGCAATTGAAATTCTATTGATTCAAAGAATTGTTCTAGATTGTTGCACTTCATCTTTTGGAAAAAGGAGTTTTCAAATTCACAAAGTATCTATATTGTTGCATTTGACATTTTGGGAAATAAAAAAGATTTTGGATATGCTATTTACTACATAATATCAAATATGGTCAAAAGATCGATATAACCTCATCACTACAATAAGTACTGATTATGTTTTCTCAAATTGAATGGATGAAGTTGTCTAAGATGTAGGAATGCTAATGGGTTACTTATTAGTACCCTATGCCACATTTATAGTCGAAGGGCTCACTGTTAGCATTGTTTGTCCGACCTGGCTTGATCCGTTTCGATGAAAGATGGCACGAGGAGTCATGGCATAATTTAACAACTAAAATTGGAGCATCAAATTGTTCGATGTGAGGGTGTAATACTATATGGTAACATCAAGTGCATAAAAGAATCAAACCCTAACTAGGATTGCTTAAGAGTTGTTGTTTTTATTATATTGAACTAAGATAATAAGCATGTATCCTAGCTCTATCCCTTAGATTAATCATGATAATATGATTTGAAATGATTAATCAATAATTTAAATTTGACATGGACCATGTCATATGATGACATCCATGGTCTCCTGTCATTGCGAAGAATTTGTCACAATGGGTTGTATTTTTGGAGAATCTCATGCATAGTCATGACTCTTAAATAAAAATAGCCATGGAATCGGGTTCTTCATTTCTTGAAAGAGATTGGATGAATGTGTAGTGTCCCCAATGTTGTTCCCCATATTATTAAGGCAGTATTGTATTGCACATAGCGTAATTTGATATTCGCTTATTGACGGTTTGTTTAGGAGACAACATGCTAATTCCATATAAGTTAGGGTGTGGGTGTTAAAGACCGAACTGAGAATACAAGTTGCACTTGTATGGTGGAAAGAGTTCCTGCTTCTTTCATCATAGTTTCATTTTTCTCATATTATTGGGGTGCAATGAAAATGGAAAGAAGAGTGAGATCTTGTAGTGAGACCTTTGGTTAACCTGCCTCAATCTTTGAAATCTAATAAGTGAAAACATTTCAAAGTACAAAAAATAGTACAACTCTTTATTTAAAAATATTAAATTATTTGATTTCATTAATCAAGATATTAAACTGTATTTTACGTTCTTTTTATTTCAGACGAACTCTCTCAATCCACTTAACAATCGGCTTAAGGTCAAATAGTTGACTGGTCCAAATTATTCGGGTTGGATACACAAATTGGAACTCATACATGAGACAAACTACATAGCATATGCTCTCATATGTGATGGATGAAAACCGTTAAACAAAGGATGCATGTGAGTTCAAGAAGAAATGGGACTGGGATCATTCGACGCTCGTTGCTACATTCTTATATCATTGTTCAATGTGCTTCAGAAGAAACATATAGAAATTGAATCGCTCCTAACATCCTCCTGAATCTAAAGGAGATGTATGGAGATGTGAGTCACACACTTTCTATATTAAAATACATTGAGGATATTATGAAGAATAAATCTAACTCTAGCAGTTCATTGTTTGCACGGATTAAAGGGAAACGTGAGAGGATGTGTGGATTTCGGAAGGGTCCAAATTGAGAGAATAAAAAATGTAAAACTATTGATCAATCTTCTAAAGCTTCAACACATCTGACATCCATTGAGATGTATGTCAACCATCACACCAATAAGCAAAAATTCTGGAGGAGTAACCATCCAGAATATCTAAAGTCCTTAGAGAAGGACAAAAGTTTAACACTGTCAAATAAGAAATCTAAATTTATCGTTGAAACCAACTTACTCATAGCATGAGACGGAAGTTGTATTGTTGATTTTGGTGCTTCTTTACTTGTATGAAATTAGTTGCATTTGTTTTAAGACACCATAAATCTGGATGAAGGGGAGACAGTCATCCAGATGGGATCCGAAGCAATTGCCACAACGATCGTCATTGAGACATGTAGACTATCATTATGTAGTGGGGAGTCCTTGATATTACTGATTGTCTCTATGTACCGAATGTTAGAAGGAACTTAGAATCCGTATATAAGCTGGTTAGGCATGGATACACTTTCCTTTTTAGTAGTAAACTTATCATAAATTGTTATGGTAATTTTATAGTAGATGGTTCTCTAACATCTGGTGGACACTATGAATTGAACATGCATTGTGTTATGAATATCAATACCACTTATTACATTAACATTAGCAATAATGTCAAAACCCCTAAACGATGAAGGGATGATGTAGATAACTTAACTATGACCTGATGTCAAAGACTTCAGCATGTGTCAGTTGATAGTTTCAAGAGATCAGTGAAGGACAGATATTTGTATTTTCAAGAAGTTCGTGATTTACTGACATGAGAACATTGTATTCGTGGGAAAATGTCCAGAGCACACTTCTCCAAAAATAGTGAACTATGCGAAGGTATATTGGACCTGATATATAGTAAGGTACGTCGTCCCATTCATAATATGACTCAAAATGGTTTTGTCTTATTGTTACGTCACAAACATGAACCATTTATGAATTTCAATGAATTCATGGGTTTGGTTGAGAACCAAACATGAAAGAAGATAAACAGATTTGATATGACTAAGGTGGTGAATACCTCTCAAATGAATTCAAAGAATACCTTAAATGGAGAGGAACTATTTACAACCTCAATCCTCCAAATACTCCTCAACTAAATGGAGTTTAAGAGAGATGTAATAGAACCATGTTTGACATGGTACAATCAATGATGAGTAGATAAACTTACCTCTCAATTGTTGGGAACATGCAATGGACACCGTAGCTTATGTCCTATTAGACAAGATTCCATCTAAATATGTACCTAACCCCTCATGAGCTTTAGTATGGTACCAAGCCAAGCGTATGACACTTGAGGATTTGGTGTTGTTTGGTCCATGTTAAAAATGTGGATGCAAGCAAGTTGAAATCTTGCACTAGAGAGTGCTACTTCATTGGATACATAAAGAACGGTATTGTATACCAAATATTATACTGTGACTCAAAGGTATTTATTTCTATAGACATCAAATTTATAGAAGCTGAATTCCGTAGATGTCAACAAAATAATGAAGTTAAGGAAACTAATTGAATCTAGTGAGATGAGTGAGGTTCATACAACAGAAATTGAAGAGATAATTGAAGATAACATGATCGTACCACCTAGAAGGAGTTATAAGATTGTAATACAACCAAAAAGGTACGAATTCCTTATATTAGAAGATTATGAGATGATCCAACTTCATTCCATGAAGATTTAGGGTGATCTCTATGGACCCTCAAAGATCCACCTAAAGCGGTCAAACATATTTGGTGCAAATGGATAATCAAGAAAAAGAGGGGACCCGATGGGAAGGTAGAGACCTTTAAAGCATGCCTCATAGGCAAGGGTTACACACATAGAGAAGGAATCGATTACGATGAGACATTCACTTATGTGGCCATTCTCAAATCCATTAGGACATTTCTTACAATAGTTGCAAACTTAGACTTCGAAATCTATCAGAGGGATGTCAAGACCACTTATCTCAATGGATTCCTCGAAGAGGACATCTATGTGAAGCAGCCCTAGGGATTCATAGATGATGAAGGAAAAGTGTGCAAGATAAAGAAATCCATCTATGTTCTTAAATAAGCTTCTCGTAGTTGGAACATCCGATTCGATGAAACTATAAATAGTTATGATTTTGTACAGAAACTGGATGAACCATGTGTGTGTAAAAGAAGCTTATTGTGATCACTATCGTGTTCATTGTGCTTTATGTGATGACATCGTTATCACTGGGAATTATACATGTATGATGACTAGTGTTAAAATCTGGTTGTCCAATGCATTTGAGATGAAAAATCTCAGAGAAGCCTCTCACATCTTGGGTCTGAAATTTTTCAAAAATAGACAAAATAGGATATTGGGACTGTCAAAACAAAGACACATCGATAATATCTTGGAAAGATTCAGTATGAATAATTACAATATAGGCTTCCTTCTCTTACAACATGGTATTCACCTATCTAAAGGAATGGCTCCTCAAACTATTGTGGAAAAGAAATCCATGATCAAATGCACTTACGCATTAGCTGTGAGAAGTCTGATGTATGCCATGATGTGTATTAGACCACATATCTACCACGTAGTGGGAGTGGTAGGCTGTTACCAATCCTCCCAAGTAGAGAAACATTGTACTGTAATGAAGAGCATCTTCTAATACCTAAGAAAAACTCAAGACTACATTTTGGCATTTGGAAATAATGATCTCTAAGTCTTAGGGTACATTGATTCAAATTTGCATTTAGATGTAGAGGATAGGTAGCCAACTTCAGGGTTCTTATTTTTTGTTGGGCAGTAGTGTTATGTGCGCTAAGTGTAGTAAGAAGCAGGACACACCAAAGAAAAGCATTGGCTACATAAGATGTAGAAACTACATTGGATATAGTTGATGTCCACTTGGGGCATGTATGTTTGTAACAAAACTTGGCATAGACGCCAGTGGTAAAGTGACTAATCAACTTACTAAGTTATTTGACAAGCAGTCAATGACTAGCACAATGAATATGGGGCTAAGAATGATGAATCTGTGATTCATCACTCTAAAAGTTGAAAATAGATCTTCGTGACTTAATAATTAGTTGCATTTCTCCATCTATTTTGCATTATTATCATTCATGCACTTAAAAATAATATTTTCATTTTAGAATGCATAATTTCATGAATAAGAAGCCTAAATTCTTTTGTACATTATCACTTGTATATTACTCTATTTTCCAATATTTTTTATATTTTTTACTAATTCAAAACAAATAAAATCAACTCTGTTGTGTACAGATTACTAACACCAATAAAATAAAATACAAAAAAATACTAACTTGTAAATTTGCTAATTAAAACCCAAATCCTAGTTTAGAAACTAAAAGGCGACGAAGTGGATATCTCTCTTATACAATCTATATGGACCTCTACTCACTTTTGAATTAATGTAGAATCAATTATACACAATAAAATACCAAATTCAAGAGAATCAGAGTTTATATTTGAAACATGGGTTTTGGAGCCTCATTGTATATTGTACATATTGCCTAATTTCATCATATTATTATACATATAAAATAATCCTTTTTAATATATTAATTTTGCATTAGATTTCTTTTATTTATGTCTTAACAAAACATGCAAAAATCTAGATAAAAATTGAATCAAAAAATAAAGAAAATAAATTGACCTGGGTCTGCGTAATTAGTTTGGTCATATGTCCCCTTTATTTTATTTCTTTATTTCCTTATTTACTAAAAAAATAAATCAATTAGTAAATATTAATTTTATATTTTATCTGACTTTAATTTGATTTTTATCTTATTTAAAAATATTAAAAATTTACAAAATACAAATATCAATATTTCACATACACGTACACCAAAAAATACATTTTGTACATATGATACATTTTGGTTTTGGGTCTCATGAAAGTTTTAGATCTCGTCGAGATGAGCAAGTTTCATGTTGACTACTTCTTTATTTGACTTCTTTGGTATATATTTCTTGATTTTTTTTTTTGTATCTTCAGGGACGGACACGTGGTCGCTCTTAGAGCCACCACATGTCACCCCCATTTTTATTTTCTTTTAATTTTATATTATAATTTCCTTTTTCATAAATTGTTATTTTAAGTATTATTATTCTTAATTTTTTTCTTATATATTTTTATTTTAGGTATTTATTTATTATTTCTATTTTCTTTTCTTCTAATTTTATTATTTATTTATTACTATTTTATGTATTTATTTATTATTTTAGTAATTTATTATTTATTTTATATTTATAATTTATTTTTCTTTTTTATTCAATTTATTTTTTTTCTGACTTGGACATTTTTCTCCCTCTTACGACCTACACCCATCCTCATATGCCTTGCGAGGCACGACCACAATTGACGCACCTCCTCTGTGTTACCTGCATGTCGCCTGCCCCACTCCCCTGCATCCTCCGCCTTCTTTTTCAGATGATGGCCGTCACACTGCCACTCCCTCCACACATCTTGCAGCCACAACACACTCGCCCACGATCTGCATCCGCACCCATTTCAATCTCCTTAAACCAAGCTATGATCTATACATTTGCTTCGGTTACCCCCCATCACACCCATATGCCAACTAAAAGAATCGGACCCCTAGCTCTGTCCTCCATCTCGGTGATAGTGAGGTGAGTGTCCACATCGAGCGATAATCAGGTTCGATCCAACAAGATCTAGGGAGACCATCCAGTCTCCTTGTCGTGGAGCTTCCAAAGCATCGTTGAGCTCGGCCTCCTGCCATGGCCTCGAGCAACGACCAACCAGAGCTTTACGGTCCAACCATCCCCAGGTATACCCTTTTTTTCTTCTCCTTGCTCTTCTTCTTTATACTCTTTAGTCTTCTCCTATGACCTTCTTCATCCATTCTTTCCCTTCCCTTTATTCCTCTTCCTTAATCTCCATTGTCACCATCCACCTTCTAGCACATTCGCTCTGCCTCTCTAATCTGGTCACCATTGTACTTCATAGCACGAGCTCCTTAACTTGGTGCACACATCCTCTCTGGTCATGCTCTGCTAAGCCTAGGTTCTGCCATCACAGGTCACCCTCGTATAGGCCTCGACCGCAGATCCACCGAGTTCCTCCACTACTTGCCCAACCATCACCCTACTCCTCGCTTCTCCATTATATTAACCTATACAATTCAATCGACCGATTCGACTCCATCGCTCAGGCACTGATGAATATGCATTTCATCATCTTTATTCATTTATTTTAGCTTAAAATCTCATATTAAACACACACACACACACATATATATATAACACTAACTCCATATTCTTACTAACTTGCATCTGTGTATAAATATCGTACACTTCTTATCATTTTAACCTAAAATAAATAAATAAAGTAAGAAAGGAAAAATAATGAAAAGAATATAAAAAAGCAAGATTGTATATATATAATAGATACATGCTGACTCGAACCCCGAGAAAATTCAAGACTTGACCTGATCGACCAGGAATAAAGTAGTGGGAGATAGAGTCTGTATTAAGAAAATCCAAAAAAAAATTGTGTGTAGTGTATATATGTATACTACACTAATTTATTTGTATGTAAATTGACCTCAAATCAAATAGTTTTCAAAATAAAAGTTGTAAATAAAAAAGTTTCCTAATTAATAAAAATAATTGCACCATCAAATCATGTACAGAATAAAAGCAACCACACATGGAAAAAGTCGCTAAGCAATGATTGAAAAAACCAATTCCGGCTCCATATGAACTCAAATTTAACAAAACTCACTTCCATTGTAGTCTAAATTAAATTATCATTAAAATGGTTGTGATTTTATAATTTCTGGAGTTACGGGTGAAAAGTTTGTTTTCTAGAGTGGTTTTGCAATTTCCCAATGTATTTGTACATATTGTTTTTTGTAAATATTTGTAAATAATTTACTAATTATTTAAAATAAAAAAAGAAAAATTTTAAAACAAAACATATTAATTAATTTGCTTATTTACCCTGTAGATAGTGTCATATATGTATATAACATATGTATATAGTTAATTTTCTTAACTAAGTACCACAAAAAATAAAAATTTTAACATTTATTTTTCAAATAAGTAAAGTGACAAAAATACAAAAAAAACTTTATTTTTTAAATATTTATCTTGCTAATTTATCTCATTTCAATTTTTCTTCTCTCTTATCTCTTATCTTCATCCAAAAATTCAAAAATTCAAACTTCAATCCCATTCTATATATTAATAAGGCTCCTTTTCCATCATTCTAATTTTATCAATCTTTGGGGAGAGGAGCCTGATCTCCGAGTGTTTTCTTTTCGCAGAAGGGTGCCTAGCCTACGAGTCGTCCGGTGACATCGAGTCAGTCTTCGTCGAGGTGATTAAGATCATTTCTGCTCCTATGGTGAGATCCATTTTCTATTATTTCTATCATAGGTTAATCTTAGTTTGTTTACGTGCATTTTTTTTCGTCATCCTTTTTTTCTAGTTTTTAAAATCCATGATTTGATCCATCGCCGACTCGATTTTTCATTTCACATCTCGATCTATTCACGTTCTTTTCTACCTATCACGATCTCTCAACTTCGGCCATGCATGGTCGTCGTAGACTCGGATCCATGAAGGATATGGGATAATCCTCAAGCTCATCATGGAAGTGTGGGCGTCGTATCGAATACGACGAAGAACGACTGGTCAAACTAGTTGTTCTGTGCAATGGAATTTAAAAAATTTCATGCGATGAAACCACATGATCCAAGAACGATTCTCGGATCGTTTCATCTAGAACCACAACAATTATAAAGGAATACCTCTTGAAGTCTGGCTGATCGAGTCTCTACGAAAAGAGACCTCATGTCTCAAGTCCGATCATCAGAGAAGAAGCTTGCGAGCGCAGGGATGAATCACGTGATCCTCGCAATCCAACGAGTTGATCTAAGCACGGTGAAATCTTGATCTCGTTGTACGAGATCGAATGTCTTCTTCGTGAGCGTAGCACTCCAAGAAGACGAAGAACCGAAGAATGTCGAAGCAGCGGCACGGCGGTGAAGGCGATAATGAAGCTCTCCTCTAGGGTTTCGGTGGTCGGCCACCAAAGAGAGAGGGAGAGGGTAGATGTGTGGAATGAGAGAGAGATGTGCTTCAAAAGCATAGCATTAGAGATCATGGTATGCCTCTCTATTTATAGGGTTTTGGGATCCATGGATCTCAATCCATGGGACACATAAAATCAATGGATGAGATTGATTTATGTTTAATCCAATGGTCAAGATTGCTGTTGGTAAAAGCCAACAACTAATAGTTTAATTTAGATCAAATATATTTAACAAATCAAATATAAATCAATCCTAAATCAAACTAATCAAATGAAGGAGATTAACCAACATGGAGATTGCATCCCCATGGATTATGGTGGACGGCCACCAATTTCCATATTGGTCATGGTGGCTGTCCACTTGATTCCAAGTGGAAGTAATCTCATGAGATTTCATGAGATTGCATATTTTTATGAAATCTCCTTTATTTAATCCAACAACTTTTGTTGTGATTTATTCTTCAAAAATAAATCATAATTAATTTTGAGAATATTGCAATCTTACCATTGGAAATTTGTGAATCACATTCACAACCCAAAACAAAATATAATTTACATTTTCAATTAATTACACAATGTGTATCCAATATACCTCAATAATTAATTTACAAATATAAATTATAATTAGTTCTCTCTAATACATTATAAATCACATTTATGATATTTTATGAATAATTAGATATTGCAATCCATATTATTCTTATCCATAACAATTAAATCACATTTAATTATATTGGATAATTTCCAAATACATCAAGATAATTAAATCACATTTAATTATCATTCTCTTAATGATTAGATATATTCCAACTATGGAATTATTCTTGAACCCTTTCAAGAATAATGCGATTTCTCTGCAGATGCTTGGAGATAAGGACAGGGTGATTGTATTGCTCCACGAATAGTGACTTGGATATTGAGATCACATCTCAAATCCATATCTCATGGACCTCCAATAGATGCTTGATTAAATCTAGGCCGTAATCCTAATATTCTCATTGCATCTGAATCTCATTCAGATCAATGTCCAATATATGGACTAAGATTAGGTCACTTCTCTACTGAGATGAGTCACTAAAATCCAAACTTGTTTCATCACTCCCTCGGAATGGAAGCATCATGGTTATACAATCGTTTATGATCATATCACCCTCAGGTATTCCCAATACTTGTACATTCTGCAAACTAGAATACCTTTGGTCATCCTGAAGATGTATATCACTTTTACACTGTCATCTTCAGGGTTTGATCACTAAGTTTCTCAATCTTGGTCTTTTGGGATTTGATATAGATCATATGCTTTCACAAAGCATATATCTTACCTTCAAATTCATGTCATGCTTCCAAAGCATGACGGCAATGCATGCAATTTGATCAGTCCCAATACCTCATGAGTGAGCTCATGTCTCCCGATTCACAAGTGAACCTGTATGATCCCTTTGAGAGATCGTATTACTCATATGTCCTTACATGCACACCAGCTCGTCGGTGTATAGACCTGGGTTAGGTCATCAACCTAATGGTCTGCCAAATGTACATACTCAGACATATAGTAACACATCAGTCTCTGGTCAGACGATGCATATCTATGATGTGAAATGATTCAACATAGGTCTTTGGTTATCTCGATCTCGTTCAGTCAACCCATTGACTCAACTAATCTGACACCTCCGAATCACTATTCCCATGCAGAGGACCGGCATCAAGTGGTCGATCAGATATAAGCCTAATGAGAAAGGATTGCCATCTCCTACTCGGGGGAGAACATCACTTAACAATCATTTGATGATGCTTGATGAGTCCTCTATCTAACTCCTTAGATATTCATCCAAGCATCAGCCTCTATGATTCAATCAATGAATCAACAGCTGCATGATTATTAAGTTGGCTATGGTACAAAATCCTAATTGTACTAAGGGACCTATTATGCAAATTATTTATTCTTCATTTCAGATCAGGGAATGAAATCCCCAATAACATTTATTGCATAATGTCTCGTCGTGGGCCCGCATGTCCAACAATCTCCCACTAGCCCAAAGAGCCATTAATGGGATTAATCATTTAAACCCACACTCCTGTGACAATCATAGGCTATTTAGAAAATAGCTAGGCAAGTTGATCAGTCACTCTGTTCCCAAGAGAATACGCCAAGTCCTTTTACGGCACTTGCATATCCCCTAGTAACAGTGCTCGCATCCAATGCGAATGTTGCATCATATGCAACCAATACTCAATTTTGTTATAGTGTCCTTTACACTATAGCTCAATAATATTATAAGCAGTATGTACATAATC
Organism: Ottelia alismoides; assembly: GCA_037367405.1. Lineage (NCBI taxonomy): Eukaryota > Viridiplantae > Streptophyta > Magnoliopsida > Alismatales > Hydrocharitaceae > Ottelia > Ottelia alismoides. The sequence continues at coordinate 212,649 of JAZKJV010005737.1, forward strand.
CTTATCAGAATATCTTTATTCCTAGAGATCTCTATCTTCTAAGGTATCTACAGTTAAGACCCTTATAGATCACTATCTACAAGGTCTTAAACTTTTGAAGATAAGACTTTGAGATCACTATCTCCAAGTTTCATCATCTTTGAAGACATTGTTATTACTACAATCAACTGTTTAATCATCATAGTTGGATCAGTAACCGTTTACTACTCCCGCTGCATGGCAGACATCTGGCTTTGGTACACATCTAGCATACACCCGGATTCTTGAAACTAATGCACAAGGGAAAGCAGTTTTAGCATTCACATCGTAAACTCTTTGAGGTGCTATTCCTTTAGATAGGTCAGTACCATATCTTGAGGGAAAGAATCCTTTCTTGGAATTTTCCATGGAAATGTCCAAGGTATACCATTAATGTGACGCTCCCAATACCCTCTTTTATTTTCTTCTGAACAACTTCAGAACTAAGATCTAAAAGGTATCCTTGAGATCATATCTCAAGGTATGGAACAACTAGATTATAAAACACTTATCATTATCATACTTAGATCATTCCAAATGATTAGGATATCTATATTTAGCACGATGAATACAATGGCACTCCCACTAAACTTCACATGGTTTATGAAGATTCTATCTGAAACCATATCATTTATGATTTCATCAAATCCAATATTCCAACTACAAGAAGCATATTTGAGTCCATAGATGGAGTTCTCTAGCTTGCACACCTTTCTTTCCTCAACCATGAAGCCCTGGGGCTACTTCATGTGAATATCCTCAGAGAGGTATTCATAGAGGAATGCAATCTTGACTCACATCATGAATATGTCATAGTAAAGTTGTGTAGCTATGGTTAGAAATATTCTGATGGGTTAAAGCGAGGTCACTGGAGAGTAAGTCTCATCGCAAGCAATGTCATTTCTTCGGTGTGCAGCTCATGGCCACGAACCGTGCTTTGAAGGTCTCTACCATTTCATCAGGTTTCCTCTTTCTCTTGAAGATCCATTTACACCTTAATGTGTCTTACCCATATAGGTGGATCCTCGAGGGTCCATATACAACACTTGTATATGAAGTCTACTTTAGACTCTTTTGCTAACATCCATCTTTCCATGCTATGATCTTCAGAAGCTTCATCACATGAAGTCAGATGATTGTCAGATTCAACTGACACATGGAATCCATCTTATAACTTATTCGAATAGGTATTAGTGTTCATCTTTAGTTGTCCTTTTAGTTTCCAATTTTAGGAGCCTCATTATCTTCTCAATACTAAATGATTTCCTTTACTTCATTTTCATCTTGATTCTCAAGAGTCTCATCATCTGAGAATCACATTCTCAGATATGAAATCTTTTAAGAATCTCAAGTTCATAAAGTAGGTATCCAATACCATCATTTATTTTCTTAATGAAGTAGCACTCTCTATTGCTAAGTTCCATCGTACTTGCATGGAATCTTATTAGGGATATATTGTAGTCTCTACTACATATATACCTGGATACTAATAGGTAATTATGCTAAAATTCATCACTGATCAAATCATGTCATACATGATCCAATTGTATCTCCCTACAACTCTCTTGAGCTTAGGTTAATTAGGAGGAGTGAGATAAAAAATGATATTCATATTTCTATAAGGTATTCCATGAATTCATCTAATAGGTACTGACTACCTTTATTAGATCAAATTCATTTAATCTTCCTTCAATCTTTGGTTCTGAACCAAACTTGTAAAATCTTTGAACATTTCAAAGGTTTCTAAGTGAAGAGAAGAAATCTCATATCACAAATAAGAATCAATAGATATCACATATCCATAGTATTTATTCTGATAGAGATAATTCACATACATCAATATGTATGAGATCTTGAATCCCTTGACATCTTACACCATTCCAAGGAAGGGTGTATTGGACATTTATACTTTTGAATACAATATTCACAAGTATGTAAGATTTGAACCTTTAGACAATCTAAAGTTTCATCTCTCACTAGTCTATTGATCACATCAACAGACAAATGTCCAAGGCTTGATACCAGATCATTATCAAATGATCTTCATTCTCATATTGATCTTTTAAGGTTTAATTTCAGTATTAGAAATGTTAATGAACCATTCATTAATTTTCTAATTTAGTAGAGTCCATAATATTTTAGATTACTATCTGAAATATCTCCATCATGACTCTTTATGATAGGTCTATTGCAGAATTCATGTTTATTTCCAACATTTAGAAATAAATAATGAGTGTATTCTAATATCTAGGTCATAGAGACATTCTCTAAGACTAAGGGCTCTCCCACTGGAATTATGAAGTCTATCAATCCAACAGAGATTGTTTCAATTATTGCATCAATATCTATGTAAATGACTATTAAACCTAAAATCAAGTTTTATAATCTTCTAATACATATGCAACCAATTGAAAGTGCTATTAGAATAATAAGATACAATTATTAAACTTTGATCTTATCAAATAAGAAAGACAATTTCAATGATTAAATGTAGATTATTCTGATGCACTATCTGAGTCCTTCTCCAAGGATTCTAGATAGATTTGATAGTCATACTATCAACACATCATCTTATTGCAGTGTTGGCATTTATTTAATTCTTTGGATTTCATATGGAAGTCACAGAAGTATAGTCAACTCTTTGACTTTCCTTCTTACTTGGTTCCAACTCATGCTTCCACTGCGCTCCCTTTATCTATAAGCAACCATTGCTCAAGACAAAGGATCTCTTATGTTGAAATCAAAAATTTCAATGTAAGAGTATTTCAACATTTATACATGCTCAATTCAATTCATACAATATGAATAATATGAAGCATCATAGATGACCAGAGTATAGACATCAGAATGATGACACTCATCGTATCTACATCCATCTATACTCTTAAAACATTGGTTCAGGTTGGTACTCAAATAATTTGAATACATCATCTCTTATAGAGCCACCATTTTGCATGATGTAGAGAACCACATCATTCACGATTAAATGTCGAGAGCACATATGTATGCCAGAACATCTTCTTAGAATTTTATAAGGATTATTTGACAATTACGATCATCATCGACATGTCACTTCCAAAGTACATTTGATGAGTGTTCAATATTATAGAGACAAACAAACCCTAGGGTTGAAGTCCTATTGTCTATTTAATTGACATTCCTCATTATTATGAGGAAGACTTGCATATTGCAATCACATACATTATGTGTCCAACTACAAGTACAGCATCTTGATCATGGATCAAATCCATGATATTATACTGGTTATTATTGAGTATAATATTAAGGTGGGTTTATTGAAGGATTATCTGAAATAAGAAATTTTGCATATATATATATATATACACATTTTGCTCTGATTTAAGAATTTTATTTTAAAGTTGTCTTGCCTTGTGAACACTAAAAGTTCATTCCCTTAATCACTTTCAATGTAAGAGATATACTTAGCATTATATCTCAAGCAAGATTTGGGATATCCTTCCTTATCTTTTTTACATCCCAATAATATGAGAATCTGCAACTCCGATAAAAAGAAGCGGGAACATATTCCGCCTTGCAAGTCCAACTTGCATTCCCAATTCGGTGTTTAACACCTGGGCCCACCACCCCTAAGGTGATGTTAACCCATCATTAATTGAACCAACCATCAATAGGAATAGTACTCGCTATGCACAATCCAATATCGCCCCAATAATATGAGGATCCAATATTGGGGTCACTATGCATACAACCTTACTCTTTCAAGAAGCAAAGAGCCCGATCCAGACGCGCTTGCATATAGGAGCTGTCACTTCGTACATGCGTCTCCTTTATGCAATCCCTGACGACGGAAACCCTTCGCCTCGACGGGAGACCATGGATGTCACTTATGTGATCCTCCACCTCATATTCAAATTTTAATCAATTATCATGAATCATATTCATATAATTAATTCTTCAAAGGGAAATAATAACTCTATTCATAATAGAGTGTTTCAATTGTACATAATTAATTCAATCATATTAAATTAATTATCAATCCAATTCAATCAACAAAATTTATTGTTTTACTTGAATATATATATGGTATTATCTCAAAGTACGTATTAATTTGTATTTTAATAATTAGAAAAATACATCATGATCTCTTAGGCATCATTCGTTCCCTACCCGCTGTCATGTCCAGTACCGGCGGGAGTGGGACGGACCGTAACCGGTGCGACCCGCTACCCCAGCGATCCCCGACTAGACACCAACTCCGCCTCGGGGAAAAATAATGCCGAGTCAATCACTATGTACTTGAGATGATCATTGGTTCTTCAACCGAAATTATACCATATAGCAATAATCAAAACATTTTTGATTATAAGGAAATTTACTAGACAAATTCCCAATCCTATTCAAGCAAGGAGTTTGATGATTGTGTTTCCAATTATGATCTAGATCAAATCTAATCAATATATTGGTCGAGGCCAAGTCAATTAAGGAAATAACCATCATTAAACAATTTCTCAAATATTTTCCATAATTATTTCATGAAATTAACAATTAATTTCACTAATTGACAATCACATGGTTCTTGATTAGGACTGTAATTTCAGCAGTGATTCCTACTTACTAAAAATTAACATATCTCAATCAATTTAAATCCGCATTAGACAAAATCAATTTTCAAAGATGGCTAATTTGATTTAGGACAGAATCTAAGTAATATTTCACGGATTTCGAAGCAGATCAAAACAGTAATTAACTCATTAATCATGTTAAGATTCACAGTTCCCACAACAGTGAATGCATGTTCATTAAAACAACCATATCTTGAGCAAACAGAATCCAAATTACGTAAACTCAGATCCTATGGTTTCCTTATTTAATTTTGAACAAAATCCAAGTGATTAATATGCGTTTAATCATTTTAAACAGGGAAGAATTTATTCTCTAAACAGATGTGCGAATATCAAATGCGACAAAAACACTTTCGCAACCTTAACGAACCCAAGTCGTTCTAGGTTTACGGATCGTATCCAAAACCTTCGACCTAAGGCTCTGATACCACATGAAGGATATGGGATAATCCTCAAGCGCATCACTGAAGCGTGAGCATCGTATCGAATATGATGAAGAACGACTAGTCGAACTCGTTGTTCTGTGCATCGGAATTTTAAAAATTTTATGCGATGAAACCACATGATCCAAGAACGATTCTGGGATCGTTTCATCTAGAACCACAACAAGTATAAAGGAATACCTCTTGAAGCGTGGTTGATCGAGTCTCTATGAAAAGAGACCTCCTGTCTCAAGTCCGATCATTAGAGAAGAAGCTTGCGAGCGTGGGGATGAGCCACGTAATCCTCGCAATCCAACGAGTTGATCCTAGCATGGTGAACTCCTGATATCGTCGTACGAGATAGAATGTCTTCTTCGCTCACGTAGAACTCCAAGAAGACGGAGAACTGAAGAATGTGGAAGCGGCGGCACGGCGGTGAAGGCGACGATGAAGCTCTCCTCTAGGGTTTTGGTGGTCAACCACCAAAGAGAGAGGGAGAGGGTAGACGTGTGGAATGAGACAGAGAGAGATGTGCTTCAAAAGCATATCATTGGAGAACATGGTATGACTCTCTATTTATAGGGTTTTGGGATCCATGGATCTCAATCCATGGGACACATAAAATCAATGGATGAGATTGATTTATGTTTAATCCAATGGTCAAGATTGTTGTTGGTAAAAGCCAACAACTAATAGTTTAATTTACATCAAATATATGTGACAAATCAAATATAAATCAATATTAAATCAAACCAATCAAATAAAGGAGATTAACCAACATGGTGATTGCATCCCCATGGATTATGATGGACGGCCACCAATTTTCAGATTGGTCATGGTGGCCGTCCACTTGATTCCAAGGGGAAGAAATCTCATGAGATTTCATGAGATTGCATATTTCCATGGAAATCTCCATTATTTTATCCAACAACTTTTTTTGTGATTTATTCTTCAAAAAAAATTCATAATTAATTTTGAGAATATTACAATCTTACCATTAGAAATTTGTGAATCACATTCACAACCCAAAATAAAATATAATTTACATTTTCAATTAATTACACAATGTGTATCCAATACACATCAATAATTAATTAACAAATATAAAGTATAATTAGCTCTCTCTAATACATTATAAATCACATTTGTAATATATTATGAATAATTGGATATTGCTATCCACATTATTCTTATCCATAATAATTAAATCACATTTAATTATATTGGATAATTTCCACATACATCAAGATAATTAAATCACATTTAATTTTCATTCTCTTAATGCTTAGATATATTTCAACTATGTAATTATTCTTGAACCCTTTCAAGAATAATGTGATTTCTCTGCAGATACTTGGAGATAAGGACATTGCGATTGTATTGTTCCATGTATAGTGACTTGGATATTGAGATCACATCTCAAATCCAGATCTCATGGACCTCCCATAGATGCTTGATTAAATCAAGGCCGTAAACCTAATCTTCTCATTGCATCTGAATCTCATTCTGATCAATGTCCAGTATATGGACTAAGATGAGGTCACTTATCTACTGAGATGAGTCACTAAAATCCAAATCTGTTTCATCACTCCCTCATAGTAGAAGCATCATGGATATACAATCGTTTATGACCATATCACCATCAGGTAATCCCAATACCTGTACATCCTGCATACTGGAAGACCTATGATCATCCTGAAGATATAGATCACATTTACACTGTCATCTTCAGGGTTTGATCACTAAGTTTCTCAATCTTTGTCTTTTGGAATTCGGTATAGATCATATGCTTTCACAAAACACATATCTTACCTTCAAATTCATGTCATGCTTCCAAAGCATGACAACCATGCATGGAATTTGATCAGTCCCAATATCTCATGAGTGAGCTCATGTTTCCCGGTTCACAAGTGAACCTGTATGATCCCTTTGAGAGATCCTATTACACATATGTCCTAACATGCACACCAGCTCGCCGATGTATAGACCTTGGTTAGGTCATCAACCTATAGTCCGCCAAATATACATACTCTGACATATAGTAACACATCTATCTCTGGTCAGAGGATGCATGCCTATGCTGTGACAACATTCAACAAAGGTCTTTAGTTATCTCGATCTTGTTAAGTCAAACCATTGACTCAACTAATCTGACACCTCCGAATCACTATTCCAATGCAGAGGACTTGCATCAAGAGGTCGGTTAGATATCAGCCTAATGAGAAAGGATTGCCATCTCCTACTCAGGATGGAGATCTTCACTTAATAATCATTTGATCATGCTTGATGAGTCCTCTATCTAACTCCTTAGATATTCATCCAAGCATCAGCCTCTATGATTCAATCAATGAATCAACATCTATATGATTATTAAGTTGGCCATGATACATAAACCTAATTGTACTAAGGGACCTATTATGCAAAATATTTATTCTTCATTTCAGATCAATGAATGTAATTCGCAATAACATTTATTGCATAATGGCTCGCAATGGGATCACATATCCAACAATCCATTCCTCATTTTTTGCCGGATCCCCATTCACTTCTCTTGTTTGATTTCAGGATCGAGCCGTCATGCTCGCATCCTCATTTGTTTATATATATAAAAAAAAGAAAAGTAGAAACCAAAAAATATATATTTATCCTTTGTTTCTAACATTTGTTATACTGGATTAATAAAAACATAAATAAATAACTAAATAAAATTACAGAAAAAATTTCTTACATCTTTTTATTCTTCTTAAAAAATAAAAAAAATCTTTTCATTTCTGATTTTAAAAAAAGGGAAAAATAATATTAAAAAAACAAAACTTTCACCGCAACAGCGACCCTCCACGCCTTCGCCCTTCCATCCAGATCCACCAGGGCTCCGCCTGCGGCAGCCACACCACCTCCACTGCCGGTCACAACGACCGCGCGTCAGCCGAGCTCAAGCTGGGCGTGTGTCTCCCAGGCCACTCCGCCGTTGACCCACAGCTTCAGCCAGAAGCATCCCCGCGTGAGATTGACCTTGCCCCCCGTCACCGCCCACCGCGGGCTGCTCTACCAACCACAGAGTCGCAATCGCCACTATCCATGGCTGCGGAGAGTAGCTGCACCTTCCACCACTCCACCATAGCCACCGTCATGCCGCCCTCGTGTCCTACGAAGTCAACCCAATCACCATCGCCCCAGACCGCCATCTAGGCTAAGTTTCTTCACCTTGTTCACCAACCGTGAGTTGCCGACACTCACGCGAGGAGCCCCTCCTCTGCCGATCTGCAAGAGAAATAGTGGACATGACGACGCCTTCGATGTTGTGTGGAGAAGAAGCAAGGGGCAGTGCCCCTTCTTTTGTGCGGAACAAACATTAACGAAATGTGAACCTTAGGGAATAAAGATTTTTGGGAAATTTGCATAAAGCCCCTCAGGAGTTACTAAAATTACAGAAACGCCCTAGCAAATATTTTATTTAGAAAAATTACATTCACACCCTTGGACATTATCAAATTTGCAGAAACACCCCTACTAGAATCAAACACTTGCTTTGCACGTTTATTTGGTAATTTGCACTTCTCTATCAGTTATTTTATTGTCTATTATCTTTCAGTGCAAAAACAATGAACATTTGCATTTTAATCCTGTATTTCCAGACTATTTTCTTTGGTAAATAAAATTCTCAAAAATCATGCTAAGCTCCTGATGTACTTACCTTTAAACATTAAAGTTTCATTACTTTTTATCATTATTTATTATTATTAAAAAAATAAAAAAATGTCTTTTTTTCTTCCTAAAATTCAAAAAATTCATAAAAAAATAAATATTTCTCCAAAAATTCTAAAAGCATTAGAGTAGTTTTATTTCATTGTATTTTAATTTTTATCCCATTTTCATACATTAATTCTTTTCAAAATCCAAAAAATTTGAAAAACATCAAAAATCTTATAAAAATCACATAAAATTCCACCAAATTCAAAAAATCATAATTTCAGATCCAGTTTGTAGATACTTGCATATATTTCATAAAAATAATTGCCTGGAGTTTTGGGCAATAAAATATTTTTAAGTTGCAAATTACTATAGACTATGCACTGTTTCTCATTTTTGCCACTTTTGATTTTGAGAAAAAATAAAAAAACATCTGGAAATTCTACAAAAATTTCCAAATAACTATTCAAAGTCTTTAAAAACACAAAAAATTTTTCTCTGGATTTTTCTGAACATTTTTGATATTATTTAAAAATACAAAAAGAATTTGCTGTGCGTCTTTCTTAACTTGCGCATATTGTTCATTATTTGAAATAAAAAAATTGCAAAATTAAAATCACTAAAAATGTGGAAATCATAAATAAAAGTAGAAATATAAAAATTAAAAAAAAATTAAAAAGAGAAAATTTCCACAAAAACCAAGGATACTTTGCCTTTGAGATTCCTGTTTTTCTCTTAATTGATTTTTCATCGATTATTTGAATCACCCTCGGGAATTGTAGCCTCCCTGAGTTCGATCATGTCTGCTATACAGGTAAATAAGTAGCAAAAACTTTTCTCTTGCTCTACATTATTTTTTGTAATTATTTTGCAGTGAGAGAAATAAATGTGTTTGTTTGATCCGGGATTTTTTGGGGATAATGGCGACCACATATCCATTATTAAAAGGCATGTTTCGTTCGAGCGATCGACGCCTACTTACCGAAATGCCTTCTCAAGTAGCTACGCAGCCGGCCAATTCATCTCCCCGCCACTTTCATGGCCGATCAACTACGCAGTTCGAAGGTCTGAGTATCCCTTGCAGTCGTAGTTGGCTAACTGGCCTCCTTGCTTCGCCCACCGACCTCTATCTCCGTCGCCCACTTTTTCTGCCAGCGAGCTCCCACTCAACCCTCACCATCGTCGCACCCTTTCAGAATCATCACCGCATCAACTCCCCTCCACGTGTGCGACATGTCAGGTGGGGTGAAATCATACAGAGCTCCCCCTTTTTTCATCAAGCAACAAAGGTGTCCTGATTATTTGGAGTTGTCAGCAACACGTGCGACGTACGTCGCCCGATGGCAAAAATTGCAGCAATATCCCCGTAGTCATGGGTATTCCATTTCTTGCCCATTCAACATATTTATTTTATTATCAAATTTATTTTATATATTGCATACTTACCCATGTGTTTCTCTTTTAATTTGAACATCATTTTGTCATCAATTTTTAATTCTAAAAATTGCACTTTGTTAAAAAACTGTTTCTTTATCATTGTGGATAATTTATGTTTTTTTGAAATGTGATTAATTTAATATAATTAATATAATGGACAAGTGCATAATTCCTACTATGTGATCTCAAATTCATATTAAATTGATTATTGCTCTAAAAATTCTAAAAAAATCACAGTAGGTAGAATTAAATGTGTTCTATTTTGTTCCCAAAACACATTTGTTTTGCTTGCATATCGAGGCCTTAATAAATTAAATGCTAATTGAAGTAATTAATCTTTAGTTTGTTGTAGAACAATTATTTTTTGGACATTACATATTTCTCGATACCTCTCATATAGAATTATTGAGGATATCAATATTTCCAAGAAATAAATAAGTTTTTTATTATAATTAATTTTAAAATAATCAACTCTTCTAAATATTTAATATATAATAAATTCATTTTGAAATAAAAAATTCCAAAATAGTTATAGTGCATTAAGTTAACCATATTTCACATTCTGGAAATGTTTAAGGATTTTTGGACATCATTTGATTTAAAATTGCTTTAAGCTCGCTAAGCTTTCCCAATTTGAATTTTCATTATTTATTGCATAAAAATTTAAAAAAATGCCACTCTAAAAACATAGATTCTCAATCACATATTAAACAACCTAATGATAAAGTGGCCTTCGTGAGTTCGACCTTGAGCTAGCCCAAGTAAAAAAACATGACCGCTAACTTTAATCGCAAGCATAATTAGGTGTTCTTTTTATTGGTACAAATTGCCTGTCTACAACGAACACATAAAATGTTATTTTTGACAAATTAGTGAGGGAATTTCAGGCTTTATTAGATTGCATTGTTACCGGGGAGGAACAAGTTTGGTTGATTCATAGAGAAACTAGATATAAGGTTTTCCATCCCCCAAGATGTTTGACCTCATGCCTTTTTCTTGTTATTATTCCTCTCTTTTATTTCTTGCATTTTTACTTATTTTATTTTATTTTGTCTATCTCTCTCTATCCGTCATCTTACTTTTGTACGAGGGACCCGATGCGATAGAGTTTCTACGTAGGCGTCCGAGCAACTCAGGAGCATTAGATGTGTATTTTTATGGGAATAAGCCAACTGAAGGAGACACATAAAAATTAAGATTGTGTCGAGTCGTAAGAGCGTATAGAGTCTTAGGATTTTGTTTCTTCATTTATTTGATTTTTGTAATTAATTTATAATAATTTAATTAACTATACTATAGATTCCGTTTGGGATCTCGCATGTGTACCTGGGCAATGGACAATTATTTTTATGGTATGTTGAGACTTGTTTCACTCTCTGGTGAGGGTGGGACTTGACTTAAGTGGCTTGTAGGTTAGACATGCATATGCGACACTTAGAGCTTTTATTTAGGTCAAATATCATTTGCTTGTGCTCATTTAATTTAGCACAACACATTCACATTTAATAATACACACCATAGAATGTTTTATTTCGTGAAATTAGATTCATATTCTTCCCAACTAATAGATGTTCCTACTATAGTGTTGTTTCATCGCCTATATTAATTTAGCTTAAAAATTTTCAATTTTGTATTGAATCCCACATATAGAGAACGAGGATCACTGTAACCCTTCTGAACTGGGAATGCATCATTGATTTTATCGTTGCATCGGCTTTTGTCGACTCCCTTCCCCTTGTTTTTACAACTTAGGATGAAAGGAAATTGGTACCGATTGTCAGGCATGATGTGCTTGGTGGATTTAATTCAGTGAAATTCATAACTTAAAATCAGGGTTGTTAGTACAATTTTTCCAAACAAATTAACTAAAATTTATCTTTGTTTTTGGAAGAGCAACCCCGTCATTGTACACAGGTATCTATCTCCTGATAGAGTGGATGAGGACGCACGCATCAAGTTTAGAGTCCAAATCCTTGGACATTCCCCATAAGTCTCTGGTTTCGACCTGCAAGGGCTTGCCTTCAACTTAGAGAGATGTTTTGGTGTCTATATTCTCATTACTACCCTTAGAGGTGTGATATTGAACACGATAGGCGGGGTTGATAATCTCTTTGATTGTGATATAGCATGAGTGTACATTGGACGTCAAGAAATACACTTTGTGCGCCTATGTAAAAAGATTGTTTTATCACTTAACTAAAATAGAAAGATAACAGTCAGACCTTTGCGACCATCACCATGTTATGTTGGTGAAACTAGTATTTGCTCTTGTGTTTCTTTGTGTGTCTTTTGGTGTGTGTTATCCCCTTGTGCACTGCCACATTTTTTCCCCTCATTTCACTTTTACTTCTTCCGAAAGATGTTCGCTTATTGATATCCATATTTGAACTCTGCACGTTATATCCTCTTAACTGATTATCGATTATCTTCACCACCTCACTCTTCCATGTACCCTCTACCCCATTCTAGCTATGAAGTTAGACCTCCGATCGACATTCGAGCCTCCTTTACTTCATCACAATAGAACCCTTTCTTTGGGATGGTTCTCCCACAACCATCTTTCGTTCCCCCTCCCAACCCCAAAAATTAAGTCAAAACTCGGACTGACTTCTCCATTCTTTCGCACTTATCACCTACTCCACATTCTAACACTCTGGATCCACTTCCATCTTGTGCTAACTCACCATATTCATGAGCACTTGCTGGTATAAAAGAACCATTCGAAGAGCAAGCTACTACTAAGATAGGCGATTAGCGGAGCTATTTTCCCCAGCATACCTCATTCACTCCTCATATGAATGTTGGGACAGGTCAAGAATCACACATACACATCTTGATATGACCTTAGGATATAACAAGGTTGAAAGAACAAATGGAATGGAGAGGCCAATACTTTATGATTTTCCAAAAATGATTGACTTTAGTGATCAATATTACATGGACCAGCCCTCATACAACACATTTAGGGAGCCTACACAGAGAGTTGATTAGACTCGTGAGCTCGGTCTACAAACCACTCATATATCAGATCCATTATGCGAGGCACTGACCAATATCTGTCATATGATGGTATATACTAAACTCAACAATACATGCTAGAGTCTTGGTATGTTGAGTATGAGACTCCAAGTCCTCATTAGTATACTCCAATTGAGTAGAACTCTTCCATAAATTGTAATGAGAACTTCTTAGAGGATGATATTTCTAGACTTATCGCAAAAATTGAATCATTTGGTAATAAGTTGAGAAATATAATTGAAATATCGGGCTCAATTCCTAACAGCTTGGGAATCAAAGGGGAAAAGGAAATAAGTGGATTTGACACTAAAAACAAAGTGGACACTAGGTAACCTAGACACCCTATACGTTGGAGTATATTCTGTCTTCCTCTTCTACTGACTACTTACCTTCCAATCAAGAGTTTGCACATTCTCCCACTCCTCCTCACCTATCAATAAATCCAAAAAAATTGAAAATCCCAAAAAAAATAAATAATTGAAAACCAAAAAATCTCATAAAATTAGAAAGTGATTTAAAAAAATGGATCATTCCCTTAGGAAACCAATTGCTAAAGAACTGATTCTTAAGCTTCCCTCAATAACGACCATAGAACAATTTCCCGACCTCAAAATACTTATAAGGAATAAATTAATGCCCAAGAGGTTGGGATATAAGAGAACTAGGATTGCGATATACTTAGTGTCTATGGCAACCTCCTTTAGTGATGGGGAGAAAGATAAAGAGCTATAGAGTGAAGCGGTTGCATCGGTTCGAATATGAAATCAAAGACACCACCATTATCCATGCTAGATTGATGATGACTCATCTATGAACATCTTCCCGACCTTTGTGTTTTACAAACTCAAACTTGAACCACTTAGGAAATCGAGAGTGATCGTTCAGCTGGTTGATCGATCAATCAAACAATCGAGAGGAACCATTTCAGTCATCATTTCTTTCCTCCACTCAGAGTGGACTTTAGGATCACTGATATTGAGAATAGGGGAGAGTTCACCCAGTATCCCATATTTTTTGGATGTCGCTCTTAGTGACTATAAATTATGAGGCTCGAAAAATCATTTTTTCAGCATAGTGGGCATACCAATATCACGTGACCTTTTACAACACACTCCTTGCCAATGCGACCCACATAGACATGAAAAGTCGCGACCATCGAGAGATAGATGAGTCCTACCTCTCTACTACACCTGAGATACCGACTGTCAAGCTGACCTTTAGTTTAGATGTTTCCCACACATCAACATTTCCAGCTACTCGTATCACCACCACTATGACATTTTCTATAGAGGACTCACAAATAGAAGCTCTCTCCGAGCCGGACAACATCTTCTCTTATTGCCTTGATGATTTCAGTGATTTGACTTTTGTACCTTAACGGTTACAACCATTAACTAGAGAGATCGTAGACATTTCACAAAATCACTCCCAAAAGGAAGTTGTTTCCTCTAGTCGATCTTCTAGTGATAAGATGAAGAGCATTGATTCCTCGAGGTGTTCCCCTGAACCCCTCAAGTTGCATCGCTCCCATTGTCCTCTCCACACTTCATGTTCTATAGAATCGACTACGATGGTCTCCTATGAGCATTCCTTTTTGGAGTCCAATGATCTGATAATCATAATAGGGCATGGCAAGGTTGTTATTCAACCATATCTGAGCAAACAACATTGTGTCGATCATCGATGGACATTTCATCCTCCTTACTATTATTCTTATGGGAATCAATCCCACAACGTCACAGCTCCACACTTCGTCTTCCATCTCCGTTCATGCAAGAAGGACCATCGCAAACCTTCTTGATCTTTGTACATTCTTATTCCAACTAGTATAGTTTTCGTCTTTTTGATCTTCCCCTCTCCTGTGATTTGTATCACTCGCCCTAGATCCATATCATTATCATTTTGTGGCTATACTTAGGATGACCAGATCCTAACTACAAGGGTGAGAGTAAACTGAGTCACACCTTTTCTTTTTCTTTATTTTTCTGGTATATTTCCCAACCCCATCAGTTCTCACAATGAGTCCTTATACTTATGCTGACAAGAGCCTATAATAGGAGGGAACGGTGCCTTCCTTATATATACATTCAACCATTTCTTCTTCTCTTGACCTCGACCGCCTCATTTTTGCTCTTCTTCTAAACTTAGACATACCAAAGCCTAAGTATATGGGGGTGGGTCAACTTCTATACTTCCATTCTTTTTCACTCTCCTAAATTTAGCAAGAGCTATGTCTCTTCCTTGCTTTTTGTGCTTTGAGGACATATAACACACTAAGTATAGGGGTTTGTATATATCACACATATACATTACCCATAGCTCGTACTTTGTGTAGTTTTGTATATAATATTCATTAAATATGGGATGGGTAAAAATTGGTAAAAAAACAAGTCATTGTAAAACTTCTGAGACATAACTAAATTAATATAATGCATAAATGATGTAAAATCTGTATAATGTGTATAATACTCTATGTGTAAAACTCATATAATCTTGTAAATTCTTATGAATAATACTCTTTTGTAAATTTATTGTAAAATGGGTGGTAATACTAAAAAACAAACACACAAAAAAACTTTTGTAAAAAGGCCTCTTATTTACTCTTGCATATCATCCTTGCCTTGATTCTCTTGAAAAAAAATCATTTTGCACTTCATTAATTGCGTTTCATATCATCTGCATTTCATGTGCATATTATGCATAACAAAATGTAAGGTCTATGGGTTATGAACTGTGTTATTAATAGAAATCGAGGAGGGATATTATTTGACCTAAATTTACTTTAATTTCAGAGGAACTTCAATTGAGAAGTAGGATTTTAAGAACTTCAGGTCTTAGACTTAATTCTCCAAGTTCACAAAATAGTGTCAAGACCTGACTCTAAGTGCCTTACCCGGTCGCATCGTTCTGAGTAGACTCTTGGATAAAAATTTATTATGTACTATGCACTATAGACTTTGCTCAACTCAAATGAGGTGTTGGAAGATCGTGTGTTTCTTTCTTTGGTAACATGGACATCTAAAGACTTGAGTACGCGGTTGAAATAGAACTTCAGATGAGGGATGGACTGCTAGCACAATTTTTTTAAGACCCTGAAACATGGGTGGACCGTAAGACACGATAACCAATGGGGAACAAAATATCCACGCAATGTAACAACAATTTCTACCAAAAAGAACCTAATTCCAAAAAAATATAGAAAAAATTACATGCTTCAGATAGCCTACAGATATAATGGAGACTTGGCTACGCCGTCCAAGCTTCACAGGTATGTTGATTTAACTGGTCACTCTCCACTTATTTTCCCCTTCTCATATACTTCTTCATTTACTCGTTGTAAACTAGCACGTTCATGAACTTTGAAGTAAATACCTGACTCATCGAGGACAAGTGATGAATACATGATTCATTAACTTTTCTTATACATTTTATCTTAAAATCCTTAACAAATGCATGTAAATATCCATTAATTTTCATTTCTAATAAAAATACATTTCATGAATAAAAATGTATTTCTATGCATTATAAACATGTGAATAAATAAAAGAATAAAATGAAAAGAAAATAAAAAAGGCAGGTTGTAAATATGTATATATCTACAGTATGACTATAATAAATATAAATGTAGCTGAAGGATATATTTATATAACCCAACCCCCAAGACCAAGTCAACATGTATTGGTCCACAAACAAATAAGTAGGAGAATATAAGGAAGAAAACATCAAAAATTAACTAAATTATACACATAGAACATCATTTATTTTTTACTAATTATGTATCAAAACTTAATTGTTTTTATTTAATTCATTTTTACATATTTTTTACAAAGCTCTTCTTCTATTTATTTTTAAAAATGTATATAAAAAAATCCCAACTTGTATATATGTCAAGAAATCCAACTTTCAAGTTGCCAATTTCTCAACTTCCGAACATAATAACTTCTTTATACATATTTAAATTTCATCTACTCACCTCTAAAGTTAATAACAATAATATTCTTTAATTAATTAAGGTGATTTCATTAAAATCAGAGTCTGTTTGCAAAAAGTCTATTTAAGGACCTAATGACACCTGTGTTTCTAGTATATTTATTTTATTTCAAACATACTTTTATAGTATCATAAACTCTATAATTTTTAATTAATTTCTTTATCTAATAGGTTGTTTATAAATATTTTTACAATTTAAAACCTTCATTTTATAATATAAATAAATCAAAAACTCTAATTTATAGATGAAAATTGAATTTTGCAATATATACCTACATATATATATTAAATAAATAAATCCATTAAAAATCATACATCTCTTTTTTATTATCCTAATAATTAATAAAATATAAAAAATATATTATTTCTAATTATTAAATTAAAAATCAAAATCTTATTTTATTAGCTATACTACATACCTACTTATAAATATTCTTTTTGTAACTTATGAAACATATATTATTTATAGAAATAAATTATACCATTATATACTTAAACTAATTATTTACTATTTTTATTTTTATATTTAATTTAGACAAGGTTATTTACTACTTATTAACTATTTATTTACCTATTCCAACTTATTGTGTGCTGACACGTGTCAACACCTGGAGCTTCATCTTCAAGATTCAAAATCTGGAAGTTTGTTTCACCAGCCCAATTTCAACCACTTTTCTCGATCATGCTTCACCACTAACACCTAATCTAAACCACTGATCCCAACCTTTTAACAACTTAGATAGACGCCAACCCTTCGATCAAGTCAAACGACCTTGCGATTTCCATGTTTAATGATCTAAAGTTTGACCTTCAGAACCTAACTTCTCCTATTCCATAAACACCTGGTCGACTAGCTAACTTCTTCCCTCCGCCTTGGCCAGCCAAGGGGAGACACCATCTAAGGATGATCACACATGGAAGGAGGGTAATCAGAGGAGCCGTTTGATGAATCTGTGATTCATCAATCTAAAAGTTGAAAATAGAAGCTTGTCCCCGAATAAATAGATGCATATTTCCCTTTATAATGCATAAATAGCATTCATACATGCATACATAAAACATGCATTTTAGCACTCCATTTGAATTACATAAGAAGCCAACATCATTTGTAAAATGTCCACTCATAAAAATAAGCTCTCCCTTATACTATGTACACCTTAGTTAATAATATAAGGAAGAAAGCCAGGAATCCCCTTTGTAAAAGCACCAATAAAGCCCTAAAGCCCTTGGACCATAAAATGCCCATAGATCCCTCATACCAACTCCAAAATAGGTTCACTTTCAGATTAATACAAATTAAAAGACCTTTAAAATGAGACTAATTTCATCCAATTTGGAGCTCGTATAAAAAAGTTGGGTTTTTGGGCCTCTATGTATACTATGTATATGTATATTTGTATCCCTATATTTTTGTATCATATTTACCTCATCTCCGCTTTGGTCAACATGAAACTTGTAGTGCTCTTTAAGATCTACAACCTTCATGTTTTGAGTTTTTCCAAATTCAGCCTCCTTCTCTCTCTACATTCATTTCTATTTTCAGCCACTCATAGCTGGCCACGTGGCGCCATCTGGTTACGCCACGCGGCCCGCTACCCTTGCCCTAGCTGCCTCTGATCTCAGCCGTTGGATGGCCCCTTTTAATCCCATGGCCAGTTACGCTCCACGTAGACCTTTCTTCTCTACCATCTGATCACCTCCAGGGCCTCATCTGATCCGCCCGTTCGCGCCTCTTCCACAGCGCGCCACGTGGCGCATGTTGCGCCCTTCGATCACACACTCCATCCTTTCATCGCAACCGCCTATCCAGCCTCACATCACGACCCTTCAATCATCCTCAGATCCAATCTCAGCCGCTCATCAGCGCCCTCTCCTCCACACGACGTGTGGCGCTTTCAGTACCCTTAGATCACATCTCCTTGACTTGATCTCAGCCACCCGCTCGCGACACGTCCCCATTGCACCACGTGGTCACTCCATGGCCCTTGATCACCTCGCCTTGATCTAATCCTACCGCTCCATCCTGCCTTCTTCTCCGCCGTTGGATCATAAGATCCAACGTGGAGACTTCGTCTCCTACCTCTGGAATCCCCCTCTCTCCCACGATCTCTACCTTGCGCCACACTCTCGCCCTCTCTATTGTTGGCCGCGCTCCAGCCACCGTCGATGACCACCAACGCCTCCACGATCTCCCCCACTCAACCCTTATCTTCGCCAGCCACCTCACTACCCACGTCGTCCACCGGAGACGCTCCACGAACCCCCCTAACCTCACCTCTTCACCAGCCCGGCCGCCGACTTCTTCCTTTAAATTCTCGAGCACCTGCCAATTTCACACCCTTCAGCCACCCCAGGGAAGTTCCTTGAGTTCAGAGCTATCTTTTGGTGACAGCAATCGAGTGCCTCTTCGAGCGACGACCGGTTTCTTCTCCGGCAAGATCCGCGGTGCAACCGCCGTGTCGCAGCCCTCCTCAGAGTAGCTGCTTGAGCTCGGGACCTTACCGATCCCTCGAGCGATGACCTGGAGCTTCAATCCGAGCTCCAAACCCCAGGTAAACTCCACCATCCCCGTTTTATCTTCGTTTTGATTTTCCTTTACTTTTCTCCTATTTTATTCACGCGCCACCTTCATCTTCTCGCTCCGCTTCCACCTCGCCGAGCTCCTCGACGGAGCTCTGACCTTCGCGGTTCACTTCACACCCTCCGACAAATCACTCGACCTTCCATCAGCTTCAGCTCCGCCACCTGGGCGGAGCACCATCGCCGAGCATCCTCTCACTCTGATTAGGCCTCGCCATCGCATCCCACATCTCCATGACCGCACCTCGAGCTTCGGCTATCTCCTCTAACCCCCTGCAAGTACCCGCAGTCATTGACCGGAAGCTCATCGGAGCTCTTTTGGAACTTCGCCGCCACGGAGCTCCGATGCCCCTCTCCAGCTCCTGAGACCACCAGAGCCCTCGCCGCACTGCCACGAATCTTCCGAGCCACTTCAGAGGCACCGAAGAGCTTCACCGACGCAAGGAGGATCGGGCAGAGCAGATGCCCCTTCACCGGAGCACCGCCAACTCCTCCACAGGCGGTGGAGGACCGTTGAGGACAACGCTACAGCCACCGTTCGATCATCTGATCGAACAGTCCTTAGCTCGCCACGTCATCGACGTCTGGAGCATCACAGCAACCGTAGGATCATCTGTGATGCCACAGACAGGAGCGAGCCACGTCGCCCACGACCGGAGCAGCACGCCACCGTTGGATTTCTCTTTTGTCCTACGGTCCATAGACAGCCACGTTGCAACACTCAGCCATCGTTGGATCACTCCAGATCTGACGGTCACTGCTTCACCATGTCGTCAACAACAACAGCCGTTGGATCACTTTAGATCCAACCGTCCAGAGCACGCCACGTATCCCCTGTCCGAGCCTCTTCCCCGACCTTAGGCTCGGACCACCCGAGGCTAGCCGAGCCTCCCTCCAGACCTCCAGGAGCACCCGAGCCAAGACCCGAGCCTCCGACGCTGCCTGAGCCTAGGCCCCCACGTGAGGAGAACGTGCAGCCTAGGTAAATTGCACAGAGGCCCTGGGATCTTTCCGAAATTAGGAATTGGTCCCTATGAAGCGCCCCATTTGAGGAGCACGTGTAGCCGTGGAGAAATTGCATTCCACCCCCCAGCATTATACGTAATTGCATTTAAGTCCCTGTCAGCATGTTTATTTTTATGTAATTTTTATTTCCTGTATTGCAAATACACCCCTGTCTTTGCACGCATCCCTAGGTGTCATTTTGCATCATTTTGAAATTCTAAAAATTGCATGTTGTTGAGTAATTTGTCCTCTAGCTATCGTGACACTTGTCATATTTTTGTGGTATCAGTAGATTTTTAAATTAATTAATTGGTTGATTTCTGTGTTATTTTTCCCAGTTGGACCTTTTAATTGACAATTAATTCTCTGTAGCTCCAAAAATTCTCAAAAAATCAAAGTAGCTCTAGGATAGTTAACTCAATCTTGCATAAAAAGTTCATGTCATTTGCACACATATCGAGGCCTAAATAAATTCTTTAGTGATTTTCTTATTTTATTTAATAGGTTCATTTCACAGTAGAATTAAGGTCTGACAATTTTCCCAGATTCGTTATCATCAAATTTATCTAGGATAATTTTTGGTCTTGAAAAAATGTGATTTGATATTTATTAAAATTTAATTAGTAAAAATCACCCTGTAGTTTTGTTTAATTCACAGTAAATTCATTTAGTGTCGAACAATTCCAAAAAAATTAAGGTAGCTTAATTTCATCACAGTTCATCATCTGACCAATTTTTATAATTTTTGTACTTCATTTGATACCTTAACTGAATTAACTTTAAGTTGGCTTGATTTTTGCATGTGTCTGCATAGAAAATAAAAAAAGAAAAAAAATATCCTCCGAAAATCACACACTTGGAAATTTGCTAAAAATCTACCTAAGAAGACAAATGCTTCCCTGAGTTAGACCTTGGACTTCACCAAGTAAAAAAAAATCTGCCGCTTGAAATTAACTCGAATCTAATTTAAGTGGTTTTTGATATTCCCTCTCGTATCCGACTACAACGAACACTTAAAATTAATTTGGACATTAATATGACCGAATTAACATAGGGTGCGAGGTGGTCATCAAAATGGCGCCGTTGCCGGGGAGAAGGAATCTCGCTTGCTAGAGATCCTGGAGAAAAATTGCAAGGCAATAGGCTGAAGCATTTTCGATCTCCACGGGATAAATCCCGCTCTGTGTTCGCACCATATCTACTTGGAGAATGAAGCCAAACCCTCTCGTGAATTCCAATGTCGGTTGAATCCAAATTTACGAGAGGTCGTGAAGAAGGAGATAGAAAAATGGTGCAACGCGGGTTTCATTTACCCAATCTCCGACTCTAAGTGGGTGGCCCCAATCCATGTTGTCCTGAAAAAGTCGGGAATTCAGACGACCACCAACGAGGATGGAGAGGAGATCATGACGCGAGTACCCACGTCGTGGTGCGCCTGTGTGGATAACAGACGGCTGAATGCCGTGACGAAGAAGGATCATTTCCCCCTATCATTCATCGATCAGATTCTAGAGAGACTAGCGGGGAAAGAATTCTTCTGCTTCTTAGACGGGTTCTCGGGCTACAATCAAGTAGCCATAGCTCCAGAGGACCAGAAAAAGACATCATTCACATGCCCCTTTGGTACCTATGCTTTCAGGCGCATGCCTTTTGGGTTATGCAATGCTCAAGGTACTTTCCAAAGGTGCATGATTGCTGTATTCGCCGAAATGGTCGGTAAATTCCTGGAAGTCTTCATGGACGACTTCTTGGTCCACGACGATTCCTTCGATTCTTATCTTAGGAATCTGGACCGAGTCCTCAAAAGATGTTGTGAGGTTAATCTGGTGCTCTCTTGGTAGAAAAGTCACTTCATGGTGACGGAGGGCATTGTGTTGGGGCATGTCATCTCCAAGAGAGGAATGGAGGTTGACCCTGCCAAGGTGGATGTGATCAGATGACTCCAGCCACCAACCAACGTAAAACAGTTGCGGTCGTTCCTCGGGCATGTTGCATTTTATCGGAGATTCATTAAGGATTTTTCTAAGATTGCCCGACCGCTAATTGAGCTTCTAGGAAAAGACATGGAGTTTATTGTTGATCACAAATGTCTTAAGGCCTTTAAGCTATTGCAAGGAATGATAATGGACACACCTATCCTACAAGCCCCAGATTGGTCTCTACCTTTTGAGATCATGATGGATGCCTCAAACTTTGCTGTGGGGGCTGTGTTAGGACAGAGAAGGGATGGCGTCCCGTTCGCAATTCACTACGCAATCAAAGTGCTTGACACTGCTCAGCGTAAGTATACAGTTACGGAAAAGGAAATGCTTGCGGTAGTGTTTGCCTTGTACAAGTTCAGATCACACTTAATTGGATCCAAGGTAAATGTGTTCACTGACCCCACGACACTACGATATTTGATGGAGAAGAAGGACGCGAAGACACGTCTTCTTCGGTAGATTTTACCTATCCAGGAGTTTGATTTGGACATCCGAGATAAACCTGGAAAGAAGAACGTCGTGGCCGATCATCTCTCTCGTCTCGAAGATCTTAATACTTCCGAGGATTCACCAATTCGGGAATCCTTCCCC
The DNA here is from genome assembly GCA_037367405.1 of Ottelia alismoides. Classification (NCBI taxonomy): domain Eukaryota; kingdom Viridiplantae; phylum Streptophyta; class Magnoliopsida; order Alismatales; family Hydrocharitaceae; genus Ottelia; species Ottelia alismoides. The sequence goes on from JAZKJV010005737.1 coordinate 235,986, forward strand.
GAAGAGTCGATTTTTGTTGTCGACTCACTCCCATGGTACACCAATATCGTGATTTATCTTGTCTCCAAGATAGTTCCCAAAGATTGGCCCAAGAGCCAAATTGACCGACTGATGTCGGACGCTAGACACTACCATTGGGAGGATCCGATCCTTTTCTTCGAAGGATCGGATTGTGTCTGGAGACGGTGTATTCCTCAAGAGGAATACCAGAGTGTCCTTTCTTTATGCCACAGCTTAGAGGCAGGAGGACACCACTCCGGGAAGAGGACCGCATGGAAGGTACTTCAGTGTGGCTTTTACTAGCCGACTCTATTTCGCGATGCCACTGCCTTCGCAAAGTCGTGTCCGGTATGTCAGAGAATGGGAGGAACCGTCGGTTCCAAGGATGAGATGCCTATGCAGCCTGTCATCATTTGTGATGTCTTTGACGCCTGGGGCATCCATTTCATGGGCCTATTCCCTGTTAGCCACGGGTTCGAATATATCCTGCTTGCGGTGGATTATCTATCCAGGTAGGTGGAGGCTATCCCGACCCGAGCCGCAGACAGCAGGACTGTTTGTAAATTCATCAGAGAACACATAATCTCTAGGTTCAGGATCCCCAAAATGATGATATCTGAAGGGGGTAGCCACTTTGTGAATCGGGAGGTGAAGAAACTCCTGAAGGACTACTGCATCGAACACCGTGTCGCTAGCCCTTACCACCCACAAACCAATGGTATGGCTGAGGTGTCAAATAGGGAGGTGAAAACCATATTGCAAAAGCTTGTCTGCCCGGATAGGAAGGATTGGTCTCAGATCCTGGATCAAGTCCTCTAGGCATATCAGACAGCTTACAAGACACCGTTACGAACCTCCCCATTCCAAATGGTATTCAGAAAGCCGTGCCATTTGCCCACAGAGTTAGTGCACAAATCAGAATGGGCAATCAAGAAGGTCAACTGGAACACCCACCTTAGGCAGAAGTAGAGAGAATTGGATCTGAATGAGCTTGTGAAAGTCAGAAACCGTGCATATGACAACAGTTTGGTGTACAAGGACAAGGTGAAGCGTTGGCATGATAGATATATCAGACGAAAGACCTTTGTTCCTGGAAAGAAGGTATGGTTGTTCAATGCTAGGCTGAAGATCTTCCAAGGAAAGTTGAAGTCCAAGTGGACATGCCCATTAGTCGTCCGCACGGTTCATGATAGTGGATGTGTCGAGATCTCAGATCTCGCAGATGACGCACCGACATTCCTAGTGAATGGACAACTTTTGAAGCACTTCGTCGAATACAATGAGCAGTTAGTCCATGTTGAGGAGATTGTATTCATGCGCGAGACAAATTCAGCAGATACACCTCGAGCCACGTATGAGACCTTGCAGCAGTGAGCTCCAGCCATCCGCAGCATCTCGAAAGATTCAGACCGACTCATTTGTATATATCATCGTTCTTGTACATCCTATCCTTTCTCCCCAGCGACTCGAGTCACCCATCCCCACCTCATCAAATCACTATCTTGGAATATACTTAGGGTGACTAGATCCTAAGTATAGGGGGGACGAGCCACCTGCGTCAGTTTTCTGTACATTCTCTAGATCACATTGGTCCTCATACTCACTTCCGTCCTGTACTTAGGCTGACTTGAGCCTAAGTATAGGGGGGACCGATTCCCACATTGTATATTCATCCACTTCTCTTTTTGACCTCGTCCGCCCCACTTTTGACTTTCTTCTACACTTAGGCTGCTAGAGCCTAAGTATAGGGGGGCCGGTCGATTTCTATACATTTTCATTTCTTTTTAGCTCTCCTACGCTTAGCATGAGCTATGTCTTTTTCCTCGCTCTTCGTGCTCTGAGGACATAGCACATGCTAAGTATAGGGGGGCTTGTATATATTACATATATACTTTACCCATAGCTCGTACTTTCGCGTACTTTTTGTATATATTTTACAATAATTACGGGTGGGTAATAATTGAGTTAAAAAAAGAGAAAAAAATGTATATACTTGTATAATACTTACAAACCTCTTGTAAATTGTTTTAAAATAGGAGGTATACCAATAAAAAAAATGAAAATGAAAATAAAAATAGGCTTCTTATTTACTTTTGCATATCATCTCTGCATCTAAAAAGAAAAGAAAAAGAGTCTTGCATTTTCATTCATCTTCATAGCATGACATCTGCATCTCATATGCATATCTTGCATATGCAAGGTGGAAAGCTAGTGGGTTCTGAACCAAGTTAAGAGTAGATATTGAGGATGGACTTGATTTGACCTTAATCCACCTAATTTCAGAGGAACCTTATAGGATCTGGAGTTAAGATTTCTCAGGTCAAGTGACTTAATTCTTTGAGTCCGCAAGTCTATGTTCACATGTCATCTTGATTAGTCTAAGTAGAATATCTCGTGCATACGCATGATTCTTTTAGATAATGACCTAACTTGGAAAAGCACTATGCACGTAGCTCTTCATTGATGAGGTGGTGAGGAGGTAGAATCCTTCAGCTTGGAGTAGAACACGGGTGGAAACATCCGTTCTCCTCTAGGGAGGGTAGTGCATCTCAACCTAGTCTAGTGGTGTTGACATCTAAGGACGGGATGCTGTGGGTTGCAATAATGCTTCAAAAGAGGGATAGTCTACTGGCTCAAGAGGAAAAACTCCTGATGTACATGCTGCACCTTGTATGAGTTTGAAAAAAAATGCAAAAACTCCAAAAAAAATCAGACAGGTCCAAATGAAAATAAAATACCTGTCGGAGTGTGTATATTAGCAATGAAATGCAGCTGGATGACTTGGCTACACTGGTTAGGCATCCCGGGATAGGTAGCTACACTGGCTACCGTCCATTCTTTTCTCTATCCCCTCCTCTTGAGTTGGTCGCACTTTAACTTAGAAGGGAATACCCCGCTCCTCGAGGAAAGAGTTACTGGACCAGGTTATTGAGTTACCTTGTTAGAGGAGGCTGGTTCCGAGTCATTTCTGATGTGGAGAGATATATCTCACTTACACAGTACAAGTAAGAATCATAGTCATCAGAAATTTGCGTTTGAGGATTTGTTCTGACCTGACTATTGAGGAGTCTTGAATAGAAGACTTATGGAACTTGAAGTCTGTTAGGTCTTAAGTTCAGGTCCCGATAAGGTTCCTCCACACAATTAATCCAAAGGTCGAGTCAAGCTCCATTTTCAACTTTTCTTCATGACTTTGGTATGGAACCCAAAATCATTTCACTCTTGCATTTCATTTAGTTGCTCGGGGATGAGCAAGGTTTAAGTATAGGGGGTTGATGAATCTGTGATTCATCAATCTAAAAGTTGAAAATAGAAGCTTGTCCCCGAATAAATAGATGCATATTTCCCTTTATAATGCATAAATAGCATTCATACATGCATACATAAAACATGCATTTTAGCACTCCATTGGCATTAAATAAGAAGCCAACATCATTTTAAAATGTCCACACATAAAAATAAGCTCTCCCTTATACTATGTACACCTTAGTTAATAATATAATGAAGAAAGCCAGGAATCCCCTTTGTAAAAGCACGAATAAAGCCCTAAAGCCCTTGGACCATAAAATGCCCACAGATCCCGCATACCAACTCCAAAATAGGTCTACTCACTTTCAGATTAATACATATTAATAGACCTTTAAAATGAGACTAATTTCATCCAATTTGGAGCTCGTATGAAATAGTTGGGTTTGTGGGCCTCTATGTATACTATGTATATGTATATTTGTATCCTTATATTTTGTATCATATTTGACCTCATCTCCGTCTTTGGTCAACATAAAACTTCTAGATCTCATCAAGATCCAGAACTTTCATGTTTTGAGTTTTTCCAAATTCGGCCTCCTTCTCTCTCTACAATCATTTCTATTTTCAACCACTCACAGCTAGCCACGTGGCGCCATCTGGTTGCGCCACGTGGCCCGCTTCCCTTGCCCTAGACGCCTCTGCTATCAGCCGTTGGATGGCCCTCTTAATCCAATGGCCAGTTGCACTCCACGTATACCTTTCTTCTCCACCGTCTGATCACCTCCAGGGCCTCATCTGATCCGCCCGTTCGTGCCTCTTCTACAGCGCGCCACGTGGCGCATGTTGCGCCCTTCGATCACGCACTCCATCCCAGCCGCCTATCCAGCCTCACATCACGACCCTTCAATCATCCTCAGATCCAATCTCCACCGCTCGTCACCTCCCTCTCCTCCACACGACGCGTAGCGCTTTCAGTACCCTTAGATCACATCTCCTTGACTTGATCTCAGCCACCCGCTCGCGATGCGTCCCCATTGCGCCACGTGGTCACTCCACGGCCCTTGATCACCTCGCCTTGATCTAATCCTACCGCTCCGTCCCGCCTTCTTCTCCGTCGTTGTATTACAAGATCCAACGGTGGAGACTTCGTCTCCTACATATGGAATCCCCCTCCCTCCCACGATCTCTACCTTGCGCCACACTCTCGCCCTTTCTATTCTTGGCCGCGCTCCAGCCACCGTTGACGAACACCAACGCCTCCACGATCACCCCCACTCTTCCCTTATCTTCGTCAGCCACCTCACTACCCACGTCGTCCAACGGAGACGCTCCACGAACCCCACTAACCTCACCTCTTCACCAGCCCAACCGTCGACTTCTTCCTTTAAATACTCGAGCACCGGCCAATTTCACACCCATCCGCCACCCTAGGGAAGTTCCTTGAGCTCAGAGCTATCTTTTGGTGACAGCAATTGAGTGCCTCTTCGAGCGACGACTGGTTTCTTATCTGGCGAGATCCGCGGTGCAACCGCCGTGTCGCAGCCCTCCTTCGAGTAGCTGCTTGAGCTCGGGACCTTACCGATCCCTCGAGCGAAGACCTGGAGCTTCAATCCGAGCTCCATACCCCAGGTAAACTCCTCCATCTCCGTTTGATCTTCGTTTTGATTTTCCTTTTCTTTTCTCCTATTTTATTCACGTGCCACCTTCATCTTCTCGCTCCGCTTCCACCTCGCCGAGCTCCGCGACGGAGCTCTGACCTTCGCGGTACACTTCAAACCATCCTACGAATCAATCGACCTTCCATCAGCTCCAGCTCCGCCACCTGGGCGGAGCACCATCGCCGAGCATCCTCTCACTCCGATTAGGCCTCACCATCGCATCCCACATCTCCACGACTGCACCTCGAGCTTCAGCTATCTCCTCTAACCCCCTGCAGGTACCCCCAGTCATTGACTGGAAGCTCATCGGAGCTCTTTTGGAGCTTCGCCGCCACGGAGCTCTGTTGCCCCTCTCCAGCTCCTGAGACCACCAGAGCCCTCGCCGCACCGCCACAAATCATCCGAGCCACTTCAGAGGCACCGAAGAGCTTCACCAACACAAGGAGGATCGGGCGGAGCAGACGCCCCTTCGCCGGAGCACCGCCAACTCCTCCGCAGGCGGCGGAGGACCGTTGCGGACGATACTACAGCCACCGTTCGATCATCTGATCGAATGGTCCTTAGCTCGCCACATCATCGACATCTGGAGCATCACAACAGCCTTAGGATCATCTGTGATCCCACGGACAGGAGCGAGCCACGTCGCCCACGACCGGAGCAGCACGCCACCGTTGGATCTCTCTTTGATCCTATGGTCCATAGACAACCACGTTGCCACACTCAGCCATCGTTGGATCACTCCAGATCCGATGGTCACTGCTTCACCACGTCGTCAACAACAACAACCGTTGGATCACTTTAGATCCAACCATCTAGAGCACGCCACGTATCCCCTGTCCGAGCCTTTTCCCCGACCTTAGGCTCGGACCACCCGAGGCTAGTCGAGCCTCCCTCCAGACCTCCGAGCCAAGACTCGAGCCTCCGACACCGCCCGAGCCTAGGCCCCTGATGAATACCCATTCATCACTCTTTATTCTTATATTTTAGCTACAAAAACCTATGCAAATGCATGTAGATATGTGTAAATAGGAAAAGTTAGCAAAAGCATGCATTGTTGTAAATATAGATAATTAGCATGTTTTTGTGCAAAAATAAAAGAATAAAGATGAAAAAGAAAAAGAGGGAAATATTTAGAATAAATATTGAGCAACCTAACCCAAGGGAGGGCTCAGCATGGGCCTGACCGCATAAAAGCCAAGTAGAGGGAGATAGGGGCTCACTTATGTATATTTTTATAAATAAATAAATTAAATATTTTCCTCACTCAAAAATATGTTGTAAATATTTGTATATATTTTGTACATAAGCTATTAAAAACAAAATAAAAATCTTAAAAATCAAAAATACAAAAATACCCTTACACCTTGTATATAGACCATCATCCCTTAGTTATTTCACCTTGTGAATAAATTTATTTATTTCTAAAACTTTTTGTAAATATTCTATGTATATATTGTACATAAAATAAATAAAAAGAAACAAAACAAAAAAATCAAATAAAAATGACAAAATTAAAAACACAAAAACATATTGTATATATACCATGTACATAAATGTATATAACTAATTATTTAACCTATGTATAAAAATAAAAAAATAAAATAAAAATAGCCTTTTATTCCTCATTTTATGCTATAAATAAATAAAATATAAAATAGGAATAAAAATGTATAAAAATAACTAATTAAAAATCAAAAATTAAAAATCATATAGTGTATATATACCTATGTATAGCTATAGTGTAAATACCTTATTTTAATTTCCAAAAATTAATTAAAAATCACAAAAAAATAGAAAAAATTAAAACAAATATTTTTCATGTTTTAAGTTTTTGAAAATTCGGCCATTATGGCCCCAAAAAAATCAAATAAAAATGTAAGCCTTGGCGGGCTCTGATTGGTCCACGGGGGATTGTTGACCCCCGGTCAACACCTCCCCCAGGACCACCAGAGCCCGGGTCCTGTTCGCGGACCCGACTTCGCCCAATTATTCCCACCAAACCCGATCACTATTTCACCTAATCTAAGATCCTAATTGTTCCCCAGGCATCCGGGAATCTCGCCCGACATTCCTCCTTGGGATCCGCGCTTCAGCTCGCCCTACCCGATCGATCCTTCCCGGACCTGCACCCATATAAAGGTTGAGCTCCGCCGCACTCCACTCCCATCTTTGGCTCTCCACCTTCACTCCCGTGACCTCCATTGCATTCAGCAAGGTGACAGCTTCCGTCTGCCGTGTTGCAGCGAGGAGGAGGGTGCCCGACCATCGATCCGGCAGCCGTGCGCCGCCGTGCTCCGCCACCTAGCTGGAGCTCGAGCCTCAGGCAGGGACGACCTTTGAGGCAAAGACCAGGAGCTAGCTAAGCTCCAGCATAGTCTCCCGCATCACCCAGGTACCCATTTAGCCATTCCATCTAGTTTAATTTCTGATTTCGCCCAAATCGCCCTTCCGACGAGTTCCCCTGATTCCGGCCATCTCGCGCAATATCTCGATCATCGGAACCCCCACACACCTTCGCCATCCTCCGACGCACGTTCTTCGCCCAGCCATCCAACCCAGCTCGCCCCGGAGCTAGGACTCGAGCTCCACCATCCCCAGCTCGCTGGAGCTCATCCGTTCCGACCCCCAGTTCACCCTCACCCCGCTTCTTCGGGTCGAGGCACTTTGCCCTCGACCCGCGAAGCTTTTGGTTCGCTTTGCAGGTCAAGAGGGAGGCATCTGAGCCCCCCTTACATTCCAGCCAGGAGCTTTGCGCCGCCAGCCTCGCCGGAGACCCTCCAGGGCTCGGCTGGGCTATCGGACACCTCCACCAGCTGCGGGACGACTCCGCGGACCTGCTCCGATACTTAGCAGCAGCTGAGGAGGACTACTGCAGGCGCACGAGGCCGGCGAAGCTCGCCGGCGGAGTGTTCTTCCAGCATCCTCCTTCACCGTCCGATCAGCCCCACCGTTCCAGATTCAATCACGGCCGTCCATTCATCGAAGAGCAGTTGCCGTCGATCACTTTGAGGAGCTGATCGGGACCGTTCGCGCGAGGAGAGAGGTACCTGCATCGCCAGCCTTCAGATCACCCACGTGGCCTCCCTCGCACCGTCGATCGGGCCCAAGAGTTGAAGAAGAGAAGCGCCACCCACTCTGAGCCGTCCGATCCTCCACGTGGCGCGTATCCGTCCGTCGACAAATAAAGGGGTAAATTACTTAGGGCCCCCTCTTAGTTTGTCTTTTTAGTCCTAGTCCTGTAAATATTTTCGTGCTTTTATTTACGTAGGGTAAATTGCAATTGGGACCTTGTGCTTGTTTTTATTTGCTTTTATGCCCCTGAGTATGTGATCTCACGTGCTTCGCCACGTGCCTTGTCTGGGCTATTTACATCTTTTTCCCTGTAGTTCTGTTGGGTTAATGAATGGATAGATACTTTTTGGTATTTGCATTTGTACCCCTGTGAAGCATTTTATTTCTACATGTGCGTGTATTAGTGGGTAAATTGCAACCGAGTCCTTGGGTTTTTGGTACGAGTTATCAAAAGCCCCTGAAACTTGGTTTTTCTTACCAAAAGGCCCCTGAGTGCCCCAGCCACGCGCCAAGCGCGTGACATGCTGGGCTTTTTGCACCTTGGCCCTCAGACTTTAGGGTATTTGCACTTACGTCCCTGTGCATAGTGCCCCCTCTTTGATTTTTGAATAAATATCAAACCACCTCCAAATTCGATGAAAATTTGACACATGGCTCCTGCCATGTTGTTGGATTTTTGAGAATTTTTGAGGACATTTTTGATTTTATTTAGTATTTTTAAAAATTCAAAAACATCCTTTTTAGCTACTGTCTAGATATAAAAATCCCAAAAAAAATATAAAAACACCTCCAAAAATTCTAAAAAAAATTAGCTACTGTTTCTTGCTTGTTGTTTGATTTTCTAGCCAATTTTGGCTATTTTTCATTGCTTAAAAACCCTAAAAATCTAAAACTCCCAAAAACTCATAAAAATTATAATAAATAATATAAAAATCCAAAAACAGTAATTCAGGTGCCCAAATTTTCCTTATTCTTTCTAGATTACAGGAAAATTACCTCCAGGGCTTGTTGAGATCCATAAATATTTTATTTTTGGGTTTCAAGCCTTGCTGGACAGTACCTAGGTCTTTTAGCACTGTTTGATTTTTAGAAAATAATTTACCCATTAGAAAAATATCAAAAATTCACCAAAAACACTTAAAAACTTAAAAAACATAAAAATACTTTTTCCTGAATTTTTGCTTTATTTTTGGTGTGTTAAACAATTTGCCTAAGTGTGTTGATATTTGTTTCCTTTTATTTTCTTTATCTTTTAAAAATCCAAAAAAATATAAAAAGTATTAAAACCCCTGAAAAACACTTTTCTTTTATTTTATTCTCTTTTTACTACTTCGTAGGCCCTAGGCCAATCCGTGCTCCTTGTGTTCGACCCTGGGAGCTATACCAGGTTAATCTTATAGCTAGGACCGCTTGCTTGCCTTGTTTGATCTTTGATTGATTTTGCGGTTCGATTTTCTTGATTGAGTGACCCCGAGTGTTAGAGGTCGCAACGACCTGTTTAGTACCTTTACCTCGTTCGCTCGGGCCGCTCATCAGAATGGCGCCGTTGCCGGGGAGCACGGCTTAGTAGTGATTTTTGGTTTTCTTTTTATTTTTGTTTTCGCGGCTTTTCGCGGCTCTTCGGAGCTCGCGGCTTTTTCGCGGCTTTTGTATTTAGTTTCTTTTTGTTTTATTTTTGTTTTCTTTTGATTTTCTTTTATTTTTATTTTTGTGTTCTTTTGTGTGATTATTTTGTTTCCATTTCTGCACATATACCCTCACTTGCATTTTCTTTTATTTTTCTCTTTTATTTGATTATTTTATTGGTCTGACCACTCTCTTCTCTGTTTCTTGCGAGGGCCCGAGGACCGGGAGGCTACTTTCGAGGAGCCGGTGCAGCCGCGGGGTTCGGAGGCGGCTTCCTTCTCTACGAAGCCGCAGGAGAGAGCGAGAGAGAGAGAGTTGAGTGGGTGAGGTATTAGGGTAGTTTTCTTTATTTTATTCATTATTATTTGTAATAATACAGGGACAGGACTTCTGAGACTTTGTGGACTTGAGACCGTAGCGGGTCTGTTTCGCCGAGCACCGGTGTGCTCGGGGGACCCATTAGGACCTGCGGCTTTTTCGCGGCTTTTCACGCGGCTTTATTTTTCCTTTCTTACTGTCATTTTCTGGATTTTTCGCGGTTTTTGCTCGAGCCCGTAGACTTAGGACTTTCTGGTGACTGTGCCGTAGTTGAGTAGGATCCACACACCTAAGGCTTATCTGTTCCTATAGAACGTAATTGGACCTACTTAAAATAAATAATAAAAATAACCGACTCGCTAGCCTCTGTAGCCTACGCGCCGAGAGCCCGTCCTGTAAAGCGCACTCCTACCCCCGATTTGTCGGGCAGGGGAGGGACGGGCCAAGACCGGACCCTTTGGCTTGGAGGTCGGTGACCGGTTAGACGGTTCTTCGCTAGAAAGTGCTCGTCTAGGACTCGGCTTTCACCGTTGCATCATATAGCTTAGTTTACATTTCTGTCTTTATTTTATGCGCGGATCACTTTGCATGTAGAGAGCTGGAGGCAGGTACGCATTTCTGACTTTGCATGCATCATTGATTTTTCGTGCATCGGCTTTTTCGACTTCTCCCCCCTGTTTTTGACTTAATAATCAGGAGAATCGAAAAATTCGTTAGGCGTTTTTGTTTGATTTGAAAAATACCTAAAAAGAGAAATCATAAAATTGGGACTGTTTAAAATTATCGACCTTAAAACTCGCTCACCCTAAAAATTTTGTATTGGGGAGAGCAACCCCCTCATTGCTTGGTTTGCATGTGCGAGAGAGTGACCCGAACACTAGGTAGAGCCCCCCGTTGCTATACTTGACTGACTACCGACTCTTCCGTGCGGGCCAGTCGGTTGGGTTAGCAGCGGATATCCCAACAGGTCACGTAATCGCTCTGATATTTGTGTGTTCACGAAATAAAATAGACAAGATAATTTGACCGAACTTTCACAGTCTTCAGCTCGCGTTGTGTTGGTGAACCGGGGGTTTGTTTTCAGATCATAGTTTTTCCAGATCTCATCCGCCCTACTCGCCAGATCGAGATGATGGGTAGACGATCTCTTAGGCAGCCTCTGGCTGCACCGCTTTCGGGCGCGTCTACCTCATCATCTAGGTTGGCTCGCGAGAGCTCAGACCCGCTCTCCGAGCCTGAGTACGACACCACCCTGTTCCCCCTCGATCCCCTTTCTGACCGCCCTGAGAGACATGAGCCCGAGGAGAGATTGATACATTTGACGGCACCTGAGTTGGGCTCATTTGATTTTGCAGACGTCGAGATGGCAGGCGCAGGCAGTTCTGACGATCACTCCCGTCCCGAGCACTTTATACTAGACCAGGGAGCGATCAACTCCACCCTGATCGCACAGTTAGAGACAGTCCAACAGCAGCTCCGCGATCAGGGAGCTTTTATGATAGAGATGAGGCGTGAGATGGAGAGGCTCAGAGCAGATAGAGATGAGCAGAGCGAGCCCGAGGACCCGGATGCAGAGGCACAGGCACGAGCCGCAGCAGCAGTAGCAGCAGCCGCGGCCGCCGCCGCAGCGGCAGCAGCCGCAGGAGGAGCAGGACCACCTAGACCGATGCGGGAGTTGCACAACCCCGGATCTACTTTGATGCACCATTGGGTTGTGGTTCCAGCCATCGTGGGGGACTTCAAGTTCCCCCCGAACACCTTGCAGATGCTTCCGCAGTTCCATGGACTGGCTACTGAGGAGCCCCATCTCCACCTACAGGAGTTTCTCATGATTTGCAGTACTGTCCACGACAGGCATGTGGACCAGGATACCATACGGATGATTGCCTTCCCCTTCTCACTGGCAGATAGAGCAGCCACCTGGCTGAAGCATTTGGGGAGATTCGTGTACACCTGGGAGCAGCTCCGCACCGAGTACTTGAACAAGTACTATCCACTCGGGCGGACGAATGCAGCGAGGGCCCTGATTAGCAACTTCTCCATGTTCCCCAACGAGCAGTTTCACGAGGCTTGGGAGAGGTTCAGAGAGCTCCTGGACAGATGCCCGCACCATGATATCACGAAGCCGAACCTAGTTCAGAGCTTCTTCAGCGGACTGTCACCAGAGCTACAGGGCCTGGTGAATGCTTCTTGTGGCGGGTCCTACTTCGCCAAGGACCACGACCAGGTCTGGGCTATTTTTGAGGAGATGGCAGAGAACTACATGGTCATGTCCCAGACCCGACTCTATACCCAGAAGACTCAGCCACATCAGCCAGGACCCGTGCAGTACCAGAGGATAGCACGGGTAGATGCAGGTCCATCTAGTTCGTCCGCAGCCACAGCAGCAGCACAGTTAGAGTCGTCAGCTGCGGACATGGGCATCATCAGCGAGAAGCTGGACCGCATGGAGCTGATAGAGAAGAAGCAGTGCCAGAGCATAGCACAGATGGATCAGATGGCACAGGTCTTGAGCGACCTGAAGACACAACACATGTGTCTCCAGGAGACACAGACGGCTTCTCAGCCCCGTCTTCAATCGCGAGGCGACGCCGGCAGCAGCAGCAGCTCGTCCCAGCGCTCCAGCACCCCAGTGCAGCCTAGACAGGTTCACCTTGTACAGGCGGAGCCGTACCAGCAGCCGCAGCCCACTTTGCAGTCACCACCATCTCCAGAGATGCAGATGGTGGTCTACCAGCCGGATCAGCCGTTGGCAGTACTACCCCCAGCCCCCTTTGATGCAGAGCCGTTGATGGATGTCAACGGGATCTGGTACGACCGTCCCCAGCCTGGGATCCGACGAGATCATCCCGGATTCAGGTGGGGGAGTTGTGGTGCCCAGCCCCAGCAGCAGCCGTCAGCACAGGGAGGGCAGTACTCCCAGTCGAGGGACCATCACCAGCCGCAGCAGCAGCCCCCAGTCTACCAGCAGCAGTCGTCCTACGTTCCTCGTCCCTATCAGCAGTAGGGACAGCCTTGGAGACGTGAGCAGCAGGCTCACCAGGGATACCAGCACCAGCAGCACCCTCCTTCCTACCCCTCTTACCCTTACCAGCAGTCGCAGCCTCATCCACAGAGAGGCCACCCGTCGGGCTCCCACGAGAGCCCCGCTTTGGATGATATCACCCGCCTCCTCACGGACCAGCAGGCGACATTTCGACGGGAGATGGACGAGTTCCGCCAGGAGTTGCGGGACCTGGTGAGAGGGAAGGCCGCCATACCCGCCCAGATAGAGCCGAACCCGAACAATCTCAAGCGGAAGTCTGAGCAGGTAGTACATACTGAGTTAGCCACTCCTAGCGATCCATTTGATGATACTTCTTCAGATCTTTTTGATGTTGACTTTGCCACGCTTAGGAGCGGTAGGACCCCAGCCGGCGGCGGCGCCTCAGCTGAGCACCATACCGAGGCGCCACAGGAGGAGGAGGAGAGCGGTACTGAGGCCGCTCCAGATGATGACGGTGGTACTGAGGCCACCAAGGATGCTGATCCCACAGGCGGTACTGAGGCCGCCACTTCACCAGATCTAGGAGGTGGTACTGATGCCACCCATGCAGCCGAGCCAGCACGCGGTACTGATGCCGCGAGACGTCTACCTTCAGCAGCAGCAGCAGAGCAGCCCGCCCGTGGTGGTACTGAGGCCACCGGTGTTTGTACAGATAGTGGTGTTGTTTTTCCTCATGGTCATGTATCTCGGAACTCTGCTATGAATAAAGGAAAAGGTTTATTTTCTTCTGGTACCACTGTGGTGCGTGATGTATGTGTGGATCCGGTCCTTGAACCGCTTAGACCTTTTCCTAGTCCTTCATCTGAGAAGGACCCAGTGATCCCCTTCCCTAGAGCCCTTCAGATGGGGAAGGGGAAGAAAAATGATCCAAAAAAGAGAGAGCTTGAGGAGTTCAGCCAGAGCATGATAGATCGGGTTCACATTCAGCTGACCCTCCAGGAGGCTTTGCAGCACATCCCCCTTCTCCAGAGATCTTTGAGAGAGAGGACTACAGTCAGGAGGAGGAGGAACCACACTTCAGAGATACATGTGCTGACCAAAGCCACGTGCTTTGCGATCTAGAACCGACTGCCAGCCAAGAGGCCAGATTCAGGGGCCCCGTATGTCAGATGCAGATTAGTGAGCAGTGGTTCGACCGTACTCTTCTAGATAGCGGATCGTCGATCAACCTTCTTCCGGCAGCCCTTCTCGACCGATTCGAGTTGGGCACTCTTCGACAGAGCAGGACAGTCCTTCAGTTCCCTGATCGATCTGTCAAGAGGCCGAAGGGGTTATTACGAGACGTTATCGTCACGATTCAGGGTCTGCAATTCCCCGTGGACTTCGTAGTGTTGGACATGGAGATCCCTGAGTCAGTGACCGATACCCCCATCATCCTTGGTCGTCCGTTCCTAGCCACAGCCAAGGCGGTGACTGATCATGATAGCGGGAAGGTGTACTTTCGCGTTCAGGGCGAGAGTATACAAATAGAGACGGTCGAGGACTATAGAGCCAGATTCAGATCCTGCTCAGATGCGAGTACCGATTCAGAGCAGCTGACAGACGCAGAGCCAGACATCCACCAGGACTGTGATTTTGTGATCACAGATGATGAGGCAGCTTGGGCAGACCTTGAGGCACAAACTACCCTCTCACTTTCAGATACAGCTGATGCAGAGATTACAGCAGAGGAGAGTCTGGAGAGCACAGACCTGGTTCAGGATACTATTGCGGCAGCAGAGCCGGTCCTTGATCGCAGCACAGTGAGTTGTGATGGTGGTGCTGAGGCCACCTTGTTTTCCGGTGGTACTGATGCCACCGTTTCTGATACAGATCCCTCGGATTCAGAGTCTGATTGGGCCGATTGCTATGATCAGATGCCAGACTTGAGTCTAGTTGAGCCTATTGATGAGGAGGAGGTAGATGCAGAGCCGAGCAGAGACAGTGCAGTAGAGCCGCCTTCTCCCGACCCAGTTTGCGAGAGTACGCTTTCACTTTCCCAGGCAGATTTGGCCGACCTTGCAGCTTTCACTCAGTTTCTTCCGCAGCCAGATTTGCCGGCACCCAGCATTCCAGAGCTGAAGCCGCTCCCTACTTCGCTGAAGTATCGATTCCTTGCGGGCGATCCAGAGATGTACCCAGTCATCATCTCCGCCGAGTTGACTGGAGAGCAGGATTCCCGTTTGATGGGGGTTCTTGAAAAGAACCGCAAGGCGATCGGATGGAGCGTAGCAGATCTCCATGGGATTAGTCCATCAGTGTGCTCCCACCACATCTATCTCGAGGATGGGGCGAAGCCGTCGCGTGAGTTCCAGCGGCGTCTGAACCCCAACCTGAGAGAGGTTGTCATGAAGGAAATATCGAAGTGGTGGGGTGCAGGTTTTATTTATCCCATTTCCGACTCCAAGTGGGTTAGCCCCTTGCATGTGGTGCCCAAGAAGACGGGCATCACGACTGTGATCAGTGAGTCGGGAGAGGAGATTGCTACACGAGTACCCACCTCTTGGAGGGTTTGTGTTGACTACCGGAGACTCAACCAAGCCACCAAGAAGGACCATTTCCCCCTGCCTTTTATTGACCAGATCATAGAGAGACTGGCAGGGAAGAGCCATTATTGCTTCTTGGATGGGTACTCGGGCTACAACCAAGTGGCCATCGCTCCTGAGGATCATGAGAAGACCACCTTTACCTGTCCCTTCGGCACATACGCTTTTCGACGCATGCCATTTGGGCTATGCAACGCCCCTGCGACTTTTCAGAGGTGCATGCTGTCGATCTTCTCGGACATGGTAGGGGAGTGCCTTGAGGTCTTCATGGATGATTTCTCGATCTACGGCGACAGATTTGATTCTTGTCTTGACTGCCTAGATCGAGTACTTCAGCGATGTATTGAGTATCACTTGGTGCTATCTTGGGAAAAGAGTCACTTCATGGTGACTCAAGGGACGGTGCTTGGCCACATCATCTCCAACAGGGGCATGGAGGTTGATCCGGCCAAGGTTGATGTCATTAGGAAACTCACACCACCGTCCAATCTGAGGCAGTTACGGTCATTTCTGGGGCACGTTGGATTCTACAGGAGATTCATTCATGATTTTAGCAGGATTGCCCGACCGTTGACCGACCTCTTGACGAAAGACACCGAGTTCCTTATCGATGACAAGTGTCTTTCGTCATTTGCTACTCTCCAGCAGTGCGTGATTGAGGCTCCTGTCCTCCAGCCACCTGATTGGTCTCTCCCATTCGAGATCATGACGGACGCCTCCGATTTTGCCGTAGGGGCAGTGCTGGGACAGAGGAGGGATGGAGTACCATTTGCTATACACTATGCTAGCCGCACATTGGATTCCGCCCAGCGGAATTATACAGTCACAGAGAAGGAGATGCTAGCCGTAGTGTTTGCCCTGGATAAGTTTAGATCATATATCATTGGATCCAGAGTGACTTTGTTTACAGATCACACCGCCATCAGGTACCTCATGGCAAAGAAGGATGCCAAGGCCAGACTGACTAGATGGATCCCTCTACTCCAGGAGTTCGACATTGAGATCAAAGATAAGCCTGGAGTTAAGAATGTGGTGGCGGATCACCTCTCCCGATTAGAGCAGCCTGAGGAGACAGAGCAGATTGATCCTATCAGAGACACCTTCCCAGATGAGGCGATCCTTGCTATCGCCTCACTCCCATGGTATGCCGATATTGTGAACTTTCTCGTTGCTGGGAAAGTCCCACAAGATTGGCCCAGGCAGAGGCTTGAGACCTTCCTAGCGAAGGCCAAGTCCTACCATTGGGAGGATCCCATCCTTTACCACGAAGGAGGGGATAGCGTCTGGCGTCGGTGTATTCCTCAGGAGGAACACCATTGCGTCCTCACTTACTGCCACAAGCTTGAGGCAGGAGGACATCATTCTGGGAGGAGAACGGCACAGAAAGTGCTCCAATCCGGTTTGTGGTGGCCTACCCTCTTCAAGGACTCAGATGAGTTCGTGAAGAGGTGTACTGACTGTCAGAGGATGGGCACTTGTGGACAGCGTGATATGATGCCGATGCAGCCCATTCACTTCTGTGAGGTTTTTGACGCATGGGGCATCGATTTCATGGGTCCATTCCCTAAGAGTCAGGGATTTGAGTACATTCTGTTGGCCGTAGACTATGTGAGTCGTTGGGTGGAGGCTATCCCCGCCCGATCCGCTGATGCGAGGACAGTTTGCAGATTTTTGAGGAAGCATATCATCACGCGGTTCGGGGTTCCACGAGTTCTTATTTCTGATGGGGGATCTCACTTCATCAACGACCAGGTGAAGGCACTTGCTAGCGAGTTCGGCATAGATCATCGTGTTGCTACACCATACCATCCACAGATGAATGGTCTAGCCGAAGTGTCGAATAGGGAGATCAAGATTATTCTGCAGAAAGTCGTCCGCCCTGACCGAAAGGATTGGTCTCAGCTATTGGACTCGGTCTTGTGGGCATATAGGACGTCTTTCAAGACACCTTTGGGAACATCTCCCTTTCGCCTCGTATATGGCAAACCCTGTCACCTACCAGTTGAGCTGAGGCACAAGTCACTTTGGGCAGTTACAGACATACTTATGGATCCAGATGGTATAGGAGACCAGAGGAGGGCAGAGCTAGCGGCCCTGGAGGAGCTTAGAGATTCAACTTTCTCAAGCAGCCTACATTATAAGGAGAGAGTCAAGGAGTGGCATGATTCTCATATCAGCCACAAGCATTTTGAGATTGGACAGAGAGTATGGCTGTTTGATGCGAGGCTTAGATTATTTCCAGGGAAGCTACAGAGCAAATGGAAAGGACCTTATCTGGTTCGGAAGGTACACGACAACGGTAGCATCGACATATCTGAGTTGTCTTCTGAGAGTACCTTCCGAGTGAACGGACAGCGGCTCAATCCATTTCTAGATCATGAGCCGCGGGTCGTGGATCTTGCCCCTATTCATTTTGCGTGAGATGTGGTCTTTGACTCACATCTAATGCATCTCACGCCTGAGCTTTACTGATCCTCCGCTGTACATAGATCCAGATGTCCATATCACCACATTCCTTAGTCCCACATCCCTTTCTTCATCTTGTGATTATGCTATACTTAGGGTGCACTTTACCCTAAGTATAGGGGGGATGTGAGACATTTCGGGTATTTCTTTTGTTTCTGTCTACCTCTGTTTTGCTGCCTATACTTAGGGACATTTCACCCTAAGTATAGGGGGGGTAGACCCTGTACATTCTCCACTCGGTTTTCCCTTAGTATACAGCCTGCTATACTTAGGATTACTTGATCCTAAGTATAGGGGGAAGACCCGAGTCCCTTTTGACTTTTTACTCTCCTTTTGTATAGCTTTCCTTTTCACTTCCCTATACATAGCACGAGTTATGTCTTCTTCATCGCTCTTGACTCTGAGGACATCGTTCGAGCTAAGTATAGGGGGGTGTGTATATATTTCAAATATACTTTAGCCATAACTCGTACTTTGTGTGAGTGTGTTAATAAATAAAAAAATGGCTAAAAAACACAAAAATTAAAAATTTTCATGTACATAATCTTCTTTTATTTGCACATACATAGCTAGTGTACAAATTATTTTTGTAAAAATGATTTCAAAAATCTTTTGTGTGTAAAGCTTGTGTAAATATTTTCTGTATCAAAATTATGTATATAGTACAAAATTTTTCCAAAATGTTTTGAAAAATCAAAAGTTTGCAAAAATCTTGTGTAAATGTGTGTAAATATCTTTTTGCAAAACTTGCACTTCATGCATCATCATTCATGATTTCAAAACATTTTTCAAAAATTTTGCATGATTGTAAAATAGTGTGTAAATATGCATCTTTTTGTACATATGTATATAGCTTTTCTGGATGATGGTTGACATTTAAACTAAGCCGGGAATCAAATTGAGAAATGGAGCTTGATTAAGATCTTAATCCACCTAATTTCTAAGAGGAACCTTATAGGGCTTAGGTTTAAGGCTTTTCAGGTCCATGGTGACTTAATTCTTTGAGTCCACTAGGCTATGATCACATGTCATCTCAATGAGCCTAAGTAGAGCACTTAACAACAACACATGAATCATATAGATTATGGCTTTACTTGGACAACCGCACTATGCACCGAGCTCTCTGTGGATGAGGTGGTGAGGAGGCAGTCTTCCTTGGCTTGGGGTAGCATATGAGGGTAGTACTTCTAGGCGGAACCTCTCTTCTTCATTTAGTGAAGGAAGTGCGTCTCAACTTGGTCTGGTTGCCATGAGGTCTAACGACTGGAGTTGTGGGTTGCAATAAAGCTTCAAAAGAGGGATAGTCTACTGGCTCAAGAGGAAAAACTCCTTGTATATATGCTGCACATGTACATGTTGTATAGATGCACTCGAAAAAAAATGCAAAAAGAAAAGAACTCCAAAAAAGTGGTGGGTCTGAGAGAAAATGATAATCCCACCGGAGTATGTATATAAGTGCAATAAGCAAAGCTTGGTTTCATGATCCACCTGTTGTAGCTTGCAGCAGGGAGACTTGGCTACACTGGTCAAGCTCCCAAGGGTACTTGGCTACACTGGCCTTGACCCATTCTCTTCTTCCCCCTCTTCTTGAGCCGGTTGTACTTGAACTTAGAAGGGAATACCCCGCTCCTCGAGGAAAGAGTGGCCAGATTGAGGTCATAGAGTTACCTTGTTGGGGAGGGTTGTCAAGTTGCCATCTCTGAGGTGGAGAGCTTAGACCTCACACTCACAGGACAAGAAAAGATTCATGGTCTTCAGGGTTTGTAGTTGATGTCTTGTTCTGATCTGGAGCATTGAGGAGTCTTGGTTATAGAGTAGTGGAACTTAGAGGCTGTTAGGTTTTAAGCTTAAGTCTAAATAAGGTTCCGACACATGAATAATCCAAAGATCTGATTAAGCTCCATACCTCAATTTAATGAAGGCAAGTTTAATAATCAACCTTGATCCATGTACATTCTCTTTTTCTTTTTCTTTTTCTTTCTTTTTCACTTCTTTTTCAAATAAGTGTTTGCTAAGGGACTAGCAAAGTATAGTATAGGGGGTGATGAATACCCATTCATCACTCTTTATTCTTATATTTTAGCTACAAAAACCTATGCAAATGCATGTAGATATGTGTAAATAGGAAAAGTTAGCAAAAGCATGCATTGTTGTAAATATAGATAATTAGCATGTTTTTGTGCAAAAATAAAAGAATAAAGATGAAAAAGAAAAAGAGGGAAATATTTAGAATAAATATTGAGCAACCTAACCCAAGGGAGGGCTCAGCATGGGCCTGACCGCATAAAAGCCAAGTAGAGGGAGATAGGGGCTCACTTATGTATATTTTTATAAATAAATAAATTAAATATTTTCCTCACTCAAAAATATGTTGTAAATATTTGTATATATTTTGTACATAAGCTATTAAAAACAAAATAAAAATCTTAAAAATCAAAAATACAAAAATACCCTTACACCTTGTATATAGACCATCATCCCTTAGTTATTTCACCTTGTGAATAAATTTATTTATTTCTAAAACTTTTTGTAAATATTCTATGTATATATTGTACATAAAATAAATAAAAAGAAACAAAACAAAAAAATCAAATAAAAATGACAAAATTAAAAACACAAAAACATATTGTATATATACCATGTACATAAATGTATATAACTAATTATTTAACCTATGTATAAAAATAAAAAAATAAAATAAAAATAGCCTTTTATTCCTCATTTTATGCTATAAATAAATAAAATATAAAATAGGAATAAAAATGTATAAAAATAACTAATTAAAAATCAAAAATTAAAAATCATATAGTGTATATATACCAATGTATAGCTATAGTGTAAATACCTTATTTTAATTTCCAAAAATTAATTAAAAATCACAAAAAAATAGAAAAATTAAAACAAATATTTTTCATGTTTTAAGTTTTTGAAAATTCAGCCATTTAAGGCCCCAAAAAAATCAAATAAAAATGTAAGCCTTGGCGGGCTCTGATTGGTCCACGGGGGATTGTTGACCCCCGGTCAACACCTCCCCCAGGACCACCAGAGCCCGGGTCCTGTTCGCGGACCCGACTTCGCCCAATTATTCCCACCAAACCCGATCACTATTTCACCTAATCTAGGATCCTAATTGTTCCCCAGGCATCCGGGAATCTCGCCTGACATTCCTCCTTGGGATCCGCGCTTCAGCTCGCCCTACCCGATCGATCCTTCCCGGACCTACACCCATATAAAGGTTGAGCTCCGCCGCACTCCACTCCCATCTTTGGCTCTCCACCTTCACTCCCGTGACCTCCATTGCATTCAGCAAGGTGACAGCTTCCGTCTGCCGTGTTGCAGCGAGGAGGAGGGTGCCCGACCATCGATCCGGCAGCCGTGCGCCGCCGTGCTCCGCCACCTAGCTGGAGCTCGAGCCTCAGGCAGGGACGACCTTTGAGGCAAAGACCAGGAGCTAGCTAAGCTCCAGCATAGTCTCCCGCATCACCCAGGTACCCATTTAGCCATTCTATCTAGTTTAATTTCTGATTTCGCCCAAATCGCCCTTCCGACGAGTTCCCCTGATTCCGGCCATCTCGCGCAATATCTCGATCATCGGAACCCCCACACACCTTCGCCATCCTCCGACGCACGTTCTTCGCCCAGCCATCCAACCCAGCTCGCCCCGGAGCTGGGACTCGAGCTCCACCATCCCCAGCTCGCCGGAGCTCATCCGTTCCGACCCCCAGTTCACCCTCACCCCGCTTCTTCGGGTCGAGGCACTTTGCCCTCGACCCGCGAAGCTTTTGGTTCGCTTTGCAGGTCAAGAGGGAGGCATCTGAGCCCCCCTTACATTCCAGCCAGGAGCTTTGCGCCGCCAGCCTCGCCGGAGACCCTCCAGGGCTCGGCTGGGCTATCGGACACCTCCACCAGCTGCGGGACGACTCCGCGGACCTGCTCCGATACTTAGCAGCAGCTGAGGAGGACTACTGCAGGCGCACGAGGCCGGCGAAGCTCGCCGGCGGAGTGTTCTTCCAGCATCCTCCTTCACCGTCCGATCAGCCCCACCGTTCCAGATTCAATCACGGCCGTCCATTCATCGAAGAGCAGTTGCCGTCGATCACTTTGAGGAGCTGATCGGGACCGTTCGCGCGAGGAGAGAGGTACCTGCATCGCCAGCCTTCATATCACCCACGTGGCCTCCCTCGCACCGTCGATCGGGCCCAAGAGTTGAAGAAGAGAAGCGCCACCCACTCTGAGCCGTCCGATCCTCCATGTGGCGCGCATCCGTCCGTCGACAAATAAAGGGGTAAATTACTTAGGGCCCCCTCTTAGTTTGTCTTTTTAGTCCTAGTCCTGTAAATATTTTCGTGCTTTTATTTACGTAGGGTAAATTGCAACTGGGACCTTGTGCTTGTTTTTATTTGCTTTTATGCCCCTGAGTATGTGATCTCACGTACTTCGCCACGTGCCTTGTCTGGGCTATTTACATCTTTTTCCCTGTAGTTCTGTTGGGTTAATGAATGGATAGATACTTTTTGGTATTTGCATTTGTACCCCTGTGAAGCATTTTATTTCTACATGTGCGTGTATTAGTGAGGAGCACGTGCGGCCTGGGTAAATTGCACAGAGGCCCTAGGATCTTTCCGAAATTACAAATTGGTTCCTGTGAAGCGCCCCACGTGAGGAGAACGTGTAGCCGTGGAGAAATTGCATTCCACCCCCAACATTATAGGTAATTGCATTTAAGTCACTGTCAACATGTTTATTTTTATGTAATTTTTATTTCCTGTATTGTAAATATACCCCTGTCTTTGCACACATCCCTAGGTGTCATTTTGCATCATTTTGAAATTCTAAAAATTGCATGTTGTTGAGTAACTTGTCCTCTAGCTGTCGTGACACTTGTCATATTTTTGTGATATCAGTAGATTTTTAATTAATTAATTGGTTGATTTCTGTGTTATTTTGCCCAGTTGGATCTTTTAATTGATAATTAATTCTCTGTGGCTCCAAAAATTCTAAAAAAATTACAGTAGCTCTAGGATAGTTAACTCAATCTTGCATAAAAATTTCATGTCATTTGCACACATATCGAGGCCTAAATAAATTCTTTAGTGATTTTCTTAGTATATTTTTAATAGGTTCATTTCACAGTAAATTTTAGGTCTGACAATTTTCCTAGATTCCTTATCATCAAATCTATCTAGGATAATTTTTGTTCCTGAAAAATGTGATTTGATATTTATTAAAATTAAATTAGTAAAAATCACCCTGTAGTTTTGTTTAATTCACAGTAAATTCATTTAGTGTCGAAAAATTCCAAAAAATTAGGGTAGCTTAATTTCATCATAGTTCATCATCTGGCCAATTTATATATATTTTGGACTTCATTTGATACCTTAACTGAATTAACTTTGAGTTGGCTTGATTTTTGCATGTGTCTGCATATAAAATAAAAAAAGAACAAAAAAGAAATCCTCCGAAAATCACACACTTGGAAATTTGCTAAAAATCTACCTAAGGAGACAAATGCCTCCTTGAGTTCGACCTTGGACTTCTCCAAGTAAAAAAAATATGCCGCTTGAAATTAACTCGAATCTAATTTAAGTGGTTTTTGATATCCCCTCTCGTATCTGACTGCAACGAAAATTTAAAACTAATTTGGACATTAATCTGACCGAAATAACATAGGGTGCGGGGTGGTCATGACCGTTCCATGGCATCATCTGCCTTAAATCGCCACAGTCGTGACATGTGAGCTATTGCAAACACCAGCTAATGAGGATGTAATATGTTCACTTCGGAATGAGGGTCTTATACCCTCATTCCCAGGTGAACATCTTACATCCTCCTTCATAATTCTTTGATCTTGACACCCGAATTAGTACATTAATCACATCATTATATTCCATAATAATCTTGTTTGATTCTCACTCAAAATCCGTTCGCAATTTCATCTTAATTTGTCCAATTTTGCATCTGAACTCTCCTATTCTAGAAAACTAGCATAACTTGCAATTCTTCTTTGATTCTTAATATTTCAGTCGATTTCCGTTGGAATTGAAAATTGATATTTTGTAAGGTTTGTATTAGCAACTGGAGCACATCCAAATGAATCATACACATCTAGAGCATTAGCCAATCATCATTGACTGAGAAGCAATGAAACGATAAATCCTCCTTCACTCCTGACATCTCAGCTTGAGAGTCGCATCTTCTTCGACTCCACCACATAGTGGGTGTGCTCAAAAGGGGGAGGAGCTTCCTTTCTGGCCCCACATCCGGCAACCGTCAGCGTTGGAACCTAAAAGATCTACCGTCGTCATCGCCAATCCCCAAGATTGGGAAGAACAATCAAGAATGGTTGATCTCTAGGTTTTCAACACGTGGCGAAAGTGTACGTTTCAGATCGCATCCCCTGATATAATCACAGTTGCACAAAGGTGACTCGATGGAAATTATCAAAGTAACCCCAGAAGCTCCATGAAATTTGAACCCACCTCCAGGATTCCTCTTTATTTCATTTAGCTCCCAAACTAGTGACCCATGTCTAGGAATTTCCAAATTTTTCTTGCAATTAGGTCCCTGACTACGAACCTAATTGAAAGAAAAGCATATCTTTTATTGTATTTTTTTACATTCTTATAGCTCACTTTGTGGACTATTTTGGAGACTTATGTACATCTTGGACACTATTCTAGAATTATATTATTTTTCGTCATTTTCTTTTTCTTAGATTTTGGAGATTTATTATCGCTTTTTGCTTAAATTTTTGATCTTTGATTCGTAATCTTTCTCAGTTTCTTTTCACATTCTTTCTCGGACCCGCTACTTGAGAAATTTATGTACTATTTAGTATCATTATTCCCTTGTTATTTTCACATACTATATCGTAGATAAATGGATTGAAAAATATACTTTTGAAAAATAAATATAAATTAAGAAAAAAATATAAAATTCAAATAAAAAATAAAATCTAAAATCCAAAAAGAGATTTCTCGTTTAAGAAGAGAAGAAAAGAAATAAAAGCAATTCTACAAATATAATTTTCTCACTCGAAAAATACGAGCGCAATTTTCTGCCTCCTCGTGTTTGACTAAGGAGCATTTTCTTGGATAAATAAAGAATGTGAAAACACCAAAATTTTTGGAGAGAAATCGATTTGACTATTACTCTATGATTTTTCTATCTCACCGATCTGGTGCTTCTTTTTGTTTATTAATTGGATTTTGCTTCTAACAGTTTTTTCCAACTGACAATCATCCTTTTTAACCGCCAACAAAATCCAATTATCAAAATGGCACAATTGTTGGGGAGGCATAGCCATGCTTTATTTTTTAGAGTTTTCTTTTGTGATATATTTCTTTCTCTATTCTCTTGATCTTGGGTTTTCTCGATTATCTTGGTTTTTCATGGTTTCTGAGTGTTTCTTTTTGTCTTGATTTTTCCCGAATTTTTTCTTTGAGTTCATTGCAAATTTATGTATTTTCTTTTTCTCTTGGTTTTTTGTTTTTTATCGGTATGTATCAGCTTCTTGTTGAGTCTCCCTGTTGGTTTTTATAATAGTTTTATATTTTTTTCTAAGATTTTTGTTTGAATATTATTTTATATGTTTATGCTAACCCATTTAGTAGGGCTTGTGAGATTAGCCAGTTTCCTAAGGAACTGACCTAACTAGGATTGCAGAGATCAGATAATTCTACAATGATATGGTTTTAGAGGAGCAGAGTGAGTTAGCCAGACATTTTTGTGTATATTTTTTTAAGTACTCTACAATTTTTATTTTCTTATGTGAGTCAGGGCACTTGCCCAATTTTCTATTTTGAGTGGGAGAAGAAGGGCCACTTGTCTATTTTTTATTTTTGTAGAAGGGGTCCACTAAGGACATCGTGACTTGTAAATTGGATATTCTGACTTTTTCACGGTCTATTTCTCCTGGTGCCAGTGCACTTAGGGTTTGTTTCTCCCAGTGTCGATGCACTTAGTGGAACTCACCGTGGTTTTCGGTTTTCAATCATTTTTCTTTGTTTTACACAATTTCGTGAAGCTTAGGGGTGAATGTACGACTAATTAGACGAGTGAAATAAAACCTATATCCTTAATCCACACTTAGCATAGTTCAGAATTTTTGAAAATTAAATCGTTCTTACGCTAGAGCATCTTTATTAGTTGTTTTACAACTATTCCATGCATTAGGATTTTAAATTATACACGCATCACTTACTTGTAGACTGTTTGCGCAAGGTATGGCATCTATCTCTACTTGCATCCTAGTTTTTTGTTGCATTATGTGATTCCTCCCTTTTGAGACAATTTTTCACTGAAAAAAGAAACCGACATCCTATTAGATATTTTTGAAAATATCCAAAAAAGTGAAAACCTTCCAAAATAAAAAAGTGTTTTTCTTTAAAAAACTTGACAAAAAATACCTGGACTTAACTTATATTAAGAGAGTAAACCCCTCATTGTTTGCTCGTACATAACTCTACACAGAGTGGGTGAGGATGAAGTCATAAGAATTAGAGCAAAAAATTCTTGGACATGTGCCCTAAGTAACTGTGCATTACTTTTCGGTGCATGGTTTCAGCTGAAAGCACTTTCCTCTGACTATAGAAAGTAGTTTTGGTGTGCACTGCCTCATAGTTCCCTTTGGGCCAAATACAACCTGTTAGTCAGTGCAGATGGTACCCCTATTTTGGGGATTTTGAGGATGTATACTAGGTGACATGGCGACACCACATGTGAGTTTGTTTAATACATTTGCTTCACCAAAATAAAATTGAAAAGATAAAAAACCAAACTCTTACAGTCTCCACTGTGTGAAGTTTGTGATTATGGGGTTTGCATTACAATTGTTTATGGGGTGTGTGTTATTCAGTGTCTTATATGACTTCACACTCGTGTTCTTTATTTGACTTTGTATTCCATCTCGTATCCTTTTTTACATCGAGGATGACATCTATACGGATTTTTCGCTCTGGCTATGTGAGCAATTGATCTTCCATTGTCTTATGTATTTCTTCACGGACTCGAGATAACCCTCTTCTCGAGTTGGTCCAACTTTGACACGAGGTAAGTCAGACCGAGACTCCCTCGCCTCCTAGCCCTTCAGTCGAGGCAGAGCCACACCTCAGATTTTTATCTATTTCTCCTACATATTTTTCACAAATTCTTAGAGACTTTTCCTTCCCAATTGATTCTACTAACATGTCTAGAGGGAAGGCACTATTCGAGGATAGAGTTGTTGAGTACAAACCACATGATAAGGAGAGACATAAACATGAGAGACCTGATCCATCTTCGGATATACCAACAGGGATTCCAGATACACTCCAGCAGATGAGAATACAGATTAGAGATCAGTATAGAGTCCAGGAAGAGCATAGAGCTGAGATCACTGCCTTGAGAGTAGGAGCCAAGAACCCGCCACCACCCGTCGTGGTTCCCACAACAATGAGAGATGAGTATGACCCAGGAGCTGGCACCACTGTATTCGGTTGCCACCAAATCAAGGGTCATATGAGTTGAGACCGTTCTTCATATCATTTCTTCCCAAATTCTATGGGAACACTTCAGAGGATTCGTTCACCATTTTATAGTAGTTTCAGATGACATGTGAAATGGTGAGTTATCGAAGAGTTACGTGATGAATCTTTGATTCATCATTCTAAAAGTGATTAATTAAGCTCCTTTGACCAAAATTCATCCGCATTTTATCCATTATTCTGCATAATTACCAGTCATGCATGTATAAATAATAATTGCATTTTATCACTCATAATTGCATAAAATAAGAAGCCAAAAATCACAGCCTAATTGACCTGTATAATATGCAAACTTCTGCGATTTTTATTTAATTCATGCTAACTCCAAATGACTTTAAACCACTCCGTTGTATACATGTGACTAAATGGAATAAATAAAAATTACAAAAAATCACTAACTGAAATAATAGAGAAATAAACCCAAACCCTAATTTCATGATTCTACGACTAAAACGCTAATATCTTCCTCATATAGTATCTGATTTGATCCTATTAACTTTTGAATTAATGAACATTTAATTATCTTCAAAACAAGAACAAGATCAAATGAATCAGAATTATATGTGAAAGTTGGGTTTTGGGCCTTTCTGTGCATTGTGTATTTTAACAGATTTTGACCTATTATCTTATGTATATATTTAAATCATTCTATTCTATTTACTTTTCATTTAATTTCTTTGATGAAAGATTTATTAAAATGAGAAAAATAACAAATCTAATATAAGACCGAAATCAAAGAAACTAACCGAGACCTAGTAATCACTAACAATTTGTACTAAAGTTATCGTTTTCAAATTTTATTTCTTCATTTTTCTAATTCATAAAAATACATAAAAATAGATTAATATGTAAATATTTATATTTCATATTTATCATATTATTCCAGATTCTATCTTTTTAGAAATGACTAAAGAATTACTAAGCCTAAAAATCATGGTAATCTATGTGCATAGAGTACCCCAAAAAAATTCACTTTTTGCAGATGATCGGTTTTGATTTTGCTATGTTCATGAAAGTTGTTCATCAAGATGACAAACTTTCGTGAAGAAAATTTCCGATCTGGGGTCGTTTGCTATGTTTTTTTATTTTACTTTTCTTTTTACTTTTCGATTTTTTCGGAGCAGACACACGGCAGATCTTGTTGCCGCCATGTGTTACTCAAATTTGCCCTTTATTTGTTCATTTATTTTAAATAAAAGAAATTTTTTAATTAATTTAAATTATATATATATATACAAATTTGATGTGGTACGCTATCCACTATCTAAATTCGGTCGATCAGACGGTCTATAGCCCATCTCCTTCCTCCCCCCACTTTCCCAAATCAGTGCCTCCTCCACCTCCTCCATGATTATCGCCACTGCATCTCGACGCCTTCCATTGACCGTCGCCAATCAGATCTCCATCACGATGTCTTCTTCTTCGCGGATCTTGCTGCCCTCCTCATTGATCTCACTGTATCAATCAAAGCCCCCGACCTTTAATGTCTGATGTCGCTCTTTCCGCTATTTAAGAGTCGTCATCACACCTCAAGCACTCATCCACTGATTGCCCTACATATCAGAGATGAGGAGGGCACTGGAGGTGACAGTTCTGGCCTCCTGCCTCGCATCGATGAGATCCGTCGTCTCTATCATGCGATGATGTCGTAGAGCCACGCCCGCAGCGGCTCTTGCCTTACTCTTGCATTGTGTCATCGAGTCGCGATATCCCGTTTATCCTCCACCACCTTACCCCCCCTGTACTTCTACCATCCCTGGTTCCCCCTTCCTAGATACCTCTTTCGCAACCTCCAGGTGCAGATCTGTCGTTTCTATCTAGAGGAGCCCCAGGCTGGCGGTGACAACGCCACCGCTCCTTCCATGCAGCGACATTCGACCTCCTCGACTGTTGTAGCTGCGCTCCTCCACACATCTGCCCAAGCTATGGTTCCAAGCCATCGAGCCTCCACAACATCTTTCTTCATTCCATACCTCACTCCCATGATCATCTAGCTGCATCTACGCCATTCATCTGACATCCACTCGATGATCACTTCATCGACACTCCGACCATCTTACATCCACGACATCGCCCGTCATCATCGACAATTGGAGCTCGTCCTTCCTTCAGAGTTGCACCGACAACAAACAAGGGAGGAGCTCCACCACGGATACCACCCCTTCACCGGTTGAAAAGATTGAGGGAACACGTGTAGCATACATGCTTCCCTAGGCATATTGTAGAGAAACCCCTGGAGATCCCTCACGAGAAGATCCCTCGCACGTGATAAACAAGTGGGAGTGGAATATTTGCATAAGACACCCCCGTCAATTAGCTCATCCACAATCAAGTCCCGCCAACCAGGGTCATGTGCTTTGTACGTGATCCCCCGTAAATATTGCACAGAAGACCCCTCGAGGCATCGGTAATTATAATGAAGTCCTTCATTGCTTTTAAGTAATTTTATTTTGTAATCTTACAAACAGACCCCTTATTTCTTTTGTAATTTTTAACCTTTTTATTCCATCATTTTATTTATTAAAAATAGGCATTTTATTCTTAAATTAATTCTCTACATTGTGGCATGCTCATCATATTTTTATTATCTGTGGTTAATAATAATTAATAAACTTTCAAAAAATTGCATCTTTTACCCTATCTGTGATTAGAAATTCATATTGAATTAACCATTGTTTCAAAAATTGCCAAAAATTCATGGATAGTAGAACTAATGTATTTAACATTGTGCTAAGAAAAATTGCATTTTATGCATGTTTTGCTCTATAAATCATTTCGTATATTTCATTAATTTATTTTAGTTGGTATTAAATTCAATAGTTTTGGGGTTTAAGATTTGTCTGAGATAAATCAAATAGTGACATATCTTAGATACTTTTATTCCCTGAAAATAATTAGATTTAGTATATATTATAAATATTTAGTTAAAATATCATGTTTTGCATTCATTAATTAAAAAATGTTCATATTACATCCAAAAATTCCAAAAAATATAGTGAGTTCATTTCATCATTATTTACATCTCGGCCAAGTTTCATAATTTTTGGACATCATTTGATTGATATTTATTTTATAGTTCTTAAAACCGTCTGCATTTGGATTTGCATTCCAATTGCATTAAAAATACCAAAAATATTCCACCCCAAAACCATGCACGAAATTTGATAGACATAATTCTAGGATGTTCCTTTGCCTCCTTGATTTCGACCATTGGACTTGCCCAAGTAAAATAAACATAAAGTAACTCGAATTCAATGGATTAAATTTTTAAAGTGATTATTTTTTGATTGATGCTGATTACCTGCCTATAACAAAACAACAAATTTAATACAAGAATTCACATAAATGATCTTAGGGAAATCATGACCAATCAGATGGCATCGTTGCACGTGAGTTAAACGTATTAGGATTTTCGTTTACAAAATTTAAATGATTGGTTTTCCTTATTTGGGTACTCTGACCCTCGAATCTTCACTCTAATTTTTTCATTTTATTTTCAAGCATTTAATTTATTTTTCAGCATTTATTTTCCTGTTTTATTTTTGATGAACTTTTGTACCACTCTCTTACACTCTTTCTCTTATTTTGGTGCGATGAACCTGACGTACATCAAGCGGTTCTTTCAAAACCGATGCATCTTCGCCGATGTTGGAAAAGCCACATTTAAAATAAGATCTAATCTTGTCGTGAGAGAGCGTAGAATCTAGGATTTTGTCTTATTGCAATTTTATATATTTTTAACTAATCGCTCATTTATAGTGGTGTCCATTTGCACTTTTGAACGTGTAAATAAGACTCAAAATTTTTATGTGGCGTGTCGTGGCATGTTTCACTCTCAGATGAGGGTGGGGTCTGATTTGAGTGGCTCGTAGGATTGACTTATACATACGACTATTAGAGCTTCTAGGATTTTTTAATTGTGCTCGTCGAACCTAGGACCACACTTCACATTAATCAATATACACATTGGATCATTCCATTTAGTCAAAAATCGAACTCAATTCTTCACGGCTAATAGACCTTTCTGCTAGGTGCAGTTTTGTTAGCTTGCATTCATATAGAATAATTTTCAATTCTTGGATTGCATCCCACATGGAGATTGCGAGGAATCACTATAAGTCTTCTATATGAGCATACATTATTGTTTCACGTGCATCATTTTTCCATAATTTTCTCCCTTTTGTTTTGTCACTTAAAGGTTAAAAGAAAATTGAGAATGGACGGTAGACATGTATTTCTGCTCACCTTAAAATTTTAGTGACAACCAAATTAAAATTGTGACTGCTAAACAAGGCCGACTATAAATAACCCACAAAATTGAGATTTTTTTGGGAGAACAAGCCCATACTTGGATTGATTTATTGTTCTGAGTGAGTGAGACACACACTTAAGGATAGAACCATGCTATGATATTTTTATTCAGACTACTGATTCTACAAAAACGATTAGCTACTTCTTAGGGGGAAAAACGGGTAGCCAGTAAATGGTCTGGATTTCCTTAGCAAAGTAGGTGGTTTAGAGGACACTACGTAGGGCTCTATCCTTAAGTAACGGGTAGCGATTTTACGATATGTAATTACACCCGTACTGGCTGAAAGTAGGTGCAACCAGTCGTAAGAAATCGGGACAGTCTTTAGGAAAAATTCTGGCACGTAATAACTCGCTAATTTATTTCCAAATTTGAATTTATCACCAACTAAATTGTCAATATAATTGGTCGAACTCTCGCGACCTTCATTGTGTGAGTTAGTGAACATAGGATTTGTATTGTGTTTGCATTGGTGTGCGTAAACTAAATTCGAAGATAAAAAAGCCGCACACTGATGAGCGCTCCGAGCGACCAAGGTAAAGGTACTAAATAGGTCGTTGCGACCTCGATCACTCAGATGCACTTAATCAAGAAAAATATCAGACCACTCGAAACAAATAAAATCAATCAAGCACGAAGATAAGCGGTCCTGCTAAATGTTTAACCTGGTATAGCACCCAGGGTCGAACTCAAGGAGCACGGGTTGGCCAAAGGCCTACGAATTAGTAAAAATGAAATAAAAAAAACAAAATATTTTTTTTAATGCTTTTTAATGATTTGTATATTTTTTGGATTTTTAATATGTGAAGAAAACAAAAGAAACACAAAAACAATCACACTTTGGCTAATTATTTAATGCATCAAAAATCAAACAAAAATTCAAAAAAAATGTTTTTACGTTTTTTAGGTTTTTTAGTGTTTTTAGTGAATTTTTGGAATTTTTATGATGTGTATTTTATTTTCTAAAAATCAAACAGTAGTAAAAATGCAAGGTACTGTCCAGCCAGACCCAAAAGCCCTAGATAAAATATCTAAGGACCTCAAAAGGGTCTGGAGGTATTTTTCCTGTAAACCAGGTAAAACAAGGAAAATTTGAGTACCAAAATTATTGTTTTTGGGTTTTTAGATTATTTACTATAATTTTTTATGGGTTTTTAGGTGTTTTTAAGTTTTTATGGTTTTTAATCAGTGAAAAATATCCAAAATTGGCTAGAAAATCAAGAAACACAAAATAAACAGTACCTAATTTTTATAGAATTTTTGAGGGGGTTTTTATATTTTTTGGGGGTTTTTAAAACAAGACAGTGGCTAAAATAAAGGTTTTTGAATTTTTAAAAATAACAAATTAACTCAAAAATGTCCTCAAAAATTCTCAAAAATCCTACAACATGGCAGGAGCCATGTGTCAAATTTTCATCGAATTTGGAGGTGATTTGATATTTTATTCAAAAATCACAAGAGGGCACTGTGCACAAGGACTGAAGTGCAAATACCCTAAGTTCTGGGGGTCCAGGTGCAATTAACCCAACAAAACACGCGCGAGGCGCGTGCCTGGGGCACTCAGGGACCTATATGTAAGAAAAATAAGGTCCTGGGACTAATTGGTAACACGTACCGAAAGTCCGAGGGCCTTAGTTGCAATTTACCCTAAAATAAACGCACATGCGCAATAAAACCATTCACAGGGGCATAAATGCAATTACTCAAAAAGTTTCATTCATTCATAAACATCCAGAACTACAGGGGCATCAATGCAAATACGCCAATAAAACACGTGACGAAGCACGTGGCTCACACAGACAGGGGCATAAATGCAAATAGCTAAACTATGAGGTCCAACATGCAAAATACCCTAAAACTAAACAACTGACTAAAATATTTACAGGACTAAAACGAAATAAAAGATAAGGAAGGGCCTAAGGGTAAATTACCCTTTATTAAGTCGTCCGATGGATGCGCGCCACGTGGGTGGATCGACGGATGGGAACGGGTGGCACGCCAACGCTGAGGTCCTCGCAGCGATCGAATGGCTGGGGTTAAGCCACGTGGTACATCGGGCGGTGGTGGCTCTCTGTGGCTAACCCTCACGCATCGGACGGTCCATATCTCCTCTCCAAGGATCGGACGGTGGCTGCTCCTCTGGGAATGGATGGACGAGATGCAAACTGGAGGTCGAGGCTGATCGGACGGTTGCTGAAGATCCTCGAAGAACAGGTGGCCGGCGAAACTCGCTGGCCTAGTGCGCTCGCTCCGAGGCTCCTCGCGGGGCGCTGATGATCTGACAAGGTGGAGTGTGGGCCTCCGCGTCGGATGGGGGTCTCCGATGACCCGGACGAGCTCCGAGAAGCTCAGGCGAGGTCGGTGGAGCTGTATCTGCGGGACCCAATAGTCCAAGTCCTCAGGTGGGCTTGGTTGAACCTGCAAAACAGACCAAACAGCTCGCGGGTCGAGGGAAAACTACCTCGACCCGGTTAGGCGGGGTGAAGGCGGTCGGAGGTGCGATATGGGCGAGCTCCGGCGAAGCGATGGACGGAAGAGCTCGAACCCCAGCTCCTGTACGAGCTGGGTTGGATGGGGGTATGTAGAAGGTGCGCGGAGGGAAGGCGGAGATGAATATGGATTCCGATGATCGAATGGGTGCGCGAGATGGTCGGAATCGACGAAAAACGGCGGCGGCACGAATTGGGGCAAAATGGAAATTGAAGGAAAGGGCGAAGCTAAGGGATTACCTGGGTGGTGAAGTAGACTGGGCTGGAGCTGGGGAAGCTCCCGGTCGTAGCCTCGAGGGTCGTCTGGGCCCGAGGCTCAGAGCTCACACCAATGGCGGAGCTACGGCGGAGCTACTCGCCGGATCAGTGGTCCGGCCACTCTCTCCTAGCTGCGACACGGCCAACCTAGAGTTGTCACCTCGGGGGTAGCTGTGGAGGTCACGGGACGAAGAATGGAGAGCCAAAGATGACGCGGGAAGGCGGCTGAGCTCACGATTTATATTGACAGGGGTCCGAAAAGAGGGGGTCCGGGCAAGCTCAGGAGCGTGCGGATCCCAAGGGAGCAGCTCCGGCGAGGATGCCGGATGCAAGGAGGACGATTCGGACCCGGGGGTTGGCGGGTTGGTGATCGGGTTGAGCGTGTATTAAATGGAGAAGTCGGGTTGGCCGCTCAAACCCGTGGGAGGTGGTCCTGGGGGGGTCAGTTGACCGGGCGATCAATATCCCCAGGGCCAATAGCTGAAGGCCACGTGGCTGGATAAAGAAATGACAAATACACATAGCTAGGGGCGGAATCAGCAAAAACCCAAAACATGAAATATTTTTATTTTATTTTTTTTCTATTTTTTGGTGATTTTTAATTAATTTTTGGAAATAAAAATAAGGTATTTACACTATATAGCTATGTATAGGTATATGTACAATGTGTAAGCTTTTGATTTTTGATTTTTAATTATTATTTTTGTACAATTTTATTCCTATTTTATATTTTATTTATTTATAGAATAAAATGAGGAATAAAAGGGTATTTTTATTTTGTTTTTATTATTTATATACATAGGTAAAATAAATAGATATATACATTTATATACATGGTATATATACAATGTATTTTTATATTTTAAATTTTGTTATTTTTATTTGATTTTTGTTTTGATTCTTTTCATTTTATTTATTTACAATATATAATATATGATATTTACAAAAATTTTAGAAAATAATTTTATTTATTTACAAGGTTGAATAAATATAGGAGTAGGGTCTATGTACATGGTGAAAGGGCATTTTTGAACTTTTTGATTTTTACCTTTTTATTTTGTTTTTATCTTTTATAAATATGTACAAATATTTACAAGCATATTTTTGGGTGAGGAAGAATATTTTTATTTTATTTACATAAATATATATACATGAGCTCCTATCTCCCTCTACTTGGCTTTTATGCGGTCAGGCCCATGCTGAGCCCTCCCTTGGGTTAGGTTGCTCAATATTTATACTAAATATTTCCCTCTTTTTCTTTTTCATCTTTATTCTTTTATTTTTGCACAAAAACATGCTAATTATAGATTTTTACACAATGCATGCTTCTGCTAATTTTTCCTATTTACAAATATCTACATGCATTTGCATAGGTTTTTGCAGCTAAAATATAAGAATAAAGAGAGATGAATGGGTATTCATCACCCCCCTATACTATACTTTGCTAGTCCCTTAGCAAACACTTATTTGAAAAAGAAGTGAAAAAGAAAGAAAGAAAAAGAAAAAGAGGATGTACATGGGTCAAGGTTGATTATTAAACTTGCCTTCATTAAATTGGGGTATGGAGCTCGATCAGATCTTTGGATTATTAATGTGTCGGAACCTTATTTAGACTTAAGCTTAAAACCTAACAGTCTCTAAGTTCCACTACTCTATAATCAAGACTCCTCAATGCTCCAGATCAGAACAAGTCATCAATCACAAACCCTGAAGACCATGAACCTTTTCTTGTCCTGTGAATGTGAAGTCTAAGCTCTCCACCTCAGAAATGACAACTTGACAACCCTCCCTAACAAGGTAACTCTATGACCTCAATCTGGCCACTCTTTCCTCGAGGAGCGGGGTATTCCCTTCTAAGTTCAAGTACAACCGGCTCAAGAAGAGGGGGAAGAAGAGAATGGGTCAAGGCCAGTGTAGCCCAGTACCCTTGGGAGCTTGACCAGTGTAGCCAAGTCTCCCTGCTGCCAGCTACAACAGGTGGATCATGAAACCGAGCTTTGCTTATTGCACTTATATACATACTCTGGTGGGATTATCATTTTCTCTCAGACCCACCACTTTTTTGGAGTTCTTTTCTTTTTGCACACATTTTTTTTTTCGAGTGCATCTATACAACATATACATGTGCAGCATATATACAAGGAGTTTTTCCTCTTGAGCCTGTAGACTATCCCTCTTTTGAAGCTTTATTGCAACCCACAACTCCCGTCGTTAGACCTCATGGCAACCAGACCAAGTTGAGACGCACTTCCTTCACTATAAGAAGAAGAGAGGTTCCGCCTAGAAGTACTACCCTCATATGCTACCCCAAGCCAAGGAAGACTGCCTCCTCACCACCTCATCCGTAGAGAGCTCGGTGCATAGTGCGGTTGTCCAAGTAAAGCCATAATCTATATGAGTCATGTGTTGTTGTTAAGTGCTCTACTTAGGCTCATTGAGATGACATGTGATCATAGCCTAGTGAACTCAAAGAATTAAGTCACCATGGACCTGAAAAGCCTTAAACCTTAGCCCTATAAGGTTCCTCTTAGAATTAGGTGGATTAAGATTTTAATCAAGCTCCATTTCTCAATTTAATTCCAGGCTAGTTTAAATGTCAACTATCATCCAAGAAAAACTATATACATATGTACAAAAAGATGCTTATTTACACAATATTTTACAATCATGCAAAATTTTTGAAAAATGTTTTGAAATCATGAATGATGATGCATGAAGTGCAAGTTTTGCAAAAAGGTATTTACACACATTTACACAAGATTTTTGCAAACTTTTTAATTTTCAAAACATTTTGGAAAAATTTTGTACTATATACATAATTTTGATACAAAAATATTTACACAAGCTTTACACAAAAGATTTTTGAAATCATTTTTACAAAAATAATTTGTACACTAGCTATGTATGTGCAAATAAAAGAAGATTATGTACATGAAAATTTTTTAATTTTTGTGATTTTTAGCCATTTTATTTATTAACACACTCACACAAAGTACGAGTTATGGCTAAAGTATATATGAAATATATACACACCCCCTATACTTAGCTCGAACGATGTCCTCAGAGTCAAGAGCGATGAAGAAGACATAACTCGTTATGTATAGGACAGTGAAAAGGAAGGCTATACAAAAGGGAATGAAAAGTCAAGAGGTTCTCGGGTCTTCCCCCTATACTTAGGATCAAGTAATCCTAAGTATAGTAGGATGTACACGAAGGGAAAACCGAGCGGAGAATGTACAGGGTCTACCCCCCTATACTTAGGGTAAGATATCCCTAAGTATAGGCAGCAAAACAGGGGCAGGCAGAAACAAAAGAAATACCCAAAAGGTCTCACATCCCCCCTATACTTAGGGTAAAGTGCACCCTAAGTATAGCATAATCACAAGATGGGGAAGGGGATGTGGGACTAAGGAATGTGGTGATATGGACATCTGGATCTATATACAGCGGAAGATCAGTGAAACTTAGGCGTGAGATGCATTAGATGTGAGTCAAAGACCACATCTCACGCAAAATGAATAGGGGCAATATCAACGACCCGCGGCTCATGATCTAGAAATGGCTTGAGCCGCTGGCCGTTCACTCGAAAGGTACTCTCAGAAGACAACTCGGATATGTCGATGCTACCATTGTCGTGTACCTTTCGAACCAAATAAGGTCCTTTCCATTTGCTCTATAGCTTCCCTGGAAATAATCTAAGCCTCGCATCAAACAGCCATACTCTCTGTCCAATCTCAAAATGTTTGTGGCTGATATGAGAATCATGCCACTCCTTGACTTTCTCCTTATAATGTAGGCTACTTGAGAAAGCTGCATCTCTAAGCTCCTCCAGGGCAGCTAGCTCTGCCCTCCTCTGGTCTCCCATACCATCTGGATCCATAAGTATGTCTGTAACTGCCCAAAGTGACTTATGCCTCAGCTCAACAGGTAAATGGCATGGCTTGCCATACACGAGGCGAAAGGGAGATGTGCCCAAAGGTGTCTTGAAAGACGTCCTATATGCCCATAAGACCGAGTCCAAAAGCTGTGACCAGTCCTTTAGGTCAGGGCGGACGACTTTCTGCAGAATAGTCTTGATCTCCCTATTCGACACTTCGGCTAGACCATTCGTTTGTGGATGGTACGGTGTAGCAACACGATGATCTATGCCGAACTCGCTAGCAAGTGCCTTCACCTGGTCGTTGATGAAGTGAGATCCCCCATCAGAAATCAGAACTCGTGGAACCCCGAACCGCGTGATGATATGCTTCCTCAAAAATCTGCAAACTATCCTCGCATCAGCGGCTCGGGCGGGGATAGCCTCCACCCAACGACTCACATAATCTACGGCCAACAGAATGTACTCAAATCCCTGACTCTTAGGGAATGGACCCATGAAATCGATGCCCCATGCGTCAAAAACCTCACAGAAGTGAATGGGCTGCATCGGCATCATATCACGCTGTCCACAAGTGCCCATCCTCTGACAGTCAGTACACCTCTTCACGAACTCATCTGAGTCCTTGAAGAGGGTAGGCCACCACAAGCCGGATTGGAGCACTTTCTGTGCCGTTCTCCTCCCAGAATGATGTCCCCCTGCCTCAAGCTTGTGGCAGTAAGTGAGGACGCTATGGTGTTCCTCCTGAGGAATACACCGACGCCAGACGCTATCCCCTCCCTCGTGGTAAAGGATGGGATCCTCCCAATGGTAAGACTTGGCCTTCGCAAGGAAGGTCTCAAGCCTCTGCCTGGGCCAATCTTGTGGGACTTTCCCAGCAACGAGAAAGTTCACAATATCGGCGTACCATGGGAGTGAGGCGATAGCAAGGATCGCCTCGTCTGGGAAGGTATCTCGGATGGGATCAATCTGCTCAGAATCCTCTGGCTGCTCTAGTCGGGAGAGATGATCCGCCACCACATTCTTGACTCCAGGCTTATCCTTAATCTCAATGTCGAACTCCTGGAGTAGAAGGATCCATCTAGTCAGTCTGGCCTTGGCATCCTTCTTTGCCATGAGGTACCTGATGGCGGTGTGATCTGTAAACAATGTCACTCTAGATCCGATGATATACGATCTGAACTTATCCAGGGCAAACACTACGGCTAGCATCTCCTTCTCTGTGACCGTGTAATTCCGCTGGGCGGAATCCAATGTGCGGCTAGCGTAGTGTAAAGCAAATGGCACTCCATCCCTCGTCTGTCCCAGCACTGCCCCTACGGCAAAATCGGAGGCGTCCGTCATGATCTCAAATGGGAGAGACCAATCAGGCGGCTGGAGGATAGGAGCCTCAATAACGCACTGCTGGAGAGTAGCAAATGACGAAAGACACTTGTCATCGACAAGGAACTCGGTGTCTTTCGTCAAGAGGTCAGTCAACGGCCGGGCAATCCTGCTGAAATCCTGAATAAATCTCCTATAAAATCCAACGTGCCCCAGGAATGACCGTAGCTGCCTCAAATTGGACGGCGGTGCGAGTTTCCTAATGACATCAACCTTGGCCGGATCAACCTCCATGCCCCTGTTGGAGATGATATGGCCAAGCACCGTCCCTTGAGTCACCATGAAGTGACTCTTCTCCCAAGATAGCACCAAATGATACTCAATACATCGCTGGAGTACTCGATCTAGGTAGTCAAGACAAGAACCGAATCCGTCGCCGTAGATCGAGAAATCATCCATGAAGACCTCCAAGCACTCCCCTACCATGTCCGAGAAGATAGACAGCATGCACCTCTGAAAAGTCGCAGGGGCGTTGCATAGCCCAAATGGCATGCGTCGAAAAGCATATGTGCCGAAGGGACAGGTAAAGGTGGTCTTCTCCTGATCCTCAGGAGCGATGGCCACTTGGTTGTAGCCCGAATACCCATCCAGGAAGCAATAATGGCTCTTCCCTGCCAGTCTCTCAATGATCTGGTCAATAAAAGGCAGGGGGAAATGGTCCTTCTTGGTGGCTTGGTTGAGTCTCCTGTAGTCAACACAAACCCTCCAAGAGGTGGGTACTCGTGTAGCGATCTCCTCTCCCGACTCACTGATCACAGTCGTGATGCCCGTCTTCTTGGGAACCACATGCAAGGGGCTAACCCACTTGGAGTCGGAAATGGGATAAATAGAACCTGCACCCCACCATTTTGATATTTCCTTCATCACAACCTCTCTCAGGTTGGGGTTAAGACGCCGCTGGAACTCACGCGACGACTTTGCCCCATCCTCGAGATAGATATGGTGGGAGCACACTGATGGACTAATCCCATGGAGATCTGCTACGCTCCATCCGATCGCCTTGCGGTTCTTTTCAAGAACCCCCATCAAACGGGATTCCTGCTCTCCAGTCAACTCGGCGGAGATGATGACTGGGTACATCTCTGGCTCGCCTGCAAGGAATCGATACTTCAGCGAAGTAGGGAGCGGCTTCAGCTCTGGAATGCTGGGTGCCGGCAAATCTGGCTGCGGAAGAAACTGAGTGAAAGCTGCAAGGTCAGCCAAATCTGCCTGGGAAAGTGAAAGCGTACTCTCGCAAACTGGATCGAGGGAAGGCGGCTCAACTGCACTGTCTCTGGTCTGCTCTGCCTCTACCTCCTCCTCATCTGTAGGCTCAGGTGGAATCAGGTCTGGCATCTGATCATCACAATCGGCCCAACCAGACTCTGAATCCGAGGGATCTGTATCAACCGCGGTGGCATCAGTACCACCGGAAAACCAGGTGGCCTCAGCACCACCATCACTAATCATCGTGCTGCGATCAAGGACCGGCTCTGCTGCCTCAATGGTATCCTGAATTAGGTCTGTGCTCTCCAGACTCTCCTCTGCTGTCGTCTCTGCATCAGTTGTATCTGAAAGTGAGAGGATGGTCTGTGTCTCAAGATCTGCCCAAGCTGCCTCATCATCTGTGATCACAAAATCACAGTCCTGATGGATGTCTGGCTCTGCGTCTGTCAGCTGCTCTGAATCTGTACTCGCATCTGAGTGGGCTCTGCATCTAGCTCTGTAGTCCTCGACCGTCTCTATTTGTATACTCTCGCCCTCGACGCGAAAGTACACCTTCCCGCTATCATGATCAGTCACCGCCTTGGCTGTGGCCAAGAACGGACGACCAAGGATGATGGGGGTATCGGCCACTGACTCAGGGATCTCCATGTCCAACACTACGAAGTCCACGGGGAATTTCAGGCCCTGAATCGTGACGATAACATCTCGTAATAACCCCTTCAGCCTCTTGACAGATCGATCAGCGAACTGAAGGACTGTCCTGCTCTGTCGAAGAGTGCCCAACTCGAAGCGGTCGAGAAGGGCTGCCGGAAGAAGGTTGATTGACGATCCGCTATCTAGAAGAGTACGGTCGAACCTCTGCTCACTGATCTGGCATCTGACATACGGGGCCCCTGAATCTGGCCTCTTGGCTGGCAGTCGGTTCTGGATCGCGAAGCACGTGGCTTTCGTCAGCACATGTATCTCTGAAGTGTGGTTCCTCCTCCTCCTCCTGACTGTAGTCCTGTCTCTCAAAGATCGTTGGAGAAGGGGGATGTGCTGCAAAGCCTCCTGGAGGGTCAGCTGGATGTGGAATCGATCGATCATGCTCTGGCTGAACTCCTCAAGCTCTCTCTTTTTTGGATTTTCTTTTTTCTTCCCCTTCCCCATCTGAAGGGTTCTAGGGAAGGGGATCACTGGGTCCTTCTCAGATGAAGGACTAGGAAAAGGTCTAAGCGGTTCAAGGACCGGATCTACACATACATCATGCACCACAGTGGGACCAGAAGAAAGTAAACCTTTTCCTTTATTCACAACAGAGTTCTGAGATACAGGAATACGAGGAAAGACAACATCTCTATCTGTACAAACACCGGTGGCCTCAGTACCACCACTGGCTGGCTCTGCTGCTGCTGCTGCTGGTAGACGTCGTGCGGCATCAGTACCGCGGGCTGGCTCGGCCGAACAGGTGGCATCAGTACCACCTCCTAGATCTGGTGAAGCGGCGGCCTCAGTACCGCCGGTGGGATCAGCATCCTTGGTGGCTTCAGTGCCACCGTCATCGTCTGGAGCGGCCTCAGTACCGCTCTCCTCCTCCTCCTGTGGCGCCTCGGGATAAAGCTCAGATGAGGCGCCGCCGCCTGCTGGGGTCCTACCGCTCCTAAGTGTGACAAAATCAGCATCAAATAGATCCGAAGATGTATCATCAAATGGGTCACTAGGAGTGGCTAACTAAGTATGTACTACCTGCTCAGATTTCCTCTTGAGGTTGTTCGGATTCGGCTCGATCTGGGCTGGTATGGCGGCCTTCCCTCTCACCAGGTCCCGCATCTCCTGGCGGAACTCGTCCATCTCCCGTCGGAATGTGGCCTGCTAGTCCGTGAGGAGGAGGGCGATGTCATCCAAAGCGGGGCTCTCGTGAGAGCTCGACGGGTGGCCTCTCTGTGGGTGAGGCTGCTGGAACTGCTGTGGTGGGTAAGAGGGGTAGGAAGGAGGGTGCTGCTGCTGATATCCCGGGTAAGCCTGCTGCTCACGTCTCCA
Organism: Ottelia alismoides; assembly: GCA_037367405.1. Taxonomy (NCBI): domain Eukaryota; kingdom Viridiplantae; phylum Streptophyta; class Magnoliopsida; order Alismatales; family Hydrocharitaceae; genus Ottelia; species Ottelia alismoides. The sequence goes on from JAZKJV010005737.1 coordinate 279,011, forward strand.
TGACTGTCCCTGCTGCTGATAGGGACGAGGACCGAAGGATGATGGCTGGTGCTGCTGATATGCTGGGGGCTGCTGCTGCGGCTGGTGCTGGTCTCTCTGCTGGGAGTACTGCCCTCCCTGTCCTGACGGCTGCTGCTGGGGCTGGGCACCACCACTCCCCCACCTGAATCCGGGATGGTCTCGTCGGATCCCAGGATGGGGGCGGTCATACCAAATCCCGTTGACATCCATCAACGGCTCGGCATCGTAGGGGGCTGGCGGAGTACTGCCAGAGGCTGGTCCGGCTGGTAGACCACCATCTGCATCTCTGGAGATGGTGGGGACTGGTAGGTGGGTTGCGGCTGCTGGTACGGCTCTGCCTGTACAAGATGGACCTGTCTAGGCTGCACGTGGGTGCTGGAGCGCTAGGACGAGCTGCTGCTGCTGCCGGTGTCACCTCGCGACTGAAGACGGGGCTGAGAAGCCGTCTGTGCCTCCTGGAGACACATGAGCTGTGTCTTCATGTTGCTCAGAACCTGTGCCATCTACTCCATTTGCATGATACTCTGGCACTGCTTCTTCTCGATCAGCTCCATGCGGTCCAGCTTCTCGCTGATAATGCCCATGTCCGCAGCTGATGACTCTGTCTGTGCTGCTGCGGCTGCGGACGAACTGGATGGACCTGCATCTACCCGTGCTATCCGCTGGTACTGCACGGGTCCTGGCTGATGTGGCAGTGTCTTCTGAGTATACAACCTGGTCTGAGACATCACCATATAGTTCTCAGCCATCTCCTCGAAGATGGCCCAGACCTGGTCGTGGTCCTTGGAGAAGTAGGACCCGCCGCAAGAAGCATTCACCAGGCCCTGTAGCTCTGGTGTCAACCCGCTAAAGAAGCTCTGCACAAGGTTCGGCTTCGTGATGTCGTGGTGCGGGCATCTGTCCAGGAGCTCTCGTAACCTCTCCCATGCCTCGTGAAACTGCTCGTTGGGGAACATGGAGAAGTTGCTGATCAGGGCCCTCGCTGCATTCGTCCGCCCGAGTGGATAGTACTTGTTCAAGTACTCGGTGCGGAGCTGCTCCCAGGTGTAGACAAACCTCCCAAGATGCTTCAGCCAGGTGGCTGCTCTATCTGCCAGTGAAAACGGGAAGGCTATCATCCGGATCGTGTCCTGGTCCACATGCCGGTCGTGGACAGTACTGCAGATCATCAGAAACTCCTGGAGGTGGAGGTGGGGCTCCTCAGTGGCGAGTCCGTGAAAACGAGGAAGCATCTGCAGGGTGTTCGGGGGGAACTTGAAGTCCCCCACGATAGCAGGTACCACCACCCAATGGTGCATCAGTGTAGATCCGGGGTTGTGCAACTCCCGCATCGGTCTAGGTGGTCCTCCTCCTCCCGCGGCTGCTGCCGCTGCGGCGACGGCTGCGGCTGCTGCGGCGACGGCTGCGGCTGCTGCGGCTCGTGCCTCTGCATCCGGTATCTCCTCGGGCTCGCTCTAATGGTCTCTCTCTGCTCTGAGCCTCTCCATCTCTCTACTCATCTCAATCATAAATGCCCCCTGATCGCGGAGCTGCTGCTGGACTGTCTCGAGTGATGCGATCAGGGTGGAGTTGATCGCTCCCTGGTCTAGTACAAAGTGCTCTGGCTGACGGGAGTGATCGTCTGAACTGCCGGCTCCGGCCATGTCGACGTCTGCAAAATCAAACGAGCCCAACTCATGTGCTGTCAAATGTATCAATCTCTCCTCGGGCTCGTGTCTCTCAGGAAGGTCAGAAAGGGGGTCGAGGGGGAACAGGGTGGAGTCGTACTCGGGCTCGGAGAGCGGGTCTGAGCTCTCACGAGCCAACCTAGATGAGGAGGTAGACGCGCCCGAAAGCGGTGCAACCAGAGGCTGCCTAAGAGACCGTCTACCCATCATCTTGATCTGGCGAGTAGGGCAGATGAGATCTGGAAAAATTATGATCTGAAAACAAACCCCCGGTTCACCAACGCAACGCGAGCTGAAGACCGTGAAAGTTTGGTCAAATTATCTTGTCGATTTTATTTTGGTGAACAAACAGAATATCAGAGCGCTTACGTGACCTGTTGGGATATCCGATGCTAACCCAACCGACTGGCCCGCACGGAAGAGTCGGTAATCAGTCGGGACTAGCAACGGGGGGCTCTACCTAGGGTGCGGGTCACTCTCTCGCGCATCCAAACCAAACAATGAGGGGGTTGCTCTCCCCAAGACAAAATTTTTAGGGTGAGCAGATTTTAAGATCAATAAGATTAGCAGTCCCAATTTTATGGTTTTCACTTTTTTAATATTTTTCAAAGCAAACAAAAGGCCTAACGAATTTTTCGGTTCTCCTGATTATTAAGTCCAAAACAGGGGGGAGAAGACGAAAAAGTTGATGCGCGATAAATCAATGATGCATGCAAAGTCAGAAATGCGTACCTGCCTCCATCTCTCTACATGCAATATGATCCGCGCATAAAAGTAAAGACAGATATAAAACTAACCTAAATGATGCAGCGGTAAAGCCGAATCCTAGACGAGCAACTTCTAGCAAAGAACCGTCTAACCGGTTACCGACCTCCAAGCCAAAGAGTCCGGTCTTGGCCCGTCCCTCCTCTGTCCGACAAATCGGGGGTAGGAGAAAGCGCTTTACAGGACGGGCTATGGCACGTAGGCTACGGAGGCTAGTGAATCGGTTATTTTTATTATTGATTTTAAGTAGGTCCAATTATTCGATCTATGGGAACAGATATGCAATTAGGTGTGTGGATCCTACTACTTACGGCACATTCACCAGAAAATCCTAAATCTAGGGGCTCGAGCAAAAACCGCGAAAAACCGGAAAAGACAGAAATAAAAGAAAAATAAAACCGCGAGAAAGCCGCGAAAAACCGCGAAGGTCCTAAAGGGTCCCCCGAGCACACCGGTGCTCGGCGAAACAGACCCGCTACGGTAGAAGAGTCCAAGAGTGTCCAAGTCCTGTATTATTACAATAATAATAATAAAAAGAAAATAAAAACCTAATCTAACCTCACCCACTCAACTCTCTCCCTCTCGCTCTCTCCTGCGGCTTCGTAGAGATGGAAACCGCCTCCAAGTTCCTCGGCTGCACCGGCTCCTCGAAAGTCGCCTCCGCGGTCCTTGGGCCCTCGCAAGAAAAAGAGATGAGTGGTCAGACCAGCAAAAATAATCAAATAATAAGGAAAAAGAAATGAAAATTAAAAGTGAGGGTATATATGCAAAAATACAAAATAAAATAATCACACAAAATCAATCAAAAAAAAAACAAAAGAAAAATAAAAATAAAGCAGAATAAAACAAAAAGAAAATATAAACAAAAAGTCGCGAAAAGCCGCGGGCTCCGAAGAGCCGCGAAAACAAAGACGAAAATGAAAATAAAACAAACTACTAAGCCGTGCTCCCCGGCAACGGCGCCATTCTGATGAGCGCTCCGAGCGACCAAGGTAAAGGTACTAAATAGGTCGTTGCGACCTCGATCACTCAGATGCACTTAATCAAGAAAAATATCAGACCACTCGAAACAAATAAAATCAATCAAGCACGAAGATAAGCGGTCCTGCTAAATGTTTAACCTGGTATAGCACCCAGGGTCGAACTCAAGGAGCACGGGTTGGCCAAAGGCCTACGAAATAGTAAAAATGAAATCAAAAAAAAAACAAAATATTTTTTTAATGCTTTTTAATGATTTTTATATTTTTTGGATTTTTAATATGTGAAGAAAACAAAAGAAACACAAAAACAATCACACTTTGGCTAAATATTTAATGCATCAAAAATCAAGCAAAAATTCAAACAAAAATGTTTTTATGTTTTTTAGGTTTTTTAGTGTTTTTGATGAATTTTTGGAATTTTTATGATGTGTATTTTATTTTCTAAAAATCAAACAGTAGTAAAAATGCAAGGTACTGTCCAGCCAGACCCAAAAGCCCTAGATAAAATATCTAAGGACCTCAAAAGGGTCTGGAGGTATTTTTCCTGTAAACTAGGTAAAACAAGGAAAATTTGAGTACCAAAATTATTGTTTTTGGGCTTTTAGATTATTTACTATAATATTTTATGGGTTTTTAGGTGTTTTTAAGTTTTTATGGTTTTTAATCAGTGAAAAATAGCCAAAATTGGCTAGAAAATCAAGAAACACAAAATAAACAGTACCTAATTTTTATAGAATTTTTGAGGGGGTTTTTATATTTTTTTGGGGTTTTTAAAACAAGACAGTGGCTAAAATAAAGGTTTTTGAATTTTTAAAAATAACAAATAAACTCAAAAATGTCCTCAACAATTCTCAAAAATCCTACAACATGGCAGGAGCCATGTGTCACATTTTCATCGAATTTGGAGGTGATTTGATATTTTATTCAAAAATCACAAGAGGGCATTGTGCACAAGGACTGAAGTGCAAATACCCTAAGTTCTGGGGGTCCAGGTGCAATTAACCCAGCAAAACACGCGCGAGCCGCGTGCCTGGGGCACTCAGGGACCTATATGTAAGAAAAATAAGGTCCTGGGACTAATTGGTAACACGTACCGAAAGTCCGAGGGCCTTAGTTGCAATTTACCCTAAAATAAACGCACATGCGCAATAAAACCATTCACAGGGGCATAAATGCAATTACTCAAAAAGTTTCATTCATTCATGAACATCCAGAACTACAGGGGCATCATTGCAAATACGCCAACAAAACACGTGACGAAGCACGTGGCTCACACAGACTGGGGCATAAATGCAAATAGCTAACGTCTGAGGTCCAACATGCAAAATACCCTAAAACTAAACAACTGACTAAAATATTTACAGGACTAAAACGAAATAAAAGATAAGGAAAGGCCTAAGGGTAAATTACCCTTTATTAAGTCGTCCGATGGATGCGCGCCACGTGGGTGGATCGACGGCTGGGAACGGTTGGCACGCCAACGCTGAGGTCCTCGCAGCGATCGGACGGCTGGGGTTAAGCCACGTGGTACATCGGGCGGTGGTGGCTCTCTGTGGCTAACCCTCACGCATCGGACGGTACATATCTCCTCTCCAAGGATCGGACGGTGGCTGCTCCTCCGGGAATGGATGGACGAGATGCAAACTGGAGGTCAAGGCTGATCGGACGGTTGCTGAAGATCCTCGAAGAACAGGTGGCCGGCGAAACTCGCCGGCCTAGTGCGCTCGCTCCGAGGCTCCTCGTGGGGCGCTGATGATCTGACAAGGTGCGGTGTGGGCCTCCGCGTCGGATGGGGGTCTCCGATGACCCGGACGAGCTCCGAGAAGCTCAGGCGAGGTCGGCGGAGCTGTAGCTGCGGGACCCAATAGTCCAAGTCCTCAGGTGGGCTTGGTTGAACCTGCAAAATAGACCAAACAGCTCGCGGGTCGAGGGCAAACTGCCTCGACCCGGTTAGGCGGGGTGAAGGCGGTCGGAGGTGCGATATGGGCGAGCTCCGGCGAAGCGATGGACGGAAGAGCTCGAACCCCAGCTCCTGTGCGAGCTGGGTTGGATGGGGGTATGGAGAAGGTGCGCGGAGGGAAGGCGGAGATGAATATGGATTCCGATGATCGAATGGGTGCGCGAGATGGTCGGAATCGACGAAAAACGGCGGCGGCACGGATTGGGGCAAAATGGAAATTGAAGGAAAGGGCGAAGCTAAGGGATTACCTGGGTGGTGAAGTAGACTGGGCTGGAGCTGGGGAAGCTCCCGGTCGTAGCCTCGAGGGTCGTCTGGGCCCGAGGCTCAGAGCTCACACCAATGGCGGAGCTACGACGGAGCTACTCGCCGGATCAGTGGTCCGGCCACTCTCTCCTCGCTGCGACACGGCCAACCTGGAGCTGTCACCTCGGAGGTAGCTGTGGAGGTCACGGGACGAAGAATGGAGAGCCAAAGATGATGCGGGAAGGCGGCTGAGCTCACGATTTATATGGCTAAGGGTTCGAAAAGAGGGGGTCCGGGCAAGCTCAGGAGCGCGCGGATCCCAAGGGAGCGGCTCCGGCGAGGATGCCGGATGCAAGGAGGACGATTCAGACCCGGGGGTTGGCGGGTTGGTGATCGGGTTGAGCGGGTATTAAATGGAGAAGTCGGGTTGGCCGCTCAAACCCGTGGGAGGTGGTCCTGGGGGGGTCAGTTGACCGGGCGGTCAATAACCCCAGGGCCAATAGCTGAAGGCCACGTGGCTGGATAAAGAAATGACAAATACACATAGCTAGGGGCCGAATCAGCAAAAACCCAAAACATGAAATATTTTTATTTTATTTTTTTTTCTATTTTTTGGTGATTTTTAATTAATTTTTGGAAATAAAAATAAGGTATTTACACTATATAGCTATGTATAGGTATATGTACAATGTGTAAGCTTTTGATTTTTGATTTTTAATTATTATTTTTGTACAATTTTATTCCTATTTTATATTTTATTTATTTATAGAATAAAATGAGGAATAAAAGGGTATTTTTATTTTGTTTTTATTATTTATATACATAGGTAAAATAAATAGATATATACATTTATATACATGGTATATATACAATGTATTTTTATATTTTAAATTTTGTTATTTTTATTTGATTTTTGTTTTGATTCTTTTCATTTTATTTATTTACAATATATAATATAGGATATTTACAAAAAGTTTAGAAAATAATTTTATTTATTTACAAGGTTGAATAAATATAGGAGTATGGTCTATGTACATGGTGAAAGGGCATTTTTGAACTTTTTGATTTTTACCTTTTTATTTTGTTTTTATCTTTTATAAATATGTACAAATATTTACAAGCATATTTTTGGGTGAGGAAGAATATTTTTATTTTATTTACATAAATATATATACATGAGCTCCTATCTCCCTCTACTTGGCTTTTATGCGGTCAGGCCCATGCTGAGCCCTCCCTTGGGTTAGGTTGCTCAATATTTATTCTAAATATTTTCCTCTTTTTCTTTTTCATCTTTATTCTTTTATTTTTGCACAAAAACATGCTAATTATAGATTTTTACACAATGCATGCTTCTGCTAATTTTTCCTATTTACAAATATCTACATGCATTTGCATAGGTTTTTGCAGCTAAAATATAAGAATAAAGAGTGATGAATGGGTATTCATCACACACTTGTGTCATTACTATCCCTCCTTGATTTAAAATTTGGGTTTCTTCTTGTGAGTATCCTGTGCACTTGCACCGAGATCAGCCATGTCAGTTCATCAACGTCCTTTGAAAATGACGGGACAATGTATGAGTACCCATTTGTCTCAATCAAACCCAAATCATCTAAACCCTCTTCTATCATGAATCCTCTAACATTTGCAAGAGACTATGACCATAGGATGAATCCAACCTACTCGATCAATTCCAATTCATTTTCTGCTGATCGTCTGACTGAATTCTCCACTTCTTTATATTTCCCACCTCCTCTACCCTTATCTTCATAAGTTCAACTGTCATCCTTGACTGAACTCATGAACCATTTAAAGATCAAATCTCTTTTGAGACACATGACTAGCTGAGACACCAAACCCAACCGTCTTCATTCTTTCATCGCGATCTTGTTGGGATTGGTCCACAATTCACATAATTACATCTGGACTAGACCTTAGGGAATAAAAGGATGACCCCTTCAAACTGATTGGAGCGGCCAGCATGTAATGATCAATCATACTAGATTGACTCCATCAATAAAATCTCTATTGACCAACCAGTCTACCACTCCTTCGGTCAGCATACAAATACAGAGAATTGGACCAATGATATTGATACACATGATCCTTGTATGATTCCACTGTATGAAGAAGTTACTAATCAAAATCAGGGACATGGAATCTACTCAACCCAGCATTGCATTCCTGAGTCAAGATTTGTTGAGTATGAAACCTACAGATTCCCGCGAACTGAGCAGATTCCTTGCATAATTTCTCAAGAGAGAATTTCAAAAAATAGCAAGTAAAATCATATCTCAGATATTCATAATGAATCTTCTACCAACTCATATAGGAAAATGGAAGATGAAATAATTGGATCTCAAGTTGAAAAATGAGAGAATACTCAGGAACCCACACAGACTGCTCACATGACTTATCATGAAAAGTTTTTGGAGGATGAAAATTTGAGGATTAGTAAGAGATATGAATTAATCAAGGATAAATTTAGAAATTCTACTGACCGATTAATTCCATTTTATGGCAGCTCGGGTATAGAAAAGGAAGATAGAATGATTAGATCTCAAGTTGAAAACCCCGAGAATACTCAGAAAACCATAAACTCTGTTCACACTAGGGATGACTCTGACAACAACACTTCTACATACTACTCCGTTAGGGATGATTCTGACTCGCCATATCTAAGCTCCTCCTCATCTGTGAAATACAACTCATCTACTTATGTCACCAAAAAGACCAAAAAAATCGTAAAAATTAAAAACACACAAAAAATTTAAAAATAAAAAAAATCATAAAAATTAAAAGTGGAGAAGATTCGAAAATTGTGGATCCTCCTTTAAAGAAAGCACTGGATGAAAGATCAATTTTTGAACTTCTCTTTAATCAGGTCATTGAATACTCCCCCGACGTAGAAAGATTTATAGAGATTAAATCAATGTTGAAAAATTCGGGTAGGAAGAGAATTAAGACCGAAAGATATATATTATCAATTGCCACCTCCTAAGTGTTGAGGAGAACGACTAGGGGTCGTAGAGTGAAGTTGTTGCTCAGATTTGACTATGGAATCAAAGACACACCATTTACCCATGCTCGAATCGTTGACGACTCGCCAATCAATATCCTACTGACCTCTGTATCTGACAAGCTCAAACTCAGACCTATCAGGTACATAAAGGAGATCATTCAACTGGATGATCGATCGATAAAGCAGCTGCTAGGAACTATTTCAGTCATCGTTACATTCCAAGGTGCTCCGCTCTGGGTAGACTTCATGATCATTGATATTGAGCATCAAGGAGAATTCACCCAAACTCCAATCATTACCGGAAAGCCATTATTAGCATAGCGAAGGCAATTATAGAATGCAAGATTTGGGAAATCAATTTTACAGCATTGGGAGCACTTCGATCTCATCCAATCTTTGAAGAACCATGTTATTCTGAGGCGACCCACGAAGCCGTCAACAGCTATAACAACCAAGCAGTAGAAGAGCCTTACCTCGCTGCTACACTTGAGATAGTCGCTGTCAAACTGACCATTGGTTCAGAGACTCTCTCCACTCTTCCATTTCCCGCTGCTATGACAGATCCTACAGAGGAACACCGAATACATGACTTATTATATAAGGATCCTGAAACATATGCATGGACATACCTTGAGTCGGAGAAGACCTTTTCTGACCAACTTGATCAACTCAATCTGACATAGGAACTCACCAATGACATGCCAACTGAGATCAAATATGTGGAACGTGTACTTACCAGGGAAGAATATTTTAATGGTTATTCATCAGAAGAGCCGATTGTCAGTACCTCACTCCAAGGACCCGCACCTTCATAGACAACATGAACCAAAATGCCCTTTCCAGCTGCTGCTTCATCTAATTAAGTATTTGGTAAACCGACTGAGAAAGTCACCTTCAACATGCCAGAAATGGAATCTTCTGATGATTCCTCGTCAGTTCTGGATAAGATACACCTTATGAGTGAGGTCAGTTAAAGGTCTCTAAAGCCCTATCTGAGAAAGAAACCGATTATCAACCCCTATTGGACGACTCCTGCCCCTTACTACTATTCCTCGAGAGTTGACTCCTGGTCTTATAAGATATACCATAATTATTTATTATGAGAAGACTGGGACTGGTGCTTCAGAGTATTCACCCTTCGAGGATGAAGCGCTTGACCACAAGACTAAGAGCAACTTGATAAAGCAACTTAAGAACAAGAATATCTGAAGTGCCTCAACCTTCAAATATTATTCTCCTGAGGATAATTCCGATGATTGCTAGTTTTCATCTACTTTGCAGCATGATTTTCCTAAAAGAACTCCGACGATAGTTGGAAATCATTGGCTTCATGTTCTTCTTATCATTACGATCTCCCACCACAATCTCACAAAAGATCAATCGAAAACTTCCTTAATCATCAGTAACCCTCCCTCCCTCCTGACCCCATCTATCACTTTGTACATCTTCTTCCTTTACTTAGGCCATGACCTAAGTATAGGGGGGATCGATGCCATCTATATATACCACACTCTACTCATACAACCCTTCTATCGTTCTCCCTAATTCCACCTATCTTCCGTACTTAGGTTGACCAAAGCCTAAGTATAGGGAGACCCACATCCCACTGTATATATACTCTCCTCATTCAAATTCCACATCCTCACGCTCCTCATTTTTCGCCCTTCTTCTATATTTAGATTCTTCACAGCCTAAGTATATGGGGCATGCCAACTTTTATTTTTATTTTTTCACTCTCTTACGCTTAGTTCGAACTATGTCTTATCTACGCTTGTTTTACTCTGAGGACATATCATTCGCTAAGTATAGGGGGTGTGTATATATTATACCCATAGCTAGTACTTTCACATAACTCTATATTTATTTACGGTGTGGGTAACCTAAAAAAATAAAACAAAAAAATGAGTTTTGCAACTAACACTAACTATGTCCAATTGTATGCAATGAATTTTTTTTTGGAAAATGGCTTCTTATTCATTTTGGCATAAAAAAGAAAATAATATTGCATTAAAAAAGTACTTAAAAGTCACAAAATACAAAAAAAGTGTTTGCATTCCCCTCTCCTGCACTTCATCCAGCATTACATGCATTTGCATTTGCGAAAAGAACTTGTGTTCTGAACTGAGTTATGAGCAGATAACGAGAGTGGTCACGACTTGACCTTAATCCACATAATTTCAGATGAACTTCATCGAGAAAGAGGATTTTAGAAGCTTCGGGACATTGACTTAATCCTTCGAGTTCCGCATGACAATGTGCAAGATTTTGACTCTTAGTATCTAACCGAGTCTCCTCATTCTGGGTATAATGTTGGAAAAGGGAATTAATTTGTACTCTCACACTATGCACTTAGCTCAACTCAGACAGGGTGTTGGAAGACTATGTAAGTTTCTTTTCTAGTAGCGTCGACATCTGAAGACTGGAGTACGGGTTGAAATAAAGCTTCGAAAAGGGAAGGATGACTGGGTACAATTTTTTCTAAGACCCCAAAACATGTACAGAAAAAAAGATTCCATATCCATAGGGGCACAATAAGATCCATGCAGAGCTATAAATAATCAAAACAAAGAAGTCAACTACAAAATAAATATTTGACCAGAAACGTCCAAGCATCAAGAAAAGCTTCAGATCTTGGTGGCGACTTGGCTAAACTAGCCGTCTTCACAAGGAGAGGCGACTACACTGGTATCCTTCCAGTTCTTTCCCCCTTCTTCTAATTTATCCCTCTTTTCGACTGTGAATACAATGCGACAAACCTTAGAAGGAAATACCTGACTCTCCGAGACAGAGTTTTTGGAGGAGAGGTTTGCATTGTAGTCAGCATGCTGGATGCAAAGAGCTAAAACATATGACACACATGAGTCGATTGTTCATGTTCATGTGGTATGCTTTGGGAAGGGGATTTATCTAAGATGACTTATGAGCTGAAACGGTGACAATGATGTGCCCTAGTCTCATAGGAGTTCCTCAAAACGAATAATCCAAACGTCGGGACTAGTTTCATTTTCACCTTCTACTCATGGTCTTGGTGTGGAAACCAATCTCATTTCACCTCAACGCATTTCTTTAGATGCTCAGGGACGAGCATGGTTCAAGTATAGGGGGACAATGAATCTCATATTCTTCGCTCTAAAAGTGAATGATTAAGATAAGTTCCCCAAAATTCATCCGCATTTTGTCCATTGCTCTGCATAATCAGCATCCATGCATGTATAAATAATGATTTCATTTTATTACTCATAATTGCATAAAATATGAAGCCAAAAATTATAGACCAATTGACTCGTATAATAAACTAATTTCCTCGACTTTTAATTAATTCATGCACTCCAAATGACTGGAAACCACCTCCATTGTGTACATACAACTAACATGAATAAATAAAAAATATAAAAAAATCACTAACTGAAATAATTGAGAAATAAATCCAAACCCTAATTTCAGAATTCTCGAACTAAAACATTGATATCCAGTGTCCGATTAGATCCTACTCACTTTTGAACTAATGTATATTCAACTTAGTTTAAAACAAGACCAAGTTCAAGTTAATCGGAACTCATATGTGAAAGATGAGTTTTGGGCGTCTTTTGTACATTGTGCATTTTAGCGGATTTTGACCTATTATTTTATGCATATAATTCACCAATTTTATTTTATTTATTTTTCATTTATTTATTTGAAAATGTGTAAAAAAACAAATTGAAAATAAGATTGAAGTCAAAGAAACTAACTGAGTTCGAGTATTCACTAGCAGTCTGTACAAATGTTATTGTTTTCGTATTTTATTTTATTTCTCTATTTTCCTTATTAATAAAAAATACAAAAAAATAGATTAGAATGTAATTATTTATATTTAATTCTACCATATTTTTCCATATTTTTATCTTATTTGAAAGTGAAAAAAAATACAAAGCCCAAAAATCATGGTAATCTACAAACATAGAATATCCAAAAAAAAATTACTTTGTGCAAATAATCGATTTTTATTATAGTCCCTTTATGAAAGTTGTAGATCTCATCGAGACGAGCAGCTTATATGAAGTAAATTTTTTGATCTGAGGTCATATTCTATTTCTTTTTTATTTTTGTTTTCTTTTTATTTTACGATTTTTCTAGAGCTGACACATGGTCGCTCCTGGAGATACCACGTGTCACTCATTCTTGGACTTTATGTTTTTCATTTATTTTAAATACTTTTTTCATTAATTTAAATAAATAAATAAATAAATAAATATATATATATATATATAAATGATGGGCACGCTAGCAACCGTCTGATCTCGGCCAATCAGAAAGTCGATAGCTCATATGCTTCCTCCCCCTACTTTTCCAAATTGGCGCCACCACAACCTCCTCCGTAATTATCACCACCGCCTCTTATTACCATCCATCGACCATCTTCAATCAGATCCACATCACGATCTCTTCTTCTCCGCATATCTCATCGCCCTCGTCATCAAATCTCACTATATCAATCAAAGCCTCTGTCCTTCCATGTCCGATGTCGCTCTCTCTCTCTCCACTATTTAAGAGTCATTGTCGCACCTCAAGCCCTCATCCGTTGATTTCCCTAAACAACAACAATGAGGAGGGCAGCGGAGGTGACAGTTTCAGCCTCCTACCTTATATCGAGGAGATCTGATGTCTCCATCATGCGATGCTGGAGTAGAGCAGCACTGGCAGTGGCTCTTGCCTTTCTCTAGCTTCATGTTGTCGAGCTACGATCTTCTGTTGATCCTCCACCATTGTAATCCCTTCACAATTCTGCATTCCCTAGTTCCCCCTTCTCAGATACCTCTTTCACCACCTCCAGGTGTAGATAAGTTGTTTCCATCGAGAGGAGAACCATGGTGGTGGTGAAAACGCCACCGTTCCTTCCTCGCGATGAGATTCAGCCTCCACGGTCATTGCAGCAGCACTCCTCTGCGCTTCTGCCCCAACTCCGATTCCAAGCCATCGAGCCTCCACAACATCTTCCTTCATTTTGTTCGCCATTTCCTCGATTATCTAGCCCTATACATGCCATTCATTCGTTATCCACTCGCTGACCACTTCATCAACGCTTCGGCCATCTTGCATCCACGCCATCGCCTATTGTCATCGACACTGGTGTTATTCCTACCTTCTGACCTGCATCAACAGCCAATGAGGGAGGACCTCCACCACACATACCACCCCTCCGCTAGCTAAAAAGATCGAGGGAGCACGTGCGGTGCATGTGCTTCCCTGGGCATATTGCGGAGAAACTCCTAGAGGTCCCTTATTTCACTATAAGATCCCTCGCACGTGAACAACACGTAGGTGGTGGAATATAACAAAAGTCACACCTGACATTTCGCTCATCTACAACCAAGTCCTCCCAACTCGAGTTCCGTGCTTCGTACGCAATTTCTGGTAAATTTTGCGTAGAATACCCCTCGGGGTATCGGTAACTACAATTAAGTCCTTTGCATTTTATTTAAGTAATTTTATTTTATAATATTGCAAACAGGCCTTTGATTCTCTTGTAATTTTTAACTTTTTTCGATCATTTTATTTATTGAAAATAGCTATTTTGTTCTTAAATTAATTCTTTACATTATGTCATGCTCATCATATTTTTATTATCTATTGTTAATTAATAATAAATGCTATAGTGGAAAATTGCATTTTTTACCCAATTTGTGCTTAGAAATTCATATTAAATTAACCATTGCTCCATCAATTGCCAAAATTCATGGATAGTTGATATAATTGCATTTAACACTTTTCCTAAGAAAAAATGCATTTGCATGCATGTTTTGCTCTATAAAAATCTTTTTGTTTATTTCATTAATTAATTTTTAGTAGGCATTAAATTCGACATTTTTATGGTTTAGGATTTTTTATGAGATGGATAACATGATGACATATCTTACATAATTTTATTTACTGAAATTAAGTAGATTTAATATTTATTATAATTAGTTATTGAATATCTCATGTTCTTCATTCATTAATTCATTAAATATTCACATTGCATCCAAATATTCCATAAAAATTACAGTGTACGACATCATTATTTACATCTCAACCAAGTTTCATAAATTTTAGACATTGTTTGGCTGATATTTATTTTCTAGTCCTTAAAATCTATCGCATTCGGATTTCAAAATTGCATTAAAAATACAAAAATATTATGACTCAAAAATCGTGCACGAAATTTGACAGATATAATTTCAGGTTGTTCCTTTGCCTCCTTGAGTTCGACCTTAGCACTTGCCCAAGTAAAATAAACATAAAATCACTCGAATTCATTGGGTTAAATTTCTAAGTAATTATTTCTTGATTGATTATGACTACCTGCGTGCAACAAAATGAAAAATTTAATACCATAATTCATGTAAATTAACTTAGGGAAATCGCGACCAATCATTACGCAAGAGGTAATATGCCTCAAGGCCTTTCACTTGGCATTAGTAGTTTGTCACTTTACTGGTTGAGTCATTTGATGAGGAGATTTCTATATGGGATGATCTAAAGTCCACATTCTTCCATAAATATTTTCGTTTGGGACAGATGAATATTATGAGGAGTCATATCTCCAACTTTACACAACTTCCATGTGAGTTATTCCATGAGGCATGAGACTGATTCAAGGATTTGACTGAGAGATGTCCTCATCTCTAGATACCATTGAAGGTGCTTGTTCATAACTATTTTGGAGGACTCCAGCCAAATGTTCAGGTCCTAGGGAGATCCACATGTGGTGATAGCTATCTGAACAAGGATGACAAGTTTGTTTGGTCCATCTTTGAGAAATGACAAAGAATTCATTTATTGTTGGCTTCACTCGTGTTACCAAAGGCCCACAGCCACCACACCATTGAGAGCATCAGAAGGTGGCTCGTGCTTCATATTCTGATTCACGATCTGATATGGGAATCATTAGTGAGAAGCTTACACTGGTAGATGTGATTTAGAAGCAAGTTTGGGATTTAAACGACTGTGAGAGTTGGAGAAACTCTTATCACTTCCACAACAATTGATAGATCCCACGAAGAAGGTGAGCGAACTGCAGCTACAGTACCAACAGTTGCAGACTTCTTCTACTTCTCAGCCTATTCGGAGATCTTTACCCCCTCCTCCCACCCGTCAGATTTAGTACATTCAGAGCGAGCCAGAACAACCCATTGAGTCTATAGCTTGATTAGAATGAGAATCCATCCATGGAAAATAGTAGTCAGATCACAAGCCCTGTAGATGATTATCTTGATCCTCACTCCACTCTTGAGATCAGTGTAATTTGGTACGCACATGTTCAGTATCAATCTACACCTCAAAGCGTACACCAGCAACAACAACACATACTATCATACCATAAGCATCCATCTCCACATTTCCAGCACCGTCAGCAATACACGCAACAACAGTCTCACAAGCATGCTTATAAGAGACCACATTCTAATTAGTATCTTGCTACACATTCACATAATTATCAACACCAGCACCAACAACATTCCTATTTCACACCATAAAGATCCCCTCAACCTTATAAACCAGAGAAACACACTTCTAGGCAGGATAGAGTAGACATCCAGATACAACACACTTAGTCAGAGTTATCTTCACAATCCATAGCATTGAATTTGATCATGGATATGTTGAGCATGCTTCAGATAATGCGTAGGATTGAGATGGAGCGGGAATACCATCATCTGGATGAGTTAGCCATTCCCAAGACCACTCTCCCAACTCAACCTCAAATGAATCTAAATAACAAGAGGCGACACGCGGATTAGCAAGACACCTCCATTGGTATGGCTACTTTTCCTGAATTTTTATCTAACTTCATTCATCTCAGGAGTGGTAGACATACAAACACACATGATCTAAAGGAGTAGAGGGCACATGATGAGGAGAAAGAGCTCATCCATGATGACATTACAGGTTCTGATGTAGAAGAGGAGAACCTCCATGATAAGGACTAGCATGATGTCCATGATGTGGCTATTCAGGGGAGCGTTGCAGAGACCATAGATATGGACACATGCAATTCAGATGATGATACTACGTCGTGCAATACATACAATCATGATGATTCTACTTCCTTTCTTGTATTCGAGAGGTTTGTACATACTTACGAGAATCCAGATGTACATGTTGGTTCCACTCATTTTGATATGAATAAAGAAAGGAATTTTGTTGTTCTTGAGATTGTTCATTTCCCGATGCTTTGTATGGAAAAGGAAAGAAAATTTCCAAAAATAATGTTATCATTCTAGAGACCGAACAATTATTTAAATATCACATTTTCTTAAGATTCCATTACATGAGCTTTTGATAACTTTCTTACAGTTAAGAATTAGTGTATCACAAGTCGGAAAAGGAAGTCACGAATTGAGAAACATGTACTGACACGGATAACTTCATATGCTATTCAAAACAAAATACCCAGAAAAAGAGAGACTCAGGAGTTCACTATGTCAGATGTGAGATTTCATAAGCCACATTAGATCATGCTCTTTTAGATAATGGTTCCTCGAGTAATTTACTTCCATCTTCTTTACTTGATATGCTCAAGCTAGGTCCTTTTTACAAATCACAAGAGATACCTTAGTTTGGAGATCGATATGAGAAGAGACCTAGTGGTGTGTTAAGGAACATTATCATGATTGTATAGGACTGTAGTTTCTAGTGGACTTTACATTCATAGACATGCCGTGCACTACGCAGTTACACCTTGCTCTAATCATTCTCAAAAGGCCTTTCTTGCAGACCGCGAAGGCCCTCTTTGATTACGACTATGGGAGAGTATCATTTCACACTGACAACAGAGAGGTACTGATGAATCTCCATTTCATCACCTTTATTCTTCCATTTTGGCCTTTTAAACCCTAGCTAAATACATGTTAATATCATTATTTTGAACAAATTAGCATTCATGATTTATTGTAAAATTATTTTAGAAAATACATTATTTAAAACCAAAATAAATGAATAAAGAACGAAAGGAAAAAGAAATAAAATACCAAAGGTATTTGATGACCCTATACCCCAAGATCGAATAAAAATTTGATTTTGTTGAAAAGGAGTAAAGTAGGGGGAGACAAGGGCCAAAGATACACTAAAAATTCCATTTGTGCATTCATCAATAAAGCATTTTTAAAACCCATTTTATTCTTTATTATTTTTTAATCAAATTAACAAACTTTCTACATGAAGGTTGTAGATAAAAATGCAAAATACAATTTGAGTTTACACACAAATAACATACAATGTACATTTTATACTAAGAATAAACACCCAAAATCCAAACTTCCCTCACGCATATCTCCTCAACAAAAATTCAAAATGCCTCAAAATCACCTTTATTTGCATATAACTTTTAACTAGCTATATAATGAAGGTAATTACACTTAATTTGGAGTTAAAGTGTGAAAGTTAGGTTTTGGATGCCTATTGTATAGTTTACATGGTTAAAATATTCATTTTATTTATTTCTTATTATTTCTTTAATTTGATATTTTTGTAATTTTGCAAGTAATATTTACAATGTATGCATATATTTGGAAAGAATAAAACCTCTAAGAAAACACTAAAATAAAATAACATATAGAAATACATAGATGAAATACATATACTTATATGTATATAATGTATACCAATATTTATTTAAGTGTATAGAAAACATCATAAAAATACAATAAAAATATATTTGTGTGTATAAAATAATTTATAAATACATGAGATATGAAAATAAAAAAATAAATAATACTAAATAAAATAAAATATACAAAACATATGTCAATATATCTATAAATAGACTTGTAAAAAGCAACTTGTAATAAATTAACTCATAAAAATATGTAAAAATCATATTCAAATACTACACAAAATAATAAACATTTTTTATTTTATAACTAAAAATTAATTAACTAATTATCCATTTAATATTGATTTTTCAATAATTTTCTTATAGGATTTTTTTGGTTGGTCCACGTAGACCAACAAGAGACAAACCCTAGTTAACCTCGATCAACTCTTATACCCAAGACACCGACCATCCTGACAGAGTAGAAACCCCGTCTTCTCCCTTATTTCCTAACATTTTATTACTTGCTTCGACTAGATTTTTCACTAAATCCCCTCGCAGATAATCCCTAATACATGTAATCCTAAAACCCCATGTACATATCATCGATTTGTCTGAATTCAGCGGTCAGTAAGGACCCATCTCCATGTTTATAAATAAACCTCTCCCCTATTATGTCTTGTGTGATCCCTCTCTGAGCCTTGTAGAGTCTTCAGTCGTGAGTGTGAGTGTCCACTAGTGACAGAGGTGCCTTCCTTGAAGTCGGAGCTCTGCAGGAGGAGGAGAGCGGGTCCAAGGCGGTGCTCCGACGGTCGTTCTTCTCCGTGGTCTGCCACCATGTTAGAGATGTGCCATATCCTCAAATCTAGCTAGTTTTAGTTCACAGATTTCATTTTATGCCTTTAATTTTGTGTTCCAATTATTGTATTATCGTAGATTTTATTAGTTAGCTCATCGGAGATCTAGAGCTCCGACCCTCGTTTTACTGTGATTCAACTCGTTCAAACCTCACCTGACTGCCTCATTTCATTTCTGTAACGTTGCTACAATGATCCACTCATTTCCCTTCGAATCGAGCCGTAATTCGAGGAAATCGAAGCTCCATCCTTCAACCTCGTCGGAGATTCACCCATCTCATTGTTCATGAGGCCTCAGGCCTCCTTTTTGGGTAGGGAGGAACATCTCGAGACAATGAACCTTTCGTGCAGGTCCAGCCTACCAAAGAACCAACTGGAGCCTTGAATCGAGGCGTTTTGCACCTCTCAATGTCACATAGATCTCTCGCTGCTTGCCATGTCTCTCCCGATGAGATCCTGACTTTCTGGAGGTCCCTGTAGATGCGGAATATCCCAAGGACCTTCAGAGCATTTTGGAGTGAAGATTGATGGTCGGAGTCGCATGGAATTGACCATCAAAGCTTAGTCGCTTAATTTTTTTCGTGTTATTGCTAATGCTCTAGATGCCAGATCAGGAGGCCTCTCTAGTTCTAATCTCAGCCCTTGCATAAACATGAAGTGACATTCCACCTCAAATGTGGGATGCATTTTATTAGAGATCACCAATTGTCAGAGGGTGCACAATAAGGTGTAATTTGCACTAATCCCCCCCGGCTTTTTGTATTTCTTTTCAATACTTAAATATTTGTATGGAGTGTAAATAAATGTGTAAAAATAACATAGAGCTCCGAATATTTCCATGTATTTACACATATGTACATGCCAACTCTGCTTACGTGGCTTGCCACGTGAGATGGGTATTTTGCAGGCATACCCTCCTACTTTTGTATATTTATTTTTTAATACACAAAATTCTATATTCATTGTTTTAGTTTTAGAAAAATACATATGGGACTTTGAATTATTGTATAAATATAGAATGGCCCTCTAAGGTGTTCATAATTTAATTGATTTTATGGAAAATTTCATGTATTCCCCTCATTTTTGTAATGGGGTTCGGGAATGTTGAATAATTTCTTTTAGTTGCAAATAGGTCCCTGCTAGAATATTAAATGTTATTTCTTGTTTTTTTTGCTAGAAATTGCTATTGTTTCTAATTAATTTTGCAAAAATGCACATAAATGCCTAGGATGACAAAATTCTATGATCTAATTTTTATTTAGCATTTCCTGGCCTTTATGTAATTATTAAACATTAAATAGTGATTATTATTTCTTATTTAGCATTAAAAATAGAAAAAGAAAATAAAATACACTGAAAAATTACAAAAATATATATTTTCTATTATGCCCTATACTTATCTAGACCAAAAATCCCTAAGTAGAAAAATAAAACAATAAAAAATTAAAAAGCTCCAAAATCTAGTAAAAAGAAGATATAAAATTCCTAAAAAAATCCAAAAATATTTATTTTTGTTTCTAAATTTCTTTAAATTATTAATAGATTTGTCAAAATTTATTTGGATAATTTTGGACTTTATTTTCTAATTTTAATCTTCAAATCTATTCTGCTTATCTATTTAATCCATGTTTTGGGAAGTTTTTTTTCTAAATTACCTAAAACTTAGAAAAAATTCTGGAAAAAAGAAAATACCATGAGAAAATATTAATAAAGGCTAAAAGAATAATTTCCAAGTATTTTTGGACTATTTATAAATATACCATATGCTATCTAGATGTATATATATATATATGTTTTCTATGTACTTACACTATGTACTAATATATTCTATATTATTATTTTTATTTTATTTTCAAAAATTAAAAAGAAATTAAAATTTAACAAAATTAAAAACCAATATATATATGTATAAATATATGTGTATACCATATGTGTATATCTATACCAATAAGTATACATATATATATGGATGTATATAAGTATTAATCTAAGATATTTGATTATTATAAAATTACCTATATTTAATATTAATTAAAATAACAAAAACCCACATAAAAAGATCTGAAGACAAATATGTACATAATATAAATTGTTTAGCAATAATCATAGGCTTCCTAGTTTACACTCTACGGTTAGACCTCTGCATGCTTACATGTTATACATTTTTGTTTGTAGAGTATAATAAATTGTGCCTCACTTTTTTTTATGTTTATTGCTTATTATTATATTGTGGGTACTTGTTGATTGGTCTAGGGATTCCCTTGCGTGTCGCCTTAGTGACAACTCATCCCCGCACTCCGGGTGGATACTTTCAGACTCATGTGGAAATTCCCTATCCATCAGGTACACATTGAGATGGAGAGAGGATGTAGCAGCCCCATATCAATTTTGTCATTCACATCAACGGACAACCACCTTGCAAATGATTGTCAGCAAAAAGATGAGACACAGTCTTTTAATCTTGAGAGCATTTATTTTGATACCCATGATATCCTACACGAGGATGGGGTAGATGATGGTAATTAGTTCTTCAGACAATTGTTCACATGCAGATATAGAGAGCATATCATGACTAGATGAGAAGTCCATTATACCAGACATCTCACTACCACAAATTGAGATTACACATATTCCAACATGAGAGTCTATTGGTTATTTTTCAGAGATCATACAATCTACTCAGCATAGAGAGTTGGATGGTGTGATGGATACTTATAGACACCTTCTGTATTCCGATTCCATAGACATATATTACAATAGAGAGACTAATGCCATGTACAAAGTTCACTTACAACGGCAACTCTACTAGATCAACTAGGGATAAATACACACTTGAGAAACCGTCGAATCCGTACGATCCAAGTTGAGGAGATCTACTTGTACAAGACTTATGTCTACTCCTCTATTTCTTTTTGTCCTGTACGGAAATTTGTGAGCCATTCAGATTTTTGAGTACACCACTTGTATATTCGTCTTAGATCCCAATCGTTCCCATTTTTTGCTCGTCTTTATACTTAGGATACCATATCCTAAATATTGGGGGGGACTGATTGTCCGTTGACTTGCATTTTCAATATTGTTCCTTTTCCTTTTCTTTTATTTTCCCTTCTTTTACATCAATCACTGTTCCCTAGATTTTAACCTCATTCTTTTCTATACTTAGGATGCATGATCTTGAGTATGGGGGGACCCAGTGTTTCTTAGATTTTGTTTATTCTTTTCCTTTTGTTCCTTTATTTGGATATTCCTTGCACTCAGTTATCACATTTTTGTCTTCCACTATATGTATGATGACGAGATCATAAGTATAGGGGGTCAACCTGACTTCTATTCTTTTATTATTTTTATCACCCACTTTTACATAGCAAGAGTTATGTCTTCCTTTATCTCTTTTCATACTATGATAACTGATGAACCGAAAATTCATCTCTTTAATAATGGATAATTTTAGTAAAGGAGGCACATTTTAATCGAGCAAAAACAACAATCTTTGAATGTTACTTGGTAAGTCTACCAAGGTCGAACACAGAGAGACGCGCCTCGTTGTCTTTCTATCGGTAATTATAAATTAAAGTAAATAAATTAATTCATTTATGTCAACAATGCAGATGCCATGCAGAAACAATGTGATGCAAAATATAATGATGAAAACCAAAATAACGGCATAGAATGAGGCACAAAATATGATGCATGTTCTTTCATTTGGTATTATGTAATAAAAAAGAGAGGCAATGCGTAATGTTTTGCAATTAGATAAATTATATTAATATAGACCACTAAATTAGTCGAATACATGAGCAATAAAAGATAGGTTAATTTTAGGGACAAATTATTCATCAAATTAATTAATGGCATAAAATATTATAGAGCAATTGACACAGTATGTCTCAAAAGATAGCGTGTTTAATTAAGTGTGAAAATAATGAATAATTGATGCCATTAGATAGAGAAGAAATAAGCAATAAAATGAATCTGAAATCAACTAAATCAGAGTTTGTATGCTCATGATATGAAACCTTGAGTCCAAGAGAAAAAGATGCAAAATAAAAGGATAAATATTGCAAATAGGTCCCTATAGGGTCTTAAGCGTAATTTATAAAAGATGATGGGGCATTTCTATAACTTTCCCAGGCACAACATGTAAGACATTCACGTATGGGTTGGACCTACAATTATTGGGATTTTTGGATGTTCGGCTGATAATTTTATGCCCCTCTCGTGCGTTCTCCCTACGTTGAGGTTCGAAAGGAGGTGTGTAGCTTGAGGTAGGTGGCTCGGGCCACGTAGGCGGCCTGAGTAGCTTTGGGAAGGCTTGGTCCCCTCAAGCGTGAATGCTTCTATGAAGGCACGGGGGAACCACAGGAGCCGTACGATCAAGGTAATCGATGACATTTGTAGCTCATGTTCCTCAACGACACTGTTGCGTCTGTAGAGGATGTGGTTGGGCTCCTACGAGCTACATCACCCTCTGCCAGCTTTAATATATTGTGATGAAGGTCTCAAAACCTTCATATGATTCTGGAGAGGCTTCTAGGTTGGCGGGCTACTGGAGAACAAGTATGGAGTCGCGGGGCGATGTAAGCTCGTCGGTGCCCATGCTCTGGACCGAAGCCTGACGAAGCTTCCAACCATTAAGATAATTGGACCTACAAACCATTAATATATATCCGAGGCTTTCTCAAGTGTATGATGTGAATGATATGAAGTCCTATATGAGCGAGGGAGTGGAGGACGTGATGGTTTCATCTCCGACGAGCCTGAGAGGGGTGGTGGCGAACATATTATGGAGGATGGGAGCAATGTATCTTAGCCTACCACGAAGGTGGGGAGGGCTTTGCGGGGTTCAGAGGGAAGTTGAGTGATGGTGAAGCTCAAGTGTATGCACAAAAAAATTAGAGAAAACAAAAGAAAAGAGGGGAAGGAAAGCATACATGATCAAAGAGGATAACTGGTGGAGGAGGAGATTGGGATGAGCATCCCGTGAAGCTCGGACCATTCCTCAACATGCCCTTCTACGCCATGGAGTTTGATTGGATGCCTAAGGACGATGTAGATTGGCCCGTGGGCCAAGGGTCAACACTGACCTGAAGGGCCCATGATCATTGATGAACTCACCCCTCCTTGTCACAGGAGGAGTGCGATGTCTAGGGGTTAAGCCTTGAATGGTGGGGAAGATGCTTTTGTAGGTGGTGGTCGTCTGTTACAAGCGGATGGTGAGGCTATATTCGAAACGGCCACCTGGAGGCTCTAGAAATCAATCGAGGTTATTGATGGCTACGTGTAATGGCAAGGAGTGACGGCGATGTAGAGGACAGTTTAGGTTGTGATGAGGTGGCATGGGGTGGTAGCCAAAAAAGGAAGGTCCAGGGTTGCGATGAGGCGGGGAATGCGGGGGATGCGTTACTGAAGGAGGAAGATTCAATTATGATAGTTGGATCTTGTGATCGAAAGGGCAATGATGAGGTGTGAAGGTGCGACGTAGATTAGATCAGGAGTTCTGATCTGACACAGAAGATGGATGCAGGTAAAGATGGCGTTCATCATATGGTCGGGAGAAGAGGGGTGACGTGGAAGAAATAGAGCTACTACTTGTCAAACAATCCAACGACCGAGGAAGAGGTAAGAAGGGAGTGGTCCAGATTGCATCAGGAGACAGATATAAGGGTTGAGAGAATACGAGAGATGAGTGGTGGAGATGGACGCAGCCAGAGGTGATCCAAGGGCATAGATCAGTGGCTAGAGGCACGCGGAGTGCCACATGGGCAGCCATGAGTGCGCCACGTGGCCCAATCAGATTATTCAGAAATGGAAAAGAATTAGAAAACAAAAAATGAAATAAATTGAAGAAGAACTAGCAAAAATTCAAAACATGAAAGTTGTCGAGCTTGAGGAGATCCACAAGTATCATGTTGGACATAAAGGAAAAATATAAAAATATTATAAGGAAATATTTTTGGGATTAACTTTAATAGATAAAAAAACATTATTTAATTGGTTTGTGTTTTTTTGTATTTCAATTTGTTTTAAAGCTCAAAATAATATGTATAGTAATTACTCTAATTTTTAAGAGTTTTTAATATGGAGTAAAATCAAAAGATTAATTTAAATACAAAAATTAAGATTAATACATGTGAAGGATTTATTGATAAGGATGTGGAATTAATGAAGATTTACAATGAAGTTCTTATGTTTCGAGGATACTAAGGGGGTATACAAACGATAAATCAAAGATTCATCATTTCCCTATAATTAAATTGTGCTCGTCCTCAAACATCTAAAGAATGAAAGGAGTGGGATTAACTTCTGACAGTGCAAGTGATTTTTCAAGGCACAATTCATCAGTGACCCTTAATTTGAGTGATCTTAAAATTATTGAACCACACTCTAGTAAAAAAGAAACCAACTTCTCTAATTATTAGACTCTCTATTTGTACATATAATATACGGAAATGACATTTAGTGTACTACAATCATAAGAGTCGAGTCAAGATGTCACCCAAAGATCCAATCCATGAGACTCTCCTCTAGACCAAATTCACAACATTAGGGAATAAATCTTTCTTGTGTCCAATCCACTGTCTCATTTGTTTGTCTTAATTGAAAGTATAGATGGAAGGCTAGAAAATGGAGGGAATAAGATTGTGTATTTTATTCTCTCCCTCTCATTGGAACAAGGATCCTCTTATGTGCCTTATTACCCAACACATGTACATTATTGGTTGTTGACCAGTTTGTCCGTCATGAGTTTTTGGAGTCGTTTGCACTTGTGTTCCTGGGAATACATCAGGGTGTGTCTTTTATGGGAATCTAATATACCTTATACACCGAGACTGGTGGCATTTACGATGCAGAGCCCTTTTTGGGTGCTAGCCCGACTCCTTGGTACTAATTAGCTTTGGTCCAATTGGACACTTTTAAAAGGTTGGGAGCGCTTACCTTGGATTTAAGCTCTTTGATATTTGACTTTGAATCGAGGGAGATTTTCTTTCAATATTTCTTTCTTTTCTTTTCATTGTGGCTAGATTCACTGCTTTTACCAAGAGTTGGTGCACACTGATCAACAAATTATTAAGCTTCATCACACCCTGGCACGTAGGTCAATATCAAAAGATAGCATGTCAACTTGTTTGCATAATGGTTAGGGTTTTGGTAACACTCAGGTATCTTGAAGTCTTTATTGACTTTATCCCATCCTCGAATATGAATAAATCGGGTATGGACTCAAATCACCAATTCCAATTCCTCAAGTGATAACTCAACTCATCTCATCATTCATGTAGTTAAGAACATGATGTGCTGATCATATTCTTAAAATGTAGAGATGAAGAGTGCAATTTAGTTCTCAAAAATTTCAAACTAAGGAAGTGTGGATTATTAAGTTTTTAATCCTAATGACTAAGATTAATTAACTCAGACTCTCAAGATCTCAAAAATCAAGTGTCCTCAACTCCTTAAGCCTTGAGTGATGGTGAAATTGTCAGGAACACACCTACTCCAAAGTTATTGAATTTTTGTGATTTTTTAATTTTTGCAAAATTTAAAAGATTTTTTAATCTCAAGAGAAATAATGACTGGCACAAGCTCATATGAATAGTTGCATCCATTTCCAACCAATATGGGTGTAAGTATGGACTATTAGATGGTTACTCGTAATACTTCAAGATAGTGCCATCTGCACTGTCTTTTAACCACCCACTTTGTTATGGGAGATTGTAGTTCCCTCACTTATAAAAGCTAATCATTTTTAATACTAATAGTCAAAATCACTACTTAAGAAATGGTTTTGGTTTTTTAGACTCTCACGATTTTTTTGAACAAGATTAATCATTACAAAACAATTAGTACATCAATTATGAAAAGATTTTGAAAACATTTTCCAAACCATGTCAAATAATATAAAGATTATCAAAACAATTTTTCAAACGATTTTTCAAATGGGTCAAATCCTCATTTTTCAAATCATTGTCAAATATTTTTCAAAATAGTGTCACATAGTTTGAAAATTTTTCAATGCATTTACAAACATTTTTTTAAAAAAATCAGTTCAAAAATACTCATGCGCTAGCGCCAAAAACATCGAAAATTTTCAAAATACTAGCTATGGCTTAAATATACCTCCCTAACTTAACTTTACCTATGTCCTCATAGAAAAAGTGATATGAAGCCATTGCTCAAGTTAAATACAAGGTGATATGGCAGAACTAACTCAGAAGCACCACTTGTACGTAGGTTAAAATAACCCGAATGTAAGAGGCACAAGAAGAGGGAACAATGGTCATGGCTCGAGTTCCCCTATACTTAGGCTATGAATAGACTATGTATTGCATATGCAATTAGGATGGATGAACCCGTGGTGAGTACTTTAGAGGCTATAAAAGGTTCCCCCTACTCTAAGGGTGAAGTGTAGCCTAAGTATTTGTATGTTTAATTAAAGATGGGGAACGAGGGGTTAGTTAGTGTTAGAGGGGTGGATTTATAGAGATTTTCGGATCTATGGAGGAGGGGGGCATCTAGGGTTACGAGAGAGATGGGTGAATACATATTCATGTTCAACCAAGCAAGCAATACCCACGATTCACCAAGAACACATGAGGACTATGAAGGTTCGGTCTTATTTATCTTGTCTATTTTATTGGTGATCATCCAAAATTGAAATCCATTACGCAGTTTTAAAGATAGATTTTGGGCATTATCATTGGGATATGTCCTCACCACTAAGTAATCAAAACAAAAGTTGTGTATAATGCTGGTGTTGTTATCCCATAATCCAAGGTTGTTTTTATTCCAATTTATTTAATCAAATTGCACTACAGTTGCAATTTATGCTTAAGTTATAATGGGTCGGTGATTACAGGAGATGGGAGAAGAGAGATGCGACGTATGTGTGGTGGAAAGAGAGAAGAGGGAGAGGTTGCAGGCAGTCAGGCATAGAAAGGGGGTTTGAGTCACGGGGTTGTATGTCATGGATGAATGGTTGTGGTCAAGGAGAGAGAAAGGTGGGGGTGAGGGAGAAACGATGGAGGTGGACAAGGAGGTCGGGTGCCATCACGAGATGTGGGCGACAGGAGGCGCAGGTGCACGATCGCTCGACCGCCATGCGGGGGAAGCGGGAGGAAGGAAGGGGGAGGTGCCATGTGGCACGCGCAGGGTGTGGCGACGTGGTAGCAAAAAATAAGAATTAAAATAATAAATAAATAATAATTAAAATAAATAAGTAAAATAATAAATAGATTATAAAATAAAATAAAAAGAAAATAAATAAAACAAAAGGGGATGGCACATGTCAGTGGCATGAGCAGCCACGTCTCACCTGTAGAAAAATCAAAAATTAATTCACAGAAAAAATGAAAAAGAAATAAAAAAGTGGTCAACAAAAAAATTTCTTGTCTCAACATTCATGAAGGACTGAAACACAAAATAAAACATCTGTACAAAGTGTATTTTCAGTGGTATCTTATAGATATACAATAGTGTGTTTTTTGTCCTTTCCATTTTTTGTCCTTTTAAAAAAAGATTAAAAATCAAAATAAAATCAGATAAAATATGAAATATTTTTTTACAACATAAACTATTTTTCTATTTTTAATAATTAAGAAAATAAATTGATAAAGTAATGGGGCAGTTTGGTCAATATGTACAATATACCATAAGGGCTCAAAACCCAAGTTTCACATACGAACTCTGATTCTCTAGAATTTGGTCTTGTTTTGAAGGAATAGAATGTACATTAATTCAAAAAAGTGAATAGGGGTCCATAGGAGGACTGTATGAGAGTGATATTCACTTTTAAGGTTCTTAGCCTTAAGTTAGGGTTAGGGTTTTATTGGTCAAATTTATAAGTTGGTATTTTTTGTATCTTTCATTTGTTTGTGTTAGTAATATATACGATATAGATTTGATTTTATCAAGTTACAAGTTAATGAAAAATATATAAAAATAGGGAAAATGTTGTTATTTACAGGTGATATTTACAAGTGAATTTGGCTTCTTATTTAATGCAAATAGGATGGCCAAAATGCAGAGATTATTTCTAAATGTATAAATGAGAATAATTCAAAATAAATGGAGAAATGCAACAAATTACCCTTGAAAAAATCTATATTTTCAACTTTTAGAATGATGAATCATAGATTCATCAGTGGCTAAGATATATTGTTCCCTTTATCCACCATCTATTCGCCACTACCTCCTTCTCAAGCTCGCCGGAGAAGAAACTATCAAGTTCTCCACTCCCTCTCTCATATAGGATTCCATATTATTCACTTCATGCACTTGAGCAAGCCTCATTTATATTATTAACATATTATAGGCCTCATTCTTCGAATGGTAGAAAGCTTCGCTGGGCTCTGTTATAGACCATGGGCTCTGGCGAGCTTGCATCGCCCCACTGCTTCACACGTCTTCGTTAGTCGCCCGCCACTCCAGGAGCCTTGCTAGGATCATCTGAAGGTTTTGAGAACTTCCACATGGTAGATCAGAGCAGGCGGAGGGTGATGTAGCTCTTTGGAGCAGAACTCCGTCAACTATAGAAGCGACGATGCCGCTGAGGATCACGAGCTAAAGATACCGTCGATCCCCTTGATCAGATGGCTCTTGTCGTTCCCTCATTCCTATATTCAGGCCTTCACGCGGTGGGACAAAGCCTAACAAAATCTATATGAGCCATCCATGTCGCCGAAGCCACCTACCTCGAGGTAACCGCCTCGTCCTGAGCCTCAGCGCATGCACAACTCACGCGACGGGCGGAAAATTTGTAGCCAAACCTCTAGAACCCCTAATATATGCAACCTGGTCCAACCAGGTACACGTTCCTCTTTTGTCGTGTCTAGGCGAATTGCATAATTGATTTGCTAGCTTCTTTAAATTGCACTTATGCCCGTACATGACCTATTTGCAATATTTATTCTTTTATTTTGCATCTTTTTACTGCAACTCTGCCCCTAGACAAAAATGCTCATACCTGAGCATACAAACTCTGATTTAGTTTATTTCAATTTCATTATGCTTCTTATTTTATTCTCTTTATAATGGTATCATATATTCCCTGTTTTGACACTAAATTAAACATGCTAAATTTTGAGACAAATTATGTCAATTGCTCTTTATTTTTATGCCATTAATTTATTTTGATGCGTAACCTATCCTTGAGATTAACCTATCTTTTATTGCACAAGTGTATGATTAATTAAGTGGCCTCTCTTTATACAATTTATCTAATTGCAAATCATTACACATTGCATCACTTTTTGATTACATAAAAAATTGAAAATGCATGCATCATATCTTGTGCCTCATTCTATGTGATTCATTTTGATTTCATCATTATATTATCCATCACATTGTTTCTGCATGGCATCTGCATTGTTTTCCACAATTAATGAATTTATTCACTCAATTTTAATCCATAATTTCTTATAAATAGATGAGGAGGCTTGTGTCCCTGTGCTCGACCTTGGTTGACATACCATGTAAAAATTCTTCACAACATTCAAAGATTGTGATTTTTGCTAATTTGAAATCTGTCTCCTATACTACAATTATCCATTATTAAAGAGACAGATTCCACATTCATCAAATGGCACCATTATTGAGGACATGACTCATCTTTATTCAATTTTTGATTTTAATGTGTTATTTTTGAGTTATTTATTTTCAAAATTTTTGAGTTTTTTTCTGTGTTATTCTTGATTTTAAATTATTCATGTTTTCCCTGACATTTTCATTTATGGCAGGCCCGATGAAGACGGGGGATGCTCAATATACATGTAGTCGTGGAGTTAGAAACTCCCGCTCTGAGGAGTCGCAGAAGGCACTTGTGAGAATATTAGGAATTTAATCAACACTTTATTCATACATTTTATTTTTAATATAAGTGAAATATTTGCAATTCGAATAGTCCTCGTTCGAGGGCTCGCGCATGTAAGTTGAACTTGCACATTACATGTGTTGTGTGGAGCCAGTTTCACCCTAGTCCAGGTGGGGCTTCACTTGAGTGTGAGGCTAGGGCTATGCCCATAATGTTCAGAGTTTTTTTATTTTCCTAACACTTGTGCTTGCTTCGTATGTTAGGTCACAAATAATTCACAGGATGCACATACATCGCTTCACAGAGCTAAATTGATTGAGATTCTTTCTCACTATTAGAAGCATGTTTATGGTGCGGTTTCTTCTACTTGCATGCATGTAAAGTAAAATTTAAATACAGTCTTGCATGTGACTGGAGATTGCTGAATGCATCGTTTTTTCTTGATCTTCCCTTGACTTATTACTTAGTATATTAAATGAAATTAGGAATGGTCGATTAGACGATGAATGCTTAACATGTGCTCACTTATCCCAACAACCTACAATTGGGCTAGACCACCTCCAGAAGACCTGATCCGACATCTAGAGAGCGAATTCCTTGAGCTTAGCCCTCTCCTCAGTTACAAGGAGTAAGAGCCATTACTATTCAGCGACAACCGGCCCACATTTGCCTGGCGAGATCTAGTGATCTCTTCACCGTTGCAACACCTATCTCGGAGCTGCTAAGCTAATGTTGTGCCGAGCCCTTGAGCAATAAACCATAGCTCATCCTCGAGCTTCTACACAGGCACCCCCCTTCTATTCATCACTTCCATGTACCTTCTTTCTTCTTCCTTTCCTCTTTCTCTTTCTCTGATCATCGCATTCTCTTCTAGAATTCTTACATAAAACAACACAATAACAAAAGTCATCACCATCGTCTACTCTCCCCTTCGTTCTTCTTCAATAAACCAAATCCCAAATCATCATTTCGAATCACCTCATCCCTTGCAAAGGGTAGAGCCCAATTAGGTCTACCTTATTCTCCATCAACAAGACCTCTGCCTTATTCATCTTTCCCCTTGACTCTTTATTATAACGTTGCACATGGAGATCTGACGCTGGGCTGCATCGATGAGCACCTTCAACCACTCACCTTCTCCCACTATGTCATTTGTTGATGAGCGAGTGCTTCCAAGCGTGCCTCCTTGCCATTGACACCATTCCGCCATGAGAACACCCTGATTTACTAGCTCTCCACCTTGACGTCCCCTTTCTCGATCGTGTGTCTGCTGAGGCCCCTCCACTGAAGCCCCCTTTCCCTTACACCACCATTGGTCGTGCCCGCACAAGTGCCTTCCTCACACTCCAACCTCATCACCCCTCGATGCCTCACCAACTGCCAATCGCCCTGGCTCCATCGCTCGCCATCGATGCTACCACCACCTCGGTCTCCACCTTGAAAGCAACCACAAACCTTGGTTTATGCACAGCCCGTCGCGCACTTCTGTTCCCCCTCACGTGAGAAGCATGTGGGAAGGGGGAATATTTCATCGAGCCTCTACAGAATTAACAAATCACAAGGTGCCCTCGCTGATCTGAAGGCATGTGACCACAAGTGGCCTCTGGGAAATTTACGCCAGTGCTCCTCGATCTTCTTTAGATACACATGCACACCCCCTTCAAGCAGGAACGAGCTTTGTATGTGCCCTGGTCGAGAAATTGCACACCACCCCTTGGATCTTTAATGATTTCCATCCATACCCCATCGACCAGGAGCGCACATGCCCCACACATGTTCGGAAATATTCTCGCATTTATTGCTACTACACACTTTATTATAGTCCCTACTGACTTTTTTACTTATCATCTATGTAAAAACAGTCAGCCAAAATGATTAATCAAAATGATTAATTGGATTAAAACTCGTTAGTTCTTATTAATGATTGAAGAAATAAAAGAGATTCAAATCTCGAGTCTTAATGAAATAATCAGAACGGAATAAACACTATGTAAGTTAGTATGATAAAAAGAACTAATATAAAAGTATATTCTAGAATTATCATATTATAATTATTTAAATATTATTATATTCTATTTTATTGAATTATTATATAATAATTCAATATAATAGAATATAATAATTAATAACTTCTATTGTTTATTATTGGATCCATAATTGATCTTATTGGTCTTTGTGATTGACGGATTATTCTATATCCTATCTTTTGGTTTCATATCATAAGCCAATGGAAGAGAGCACCATCAACCCAGCCTGTATATTGTCTTTTTTGATCCATGTTGCAATAAATAAAAACATGGGATTTTTACCTAACAGACCCTATAAACTTTGACAATTACCTCTATGACCTTTAAAACAACATAATTCCCCCCTCGACCCTGTAAACTTGCCAACTCTTACCCCATGATCCCTACGGTTAATCTATTTGAAGCTCGTGAGGGTTCTTCGGGTAACTTATAGGGTCGATGGGGTAATTACGTTATGTAAAAGGTCGTAGAGGTAATTGGCAAAGTTTATAGGGTATATCCGCTAAAAATGCCTAAAAGCTTCTTGTTTTATTCGATTTTATGTGAAAAAGTTTGTACACTATATGAGAGAAATCTTTCCTTGTTTCCTTAAATTTATAATAAATATATAGAGGAAAAGATTATATACACCAAATAATAAAATAAATTAGACACATGTGGATATATAATCAAAAAAAATTCATTGATCATTACACATAATTTGATTAAGATTTTATATGAAAGTATAAGTCCTTGAATTTTCATTTTAAAATGGAAGGATTTTTTTATTTGAGGGAATTGAAAGAAAAAGAAGTAATTTTTCACCTCCCCTCTTTCTTCACTTTTTCCTTTTTTATATGAATAACTCAATAAAAAAATTATCTTTAAAAACTATTTGTTATGCTTAGTATCTTTAGTTCATTTGTATCTATCTTAATTCTACCTCTTATTCGGGTAGTTTTTTCTTTGCCAAATTGATTGAGGCTTATGACGTTTTCAATCCAATTGTAGATGTTATGCCGTCATACCTCTATTTTTCTTTCTTTTAGCCTTTGTTTGGCAATCTATTGTAAGTTGTCGATGAAATTTTTAATACTCTTCAAAAAAGCATTCAATTCATAATTTATTTGATAAAAAAGATTCTAAGAATTAATAAGATCGAATAAATGTTACATTATGAAGTTTCGATTCCAATATAAAATAGAAATTCTTGTATATTAGATAATGGTAGCACTCAAAATATAATTATTTTTTTAATTTTTTATTATTAAATTTTTATTTTTAATTATTAAAAATACAATTTCCCATAATGGAATAGAATATAATTTCAAGAATTGAGTTAATAATAAATAATGGAAAATGAATTCATAAAATCATAAATTAAACTATTATTTTTAGTTTTTTATTTTTTCTACAGGAACCAAAAGAAAAATCATTCTACTCATAACTCAAATTAGTAAGGCATCTCGGTTAAGTCTAGGTAATTGCATCTAAGTCCCCTCAACATATTTTTTTAGCGATTTTATTTTTGTAATTGCATTTAGTCCCTTGTGTTTAGATCTTAATTTGAACAAGCATTTGGCATCATTTCATTTTTCTAAAAATTGTTTATCGTAGAACAACTCATGCTTTATTTTTGTGGATAATAATAATATTCTTATGAGTTGTGTTTTATTTAATATAAATGTTTTGGTCAAAAATTGTATAATTTACCCACTGCATGCTATTCAATTCATATTAAATTAATCGTTGCTCCAAAAATTCTCAAAAATTCACAGTTGCTAGATTTTAGTATGTTCTACATTGTGCCTAAATTTCATGTCATTTACAAGCATATCGAGGTCACAATAAAATAGTTGGTGATTTGAGTAATCGATTTTTAATTAATTCCGCACTGAGTATTTTAAGGAATTATAAATTGTTCTAGATACATCTCACGCAGACTATCTAGGATAATTTTATCTCTAGAAAATGTTGATGTTCAATTTTTTTAAGTTAAATTTCTCAATATCACCTAGTATGAATATTTAATTTAAAAATATTTTGTCCTGCATCTAAAATTTTGAAAAAAATAAAGTTTCTTAGAGTTTTGCATTCATACACATTCCGATTATCTTTCATTTTGTTTGGAGTTCATTTTATAGAAATTTGCAATTTAGCCTCCAGAAATTTGTTAAATTTACATTTCATCCACTAATTATGTCTAAAAAAACCTGGTTTTATATCGATTATAAATCAACCTACGAAAATGTCTTCCTTCAGTTCTATCTTGGTCTTGCCTAAGAAATAAAAAGAACCGCTCGCTTTAATTAGATAATTTATTTGGCGGTTTTTGATTAATCCAAATTGCCTACCTACAACGAAACTTAACATTAATTCTACATAAATAACTAGGGTAAGTATGGGTTAATCAAATGATGTCGTTGTCAAGGACGCATGGCTTAGGTTGATTTTTAGATAATTTAATATTTACATTTTCCACCCTCGGGTAGTCTAACCCCTACTTTTTCTTGTAATTATTTCTCCATTTACTTTTCTTGCATTTTAAATTTTTTGTTTGCTTTATTTATTTATATTTATTTATTTATTTTATGTCTATCTCTCTGACTACCATCTAGTTTTTGTGCGAGGGACCTGATGTGGTGGCCGAGCATCTCTGGAGCTCCGAAGGTCGGCTTTTCAGGAGATAAGCCAACTGAAGGAACACATAAATTTAAGATCGAGTGGAGTCGTGAGAGTGTGTGGAGTCTAGGATTTTCTACAATTATTTTAATTTGTAATAACTGCATATTTACAATGTATTCTGTTTCGGAACTCGTGTGTGTACATGAATTTGGACATTATTTAATGGTGTGTTGAGACCTATTTTACTCTTCGATGAGGGTGGGGCTCGACTTGAATGGCTCGTAGGTTAGTCCTGTACACGTGGCTCTTAGAGATTTTTATCTGTTTGTGCTCATAAATTCAAGGACCACACATTCACATTTAATAAAAATGCACTTAGAATGTTCTATTATGCCAAAATTAATTCATATTCTTCTCGGCTAATAAAAGTTCTTGTAGGGTGCGGTTTCATCATCTACATTTATTTAGCATACAAATTTCAATTATGTATTACATCCCGCATGTAGAGCGCGAGGATCAATGTAAGCCTTCTGAACTAGGCATGCATCATTGATTTATACGATTGCATTGTCTTTTCTTGACTCCCTTCATCTTGGTTTTATAAATTAAAAATAAAGGAAATCGGGACTGGACGGTAGGTGTGCCTTGCGTGGTGGTTTTAATTCAGTGAAAATCAAACTTAAAATTGGGATTATTAATACAATTTTGACCAAAAAATACATTAAAAACTGAAAATTGTTTTTGAGAGAATAACCCCGTCATTGTTTGAATTTAGTTGTAAGTGACAGAAGGATGAACACTATGATAGAGCCATGTAAGAATTTTCATATTGACTCCTGATTATACAAAAACGATTAGCTACTTTTCAGTGAGGAAATATAGGTAGCTTGTAAATAGCCTGGATTTCCTTAGCAGAGTGGGTGGTTTAGAGGACAATGTGTAAGGCTCCGTCCTCATGTAATGAGTAGCCATATTTTTGATTTTTGTACTTACTCCAATACTGGCTGAAAGTGGGTGCAACCTTTCGTAGGAATATGACCAGTCCGTAGGGAAATACAAGAACCGAAAAACTCATTAACTCTTTCAAACATTCCATTTATCACCTAATAAAATTGACCAGATAATTTGGCTAAACCTTTACGGCCTTCACCGTGTACAATTGGTGAAATTGGGCTTTGTATTGTGTTTGCTTTTTTGGCTCGTATCAAGATCATCATCAAAGACTGCACATTAGTGCCTTCTCCATCTTTCTTATATTCATTAGTCGTGATCTTTCTCCAAATTTCTTGACATCGAGAATAGAGGATTGGGTTGATGTTTGCTCGAACTTCGTGTGCCTCTCGCTGACCACCACAACCGAACCTTCCTCATGGACTAGGGGTCACTCTCTCCCCCAGCCCATGTTGTTTCAGGGAGACTCTTCCCATTTCATGGAGACTCTTCCCATGAGACCACAGTTAATAAGTCATTTTTTCTTCTTGAGGGTGGCCAGATCAAGGCCAATCCTCTCTTCCCTCACCACATCGAGGAAGACCCTCCCCTTGATGCTTCTAGATCTAATTCATTCAACTCTAGTATTAACATATTGGATATGCGAGCCCATGGCGAGCCATTATGCAATAAATGTTATTGCGAATATCATTCCCTGATCTGAAATGAAGAATAACTGATTTGCATAATAGGTCACTCAGTACAATTAGGGTTATGTACCATGTCCATCATAATAATCATACAACTGTTGATTAAATAGTTGGATCATAGAGGTTGTTGCTTGGATCAATATCTAAGGAGTTAGATTGAGGACTCATCAAGCACCGACAAATGATTGTTAAGAGATGATCTCCTGCCTGAGTTGGAGATGACAATCCTTTCTCATATGGTTGATATTTGACTGACCTCTTGATGCAGGTCCTCTGCATGGGAATAGAGATTCAGAGGTGTCAGATTAGTTAGGTCAAAGAGTTGACTTAACGAGATCGAGATAACCAAAGTCTTACATCATATGCTGTCGTGATATAGGCACACATCCTCTAACTGGAGACAGATGTGTTACTATATGTCTGAGTATGTACATTTGGTAGACCAATAGGTTTATGACCTAACCAAGGTCTATATACCAGTGAGCTGGTGTGCATATAAGGGCATATGAGTGACACGATCTCTCAAAGGGATCATACATGTTCACTTCTTAACCGGAAGACATGAGCTCACTCATGAGATATTGGGATTGATAAATTCCATCCATGGTCGTCTCGCTTATGAAGCTTGACAAAATTTATAGGTATGATATATGCTTTTGGAAAGCATATGATCAATACCAAATCCCAATGATCAAATGAGAACCTTAATGTTAAAACCCTGAAGGTGACAGTATAAAAGAGATCTATAACTTCGGGTTTATTAGAAGGTCTTCCAGTACGCAGGATGTATAGGTATTGGGAATAACGAAGGGTGATGTGATCATAAACAATTGTATAACCATGATGCTTCCATTACGAGGAAGTAATGAAACAGGTTTGGATTTTAGTGAATCCTCTTAGAAGAGAAGT
This sequence comes from Ottelia alismoides, assembly GCA_037367405.1. Classification (NCBI taxonomy): domain Eukaryota; kingdom Viridiplantae; phylum Streptophyta; class Magnoliopsida; order Alismatales; family Hydrocharitaceae; genus Ottelia; species Ottelia alismoides. The sequence continues at coordinate 317,065 of JAZKJV010005737.1, forward strand.
AAATTGATCTTAGTCCAGGTGTTGGACATTGATCTGAATGAGATTCAGATGCAATGAGAAGATTAGGTTTACGGACTTAATTTAATAAAGCATCAATGGGAGGTCTGTGAGATCTGTATTTGATATGTGATCTCAATATCCAAGTCACTATACGTGGAAAAACACAATTACCCTGTCCTTATCTCCAAGTACCAATAGAGAATATACATTACTCTTGAAAGAGTTGATGAATAATTCCATTGTTGAAATCATAGAGAAATAGATAGTTAAATGTAGTTTAATTATTGTGAATAATGTGATTTTGATTCACATTATACTGGAGAATGAGAATGGTTATGCTATATAATTAAATGTAATTTAATTATTGTGGATAAGTATAATATGAATAAGACTATCTATATTATTCATAATATATTATAAATATGATTTATAATATATTAGAGAGAGCTTGCTATGATTTATATTTGTTGGTTAATTATTGATGTAAATTGGATTCACATTGGATAATTAATTGAAAATATAAACCACCTTTTATTTTAGGTTGTGAATTTGATTCACAAATTTCCAATGGCAAGATTTCAATATTCACAAAATAATTATGAATTTTTTTTGGGTCAATAATTTGCAATAGTTGTTGTTGCAAAACATGGAGGTAATTAAGGGATAATGGATATTCCATGTAATCTCCACTCCCCTTGATCATAGGGGTGGAGACCACCAATTCCAACAAGGAAAAGGTGGCCGTCCACTCTATTTCTTGGAGAGGAAGTTTCGTTTCCATTATCTCGATGATTAATTGATCTAATTTATGGAATTAAATTATATTGATTTATTAATACAGATTTAATCTAAATTAAATTAATTTTTGTTGTTTTTTACAACAAAATTTTGGTCATTGAAAGAAACACAAATTAATCTCATCCATTGATTTTGTGTAGTCCATGGATCCCCAAAATACTATATAAGAAGAGGCACCCCATGCTCTTTAAAGTGACAACAAGTTGTGCAACAACTCTCTCCTCTCTCTCTCTCTCATTCTCACGTGCCCTCTTCCTCCTCTCTCTTTGGGTGGCCGTCCACCCTAACCCTAGAAGGAAGAAGACCCTCGTCGTCGCATTGCGTTGCACTTTGACGACTCTCGGTACACCATCTTCTTTGATACTTCTCGCTCGCGAAGAAGACATACGATCTCATGTGACGAGTTCAGGAGTTCCCTTGCTTGGATAACTACTTGGATTGCGAGATCCCTGCGACTCATCCGCGCGCTCGCAAGCGTCTCCTCCGAAGGCCGGACTTGAGTCAGGAGGCTTCTTCTCTTAGAAGGTCGATCACAACCACGCTACAACAAGTATTCCTATATCTACTATGTGGTTAGATGAAACGATTCATAAATGGTTTATGGATCATGTGATTTTGTTGTTTATTCTTTTTAATTCCGCTGCACCAAGCAACTAGTATGACTAGTCGCTCTTGATCGTATATGATACAATCATCATACTTTCGTGATGTGCTTAAGGATCCTTCCCTATCCTTCAAGTGGTATCAGATTTAGGTTTATGGAGGTTTTGGATATGGTCAATGAACCTACGAAAATTTGGGTTTGTTTGGATTCGTGAAGATTTTAGCATTTCAATTTTCGCAGTCATGTCTTGTGATATTTTTCCACCATGTTTAAAATGTTTAAATATGAATTTCTCACATGGATAATGTTTCCCATTAAATAAGGAAAATGTGGAATTTGAGTTTGCATAATTTGGATTCCGTTTACTCACGATATAATCGTTTTAATGACCATATGTCCACTGTTTCGGGGATGGTGGTTAGAGACGTAATTAAGATGTTAATTACTATTTTAAAATGCCTGGATATGCGTTTTTATCACATGGTTTCCGTTTTAAACCAAATTATAAATCTATGAAAATTATTTTTGCTTAATTTGGATTTAAAATGAAAGAGATATGCTAATTTTAGATAGTTAGGGTCACTGCTGGAAATTGCATGTTTTATCATGAACCTTGTGATCGTCATTTAAGAATCTTGTGAAATTAATGGTTAATTTCCTGAATAATTATGGGAAATATTAGAACAATAATTGTTCCCTTAAATGGCATTGCTTCAATCAATGAATGATTAGAGTAGATCTAGATCACCAATTGGTTACTTGATACACTTTCATCAAACTTGTTACTTGAATATGTTTTAGGAATTTGTCTAGCAAATTTCTTTATAATCATAGTGGTTTTGATTATTATTATATGGTATAATTTCGATTGAAAAACTGATGATCATCTCAATTACAAAGTGATTGACTCGGCATTGTTTTATCCTGAGGAGGATATGGTGTCTAGTCGAGGAGCACTAGGGTAGCAGGTTGCACTGTGTGCGGTCTGTCCCACTCCCATCGGTACTGGCCATGATAACAGGTAGGGAACGAATGATGCTTGAGAGAACATGACGTATTTTTCAAATTATTAAAATTCGATTAATACGTACTTTGAGATAACACCTCTAATTCAAGTAACAATCAAGTTTGATGATTGAATTGGATTGATAATTGATTTAATGAGATTAGATTAATTATATACAATTGAATCACTCTATTATGAATAGATGTGTATTTCTCTTGGAAGAATTAATTGCATGAATGTGATTCATGATAATTAATTGAATTTGAATAAGAGGTGGATGATCACATAAGTGGCCTCTATGGTCTCCCATCAAGGCGAAGGGTTTCCGTCATCACGGATTGTATGTAGGAGACACCTGTCCGTAGTGACAACTCTTGCATACAAGCGCATCTGTATCAGGATCTTTGCTTCTCGAAAGAGTAAGGTCGTATGCGTAGTGACCCCAATATTGAGTCCTCATATTATTGGGGCGATATTGGATGTGCATAGTGAGTGCTAATCTTGTTGATGGTTAGTTCAATTAACAACGGGTCAACATCAACTTAGGGGTGGTGGGCCCGGGTGATGAAGACCGAACTGGAATACAAGTTGGACTTGCAAGGCTGAATATGTTCCCACTTCTTTTTATCCTAGTTACAAGTTCTCGTATTATTGGGATGTAACAAAGGTAAAAAGGAGATCCCTAATCTTGCTAGAGATATATTGGTAAGAATATCTCTTGCTTTGAAATTGATTAAGGGAATGAACTTTTAATGTTGACAAGGTAAGACAACTTTGATATAAAAATTCTTAAATCAAAGTAAAATGTGTACATATATATATATTTATGTAAATTTCTTATTTCAGATAATCCTTCATTAAACCCACTTAATACTATACTTAATAATAATCAGTAAAACATCATGGATTAGATCCATGATAAAGATATTGTACTTGCAGTTAGACACATAATGTATGTGGTTGCAATGTGCAAGTCTCCTCGTAATAATGAGGAATGACAATTAAATAGACCATAGGTCTACTACCCTAGTGTTTGTATGTCTCTATAGTCTTTATGTCTCATCGAATGTACTTTGGAAGTGGCAAGTCGATGATGATTGTAATTGTCGAATAATCCTTATAAAATGTAAGAAGATGTTTTGGCATACATATGTGCTCTCGACATTTAATCATGAATGGCATGGTTCACTGCATTTTGCAGAATGGTGGCTCAATACGAGATGATGTACTTAAAACATTTGAGTACCTACCTAAGCCTATGTCTTTAAGAGTTAAGATGTAGGAAGATATGATGAGTGTCATCATCCTACTATATATACTCTAGTCATTCATGAAGCTTCATAATGTTCATATTGTATGAATTAAATGAAGCATATATAAATGTCAAAATACTCTTATATTAAAATCTTTTGAATTCAACATAAGAGATCCTTTGTCTTAAGCAATGGTTGTTTAGAGATGAAAGGAGCGCAGTGGAAGCATGGGTCGGACTTAGGTTAGAAGGAAAGTCAAAGAGTTGGCTATACTTCTATGGTTTCCACACACATATTACATCCAAATAGTTCAATGAATGCCAATACTGCAATGAGCCAATGTATTGATAGTATGACTATCAAGTCTATCTAGATGCTTAGAGAAGGACACAAATAGTGCATTGAAATAATTTACATCTACATATAATCATTGAAATTGACTTTCATATTTGATAAGATGAAAGTCTAATAATTATATCTCATTCTTCTAATGACACTTGCAATTGGTTGCATATGTTTTAGAAGACTAGAAAATTTGATCTTATGGTTTAATAGTCATCCACATGGATATTGATGCAATTGTTGCAACAATCGCTGTTGGATAGATAGACTTCATATTTGGAGTGGGAGAGCCCATAGGCTTAGAGAATGTCTCTACTACCTATATATTAGAAAACACTCATAGTTTATTTCTAAATGTTGGAAATAGACATGAATTATGGAATAAACCTATCATAAAGAGCTATGATGGATATATTTCAGATAGTATTCTGATATCTGGAGGACTCTACTAAATTAAAAATTAATGAATGGTTCATTGGAATTTCTAATACAGAAAATTAAAACCATAATAGATCAATAGGAGGATGAAGATCATTCGATAATGATCTGGCATCAAACCTTGGACATATGTCTGTTGATGAGATAAATAGACTAGTAAGAGATGGACTTTAGAATGTCTGAAATCTTAAATCTTGCATACTTTTTCGAATATTGTATTCGAAGTAAAAATGTCCAATACACCCTTCGCTGGGAATGGTGTTTGATGTCAAGGTATTCAATATTTCATACATATTGATGTATGTGGATCATCTGTATCATAATGAAAAATGATGATATGTGATATCATTTAATGATTATTAGTGATATGATATATCTTCCCTTCACCTTAGAAACTTTGAAATGTTCAAAGATTTCACAATTTTTGGTTCGGAACTAAAGTTTGAACGAAGATGAAATGAATTTGATCTAGCATAGGTAGCAAGTACCTATTAGATGAATTCAAGGAATACTTTATAGAGTAAGGAATATCATTCCTATCTCAATCCTCCTGATAAACATAAACTCAAGAGAGTTGTAGGGAGATACAATTGAATCATGTTTGACATGATTTGATCAAAGATGAATATTAGCATAATTACCTCTTAGTTTCCAAAGTATATATGTAGTAAAGACTGCAATATATATCCATAAAAAGGTTCCATGCTAGTATGCTGGAACCATGCACCGGAGAGTGCTACTTCATTAAGAAATAAAGGATGGTATTTGATACCTACTTTATGACCTTGAGATTCTTAAAAGATCCCATCTCTAAGGATATTATTCTTAGAGGATGACTCTCTTAAGAATCAAGATGAAAATGAAGTGAAGGAACTCATTAAATCTTGAGAAGATACTAAGGCTCTTTATATTGGAAACTAAAGGACAATTAAAGATGAAACACTAATACCTCTTCAAATGAGTTTGAGGATCGATCCCATATGTCAAAGAAATCTGACATTGATCGAACTTCATGTAATGAAGATTCTGAAGATCATGACATGGAAAAATGGTTGTTGGTAATAAAGTCTAAAGTAGACTTCATGTACAAGTGTTGTATAAGGACCGTCAAGGATCCACCTATATGGGTAAGACCCGTTAAGGTGTAAATGGATCCTGATGATAAGGTACACACCTTCAAAGCACGGCTCGTAGCCATGAGATACACACTGAATAGTAGAAATTTCTTGTAGTGAGACTTGCTCTTCAGTGACCTTGCTTAAACCCGTCAAAATATTGCTAACTATAGGTACACAACTTGACTTTGACATCTTTGAGATGGAAGTCAATTTTACATTCCTCTATGAATACTTCTTCCAGGATATTCACATGAAGCAGCCCCATGGCTCAATGGTTTAGGAAAGCAAGGTGTGCAAGTTGAAGTAACTCCATATATGGACTCGAATAATCTTCTTGTAGTTGGAACATAAGATTTGATGAAATTATAAATGTTATGATTTCTGATAGAATCTTGATGAACCATCTGAAGCATAGTGGGAGTGCCATTGTGTTCATCATGCTATATGTAGATGATAGCCTAATCATTTGGAACGATATTAGGATAATAATAAGTGTTTTATAGACTGATTATTCCATAACTTGAGATATGATTATGATCTCAAGGATACCTCTTACATTATAGTTCTGAAAGTGTTCAGAAGAAAAGAGAAGAGGGCATTGGAACCATCTCATTAATGGTACACCTTGGATATATTCCATTTTCTGGAAAATTCCAAGAAAGGCTTCATTCCCTTAAGATATGGTACCAACCTATCTAAAGGGATAACATCTCAAAGAGTTGAGTAAATGAATGTTAGAACTACTTGCCCTTGTGCATTAGTTACAAGAAGCCGAGTGTATGCTAGATGTGCACAAAAGTTAGATATCTGCCATGTAGTGGGAGTAGTAAATATTACTAATCCTACTAAGGAGATCAAACACTTGATTACAATGATAACAATGTCTTCAAAGATGAAAAGATTTTTTAGATAGTGATATCAAAAGTCTTATCTTTAAAAATTTAAGACTTTATAGATAGTGATATAAAATGTCTTAACTATGGATTCCTTAGGAGATAGAGATCTCCAAGTATAAGGGTATTCTGATAAGGATTATGGAAATACTGGTTATAATAATTATTAAGCTATAGTGCTAATGACACTATAAGTGACAAGATTGAGTATTTGATGCATAAGATGCAACATTTGCATTGGATGCAAGCACTATTACTGGGGGATATGCAAGTGCCATAAAAGGACTTGGCGTAGTCTCTCGGGAATAGAGTGACTGATCAGCTTACCTAGCCATTTTTCTATATAGCCTATGATTGTCACATGAGTGTGGTATTAAATGATTATCCCATTAATGGCTCTTTGGGCTAATGGGAGATTGTTGGACATGCGAGCCCACGGCGAGCCATTATGCAATAAATGTTATTGTTAATATCATTCCCTGATATAAAATGAAGAATAACTGATTTGCATAATAGGTCCCTCAGTACAATTAGGGGTTATGTACTATTCCCATCTTAATAATCATACAACAACTGATTCGATAGTTGGATCATAGAGGCTGGTGCTTGGATCAATATTTAAGGAGTTAGAGTGAGGACTCATCAAGCACCGACAAATGATTGTTAAGAGATGATCTCCAGCCTGAGTAGGAGATGGCAATCCTTTCTCATTTGGCTGATATCTGATTGACCTCTTGATGCAGGTCCTTTGCATGGGAATAGAGATTCAGAGGTGTCATATTAGTTAGGTAAAAGAGTTGACTTAATGAGATCGAGATAACCAAAGTCCTACATCGTATGTTGTCGTGATGTTGGCACACATCCTCTGACCGGAGACAGATGTGTTACTATATGTCTAAGTATGTACATTTGGTAGAACAATAGGTTGATTACCTAACCAAGGTCTATATACCGGTGAGCTGGTGTCCATATAAGGGCATATGAGTAATAAGATCTCTAAAAGGGATCATACAGGTTCCCTTCTGAACCAGAAGACATGAGCTCACTCATGAGATATTGGGATCGATAAATTCAATGCATGATTGTCATGCTTATGAAGCTTGACCGAATTTATAGGTATGATATATGCTTTTGGAAAACATATGATCAACACCAAGTTCCAATGATCAAATGAGAACCTTAATGATAAAACCCCGAAGGTGACACTCTAAAAGAGATCTATAACTTCGGGAATATTAGAAGGTCTTCCAATATGCAGGATGTATATGTATTAGGAATACCTAAGGGTGATGTGATCATAAACACTTGTATAACCATGACACATCCATTCTGAGGGAGTGATGAAATAGGTTTGGGTTTTAGTGACTCCTATTAGTAGAGAAGTAACTTGATCTTAGTCCAAGTGATGGACATTGATCTGAATGAGATTCAGATGCAATGAGAAGATTAGGTTTACGGACTTGATTTAATCAAGCACTTATGGGAGGTCCATGAGATCTAGATTTGAGATGTGATCTCAATATCCAAGTCACTGTATGTGGAACAATACGATTGCCCTGTCCTTATCTCCAAGTACCTGCGAAGAATACACAATATTCTTGAAAGAGTTCATGAATAATTCCATTGTTGAAAGCATAGAGAAATAGATAATTAAATGTGATTTAACTATCATGAATAATGTGAATTTGATTCACATTATGTTGGAGAATGAGAATGGTTATCCAATATAATTAAATGTGATTTAAATATTGTGGATAAGTATAATATTAATAAGAGTATCCATATTATTCATAGTATATTATAAAAATGATTTATAATATATTAGAGAGAGTTTTCTATGATTTATATTTGTTGGTTAATTATTGATGTGAATTGATTCACATTGGATAATTAATTGAAAATATAAATCACCTATTATTTTGGGTTGTGAATTTGATTCACAAATTTCCAATGGCAAGATTGCGATGTACACAAAATAATTATGAATTATTTTTTGGTGAATAATTTGCTACAATTGTTGTTGCAAAAAAAAAGATATAATTAAGGGATAATGGAGATTACATGTAATCTCCACTCCCCTTGATTATACGGGTGACGACCACCAATTCCAACAAGGAAAAGGTGGTTGTCCACTCTATTTGTTAGAGAGGAGGTTTCCTTTCCAATATCTCCATGATTAATTGATTTTATTTATGGAATTAAAATATATTGATTTATCAATATAGATTTAATATAAATTAAATTAATTGTTGTTGTGTTTTTACAACAAAATCTTGGCCATTGAAAGAAACACAAATCATTCTCATCCATTGATTTTGTGTAGTCCATAGATCCCAAAAATACTATATAAGAAGAAGCACCCCATGCTCTCCAATGTGACAACAAGTTGTGCAACAACTCTCTCCTATCTCTCTCATTCTCACGTGCCCTCTTCCTCCTCTCTCTTTGGGTGGCCGTCCACCCTAATCCTAGAAGGAAGAAGGCCCTTGTCGTCACCTTGCGTTGCGCTTCGACGACTCTCGGTACTCCATCATTTTTGGTGCTTCTCGCTCGCGAAGAATACATAAGATCTTGTGTGATTAGTTCAGGAGTTCCCTTGCTTGGACAACTACTTGGATTGCGAGATCCCCGTGACTCATTCCCGCGCTTACAAGCGTCTCCTCTGAAGGTCGGACTTGAGACATGAGGCTTCTTCTCTTAGAAGCTCGATCGCAACCACTCTACAATATGTATTCCTATATCTACTATGTGGTTAGACGAAACGATTCATAAATGGTTTATGGATCATGTGGTTTTGTCGTTTATTTTTTTTATATTCCGTTGTACCGAGCAACTAGTATGACTAGTCGCTCTTCATTGTATATGATACAATCATCACGCTTCCGTGATGTGCCTAAGGATCCTTCTGTATCCTTCATACGAATCCTCTCTATTATGAGGGTGAAGAAGACAAACCAAAGACCAAGATACCTCTTAAGAGAACCCCTGAGAATTTGTAGCACAAAGATGACCCATGCAGTAAGTCGTTGCCTGTTTAGCTATAGCTGAGTAGATGAATGCATTTATGGCTATGATGGGATAGGTATTTGAGGTGGGTGGTATGGATAAACCTATGGTGTATGCTTATAAGTCAACAGAGAATGAGATACATAATTGGCTTGTTCCTCAGGTTCCACCAGAGGCATTTGAGCTAAAACCCCATTTCCTTGGGTTCTATCGAAGTTTAATGGAATGCAATAGAAGAACTATATGCATTCTTAGGAGTCTTCGTATATGTGTGTAGCAACCTTAGCCATCTTAGGGATTGCCAAGACTACATCATGGTGAAGGGTACCCCCTTTGCCTTAGGAGATAAGATTGCCCATTGGTTGAAGAATCTCGGGGTTGGATTTAGAATTTGGATGCAATTCAAAGATCGATTATTGAGGAAGTTCTACCCACATATTAGGACTAACTAGATGAGGACAAAGATTGTTAGTTTCTCATAGGGCCCCGACGATCCATTTCATGAAACTTGGGATAGATTCAATGATTTGACATAGAAATGCCCTTCCAATGGCATTACCAAGGTGATCTTAGTCTAGACCTTGTTTTTGTGGAATGACCCCTGAGATGCAGGGGTTATTGAGTGCATCTTGTGATGGTAGCTATCTGAATAAGAACGAAGATGCCATATGGAAGATCGTAGAGCAGATTTCTGGCAACTAGGGCCTATCAGTTGTCTCCCTCATGCTTATCTCATGAGATATCAAGGAGGACTATAGCGTATCTAATAGATGACCTCATCCCTAGCATGGGGATAATAGATGATAAGCTTACCATGGTAGAGAAGATCCTTGAGAGGGTCACTAATCTTGAAGTACTTTCACGATTGTCGAACAAGTGGAGGAATTATCTGAGAAGGTAGCCAAGATAAGACTACATGCCCCTTCTACACCACATGTGCTTGTACACCAAGTTTACCTCATACAGGAGGCAGGTACATGGGCCTCAGAGAAGCTAGGTTGATGAGCAGTTGTACACTCAGATGGAGCAGCTTGCACCCTCCATAGGTGGAGTCAGTTTATGAGGAGCCTCTGCATGTGATTGAGATCAGTGGACTGTGGTACAACCATTACCCCATCGGCAAACAATCAGGGTTGGTGAGTGGTCAACCACAACGACCCTCCCTAGCTTACCAGGGTACCAGCTACGTCCCTAAACCGCGTTTTGTGCAGTCCCAGACAGGACAATGATACCAGCCTCAACAATACTAACAACAACATACTTTCCACTCGGGTGTGCATGGTCCACCACCACCTTACATCTCACACTCCTACTCACAACAGTAGTATCGGCAGGGACAATAGTGCCAATATAGGCAGCAGAATCCCTGATCCTAGGCAGCAGAATCCCCGATCCTCCAGTCAGAAGCAACACCAACCCCACCCATAAGTGAACTGGGTTCCCTTACCTTGCCCATTCACTCTTTGACAGACAGGGTTCAACAGATGCAGAATGATTACCACATCATAAGGATAGATCTGAACCATGTCTCATGGCACCAAGATCAACAAATGACACCAAAGATTACAATTCCCACTTAAGTTCAGGCAAATCCCAATAACTTAAATTAGGATCAACAGCGACCATGAGATTAGGTATATAATTAAGATTATCCCCTATATAAACATTAGATCCTTTCATATGATAATGTGAATCATATGTCTCTTAAAAAGAAGAAGGATCATGACCATACATGATCAGGTACGGGAATATGAGGAGGATGCCTCCAAGTCTCTACCTGAGGAGCACTTGGACGCAGAGGAACAACATCACCCCTATTAGCACCACCACCTTCAATAGAATAAAAAGGGATTCGAAATACCCAAAATATCAAAAAAATTAAAAAAAATAAAAATAACAAAAAGATGGAGTGGAGCACAAGCAGTGAATCAAGAAAGCCTAATGAAGAGCTTTTACCTCCATCTAAGGAGGATACACCCTATGTTTTTTTCATAAATTTCTTTCCAAGAAGAGTTAGAGTCCCAATCCTATACAGAACTCATTTTCCGATTTGAATGAACATATTTCAGTTTCAGAATTTGAGTTGTCTTGAACAATCCCTTTCCCCGTTCTCTTAAGGATGGAAGGAAGAAATCCAAAAAAATCCAAAAAGATGACCCTGAGATGGCAGAATTTTGCAACAAGTATATCAGGGTCCCCATCCCCTTTTATATTTCTATGGATACGACACATGCATTTCCGAAGTACCTTAAGGATATATGCACACCTACAAGGGTTAGCGTGAAAACTAGAAACCCTGTTGAAAAGCATGTTCTATCAGTAGCCATTGCTTGCACCATTAAGAATGTGTTTCGAAGGAAATGAAGGGACATGAGTGCCCATTATGTGATGAATCATGTCAATGACATTGCGTTTTCATGCACTCTCTTGGATAATGGATCCTCAATTAACCTGATGTCAACAACCCTTTACGAGCGACTAAATCTAAGACATCTTAGAAAATTCAGAGCCTTACTCATGTTTGCTGACAAATCTACTAAAAGGTCCAAAGGAGAATTGAGTGGCATTATCATATATCTTGAGAGTCAGGATTACATGGTGGACTTCACTTTCCTAGATATGGAGATCCCTCGGATTTAGAGAGATTCCCATATCTCTCTCGGAAGGACCTTCCTGAGGATAGCGGGGTCCTTATTTTACTATAAGGTCCGGAAGATGCACTTCCGAACTCCAGGCGGGGATGAGGAAGTAAAGATGAAACAGACAAGATGGCAGTCTCTAGATTCCGAATCCAGCATCGAGTACACTCCGTCACAAGAAGATTGTGTTAATGTAGACTCTGTTAGACCATGGAGATAGAACCCAACCAACACAGATGAATCCCTCTCCTCTTGAGGAATCTTGTACTCGAGACAACTTGCGAGATCCTTCGTAATGAAGAACAAGGTGCAGATCATACAAAGAGTGCATCCCCTTACATCTTCGATGAAACAGAGGCCCAAATTGGCCTATCAGTCCTTTCCTATTTAGGACAATTAGAAGATGAGGACGACAATTCAGACGTGGATTTTTGTAATTGCTTGGATACTTTTGATGATTGGTCTCCAAAGCTGAATCAATTGGTGGTAAGTACTTCAGTGACCGATCCATCCACTATCATCACAGAGCCAAAGTTCATTGAGCCATATTTTCTTGATGACGACACTTTACCTGAGCAAAATCATTACCCACAACTCTCAAATCTGCCTTCCTTACAGGACAATAGAAGAAGTTTTCGGTCATCATCAATTCGCAATTGATCGAGGAGCAGGAATCTCAGTTTCTAGATATCCTGGAGAAGAACTGCAAGGCAATAGGCTAGAGCATCTCTGATCTCCATGTGATAAATCTCGCTCTGAGTTCGCATCATATCTACCTTGAGAATGAAGCCAAACCCTCTCATGAATCCCAAAGTAGGTTGTTTCCAAGTTTACGAGAGGTCGTGAAGAAAGAAAATGAGAAATGGTACGATGCATGTTTTATTTATCTCTTCTCTGATTCCAAGTGGGTGGCACCTATCCGTGTTGTCCCGAAAAAGTTAAGAATTCAAACAACCACTGACGAGAATGGGGAAGAGATCTTAACACGAGTACCTACGTCGTGGCATGTTTGTGTAGCTTACAAATGCTTGATTGCGATGAAGAAGTATCATTTTTCCCTACTATTTATAGATCAGATCATAGAAAGGTTAGCGGGAAAAGAATTCTTATGCTTCATATACAAGTTCTCGGGCTACAACAAAGTAGCTATTACATATGAGGAACAGGAAAAAACTACGTTCACATGCCCCTTTGGTACCTATGCTTTAGGCGTATATCCTTTGGGTTATGCAACGCTCCCGATACATTTCAAAGGTGCATAATTGTTGTATTCTCCGAGATGGTCGATGAATTCCTGGAAGTCTTCATGGATGATTTCTCTGTCCACGATGATTCCTTCGATTCCTATCTTAGAAATTTAGATAGAGTGCTAAAATGATGTTGTCAGGTCAATCTAGTGCTCTTTTGAGAGAAAAGTCAATTCGTGGTGACAGAGGGCATTCTGTTGGGGCATGTCATCTCCTAGAGAGGAATGGAGGTTACCCTACCAAGCTGGATGTGTTCAAATGACTCCAACAGCCAACCACGTAAAACAGTTCAGTCATTCCAAGGGCATGTTGGATTTTACAGGAGATTTATAAAAGATTTTTCAAAGATCTCCTGACTGTTAACTAAGACACAGGCAAAGACATGGAGTTTATTACCGATCACAAGTGTCTTCACGTCTTTAAGATACTTCAAGGGATGATCATGAACGCCCCAATTCTACAAGCCCCAAATTGGTCTCTTGGTTTTGAGATCATGACAGAGTCCTCAGATTTTGTTGGTGCGGCTGTGTTAGGACAGAGGAGGGATGGTGTCCCATTTTCTATACACTAAACAAGAAAATTCCTTCATCATGCTCAGTGTAACTATAGAGTTATGGAAAAAGAGATTCCTACGGTAGTGTTTGTCTGGGATAAATTCAGATCTCATCTCATAGGATACAAGGTTATTGTTTTCCCATACCAGACAGCACTACGGCACCTTGTGGAAAAGATGGACGCGAAGGCACAACATCTTAGGTGGATTTTACTTTTCCTAGAGTTTGACTTGGACTCAGAGATAAAACCTGGAAAGAATAATGTAGTGGTTGATCACCTCTCCCATCTTGAGATTCTTGATACTTCTAATAATACACCTATTCGAGACTCCTTCCTTGACGAGTCGTTTTTTGTTATCGACCCATTCCCATGGTACGGTAATATAGTGAACTATCTCGTATCAAAGAAAGTTCACGAAGATTGTCCTAAGAGCATCATCGACTGACTCAATTCGGATTCAAGAAACTACCATTGGGAGGATTAGGATCTGATCCTTTTCATTGAAGGACCGGATTGTGTCTGGAGTAGGTGTATTCCTCAGGAGGAATACCAAAGTGTCCTTATCTAATGCCATAATCTGGAGGCTGGAGGACACCACTATGGGAAGAGGACCACATGGAAGGTATTTGCAGTGTGGCTTATACTGGCTGACTCTGTTTCGCAATGCTCTCACTTTTGTGAAGTCGTAACCAGTATGCCATCGAATGAGAGGAGCCATTGGTTCAAAAGATGATATGTCGATGCATCATGTCATCATTTGTGATGTCTTTGACGCTTGCGTTATTGACTTCATGTTCCCATTCCTGGTTAGCCTTGGTATTGAGTGTATCCTTCTTCCGGTAGATTATTTATAAAGATGGGTGGAGGATATCCCGACTAGAGCCACAAGCAGTAGGACTATCTGTAAGTATATCAGATAGCATATTATTTATAGGTTCGGGATCCCCAAAGTATTGATATCCAACGGGGGTAGCCATTTTGTAAATACAGAGTTGAAGAAACTTGTGAAGGATTACGACATCGAGCACCTTGTCGCTAGTCCTTACAATCCACAAACCAATGTCATGGCAGAGGTCTCAAATAGGGAGGTTAAGACCATATTGCATAAGCTCGTCCTCTCATACTGGAAGGACTGGTCCCAGATCTTGGACCAAGTCCTTTTGTCCTACACGATGGCTTACAAGACACCATTAGGAACCTCCCCATTAAGCATGGGTATTTGGGGAGCTGTGACATTTGCCTGCAAAGTTAGTGCATAAATCAGAATGGGAAATTAAGAAGGTCAACTGGAACACACACCTAGGGAAAAAACATAGAGAGATGGACCTGAATGAGCTTGTGGAAATCAGAAAACCGAGCATACGACAACATTTTGGTGTACAAGGACAAGGTCAAGCGTTGACACAATTAATTTATCAAACGAAAGACCTTTGTTCCTGGATAAAAGATATGATCTTTCAATGCGAGGCAGAAGGTTTTCCAAGGGAAACTCAAATTCAAGTGGACGTGACCATTTATAGTTCGTGCTGTGTATGACACTGGGTGTGTAGAGATCTCAGATCTTGCTTATGGAGCACAAACATCCCTAGTGAATGGACAACTGCGGAAACACTATGTTGAACCAAAACTAACAGTTAATCCGTGCTGAGGAGATTGTATTCAAGCACAAGGAAGATTTTGAGACACACATAGAGCGACGCATGAGGCCTTGCAACATTGATTTCTAACCATCTGCAGCATCAAAAGTATTCAAATTACGATCTCTTTGTATATTCCTAAACCCCACCGGTTCTTACAATTACTTTTGTCCTATACTTAGGCAGTCCATAGCCTATGTATAGGGGGGACCGATGCCCATCATGTATATACGTTCATCTATTTCTCATCTTGACCTCGACCGCCCCATTTTTTCTCTTCTTCTATACGTAGGTAGACTAGAGCCTATGTATGGGGGGGACGTGTCGACTTCTATATTTTTCATTTTTTCACTCTCCTTCGGTTAGTGTGAGCTATGTCTTTTCATTGCTTCTTGTGCAATGAGTACATAACACACACTAAGTATAGAGGGGCGTGCATATATTACATATATAATTTACCCATATCTCCTACTTTGGTGTATTTTTCTTTATATTATGTAATAAATAAGGGATGGGTAAAATTTGTATAAAAGAAGATGCTTCTTATTTACCATTGCATATCATTCTTCCAATATTTTTTTAAAATAATCTTGCACTTCATTCATCTACATTGCATGCTATGAGCATTTCATCTACATATCTAGCATATGTAAAGTGGAAAGTTAGTGGGATCTGAACCGAGTTATGACTAGAAATCGGTGATGGATTTGATTTGACCTTAATATACCTCATTTTAGAGGAAACTTACAGGAACTGGAGTTGATATTTTTCAGGTCGACTGACTTTGGGTCCACAAGAATATATTCACATGTCATCTTCACTGGTTTAAGTAGAAGATTTTATACACATGCACAATTCTTTTCGACAGTGACTTAACTTGGACAAGCACCATGCACGTAGCTCTTCATTGATGAGGTGGTTAGGAGGTAGAATCCTTTGTCGTGGAGTAGCACACGGGTGGAATCATTCGCCATCCTCTAGGGAGGTTCGCGATTCGCAATCTAGTCTAGTGGCATCGACGTCTAATGACAGGAAGCTATGGGTTGAAATAAAGCTTCAAAAGAAGGATAGTCTACTGGCTCAAGTAGAAAAACTCCTTATGTACGTGTTTCACAAGGTATATAGTTCAAAAAAAGAGAAAAAAACAATGAAAGAACTCTAAAATATGGGACATGCTCGATTGAAAATAAAATGCTTGTCGGAGTGTGTATATTTGTAAGGCATATGCTTCAAAGTCTCATACCATGGAAGCGTGCATCTGGAGAATCGGCTACATTGGTCAAGCTCCACGGATATGTGACTACAATGGGCACAATCCACTCTCTTCTTTACCCCCTCTTCCTGAGTTTGTTACACTTGAACTTGGAAGGGAATACCCCGCTCCTTGAGGAAAGAGTTGTTAGATAGGGGAATTAAAGTTACCTTGTTAGAGGAGGTTGTTTCTTTGTCATCTTTTATGTTGAGAGCTATATTTCACATACAAAATACAAGTAAGATTTATATTCATCAGAATTTGCATATGAGGATTTGTTCTGACCTGATTGTTGAGGGGACATGAATAGAGACTTATGGAACTGAACGGCTGTTAGGTCTTAACTTCAATTCCTAATATGGTTTCGTCACATTATTAATCCAATTCGAGCTCCATTTTCACCTTTTGGTGAAGACCTTGGTATGGAATCCAAAATCATTTCACTTTTGCATTTCATTTTAGTTCCTCGTGGACGAGCAAGGTTTAAGTATTAGGGGTTTATGAATCTGTGATTCATCACTCTAGAAGTAAAAAATAAAGCGCCATTCCCAAGTAATTAGCAGCATTTCTCCATTTACTTTGCATTGTTCTCATTTATGCATTTAGAATTAATCTCTGTAATTACGTTGCATATTTGCATTAAACAAGTAGACAAATTCACTTTTGACTATCACATGTAAATAACCATAATTTACCTATTTTTATCTATTTTTCATTAATTCGGAATTGACTAAAATCAACTATGTGGTGTATATATTACTAACACTAACAAATGAAAAATATAAAATAATATCAACTTGTAAAATTGACCTATAAAACCTTAACCCTAGTTTGAGACTAATAACTTAAAACTTGAATATTCTCCTACACAATCTCCTTTTGACTCATACTAAATTTTGAATAAATGCAAATTCAGTTACATTCAAAACAAGACCAAATTCAAAAGAATTGGAGTTCGTATGTGAAAATGGGTTTTGGGCTTCTATTATACATTGTATAAAGTGACCAAACTACCCTTTTATTTTTTTCATTTTATTTTCTAAATTATATAAAATAAAATAATAGATTAAGTTGTAAATATTCATTTCATATTTTATATGATTTTATTTCGATTTTTATCTTTTATTTTAAAATGATTAAAATTTGCAAAACACAAAAATGTGGTATTGTATACCAATAATATACCACTTAAAAATACGCTTTGTATAGATGATTTATTTTGATTTTTATCCTTCACGAAAGTTGTAGATCACGTCGAGACGAGCAACTTTTGTGTTGTTACTTTTTGATTTGACCTCTTTTGTCTTTCTTTTTTATTTTTCTTTTGATTTAATTTTCAATTTTTTCTGGGAGCAACACGTGGTCGCTCCCAGAGCCACCATGTATCATTCCCTTTTATTTTATTTATTATCTTTATTTATTTGTTATTTTAATTATTTGTTTTAAATATTATTTATATTTTGTATTTAAATTTTTATTTTTAGTTACCATGTAGCCATGCCTTGCACGCCACGTGGTGCCTCTCCCTTCCCTCCTCCCGCTTCGCCTGCGTGGTGGTTGGCGACCGTGCACATGTGCTTCTTGCCACCTGCATCTCATGGTAGTGCCCAGCTTCCTCGTACACCTTCTCCGTTTCTCCCTCACCCCTGCCCTTCTCTCTCCTTGACAACAATTGTCTGTCCACGATGCGCGACCCCGCCACTCGACCCCCATTTTATACCTAACCGCTTGCGACCACTCCCTCTTCTTTCTCTCTACCTCCCATGCTTTGCATCTCTCTTCCCCCATCTGTTGTAACCATCGACACATCTTGCCCTCTCTCTCTCTCTCCTACTTCCATCCACGTCACCCCGCTACCAAGTGCACCCCCCTTCTCTTGCTCGATATCCAGTCATCCAACACCTCTTCCCGACCACCTACAAAAGGGGCTCAGCCACCTCCTCCTATAGACCCGATCTACCATTTACAGAGCAAATCCCTCAAGATCTGCCATCTCCTCAGTGACAGTGAGTGAGAGTCACTGCTGGTGAGCAACGACATACCCCCATTAGGCCGGAAGGATCCAAGTGATCTACTCATTGTTGCGGCATCCACCTCGGAGTTGCAAAGCCTGCGATGTGCTGAGCCCTCGAGAAATAACTTGTAGCTCACCCTCGAGCTTCTTCACAAGCGCCCCCTTTCCGTTCATCCCTTCTAGGTAACCTTCTTTCATCTTCCTTTCCTCTTTCTCTTTCTATGATCATCGCATTCTTTGCTACAATTCGTACACAAATCCACACAAAAACCCAAATCATCACCATGGTCTACTCACCCATTCGTTCTGCTTCAATCAACCGTATACCCAATCACCATTTCGAATCTCCTAATCCCTTGCAAGCAATAGCCTTGATTCCCAAAGACACACATGAGTATTGTGAAGGTTCGGTCGTATTTATCAGGTCTATTTT
The DNA here is from genome assembly GCA_037367405.1 of Ottelia alismoides. Taxonomy (NCBI): domain Eukaryota; kingdom Viridiplantae; phylum Streptophyta; class Magnoliopsida; order Alismatales; family Hydrocharitaceae; genus Ottelia; species Ottelia alismoides. Next base: position 336,300 of record JAZKJV010005737.1, read on the forward strand.
ATTGGTCATCATCCAAAAATTTAAGTCCACTACGCAGATTTAAAGATAGATTTTGGGCATTATCATAGTGATATGTTCTCAACACTCTGTAATCAAAACAAGAGTTGTGTAAAATGCGGGTGTTGCTATCCCATAATCCAAGGTTGTTTTTAATCGATTTTATTTAATAAAGTTGCATCACAGACCCAATTTTATACTTAGGTTATAACTATAGTAACGTGAGCACATGTTAAGCATTCATCGACTACTTGGCCATTCCTAATTTCCTTTAATGTACTAAGTGATAAATCAGGGGAAGTTCAAGAAAAAAACAACGCATTTGTGAAAACCATGATCCATGCTTGGTAGAGAAACTTACATTGCCTCCAACAATCTCCATGCACATGCAAGACTGTATTTAAATTTTACATCACATGCATGAAAGTAGAAGAAACAACACCTTAAACATGCTTCTAATAGCGAGAAAGAAACTCAATTAATTTTGCTAAGTTAAGCGTGGTATGTGCTTCTTGTGAGTTATTTGTGTCCTAACCTATGAAGCAAGCACAAGTGTTAGGAAAATAAAAGTGCTCTGAGCGGTCATGTGACTCGCCCTAGGTTGACACTCTAGTGAAGCCCCACCCGGACTGGGGTGAAATGGGCTCCACATGACACATGCAATGTCCAAGTTCAACTTACACGCGCGAGCCCTTAAACGAGGACTGTTGGAATTGCAAATATTTCACTTATACTGAAAACAAAATGTATGAACAAAATGTTGATTAAATGCCTTATTTTCTCCTGAGTCTCTTCTGCGGCTCCTCGTAGCGGGAGTTTCCAACTCCATGACTAGATGTAGATCGAGCGTCCTCCATCTTCACGTTCCCTTCTATAAAAGAAAATGTCAGGAAAAATATCAAGAAATTAAAATCAAGAATAACATAGAAACAAACTCAAAAAGGAGAAAGATTTTCACAAATAAATTACTCAAAAATAACACATTAAAATCTAAAAATTGAATAAGGATGAGTCATGTCCTCAATAATGGTGCCATTTGATGAACATGAAATTCGTCTCTTTAATAATGGATAATTGTAGTATAAGGAGACAGATTTCAATCTAGCAAAAAACCACAATCTTTGAACGTTGTGGAGAATTTTTACCTGCTATGTCTACCAAGGTTGAACATAGGGACACAAGCCTCCTCATCTATTTATCAGAAAGTATGGATTAAAATTGAGCGAATAAATTCATTCATTTAGGAAAACAATGCAGATGGCATGTAGAAATAAAGTGATGCATAATATAATGATGCAAACAAAATGAATGACATAGAATGAGGCACAAAATATGATTCATGCATTTCCATTTTTTATGTAATCAAAATGAGAAGCAACGTGTAATGATATGCAGTTAGAAAATGTCTAAATAGAGGGCCCTTAATTGATCATATGCTTGAGCAATAAAAGATAGGTCAATTTCAAGGACAAATTATGCAGCGAAATAAAATAATGGCACAAAAAAGAGCAATTGACTAAATAAGTCTCAAAATTTAGTGTGTTTAATTAAGTGTCAAAAAAGGGAATTAATGATACCATTAGATAGAGAATAAAATAAGCAACATAATGAAATTAAAATCAACTAAATCATAGTTCATATGCTCAGGTATGAGCATTTCTGTCCATGTGCGGAATTGTCGTAAAAATATGCAAAGTAAAAGGATAAATATTGTAAATAGGACCTGTAGGGGCATAAGTGAAATTTATAAAAGCTGGCAGGGCGTTTATGCAAACTGCCTAGACATGGCACATGTGCCTAGTAGGACATGGTTGCAATTATTAAGGGCTCTAGATGTTTGGTTGCAAATTTTCCACCCCTCACGTGTGTTGCGCGTGCGTTGAGGTTCGAGAGGAGGCGACTGGCGAAGCTTCTGAGCATTCAGAGAATTAGACCTATAATTTGCTATAATATAACTGAGGCATGCTCAAGTACATGAAGTGAATAATATGGAATCTTATACGAGCGAGGGGGTGGAGGACCTGACGGTTTCTTCTTCGACGAGCTTGAGAAGAAGGAGGCAGTGGCGAAAAAATTGTGGAGAAAGGTAACAGTGGATCTGAGCCACTGATGAATATGTGATTCATCACTATAAAAGTTTAAAATAGAGGAGCTTTATTCTAGAGTAATTAGCTGCATTTCTCCATTATATGCATTTAGAATTAATTTATTCATTTTAGCAAGCATATTTGCAGTAAATAGAAGCTAACTTCACTTGTAAATATCACCTGTAAATAAACATATTTTCCCTATTGTTATCTATTTTGCATTAACAAAGAATTGGAGAAAACCAACTCTATAGTTATATATTACATACACTAACAAATGAAGCATACAAAAATCTAACTTAAAATTGACCAATAAAACCCTAACCCTAACTTGAGTCTAAGAAACATAAAATGTGAATATCACTCTCATACAGTCTCCTTTGGACACCTACTCACTTTTTTGAATTAATGCACATTCGATTACCATCAAAACAATACCAAATTCAAAAGAATCGGAGTTTGTATGTGAAACTTGGATTTTGGGCCCCTATTGTATATCATACATATTGACAAAACTACCTCTTTTATTTATCATTTTATTTTTTTATATTCAAAATAAAAAAATAGTTTAAGTTATATATATTTATTTCATATTTTATCTGATTTTATTTGGATTTTTTTAACTTTTTTCAAAATGACAAAAAAATAGAAAAGATAAAAAATGCAGTATTGTATATCTATAAGATACCACCGAAAAATACCCTTTTTACAAATGATTTAATTTGTTTTTCGATCCTTTACGAACTTAGAGACAAGAAACTTTTGTGTTGACCGCTTTTTTATTTGTCCCTTTTTTATTTTTTTTGTTTTTCCTTTGACTTTCTGGGAGCGATATGTGGCCGCTCTTGGCACCAACACGTGTGATCCCCTTTTATTTTATTTGTTTTCTTTTTATTTTCATTTTTATATCTATTTATTATTTTATTTGTTTATTTTAATATTATTATTTATTTATTATATTAATTTTTATTTTTTGCTACCACGTTGCCACACCCTACGCACTCCACGTGGCACCTCCCCCTTCCTCCTGTTTCCCCCACAATGGGGTCAGGCGACCGTGCGCCTATGCCTCCTGTCGCCCACATCTCACGATGGCGCCCGACCTCCTTGTCCACCTCCTCCGTTTCTCCCTTACCTCTGGCTTTATTTCACCTTGACCACAACCGTCCGTCCATGACGCGTTGCCTTGTGACTTGAACCCCCTTACTCTGCATAACTGCCTGCGACCACTCCCCTCTTCTCTCTATCGACCACCCGTGTGCCACATCTCTCTTCCCCCATCTCCCGTAACAACCGACCCATCTCACTCATTTTCTCTCCTACTTCCATCCACGTCGCTCTGCTACTAACTGCACCCCCTTCTCATGCGCGAGATCTGGTCATCCAACACCTCTTCCGAACCACCTATAACAGGGCTCGTCCACCTCCAGTAGACCTGATCTGCCATCTAGAGAGCAAATCCCTCAATCTCATCCCTCTCCTCAGTGACAACAAGTGAGAGTCGCCGCTATTAAGCGAGACCAACCCCTATTTGTCATGCAAGATCTGGTGATCTCTTAACCGTTGCAACACCGACCTCGGAGCTGCTAAGCGAGAGTTGTGCCGAGCCCTTGAACAATAACTCATAGCTCATCCTCAAGCTTCATAACAAGCACCTCCTTCCCTTCATTCCTTCCATGTACCTTCTTTCCTTTTCCTTTCCTCTATCTATTTCTCTGATCTTCGTAGTCTCTACTATAATTCATACACAAATCAACACAACAACATAATTCATCACCATCGTCTACTCGCGCCTTTGTTCTTCTTCAATAAACAAAATCCCCAATCATCATTTTGAATCACCTCATCCCTCACAAAGGGTAGAGCTTGATAAGGTCCACTTCATTCTCCATCGGCAAGACCTCTACCTTTTTCGTCCTTCCCCTTATCTCTTTGTTCTAATGCTGCACCTGGAGATCTAACGCTCGGTTGCATCGATGAGCACCTTTAGCCACCTGCCTTCTCTTGCTCTATTTTGTGTTGACGAGTGAGGGCTTCCAGGCGTGCGTCCTCACCATTGAAGCCACTCCATTGCGAGAAGCTGCCTTGAGTCACTAGCTCTCCACCTCGTCCTCCCCTTTCTCGACCGTGTGATGGTCGAGGCCCCTCCATTGAAGCCCCCGCTCCTTGCACCGCCATCGGCCATACTCGCACCAATGACATCGTGGCACACCATCCGCGTCGCCTCTCGATGCATCACTGACTGCCTATCGCCCAGCCTCCATCGCTCGCCATCGATGCCACCACTGCCTCAGTCTCCACCATGAAAGCAGCCGCCATCCTCGGGTTACGCACTACCTGTCTCTTACTTCTTTTCCCCCTCACATGAGAAGCATGTGGGGTGGGGAGGAAATTTCATCGAGCCTTGTGGAATCAGCAAATCACAAGGTTCCCCCTGTTGATCTGAAGGCACGTGACCACATGTGGCCTCTAAGAAATTTACGCCAGTGCTCCCCAATCTGTTGGAGATACACATGCACACCCCCTTCACGCAGGCACGTGCCTTGTACATGCCATGGTAGAGAATTGCATGCCACCCCTTAAATCTTCAACGATTTCCATCCATACCCCCGCTAACCATGAACACACATTCCTTATGCGTGCTTAGTGTGAAATTGGCATGGCACCTCGCTTGTCTCGGTAATTGCATCTAAGTCCCATTAGCTTATTTTTTATCGATTTGATTTCTGTAATTTCATTTAGACACCTGAGTTTGGATCTTAATTTGAACCTGCATTTGGCACCATTTCATTATCTAAAAATTGCATATTGTAGAACAACTCATGCTATATCATTGTGGACACTGAATATGTTCTTATGAGTTGTGTTTTATTTTATATAATTTTTTTGATCTAAAATTGTATAATTTACCGACTATGTGCTATTCAATTCATATTAAATTAATCGTTGCTCGAAAAAATCTCAAAAATTCACAGTAGTTAGATGTTAGTGTGTTCTACATTATGCCTAAATTTCATGGCATTTGCATGCATATCGAGGTCACAAATAAAATAGTTGATGATTTGAGTAATTGATTTTTAATTAATTCCACGTGTAGTACTTTCAAGAATTATAAATTGTTCTGGACACCTCTCATGTAGTCTATCTAGTATAATTTTATCTCTAGAAAATATTAGTGTTTGTTTTTTTTAAGTAAAATTTCTAAAAATCACCTAGTCTGAATATTTAATTTATAAATAATTTATTATGCGTCCGGAAATCACAAAAAAATAAAGTATCTTAGTTTTTCATTCTTACACATTTTGGTTAAGTTTCATTTGGGTTTGGATTTAATTTAATTGAAATTTGCAATTTAGCCCCTGAAATTTGCTAAATTTGCATTTCATCCACTAATTACATCTAAAATACAAAACAATGCCTCTCTAAAAACATGTTTTCGTTTCAATTATTAATCAAATCTAAGGAGACAATGTCCTCCTTGAGCTCGACCTAGGTCTTGCCCAAGTTAAAAAAAAACGCTCACTTTAATTATATAACTAATTTAGCGATTTTGGATCAATCCAAATTGCCTACATACAATTAAACTTATCATTAATTCTACATAATTAACAACGGTAAATCTAAGTTTATCATATGGTGTCATTGTCGGGGACGCACAACTTATGTTGATTTTTAGATAATTTAGTTTTATGTTTTCCACCCTCGGGCAGTCTAAGCCCTGATTTTTCTTGTAAGTATTTCTCCATTTATTTTTCTTGTATTTTTTATTATTTATTTTGTTTGTTTTATTTTTATTTATGTATTTTTTTTGTGTCTATCTCTCTGACTTTCATCTAGTTTTTGTGCGAGGGACCTAACGTGATGGAGTGGTCGCTTAGGTAGCCGAGCTTCTCTGGAGCATCGGAGGCTGGCTTTTCTGGTGATAAGCCGACTGAAGGAACACATAAATTTAAGATCGAGTCAAGTCATGAGAGAGTATAGAGCTAGGATTTTTCTGCATTTATTTTAATTTCTAATAATTGCATATTTACAACGGATTATGTTTCGGATCACACATGTTTACACAAACTTGTACATTATTTTGTGGTGTGTCGAGACATATTTTACTCTCCGATGATGGTGGGCTCGACTTCAGTAGCTCGCTGGTTAGTCCTTCACACGTGGATCAAATCATGCATTTATCACAAAATAAAATTGACCAGATAATTTGGCTGAACCATTGCGTCCTTCATCGTGTACACTTGGTGAAATTGGGCATTGTATTATGTTTACATTGTGTGCTCGTATCAAGATCATCATCAAAGATTGCACATTTGAGCCTTCACCATCTTTCTTGAATCATTACTTGTGAGCTTTCTCGGAACCGCTTGACATCGATAATGGAGGATTGGGTTGAAGTTTGCTCGGACTTCGTGAGCCTCTAGCAGACCACTCCAACAGAACATTCCTCATGGGCTAATGGTCACTCTCGCCACCAACCACTGTTGTTTCATGGAGACTCTTCCCATGAGACCACTGTCAATAGGTCATTCTTTCTTCTTGAGGGTGGTTAGACCCAGGACAATCCTCTCTTCCCCACACCAGATCAAGGAAGATTGTCCCCTAGATGCTTCTAGATCTAATTTCTTCAACTCTATTAATACCTATCTTCTCTATTCTGAAGGTGAATTAGACAAACCAAAGACCAAGAAGCCTCTAAAGAGAAACCATGAGGATGAGGATCACAGAGATGACCCCATGCAGCAAGTCCTTGCCCGTTTAGCTAGAATTGAGTAGTTGAATGCATATATAATGGCTACGATGGGAGAGGTGATTGAGGTGGGTGGTATAGATAGATCTATGGTGGATGCTTATAATCCAGCATAGAATGAGATACATAATTGGCCCGTACATGAGGTTCCACTAGAGACATTTGAGCTAAAGCCCCATTTCCTTGTGCTGCTACCGATGTTTAATGGGAATACAAAAGAAGAACCATATGGATTGTTGAGAGACTTCAAGTTGGTGTGCAACAACCTTAGCCATCCTAGGGATGGACAAGATTACATCAGGGTGAAGGCTACCCCATTTGCCTTATGAGATAAGGTTGCCCATTAGTTGAAGAATCTCGAGGTTAGATGTAGGACCTGGTTGCAATTCAAAGAACTATTTTTGAGGAAGTTCTACCCACTTAGTAGGACAATCCAGATGAGGACAAAGATCGTTAGTTTCTCTTATGGCCCCCACAAGCCATTTCATGAAGCCTGGGACAGATTCAATGATTTGACATAGAAATATCCTTGCCATGGCATTACTAAGGTGACCTTAGTCCAGACCTTGTTTTTGGCTTGACACCTAAGATGTAGGGGTTAGTGAGTACATCTTGTGGACGTAGCTATTTGAATAAGAGTGTAGATATCACATGGAAGATCTTAGAGTAGATGGTAGAAACAAGTAGATTTCATGCCACTAGGGCCTATCAGGTGTCTCCCTCAAGCCGATCTCATGAGAAACTAAGGAGGAATATAGCGGATCTAATAGATGACCTCATCCCTAGCATGGGGATAATACATGATAAGCTTACCATGGTAGAGCAGATCCACAAGATGGTCACTAATCTTAAGGCGTTTTTCACGATTGCTGAAATAAGTGGAGGAATTATGTAAGAAGGTAGCCAAGATAAGACTACATGCCCCATTCTGCACCACCTATGCTTGTACACCAAGTTTATCTCATACAAGAGTAGGTACAGGGCCCTCAAGTAGCTGTTTGGATAAGTAGTAGTATACACAGCTGGAGCAGCATGCACCCCTACAGGTGTATTCAGGTCAAGAGGAGCCTTCGCAGTTGTTTGAAATCAACGGCCTTGGGTACAACCGGGACTCCATCGATAGACAGTCAGGATTGGGGAGAGGTCAACCGCACTTACCATCCCTAGCTTACCAAGACACCAGCTACGTCCTCACACCGCATTTTGTGCAGTTCCGGATAGGACAAGGATACCAGCCTTAGCAGCACCAACAACAACACACTTTCTACATGGGTGTGCTGGGTCCACCACCACCTTACGCCTCAGAGTCCCATTTACAACAGTAGTATTAGCAGGGCCAACTTGGCCATTGTAGGCAGCAGACCCCACCCATGAGTGAATTGGGTTCCCTCACCTTGGCCATTCATTCATTGACAGACAGGGTCCGACATATCCAGAATGATTACCATGACATAAGAACAGATCTGAACCGCATCTCATGCCCCTAGGATCAACAGATGGTACCAAAGACTACAATTCTCGTTCGAGTTCAGGCAAATCCCAATAGCTTGAATCAGGGTCAGCAGTGTCGCCGAGATTAGGTATACTAGTCTGATTATCCTGTATCTGAAAATGAGATCCTTTTTTATGTTAATGTGAATCACATCTCCCTCAAGAGCAGAAGGATTGTGACAATACCTAATCGGGTACAGGAATAAGAGGAGGATGTTGCCAAGTCTCTACATTAGGAGAACTAGGGGCAGATGAGCATCATCACCACTATTAGCACCGTCACCTTCAACAGAATAAAAAGGGATTCAAAATACCCAGAATATCAAAAATTTTAGAAAAACAAAAAGAATATAAAGACGGAGAGGAGCACCAACAGTGAATCAAGCAAGCCTGGTGAAGAGCTTACACCTCCATCTTAGGAGGATGCACCCTCTATTTGTTTTCTGAATTTCTTTCCAAGAAGAGTCGGAGTCCTAGTCCTGTACATAACTCATTTTCCTATTTGAATGAACATATTTCAATTTCAGAATTTGTGTTGTCTTTAATAATCCCTTTCCCTGTTCCCTTAAGGGTGGAAGAAAGAAATCCAGAAGGATGACCATGAGATGGCAAAGTTTTGCAACAAGTATATCATGGTCACCATCCCCTTTTTTAAGTATTTGGATATGACACCTGTATTTTTTAAGTACCTTATGGGATAGATGCACACCTACATGGGTCAGCTCGAAAAATAGAAGCCGTGTTGAGAAGCATGTTCTGTCAGTAGCAACTCCTTGCGCCATTAAGAATGTGTTTCGAAGGAAATGAAGGGACATGCATTCCCATTATGTGGCGAGTCATGTCGATGACAATGCGTTTGCACGCACTCTCTTTGATAATGAATCCTCAATTAACATGATTCCAATTTCCCTTTACGAGAGGCTAAATCTTGGACCTCTTTGAAAATCTAGAGCCTTACTCCAGTTTGCTGACAAATCCACTAAAAGGTCCAAGGAGAATTGAGGGACATTATCATCAATGTCAAGGGACTGGATTACATGGTGGACTTCACAGTCCTAGATATGGAGATCCCTCGGAATTGGAGAGATTCCCATATTACACTTGGAAGGCCCTTCCTGAGGATAGCGAGGGACTTATATGAATATAATGTCGGTAATTAGAGATGAAGCAGACAAGGTGGCAGAGGCCAGATTTTGAATCCAGCATCGACTACACTTTGACACAAGCAGATTGTGTTCATGTAGACACCGTTGGGCCATGGAGATAGAACCTAGCCAACACAGATGAGTCCCTCTCCTCTGGAGGGAATCTTGTACATGAGATAGTTTGCGAGATCCTTTGTACTGAACAACAAGGCACAGATCATACAAAGAGTGCATCCCCTTACATCTTCGATGAAACAGAGGCCCAACTTGGCATGTATGTCCGTTCCACCCTAGGATAATCAGAAGATGATGATAATGAGTTGGACGTGGATTTCACTGATTGCTTGGATACTTTTGTTGATCGAACTCCAAAGTTGAATCAGTTGGTGTCATGTACTTCAGTGATGTATCCATCTGCTATCAGCATAGAGCCAGAGTTGATTGAGCCATATTTCTTAAAGACCACACTTTATCTAAGCTCAAACCGTTAACCACGACACTCAAATCTGCCTTCCTTATAAGACAAGAGAAGAAGTTTTCGATCATCATCAGTTCACTGTTAATCGAGAAGCAGAAATCTCGCTTGCTAGAGATCCTGGAGAAGAACTATCAGGCAATAGGTTAGAGCTTCTTTGATCTCTATGGGATATATCCCGCTATGTGTTTGCATCATATATACCTTGAGAATGAAGCCAAACCTTCTCGTGAATCCCAACATAGGCTGAATTATTTACGAGTGGTTGTGAAGAAAGAAATTAAGAAATGGTGCAACACGGGTTTTATTTATCCCATCTCTGATTCCAAGTATGTGACACCTATCCATGTTGTCTTGAAAAAGTTAGGAATTCAGACGACCACCAACGAGGATGGACAGGAGATCCTAACATGAGTACCCACCTTGTGGCATGTTTGTGTAGATTACAAAAGCTTGAATATCACGATGAAGAAGGATCATTTGCCCCTACCATTTATAGATAAGATCATAGAAAGATTAGCAGGAAAAGAATTCTTCTTCTTTGTAGACAAGTTCTCGGGCTCCAACGAGTAGCTATTGCTCCTGAGGACTAAGAGAAAACTACGTTCACATGCCCTTTGGTACCTATGCTTTCAGGCATATGCCCTTTTGGTTATGCAACGCTCCCAATACATTTCAAAGGTCCATGGCTGTTGTATTCTCCGAGAAGGTTGGTGAATTCCTTAAAGTCATCATGGATGACTTCTCAGTCCACGGTGATTCCTTCGATTCCTATCTTAAAATTTTAGACCCTCAAAGGATGGTGTGAGGTCAATCTAGTGCTTTTTAGGAGAAAAGTCACTTCATGGTGATGGAGGGCATTCTGTTGGGGCATGTCATCTCCAAGAGAGGAATGGAGGTTGACCCATCCAAGGTGGACGTAATCAGACGACTCCAATCACCAACCAATGTAAAACAGTTTGGTCCTTCCTCAGGGCATGTTGGATTTTATAGGAGATTTATTAATGATTTTTCAAAGATCTCCTGACTGCTAATTGAGATTTTAGGAAAAGACATGGAGTTTATTGTTGATCAAAATTGTCTTGATGCCTTTAAGCTACTTCAAGGGATGATCACGGATGTGTCGATCCTACAAGCCCTAGATTGGTCTCTTCCTTTTGAGATCACGACTGACGCCTCAGATTTTGTTGTTGCATCTATATTAGGATAGAGGAGGATTGGTGTCTCGTTTTCTATACACTAAAATTCCTTTATCCTACTCAGTGTAATTAGTTACAAAAAAGGAGATGCCTGCGGTAGTGTTAGCCTTCGATAAATTCAGATCACATCTCATTGGTTCCATGGTTATTGTGTTCCTAGACCATACATGACTACTAACTCATGGAAAAGATGGACGTGAAGGTGCATCTTCTTAGGAGGATTTACTTATCCAGGAGTTTGACTTGAACATCAGATATAAATCTAGAAAGAAGAATGTAGTGGTTGATCACCTCTCCTATCTCAAGATTCTTTATACTTCTAATAATACACCTATTCGAGACCCCTTCCCTGACGAGTCGGTCTTTGTTATCAACTCACTCCTATGGTACAACAATATAGTGAAATATCTTGTCTCCAAGAAAGTTCCTGAAGATTGTCCTAAGAGCATCATAGACTGACTCAATTCGGATTAGAGACACTACCATTGTGAGGATACGATCCTTTTCTTTGAAGGATCAGATTGTGTCTGGAGGAGGTGTATTCCTCAGGAGGAATCCCAAAGTGTCCTAACCTACTGCCATAGTCTGGAGGCAAGAGGACACCACTCTGGGAAGAGGACGTCATGGAAGGTATTACAGTGTGTCTTATATTGGCTGAGTCTATTTCGCGATGCTCTCACTTTTGTGAAGTCATGCCCAGTATGCTCGTGATTGGGAGGAGTTGTTGGTTCCAAAGATGAGATGTCGATGCAGCCTGTCATCATTTCTAATGTCTTTGATGCTTGGGGCATCAACTTCATGTTCCCATTCCTGGTTAGCCATGGTTTTGAGTATATCCTTCATACGGTAGATTATTTATCTAGGTCGGTGTAGGCTATCCCGACCGGAGCTGCAGACAGTAGGATTTCCTTTAAGTTTATTAGTGAGTATATCATTTTTAGGTTCGGTACCCCCAAAGTATTGATATCTGATGGGGTTAGCAATTTTGTGAATAGAGAAGTGAAGAAACTTGTGAAGGATTACGAAATCGAGCACCGTGTCACTATTCCTTACCACCCACAAACCAATGGCTTGGTAGAGGTCTCAAATAGGGAGGTTAAGACCATATTTCAGAAGCTCGTTTGCTCAGACAGGAAGGACTTGTCCCAAATCTTGGACCCAGTCCTTTGGGCCTATAGGACGGCTTATAAGACACCAATAGGAACCTCCCCATTAAGGATGGTATTTGGGAAGCCGTGCCATTTTACCGTATAGTTAGTGCATAAATCGGAATGGGCAATTAAGAAGGTCAACTGGAACACACACCTAGGGAAGAAACAGAGAGAAATGGACCTGAATGAACTTGTGGAAATAAGAAACTGAGCATACAATAACATTTTGGTGTACGAGGACAAGGTTAAGCATTGGCACAATAAATTTATCAGACGAAAGACCTTTGTTCCAGGATAAAAGTTATGGTTGTTGAATGTGAGGCTGAAGGTTTTCCATGTGAAGCTCAAATCCAACTGGATGGGTCCTTTATAGTCCGTGCTTTGTTTGACAGTGGTTGTGTAGAGTTCGTAGATTTTGCTTATGGAGCACAGGCTTCTTCAATGAATGGACAACTGTTAAACATGTTGTCGAACCAAATTAAATGTAGTCCATGTTGAGGAGATAGTTTTCGTGTGAAAGGTTCTGAAGACGCACATAGCGCCACGCATGAGGCCTTGCAACATTTATCTCTAGCCATTAGTAGCATCAAAAATATTCAAATTACGATCTCTTTGTATATTCCTCAAACCCATCAGTTCTCCACTTAGTCTTGTCCTATACTGAGGCAATCCATAGACAAAGTATAGGGGGGGAATAGACGCCCATCATGTGTATATATATATATATATATATATATATATATATATATATAGATTTCTCTTCTTGACATCGACTGCCCATTTTTGCTCTTCTTCTATACGTAGGCTAACCAGAGCCCAAGTACAGGGGGCAGATCGACTCCTATACTTTTCATTCTTTTCACTATCCTATGCTTAGCAGGATCAATATGTTTTCGTCGCTTCTTGTGCTATGAGTACATTGCACACGCTAAGTATAGGGGGCGTTCATATATTACATATATAATTTTCCTAAAGCTCGTACATCGTGTATTTTTATATATATTATGTAAAAATTATGGGATGGGTAAAATTTGTATAAAAAAGAGGCTTCTTATTTACCCTTGCATATCATCCATGCATTATTTAAAAAAATGTCTTGCACTTCATTCATCTACATTGCATGCCATTTGCATTTCATCTGCATATCTAGCATATGCAAAGTGGAAAGTTACTGGGTTCTGAACCGAGTTATGACTAGAAGTTGGTGATCGATTTGATTTTACCTTAATATGCCTGAATTTAGAGGAACCTTATAGGAATTGGAGTTAAGATTTTTCAGGTCGACTGACTTATTTCATTGAGCCCACAAGACTATATTCACATTTATCTTGACTGGTCTTTGTAGAAGATTTCATAGACATGCACGTTTCTTTTAGACAGTGACCTAACTTGGACAAGTACCATGCACATAGCTTATCATTGATGAGGTGGTTAGGAGGTAGAATGCTTTGGCTTGGAGTAGTACGCGGGTGGAAACATCCATCCTCCTCTAGGGAGGGTAGTGCTTCTCAATCTAGTCTAGTAGCATCCACATCTAATGACGGGATGCTGTGGGTTGCAATAAAGCTTCAAAAGAGGGATAGTCTACTAGATCAAGAAGAAAAACTCCTTATGTATATTCTACACAATGTATATACTTCAAAAAACAGAAAAAATGAAGAAAGAACTCCAAAATATGGGACAGGCTTGATTGAAAATAAAATGCATGTCGGATTGTGTATATTTGCAAGGTATATGCTTCAAAATCTCATACCATGGAAGCTTACATCTGGAGACATTGATACATTGGTCAAGCTCCACGGATATGTGACTACACTGGCCACAATCCAGTCTCTTCTTTACCCCCTCTTCTTAAGTTGGTTGCACTTGAACTTAGAAGGGAATACCCTGCTCCTCGAGGAAAGAGTTGCGAGATCGGGGAATTAGAGTTACCTTTTTAAAGGAGTTGTTTCTTTGTCATTTCTGATGTGGAGAGCTATATTTCACATACACAATACAAGTATGAATCATAGTCTTCAGAATTTGCATATGAGGATTTGTTCATTTCATATTTTTTTCTGATTTTATTTTGATTTTTATCTTTTTTTAAATGATAAAAAAATTGCAAAAGACAAATACGGTATTGTATACCTATAAGATACCACAGAAAAATACACTTTGTACAGATGATTTATTTTGATTTTTGATCCTTCATGAAAGTTGTAGATCACGTCAAGACAAACAACTTTTGTTTTGATACTTTTTGTTTTGACCTCTTTAGTTTTTCTTTCTAATTTTTCTTTTGATTTAATTTTGATTTTTCTGGGGGCGACATGTGGCCGCTCCTAGAGCCGCGAAATGTCATCCCCTTTTATTTATTTTACTTTATTTATTATTTTAATTATTTATATTAATTATTATTATTTATATTTTTTATTTTGATTTTTATTTTTTGTTGCCATGTAGCCATGCCTTGTGTGCCACGTGGCGCCTCCCCCTTCCATCCTCCTACTTCCCCTGCATCGCGGTCAAGAGACCGTACGCCTGTGCTTCCTGCCACCTACATCTCATGGTGCCGCCTGACCTCCTCATCCACCTCCTCGGTTTCCCCCTCACTCCTGCCTTTCACTCTCATTGACTACAACGGTCTGTCCAGGACGCAAGACCCTGCCACTCGACCCCCTTTCTCTTCCTAACCGCCTGTGACCACTCGCCTCTTCTTTTTCTCCACCACCCATGCGCCGCATCTCTCTTCACCCATCTATTCTAACCATCGACCCATCTCATCCTCTCTCTCTCCTTCTTCCATCCACGTCGCCCTGCAACCAACTGCACCCCTCTTGTCATGCATGACATCTAGTCATCCAACACCTCTTCACAACCACCTACAAACGGGGCTCATCCACTTCTAGTAGATCCTATACGCCATCTAGAGAGCAAATCCCTCGAGCTCAGCCCTCTCCTCGGTGTCAGCAAGTGAGAGCTGCTGCTGGTGAGCGACGACATGCCCCCATTTGGGAGGTGAGATCGAGTGACCTATTCACCATTGCAGCACCCACCTCAGAGCTGCTATGCTCGGGCTGTGCTGAGCCCTCGAGCAATAATCCCATCGCTCATCATCGAGCTTCTTCACTGGCGCCCCCTTTTGTTCATCCCTTCTAGGTACCTTCTTTCCTCTTCCAGTCCTCATTCTCTTTCTCTTATCTTCACATTATCTGCTACAATTCGTACACAAATCCATACAACAACCCAAATCGTCACCATCGTCTACTCGCCTCTTCATTCTTCTTCAATCAACCAAATACCCAATAACCATTTTGAATTACGTCATCCCTCACAAAGGGTCGAGCTCGATCAGGTCCTGTTCATTCTTCATCAGTAAGGCCTCTTTCGTGTTCGCCCATCCCCTTGTTTCTTTGCTCTAATGTTACAGATGGAGATCTAACGCTCGGCCTCATCGACGAGCACCTTCAGCCACCTATCATCTCTGCTTTGTCATGTGTAGACGAGCATGGACTTCCATGCACGCCTCCTTGCCACTGACGCCACTCCGTCGTGAGAAGCCACCCTGACTCATCATGTCTCCAGCGTGCACTCCGCTTTCTTGATCGTGTGTTGGTCGAAGATCCTTCAAAAAAGACCCCACTCCGTTGCACCGCCATTGGCCGTGCCTGCACCGATGCCTTCCCGACACACCAGTCGCATCACCCCTCAACACCTCGCAGGCCGCTAATCTCCCAGCCTTCACCGCTCGCCTTGGATGCCAGCACTACCTCGATCTCTGCCACAAAAGAAGCTGCCAACCTCGTGTTATGCAACGCTCATCGCTCACTTTCCCCCTCACATGAAAAGGATGTAGGGAGGGGGAGAACTTCATCGATCCCCTGCAGAATTAACAAATCAAAAGGCGGCACAGCTGATCTGAAGGCACATGACCACACAGGGCCTATAATAAATTTACGTCAGTGATCCTCGATCTTCTGGAGATACACACGCACACCTCCTTAAAGCTGGCATGTGCTTTTCATGTGCCCTGGTGGAGAAATTGCATATTGGCCCTTAGATCTTCAACGATTTCTACTCATACCCTCACAGAACAGGAGCGCACGTGCCCTGCATGTTCTTAGTGTGAAATTCTTAAGGCGTCTCCCCTGAGTTTAGTTAATTGCATCTAAATCCCGTCAGCATATTTTCTTTATCAATTTTATTTCTATAATTGCATTTTGGCCCATGTTTTTGGACCTCAATTTGAACCTAGAATTGGCATCATTTCATTATTCAAATAACTGCATATTGTAGAACTCATTCTCTATCATTATGGATACTGAATATATTTTTATGAGCTATGTTTTATTTAACATAATTATTTGGTGGAAAATTGTATAATTTACCCATTGTGTGCTATTCAAATCATATTAATTTAATCGTTGCACCATAACTTCTGAAAAATTCATAATAGCTTCAATTTGGTGTGTTCCACATTATTCCCAAATTTCATGTCGTTTGCACGCATAATGAGGCAAAAATAAATCAGTTGGTGATTTGAGTAGTTGATTTTTAATTAATTCCATACTGAGTATTTTAAGGAATTAAAAAATGTTTCTAAGTTATTCTCACGTAGACCTATCTAGGATAATTTTATCTTTAGAAAATATCTGTGTTTGTAATTTCTTAAAATTAATTTTCAGAAAATCACCTAGTCTACATATTTAATTTATAATTAATTCATTCTGTATCTGAAAATTCGAAAAAAAATTACAGTAGCTTAGCTCTACATTCATACACTTTTGGTTATGTTTCATAGGGTCCGGAGTTCATTTGATTGAAATTTGTAGTTTAGCCCCTAGAATTTACCAAATTGCATTTTAAGCCATTAATTACGTCCAAAAATACAAAAAATACCTCTATGAAATCCTGATTCTAGATCGACTATAAATCAACCTAAGGATACAATGGCCTCCCTGAGTTCGAGCATAGGATTGCCCAAGTAAAAATAAAATAAACCGCTCACTTTAATTAGATAATTAATTTAGCGGTTTTTGATCAATCTGAATTGCATGATGATGAATCTGCGATTC
This sequence comes from Ottelia alismoides, assembly GCA_037367405.1. NCBI lineage: Eukaryota > Viridiplantae > Streptophyta > Magnoliopsida > Alismatales > Hydrocharitaceae > Ottelia > Ottelia alismoides. The sequence goes on from JAZKJV010005737.1 coordinate 353,652, forward strand.
ATCATCTTTATCCATTTATTTTAGGTTAAAAATCCTTATAAAACACATGCATAAAATACTAACTCCATATTCTTACTAACTTGCATATGTGTGTAAATATTGTACACTTCTTACTAATTTTAACCTAAAATAAATAAATAAAGAAAGAAAGGAAAAATAAAGAAAAGAAAATAAAAAATGAATACTGTATATATATGTAATAGATACAGGCTGACTCGCACCCCGAAAGAAGGTCAAGACTTGACCAGATCGACCAGGAATAAAGTAGTGGGAGATAAGGTCCTTAAGTAGAAAATAAAAAAAATGTGTATGTTGTTGTAAATACTTTTCACTTGTTTTGTGTGTATCTGTATAGACCTAAAACTAATTTATTTTTGCCTTAATTTACCTAAAATCAAACAACGTCCAAAACCAAAGTTGTAAATTAAAATGTGTTCTAATTAATAAAAATAATTGCACAATTATATCATGTACAAAATAAAAGTAGCCACACATGGAAAAAGCCACAAAGCACTAATTGAAAGACAAATTCGGGCTCTATATGAGCTCAAATTGAAACAATCTCACTTCCATTGGTTTCTAAATTAACTTATCTTCAAAATGGTTGTATTTTCATAATTTTTGGAGTTACGGTTGAAAAGTCAATTTTTTGGGGTGGTTAATGCAATTTTCCCATGTATTTTGTGCATATTGTATTTGTATATATTTTTAAATTATTTTTACTAATTATTTAAAATAGAAATTAAAAAAATTATTTCTTTAAAACAAAAAGGCTAATTTCCTCATTTACCCTTGTATATATTGTCATATATATATAGTACATGTATATAGTTGCTATTTTTACTTAACCACCGTAATAAAATTAAAAAAATAACATTATTTTAATACAAATAAATAAAGTGACGAAAATTAAAAAAAATAATTTTGTACATATTTTTATCTCTTTTGTTTTGTCTCTTTTCATCTCTCTTATCTCTTCCAACAAAAAATTTGAAAAATTCATTTCAAATTTCATCTCTTATCTCTTCCACCAAAAAAATAAAAAAATTCAAAAATTCAAAAATTCATCTCTATCTTTTCTATTAATATAGCTCCTTCTCCCTCATTTCAACTTGATCAATCTTTAGAGAGAGGAGCCCGATCTGCGAGAGAAAATTTCATCGAGAATTGTACATAGCCTCCAAGTTGTTCGGTAACAGCGAGTCGGCCTTGTCGAGATGATCACGGTCCTTTTCCGCTCCTAAGGTGAGATCGACATTTTTCGTCTTATTTTTTTATCTTAGTTTAATCATATTTTAGTTTGTCGCATTTTTTTATTTCCATCGTCATTTTTATTTCTCTAGATGTAAAAATAATCATCATGATTTTGATCCGCTCCGACTCGATTTTTCATCTCACTTTATCGATCTCCACTTATTCTATTTCTATCATCCACTTTCTCTCAACTTCGGCCACTTATGGTGGCCGGAGATCGGATTCGAATCTTTCAAGCCCTTCGGATCCCCGATCATTTTTTTTCCGATTTGTAAATAAAAAAATTCTTTTTTTTCTCTAATGTTTGTTTTGCAGGATCATTAAAAAAACAAAAAAAATTTAAAAAAGAATTTTCTATATCTTTTTTTAATTCCTGTTTTTTTATTTTTAAAAAATTAATATTAAAGGTTTTTTTATTACTATTGTTCATCAGTTCTGTACAAAGATAAAAAATTAAAAAAAAAATCCAGCGGCCATCGCCCAGGCCATCTCCACTGAAGGCGGCGCGCCCCTGCCACCTGCGACCATCCTCAGCTTCCTCCTCCGCCTGAGCACGGCCGCCTCCAGCACGCGGAAACACTCCACGTTGCCACTGCCCTGCGGTGTTATCCGCGTGCAGACTTAGGCCCTGCGTGTCCCTCGTCGTCGTCGTCGATCGCCCCTCGGCCCAATCCCGCAGGCGCGGCTTCTGTCCCGTGACCTCGTCACCTCCGCGACCCCTCAGCTGCTCTAAGAGCGCTTGCGAGGTAGCCCCGCCCTCCTCTGCACGGTAGTGGCGCTGCCTGTCCCGTGGCCGCACATATCGTGGCTCGCCCGCTCCTCCCATTCGCCAACCACCGCGTCACTCCTCCATTGCTAGCCGCCTTCCCTTGGCATGCCCGCGTGAGAAGAGAGAAGAATAGGGGCGGCGACAGCCACTACTTGCCCTCCCCTATCGGTTTCAAGCAACGAAGAAGGAACTTTGTTGTTAGGGTTTGATTTAATAAAAAAATGAAAAATTGCATTAAAGTCGTTGAAGTTATCAAATTTGAAGAAGACACAAGAACCTGAAAGAATCAAGTATTTCATTCAGCAAAATTGCATCAGAGACCTCAAAAGATTTCAAATTGCAAAGAAGCCCAACTAGAACATCAACCACATGTTTAGTGGGTAAATTTCTCCTTTCATCCTGTTTTTTATTGATTTTTTTTGATACTTAAACTTGAAATATTTGCATTTTCGTCACTTAACCGGAGAACAATAATATGCTTGTGTTTTTCATTGAAATAAATGTTTTTATTAGTCCAAAAATCTTGTAAAAAATTGTGCTTCACTCCTGATGTGATTCTATAAATAGCATAAAATTTTCGTTGAATTTTGCCCTCATTTATTATTTTTTAAAAATCAAAAATATGTTATTTTTCCTTGTTTGAAATCTCAAAATTCAAAAAAAAATAAATATTGTTCTGAAAATTCCAAAAAAATAGAGTAGTTGTATTTCATTGTCTTTTAATTTATGACCAATTTTCACGCGTTATTATTTATAAAACCTAAAAAAATTGAAAAACATTAAAATCTTATAAAAATCACTAGAAATTCTACAAAAATCCAACATTTGTGATTCCAGTTCCTGTTTGTAGATAATTGCTTCTAGTTTGTCTTAAAAATAATTGTCAGGAGTTTTGGGCTTAAAGTATTTTTAAGTTGCAAATTACTCCAAACTGTGCACATTTTCGCATTTTCTCACTGTTTGATTTTTAGAAAAATACAAAAACATCTGAAAATTACAAAACAATTCTAAAAAATATTTCAAAACTTTGAAACCCAAAAATGTTTTCTTTGGATTTTTCTGAGTCTTTTTGATAAATTGAAAAATTACAAAAAGAGTTGGTGTGTGTATTTTTGATCTTGTGAATATCGCTTCGTCTTATTTTTGAAATAAAAAAATTACAAAATCAAAATCTCTAAAAATTAGAAAATTAGAAAATAAAAAAATAGAAATTATAAAATTAAAAAAATTAAAAAGATAAAAAATTCACAAAAACCAAGGATAGTTGTCCTTTGAGATTCTTGTTTTCTCTTAATTGATTTTCGATTAATTGAATAACCATCGGGATTTGTAGCCTCCCTGAGTTCGACCCTGTATGATATACATGTTAATAAGAAGCAAAAAAAAAAATATTTTTTGTTTATTAAGGGATTTTGGGGATAACAACGACGACACCACTATTGTTTACCATCAATAAAAATTGTCCGACCCCTGCAAATTTTATGTGTGCAACAAATTTATCCGCCATTGCCGGGGATATAAAATAAAAAAAATCAAAAACACCTTAATTTTCGTGTTCAACAAAATGGCATCGTTGCCGGGGAGGCACGACGAGGGTTGATAGGTTTATCTTTTGACCTGCTATTCTTGGTTGTAAATATCTATTTACATTTTGTCATTCACTTCATTGTTAATATGATTGCATTCATTTCATTTCATTTTTTTTCTTTTCTAATCTTTGATAATTGTATTTCTTACACATTCTCTTTTCTTTTTCTTGCGAGTGCCCGCAGAGCAAAGGAGGCGATCCTATGAGAGCCGAAGCACCCAAGCGACATGGAGGCGGCTTGATTCTTCACTATGCAACAGGATAGCATGAGAAGAGGAGAAGAAGAAAGAAAAATTTAAAAAAAACTGAGAGTATGAAAGAGAGTTTTTATTTTCTACCATTTAAACTCTGTAAACGGACATTCATTGGTTGTGGGGTCTGTTTCGCCATGTGGTGGTGCACTTGGGGGACCTCACCGGTTTTGTTTTCATCGCCTTTATTTTTCTTTATTTTCCGCGGATTTCATGAACTACCTCTTGATTGCTTTAATTAATTTGCTTGAGCCAGGTAATTAATTAGGTCCAAATACCATAAACAAGAATTTCTGTGCCTATAGAGTAGAGGGTAATTTAAACTTAGTCAAAATGATTTGTTCTTGCCCGTTAATAGAAGTTATCATCTAGGACGGTTCACTTGCATCATATAGGTTAGTTTATTTTTGTATTTAAATTCTACGCAGATCACTTGCATGTAGAGTGATGGCGACAAGGTACACATTTCTAACCTCTACATGCATCATTGTTTTTAATCGTGCATTGGCATTTCTGATCTCCGTCCTCGTTTTTACTCATCTAAGTTAAAAAGGAAATTGGACACTCGATAGATGATTCATTGAATATACTTAATCCAAGTGATAACTGCCTAAAATTTGGGACAACTAAAGAAAACTCGACCCTAAAATAAACAAAAGGAAAAATCATTATTTTCAGGAGAGTAACCCCCTCATTGTATTCGTTTTAACTTGCTCGCGTATACACGAAGGTTAGTGCCCAAATCCCATAATTCAATCTAATTGTTTGTAAACTTTGTGATTATCTCCTAACTCTAAAACATACAAGATTAAGAGACCGAACCTTAACGGTCTTCGCATTGCATTGAGTTGGTGAACTAGGAGTTTGTATTGTGTTTGATTGCTTGTGTGCATACTAGATCCTGTTGTTCATTTGCGCCTTTTTCTCCATATCTTTTGACTTGACCCTCGTGCTTTCTCATCTTTTGTTTCGAAGATGGCTGACTGGAGTTATTTTAATCGGATCTTTGCAGATATCTTGTACCCTCCAGTTGATCCACCTTCCCTTTTCCAGGAGGATCTTTTTCCTGATTTTTGTGCATATCCGCCTAACCCATTATTTCAGGAGTCGGAGGACTTTGATTTTCACCCACCCTCAATCAACCCACACGATCCTGGGATTTTGGAGTCACCTTTCATGATTTCCACACTTAAGACATTGAATCAGATGATGGAGCATATGAAATCGAAGCTTTCCAATCTATTTAACATAAATGAGATCCAGAACGCCGCTCCACTATTTGAGGACATTGATTCATTTGAGGATAATCATGAGAGCTTGAAATCACCCAAAATACAAAAAAATGAAAAAATTTCAAAATCCAAAAAGAATTCGGGAGACACGTTGTTGATTAATTTTGTGAGGAGAGGACCTAAATAGCTGATAATTTACCCACACGACCATGTCCCAACCTCGACCCCGAGGATGCCATTGTACGGACTGCTCTTGGAAATCCTCATGTAAATGCTGATTCCGACCTTCTCCCTTGTATGGATGAGGTCCAAAAATTCAAAAAAATGTTGACTGAACCCAAAGTGGTAGCCACCCTTCATGAGATCATTAAATCTCCACTTCAACAGGCCATGACAGATTTATCTACTCCTCAAAACAAGAAGAGAAAGCGAAGGAGAAGATCTGAAAATCACATCTTGACCAGGGCCACTGCCTACGCCATCTCTCATCATCCGTATTTTAGAAAAGGGAACATTTCCACACCTCTTATGAGTTGCTCCATATCTGACTATTCTTGTGATAACGCTCTCCTTGATGGCAGTTCATCAATCAATATAATTCCCTTCTCTATGGTACAATCTCTTCATCTTGGGCCTCTCAAGAAAACCAGGATGATAGTTCAATTTGCTGATGGATCTATCAAGAGGTCGAAGGGTATTTTAGAAAACGCGATCATTCTTATTCAGAGCATGAATTTCACTTCGTATTTTTTTGTAATGTCCATGGAGACCTCCTCCCATGTGGAGCACCCTTCAATCATCATGGGACGTCCTTTCCTCACCTCTGCGGGAGCCATTATTGATTATGGTTCAGGAGAAAATTGCTTGTGTTCTGATGTAGGGAGCGATGTGTTAAACACTACACCCACTACTGTCCAGAGACCCGCACCCCATGAGAGCCCGCCCGTGTTAGCCAACCCCAAGGAATTTGACCTCGATGATAATATCAGAGATTCTTGTTATATGTTGGATGATAATTAAACCCAAGAATTCCTCTCCAAGGAGGAAGATTCGGAAAACATAGACCTTGGAGATCCCCCTTCTGGTACGTGGCGATGCATTGATGACATTTGCGGAATTGACACGATAGACACCCTAGAGCGGAAGGCAGAATCTGAGACTAGACAGGACGTACATGATTCAACTACTTTCACTCATGAGTCCGTTCCTATTCACCCTGATGCAGATGAGACCGATCAGGATAAAATTGATTTGATTGCTTTTATAAAGGAATTTGGGCCTTTTGATAAAGATGATGATCCTGTAGAGGCTCGCCAGGCTGAAATTGATCCTACTTTTTCTGATAATGATTTCGAGCCATTTTACTTTGATGTTTGAGAGACTTCCTAGGCCGGACAAGACCACACTACTTCCAATAACCGGTTTAGGCTTGCACAATCTGAAACTGCTGAGGATACATTCTTGGTTGATCCTACTCAGTTTATGTCTAATGATGATCCCATTATCGACCTACACCTTGTCAAATCCATACCTCAGCGGTCCCGCAAGAAGGCTCGATTTCGACCTTCTTGACCTTTGTACATCCACTCCTCTTGTATATCCTTTCATTTTAATCTTTGTCTCCCGTTTTATAATTCACCCCTTTTTCCGTCTGTGTATATATGCTATACATAGGATGTGCTTTATCCTAAGTATAGGGGGGTGAATGATTTGTGTTGTTCATATTCGTCTTGTTCATTACCCTTGTTGTTTCCTATACTTAGGGATACACTACCCTAAGTATAGGGTGGTGATGTTGTTCATATCATGTCTTTTTATTTTTTTAGTCTGTACATTATGTTCATCTGTTTTCCCCTTTTGTACACTCTGCTATACTTAGGATTACTTAATCCTAAGTATAGGGGGATCACCATCTTCTCTTCTCTTTATCCTTTCTTTGAGTCGTTGTAGCATATGAGTCTTTTCACTTTTCTACACTTAGCACGAGTTATGTCTTCCTTTTTCGCTCTCTGATCACTATGAGGACATAGTTCGAGCTAAGTATAGGGGGGTATCGTATATATTGTATATATACTTTGGTCATAACTTGTACTTTTAAATATGTTTATTTGGGGGTTATGTGTATAATTTTGTAAAATCCACGTGTGTAAAAAACACAAAAAAAAAGAAAATAAACAAATAAAACAAAAAAATTAAATCAACAAAAATACACAAAAAAACAAGACAAAAAATCAAATCAATAAAAAACACAAAAAAACAAAAAAAGCACACATACACACAAAAAATCAAACAAACAAACAAAAAAAATCGTCTATATATTTTACTAACCCTTTTTCCTTTAAAAAAACTACAAAACCAAAAATCTATACAAAAAATTGCATAATTAAAAAAACACCTTTCTTTCACATTTGCATTTTTCCTCCAAAAATCCATAAAAGTTAAAAATTAGAAAATTGTTAAAAAAATGTGTGTGTTCTTTTCACATGAGCATCATTCCTGTTAAAAAAAACCTTGCATTGTTCATATGTTCCATATGCATGTGAATTTTTTAGGATAGTATTGGCATTTAAACTATGTCTTGAGTAAAATTGAAGAATGGAGCTTTATTGGACCTTAATCCACCTAATTCTCAGAGGAACTTCATCGAGAAATAGGATTTTAGAAGCTTCAGGTCTTTGACTTAATTCTTTGAGTTCCACATGACAATGTGCAGCGTTTGACTCTTTGTGTCTAACCTTGTCTCTTCATTCTTGGTACATTTCTGGAATAGGGAATAAATTTGTACTCTCGCACTATGCACTTAGATCAACTCAGACGGGATGTTGGAAGACTGTGTGAGTTTCTTTTCTGGTAGCGTGGAAATCCAAAGATCGGAGTACGGGTTGAAATAAAGCTTCGGAAAAGGGATGGACGACTGGACACATTTTTTTCAAAGACCCCAAAAAATGTACGGAAACAAAAAGATTCCATATCCTTAGGGGCACAACAAGATCCAAGCAGAACCACCAAAAATCCAAATACAAAGAAGCCACTACCAAATAAATATCTGACCAAAAAGGTCCAAGCTTCAAGAAACCTGTAGATCTTGGTGGAGACTCGGCTACACTGGCCAGCTAGCTCCACAAGGAGAGGTGACTACACTGGCCACCCTCCAGTTCTTTTCTCCTTATTCTAACTTCTCCCTAAATTCGATTGTGAACACAGCACGACAGACCTTAGAAGGAAATACCTGACTCCCTGAGGATGAGTTACTGGAGAGGAGATTTGGATGGTAGTCCGGCATTCGGGATGGGAAGAGCTAAAACTTTTCACGCACATGAGTCGATTGTTCAATGTTCATAGGGTATACTTTGGGAAGAGGATTGATCTAAGATGGCTTCTGAGCCAAAACTGTGACAATGATGTGTAGAACTTGAAGGTTGTCGATTTTAAAATTCTAAGTCTCACAGAAGTTCTGACACACTAATAATCCAAAGGTCCGACAGAGATCCAAATTACAATTTTATGAAGATAAGTTTAATACTCAATATTATCCCACTTTCTTTATTTTCCCTTTCTTTTTCTTTTTCTTTTTCTTCACTTATTCTTTCTAATAAGTGTTTGCTAAGGGACTTGCAAAGGTAAATCATAGGGTGATGATGAAGATGCGATTCGTAATCTTTATTCATTTATTTTAGCTTAAAATCCCTTATAAAACACCTGCATAAAACACTAACTCTGTATTCTTACTAACCTTCATCTGTGTGTAAATATTGTACATTTCTTACTAATTTTAACCTAAAATAATCAAATAAAGAAAGAAAGGAAAAATAAAGAAAATAAAATAAAAAAGTAAGACTATATATATATGTAATAGATACACTCTGACCCGAACTCTGAGAGAAGGTCAAGACTTAACCTGATCGACCAGGAATAAAGTAGGGGGAGATAAGGTCGTTAAGCTGAAAATCAAAAAAATGTGTGTTGTTGTAAATAATTCTCACTTGTTTTGTGTCCATCTGTATAAAACTAACACTAATTTATTTGTGCCTTAAATGACCTCAAATCAAATAACATCCAAAACCAAAGTTGTAAATAAAAATGTGTTCTAATTAATAAAAATAATCGCACCATTAAATCATGTACAAAATAAAAGTAGCCACACTTGGAAAAAGTCATTAAGCACTAATTGAAAGACAAATTCCAGCTCCATATGAGCTCAAATTGAAACAATCTCACTTCCATTGGTTTCTAAAATAAATTATCTTGAAAATGGTTGTATTTTCATAATTTTTTGGAGTTACGGTTGAAAAGTCAGTTTTTTTTGGGTGATTTGTGTAATTTTCCCATGTATTTTATGCATATTGTATTTGTATATATTTGTATTTTTTTACTAATTATTTAAAATAAAAATAAAAAAATATTTATAAAAACAAAAAAGGCTAATTTCCTCATTTACCCCTTTATATAATGTCTTATATGTATATAGTACATGTCTATAGTTGCTATTTTTAATTAACCACCACTTAAAAAATAAAAAAATAACATTTTTTAATTCAAATAAGTGACTAAAATTCAAAAAAAAATAGATAATTTTTTACATAGTTTTATCTCTTTTATTTTGTCTCTTTTCATCTCTCTTATCTCTTCCACAACAAACAATTGAAAAATTCATTTCAAATTTCATCTCTTATCTCTTCCACAAAAAAATCAAAAATTCAAAATTCATCTCTATCTTCTCTATTTATATGTCTCCTTCTCCCTCATTTCAACTTGATCAATCTCTAGAGAGAGGAGCACGATCTCCGAGAGAAACTTTTGTCGAGAATTGCCGTCCGGTGACAGTGAGTTGGCCTTGTCGAGGCAATCACGGTCCTTTTCTGCTCCTAAGGTGAGATCCACATTTTTCAGCTTATTTTTATCTTAGTTTAATTGTATTTTAGTTCGTCACATTTTTTTATTTCCATCATCATTTTTATTTCTCTAGATCTAAAAAATTCATCACGATTTTGATCCGCTCCAACTCAATTTTTTATCTCATGTTCTCGATCTCCACGCGTTCTATTTCTATCGTCCACGATCTCTCAACTCCGACCGCGTACGGTGGCCGGAGATTGGATTCGAATCTTTCATGCTCGCCGGATCCCCGTTCATTTTTTTTTATTTGTAAGTAAATAATTTTTTTTTTGTTCTCTAACATTTGTTTTGCAGGATCATTAAAAAACAAAAAAAATTAAAAAAGGAATTTCTATACCTCTTTTCAATTCCAATTTTTTAGATTTAAAAAATAATAAAAAAGGGTTTTTTATTACTATTGTTCATCAGTTTTGTACAAAAAAAATAAGAAAAACAAAAAAAATACAGCGGCCATCGTCTAGGCCATCTCCACCGAAGGCGGCGTGCCCCTGCCACCTGTGGTCGTCGTCAACTTCCTCCTCCGTGTGAGCACGACCGCCGCCAGCACGCGAAAATGCCCCATGCCTCCACCGCCCTGCGTTGTTATCCGCACGCACACCAAGGCCCCGTACGTCCCTCATCATCGTCGTCGATCGCCCCTCGGCCCAGTCCTACAGGCGCAGCATGTACCCCGCAGCCTCGCCACCTCCGTGACCCCTCGGATGCTCCTAGAGCGCCTACACGGCAGCCCCGCCCTCCTCTGCATGGCAGCGGCGCTGCCTGCCCCGTGGCTGCTTATATTGTGGCTCGCCCGCTCCTCTCATTCGCCCAATGCCGTGGCACTCCTCCATTGTTAGCCGCCTTCCTTGGCCTACCCGCGTGAGAAGAGAGAAGAATAGGGGCGGCAACGGCTACTACTTGCCCTCCCCTATTAGTTTCAAGAAACAAAGAAGGAACTATACTGTTAGGATTTGATTTAATTAAAAAAAGGAAAAATTGCATTAAATCCCTCGGAGTTATAAAATTTGAAGAAGACACAGTAACCTTAAAGAATCAACTATTTCATTCAGCAAAATTGCTTCAGAGATCTCAAAAGATTTCAAATTGCAAAGAAGCCCAGCCGGAACCTCAAGCACATGTTTAGTGGGTAAATTTCTCCTTTCTCCCGGCATTTTATTGTTATATTTTGATACTTAAACTTGAAAGATTTGCATTTTAGCCCCTGAACCGCAGAACAATAATTTGCTTGTCCTTTTCATTGAAATAAATGTTTTTATTTGTCCAAAAATCTTGCAAAAATTGTGTTATGCTCCTGATGTGATTCTCTTCTTAGCATGAAATTTTCATTGAATTTTCCCCTCATTTATTATTTTTTAAAAATCAAAACATGTTATTTTTACTTGTTTGAAATTCCAAAATTCATAAAAATTCAAATATTGTTCCAAAAAATCCAAAAAAATTCGAGTAGTTGTATTTCATTATCTATTAAGTTCTGACCAATTTTCACACATTATTATTTATAAAACCTAAAAAATGGAAAAACATCAGAAATATTATAAAATTCATAAAAAAATCTACAAAAAATCAAAAATTGTGATTTCAGTTCTTATTTGTAGATAATTGGTTCTAGTTTGTCTTAAAAATAATTGTCATGAGTTTTGGGAACATAAAATATTTTTAAGTTGCAAATAACTCTAGACTGTGCAAATGTTCATATTTTCTCACTATTTGATTTTTAGAAAAATACAAAAACATCTGAAAACTCCACAAAAATTCTCAAAAATATTTCAAAACTTTTGAAACCCAAATTTTTTTTGGATTTTTTGAGTCTTTTTGATAAATGGAAAAAATTACGAAAAGCGTTGGTGTGCGTATTTTTGATCTTGTGAATATTGCTTCCTCTTATTTTTGAAATAAAAAAATTACAAAATCAAAATCTCTAAAAATGTGAAAATCAGAATATAAAAATATTAGAAACAAAAAATTAAAAAAAAAGACAAAAAATCCACAAAAACAAAGGATAATTGTCCTTTGAGATTCTTGTTTTCTCTTAATTGATTTTCGATTAATTGAATAACCCTCGGGATTTGTAGCCTCCCTAAGTTCGACACTATCCGCTATACAGGTTAATAAGTAGCAAAAAAATAAAAAAAATGTTTTTTGTTTGCCACGGGATTTTGGGGATAACAGCGACGACACCACTATTGTTTACCATCAGTGAAATTTTTCTGACCACTGCAAATTTACGCATGCAATAAATTTATCCGCCTTTGCTGGGCATATAAAATAAAAAATAAAAAACGCCCGAAATTCCATGCTCAACACTTGCCTACAATGAAACTTAATGTTAATTCTACATAATTAACAAGGATAAATTTGACGGTCTATCAGCCACTCATGAAGGTACGGAGTTCTTGGTGGAGCTTGGAGGGTGGTTGAGTGATGGTGAAGCTCAAAGTGCGTGCATAATAAAATTGAAGAAAATAAAAGAAAAGAGGGGAAGGAAAGCTTACCTGATCGAAGAGGATAACCGGTGGAGGAGGAGCTTCGGTTTAGCTTCTTGTGAAGCTTGTGTCATCGCTCAACATGCCCAGTTACGACAGGGAGCTTGATCGATACCCTTAGGATATCGTAACTTGGATGGTAGGCCAACTGTCGATACTGGCCAGGAGGGCCCATGACCGTCGATCAACTCCCTTCCCCTCTATCAAAGGAGAAGGGGTTAGCTAGGGGTCAATCCTTGAATGGTGCACGAGGACATGAGGTAGTGGGGAAAGTGGTTTTTTAGGTGGTGGTCGGTCATTACAAGAGATTGGAGGGGCTCTGTTTGCAACGGTCACCTGGAGTCTCTAGGGCTCGGTCGAGGGCATTGATGATTGAGTGTAATGGAGTGGAGTGAGGGAAACATTGATGACAGTTAGGTTGTGATGAGGTGGCATGGGGTGGTGGGCAAAAACTGTATGATTCAGGCACGTAGTGAGATGAGCAAGGGGGAGTCAATATTGTAGGAGGATGACGTAATTCTGATCGTCAGATTTTGTGATACATTGGTCAATGATGAGGCACGAAGGTGCGGCATAGATCAGATTAGGAGTTCTAATATGTCTGAGGAGATGGAGGTGAGGTATGTATGGTTATGATGGGATGATGGCCTTCATCTTATGCTTGGGAGAATAGGGGCTATGTGGAGGAAATGCAACCACTAGATGGCGAAGCCATTCAACGACCGAGAAAGAGGCGGGAAGGGAGAAATCGAGATTGCATAAGGATAAAGATCTAAGGGTGGAGAGAAGAAGAGAGACGAGCGAAGGTGATGGAGGCAGCCAGAGGGGTCCAAGGGCAAAGAGCGGTGGCGGGTGGCATGCAGAGAAGGAGCCACGTGGGCAGCCATGTGGGTGCCATGTGGCCCTATCAGATTATTTATATATGGAAAATTAAATAAAAATAAGAAAGTAATAAAAGAGAGAAGAATTAGCCAGAAGTAAAAACATGAAAGTTGTAGATCTCAAGGAGATCTACAAGTTTCTTGTTGGAAATAAATTCAAAATATATATAATGCAAGGAAATATTTTTTAAAGTATTTTTAATAAATAAAAACACTTGATTTTAATTGCTTTTATATTTTTTGTATTTTTAATTCCTTTTAAAGTTCAAAATGAATATATACAATAATCACTCTAATTTTATGGGTTTTCAATAGGGAAGAAAATAAAATAGTTAATTTAAATACAGAAATTAGGGTTAGTTGAAGGATTTACTAATAAAGATGAGGAATTAATGATGATTTGCAATGAAGTTCTTGTGCTTCGAGGATAATAAATGGGTAGAGAAATGATAAATTAAAGATTCATAAAGGACAAAGCTCAAGCTAAGTATAGGGAGTGCATATATATTGTATATATACTTTCGTACATTACACTTACTTTTATGTATTTTCCTATATCTATAAAATCCATAAAATGTGGGTAGGGGTTAGTTTAAAATCCTTCCATTTATTTATTAATTATTAAATTGTTGTAAATAAGTAAAATATTTGTAAAATTATTATTTAAAATATGTATTTATAATATGTACTTAAAATATGTATTAAATATATATAATACTTATAAAATTTATATAAAATCTTATTTATTAAAACATGAGTAAATAGATTAATCCTTAAATACTTATGTATAAAATTTGCAAAAAGCATTAGTTATTTTATCCAAATAAAATATTGGAAATTTCTCTTGTAAAATTCTTTTAAATATGCTTGTTCATAAGTATTGAAAAAATCCAAAAAAATACAAAGTCCTAAAATTCATAAAATTGCAAAATCTTTAAAACCATAAAAATTAGAAAAATTCAGAAAAATGTACTTTACAAAAACATGGGCGTATTTGCATTAGCATTTTTCAGAATAAATTTGATTTCTCAAGCTAAATATTGGGACTAGTCCGTAGGATGGAGCTTGATTATGGCATTTGACTTTCGTTGTAAGGAGCCTAGTTAGGAAATGGAATTTAGACTCTTCAGGTCTTTGAGTTAAATCTGTGGGTTCCATGATATCATGTTTGGGAATTCAACTTAAACTTGCCTAAATAGAACACATGGTGTCATCCGTTTTAACTCACCAACAGTGATCCAATTTTGGACATATGCACTTTGCACTTAGCTCCACTTGCATGGTGGTGCGATGGGCAGTTCATTTTAGTGGTGCATTTTCATCATTGTCTAGTGGCACACACGTCTAATTATAGGAGTTGTGGGATTGAGATAAAGCTTCAGATGAGTGAAGAATATACTGGCACAAATTTTCCTATACCTCAAAAAACGGATGGAAGGAAAAGATGTTATATCCTTCAAGTAACAGAAAATTGATGTAGTGCAAGCAACATTATAAACTATACCAAAAAGAAGAAAACCACCAAATACAAATATGACCACAATTGTCCAAGCTTCTAAAAGCCTGCAGAAAATAGTGGAGACTAACCTACATTGGTTGGTCTTCACAAGGAGATGTGACTACACTGGTCACACTACAGTTCTCTTTGTTATCCATGTTAGCCCGAGGCGAACCTTCCTACAATAAATGTTAATGTAATTTTTGATTTATCAATAATAATTTTGGATTCTTTTTCACTCCCTTTCTGAGATTAAATGATTGAATGCACTATAAGGTCCCTCTGTATAAATAGGGTTATGTACCATGACCATCATAATAATCATACAGTTGTTTTTTCAGTAATAGAATCATAGAGGCTAGTGTTTCGATGAATATCTAAGGAGTTGGATAGATGACTCATCAAGAACCTTCAAATGATTGTTAAGTGATGATCTCCATCCTGAGTTAGAGATGGCAATCCTTTATCATTAGGCTGATATGTGACCGACCTCTAGATGCAGGTCCTCTGATGGGAAAAGAGTTTCAGAGGTGTCAGATTAGTTAGATCAAAGTGTTGACATAACGAGATCGATATAACCAAAGTCCGATATCGTATACTGTCACGATATGGGCACACATCCTCTGACCGGAGACAGATGTGTTGCTATATGTCTAAGTATGTAAATTTGGCAAAACAATACGTTGATGACCTAATGAATGTCTATACACCAATGAGCTGGTGTGCATATGAGATCATATGAGTAATACGATCTCTCAAAGGTATCATACAGGTTCACTTGTGAACTGGAAGACATGAGCTCACTCGTGAGGTATTTGGAACGATCAAATACCATGCATGGTCATCGTGCTTTGGAAGCATGACAAGAAATTGTAGGTACGATATATGCTTTGTGAAAGCATGTGATTGATACCAACTCCCAATGACCAAGGTTGAAACTTTATAATGAAACCCAAAAGATGTCAGTGTTAAATTGATCTTGATGTTAGGGTTTATCATAGGTCTTCTAGTATGTAGGATGCACTTGTATTAGGAATACCTGAGGGTGATGTGATCATAAACGATTGTATAACCATGACACTTCCATTCCAAGGGAGTGATGAAACATGTTTGGATTTTAGTGATTCTTCTCAGTAGAGAAGTAATCTGATCTTGGTCTAAGTGTTGGACATTGATCTGAATGAGATTCAGATGCAATGAGAAGATTACAATTACGGTCTTAATTTAATCAAGCATCTATGAGAGGTACGTGAGATCTGGATTTAAGATGTAATCTCAATATCGAAGTCACTATACATGGAACATACAATCGTCATGTCCTTATCTCTAAGTATCTGTGGAGAAAGCTCATTATTCTTGAAAGGGTTCAAGAATAATTCCATAGTTGAATTATATTTAAGCATTGAGAAATGGATAATAAAATATGATTTGATTGTCATGGATAATGTGAATTTGATTCACATAGTTTGAATGCATAAGAATGATGATCCAATACAATTAAATGATTTAATTATTATGGATAAATAATGTGGATAGAAACATCCAAATAATTCATAATATATTATAAATGTGATTTATATTGTATCAGAGAGAGCTTATTACGATCTATATTTGTTCATTAATTATTGGTGTGAATTGGATTCACATTGGATGATTAATTGAAAATGTAAATCACATTTTATTTTGGGTTGTGAATGTGATTCACAATTTTCCAATGGCATGATTGCAATATTTACAAAATAACTATGAATTATTTTTGTAGAATAATTTACAACGATAGTTGTTTAAATATTGGCAATACATGGAATCATGCAATCTTGGTGATTGCATTGAGATCCCCCCTTTACTAATAGGAGAGGGGGACGACCACCAATTCCTACAAGGAAAGGGTAGCCGTCCACTCTTCCTATATGGAAGGGGGAGCCCCCTTTCCATTATCTCCATGTTTATTTGATTTAATTTTGGGATTAAATCATATTGAATTATCAATATATATATATATTTAATCTAAATTAAATTAATTGTTGTTGGTTTTTACCAACAAAATCTTGGCCATTAATAGAAGCACAAATCAATCTCATCCATTTATTTTTTGTAGTACATGTATTGTGATCAATGGACTCCAAAAGTACTATATAAGAAGAGGCACCCCTGCTTATCTAGGTTACAACAAGCCTACAACAAAAAGCTCTCTCCTCTCTCTCATTCTCACGTCCTCTCTCCCTCTCTCTCCTTTGGTGGTCGTCCACCTAAAGACTAGAGGGAACAAGACGCCATCATTGCTTCGCTGTAGTGTTGTCTCCACGACTGCCCTTGGTTCTCCTTCTTCTTTGGTGCGCTTTGCTCATGAAGTAGACGTACGATCTCGTGTGACAAGATCAGGAGTTCTTTGCTCGGATCAACATCTTGGATTGCGAGAGGCACACGGTTCATCACCGCGCTTGTAAGCGTCTCCTTCTCTTCTCTTTGAGGCTAGATCGCAACCACGCTACAAGAGGTATTCCATTATATATTATGTGGTTAGATGAAATGATTCAAGAAACATTCTTGGATCATGTTGTTTCATCGCATGATTTTTTTAAAATTCTGTTGCATCGAACAACTAGTGCGACTAGTCGTTCTTGATTTTATACGATACGGTCCTCATTCTTCCGTGATGTGCTTGAGGATTATTCCATGTCCTTCAAGTGGTATCAGAGCCTTAGGTAAGAGGTTTTGGATGTGATCCAAAATGCTAGGAAGACTTGGGTTCATTAGGGTTTGCAAACGTTTTATTGCATTTTAGTTCCGCATCTCTATTTAGTGAATAATTTCGGCCATGTTTAAAATGGTTAAACATGAAATAATGACTTATCGTGTTACCCATTAAATAAGTAAATCGTAGGATTTGAGTTTGCGTAATTTGGATTTTGTTTGCTCAAGTTACGATCATTTTAATGACCATGTATCCATTGTTTCGGGACTGCGAATCTTGACATAAATAAGGAGTTAATTACTTTTTTGAAACACTTAGAAATACATGAAAATCACTTGGGTTTTGTTATAAATCAAATTTTCAAACAATGGAAACTTATTTTGCGTAATTTGGATTTAATTTAATTGAGATATTTTAATTTTAGTAAGTAGGGGTCACTTTTGGAAATTACATTCGTAATCATGAACCATGTGAATTTCACTGAGTTAAATTAACGATTAATTGCCTGAAATATTTATACAAAAATATTTGAGAAATAATTGATTGATAATTATTTCCTTAAATGAAATTACCTTAACCAATAATTGATTATATATGATCTAGATCACAATTGGTTACACAATCATCTTTCCCAATAACCAACCATACATGAATAGGATTGAGAATTTGTTTAGAAAAATTCCGATTATTATTATATGGTATAACTTCGGTTGAAAAACCGATGATCATCTCAAGTACACAATGATCAATTTGGCTTTATCGTTTCCCGAGGTGGATATGATGTCTAATCGGGGAGCATTGGGGTAGCAAGTTGCACCGTATGCGATCTGTCCTACTCTTGTCAACACTGACCATGACAACGGGTAGGGATGGGATAATGCAGGAGAGATCACGATGTATTTTTTTAATTATTAAAATCCAAAATAATAAGTTCTTCGAGATAATACCATATTTTTCAAGTAACAATCAATTTTGTTGATTGAATTGGATTGATAATTGATTTATTATGATTAAAAGAATTATATCCAATTTAAAAAACTCTATCATGAATAAATGTTTATTTCCCTTGGAAGAATTAATTGTATGAATGTAATTCACGATAATTAATTATAATTTGAATATGAGGTAAAAGATCACATAAGTGAAATCCATGGTCTCCTGTCAAGGTAAAGGGTTCCGTCACCAGAGATTGTATGTAGGAGACGCCTGTCCGAAGTGACAGATCCTACATACATGCCATTTGGATTGAGCTCTTTGCTTCTCGAAAGAGTAAGGACGTATGCGTAGTGTCCCCAATATGGGATCCTCATATTATTGGGCCATATTGGATTGTGTATAGCGAGTTGTATTCATGTTGATGGTTGGTTCAATTAACAACGGGTCAACATCACCTTAGGGTTGTTGGGACCAGGTGTTAAAGACCGAATTGGAATATGCAAGTTGGACTTACAAGGTGGAATGTGTTCTCGCTTCTCTCCGTTGTAGTTAGAGTTTCTCATATTATTGGGATGTGACAAAGAAAAAGAGGAGATCCAAGTTCTTCCTAGAGATATAATGGTAAGTGTATCTCTTGCTTTGAAAGTGATTAAGGGAATGAACTTTCAAAGTTGACAAAGCAAGATTGATTTGATTAAAAATTCCTTAATCAAAGTTTTGTAATTAAATATATAATTATTTATATGTTCTAATATAGTGCATTATTAATTTTAGAAAATGAAGTCCATGAACCCACTTAGCAGGCTTCTGGCGGTCAATCAATTGATTAGACCAAATTATTCGGATTGGATCCGAAATTTTGATCTTGTTCTTTCAACTGAGCGCATATATTATGCGTTGTCAAAGATATTATAGGCAGACCCAAAGACTGCGTATAAAATCAAATATAATGAAAAATATGAGGAAGATCATAATTTGGCAAGATGTTACATTCTGGGTTCATCGTCCAATGTGATGCAGAAGCAACATGTGGAAATGGCCAATTGCCATGATATTATGATTTATCTCAGGGAAATGTTCGGTGATGTAAACCGCACACAGCGTTATAATATAATGAGAGATCCTATTGAAGGATATGGGAAGATCCTCAAGTGCATCACGGAAGTGTGTTGATCGCATCGAATGCGATCGGGAGCAACTTGTCGCACTAGTGCTCCGGGTAGCAGAATTGAAAAAAATTTAAATACTATGAAACCACATTATCAAAGAACCTTTCTTATATTGTTTCATCTAAACTACAAATAGGTACAAGGGTTACCACTTGAAGTGTGGTTGCGATCGAATCTCTAAATGAAGAGACCTCCTGTCTCAAGTCTGATCAAACGGAGGAGATACCTCATTTTATCTTTTGTAATTTTTTTGTTATTTTTAATTAAGAGAAACTCAAAATAAAGTTAGAAAAAATATAAAAAGAATATTTATAACTTAATATAATTTTTTGCGATTTTTAATGATTAAGAAAATAAAAAGATAAAATGAAGGGCAAAACGACCAATATGCACAATATAGAAAAGGGGCCCAAAACCCATGTTTTGCATATGAGCTCCGATTTTAATGAAATTGGTCTTGTTTCGAAGATCTTTGAACGTATATTACTTTAAAAGTAAGTAGACCTAATTCGGAGGTTGTATGAGAGAGATATGTGCATTCTAAGGCTCCTAGTTTCAAACTTGGATTGGGGTTTTATTGGTCAATTTTACAAGTTAATATTTTTTAGATATTTTTCCTTTATTAATGTTAGTCATATATACATAATAGAGTTGGTTTTATTGGATTCAGAGTTATTCTAAAATATATACAAATAGGTAAAATATGGTGAATATTTACAAGTGAATTGGGCTTCTTATTTTATGCAAATATGAATACAAAAATGCAGATATTATCAATGTATGCAAGAATGCTAATTATGCAATATAAGTGAAAATATGCATCTATTTACCCGGGAACAAAGCTCTTTTTTCAACTTTTAGAGTGATGAATCATAGATTTATCATTACCTAGCTATTTTTTTGGCCTATGATTGTCACATGAGTGTGGTTTTAAAGGATTAGCCCCTTAATGGCTCTTTGGGCTAGTAGGAGATTGTTGGACATGCGAGCCCACGATGAGCCATTATGCAATAAATGTTATTGCAAATATCATTCCCTTATCTGAAATGAAGAATAATTAATTTTCATAATAGGTCCCTTAGTACAATTAGGGTTATGTACCATGGCCATCTTAATGATCATATAGCTATTGATTCAATTATTGAAACATGGAGGCTGATGCTTGGATGAATATCTAATAAGTTAGATTGAGGACTCATCAAGCGCCGTCAAATGATTATTAAGACAGGATCTCCAGCCTGAGTAGGAGATGGCAATCCTTTCTCACTTGGCTGATATATGACCGACCTCTTGATGCAGGTCCTCTACATGGGAATAGAGATTCGGAGGTGTCAGATTAGTTAGGTCAAAGAGTTGACTTAACGAGATCGAGATAACCAAAGTCCTATATCGTATGCTGTCATGATATAGGCACGCATCCTCTGATCGGAGACAGATGTGTTACTATATGTATGAGTATGTACATTTGGCAGACCAATAGGTTGATGACCTAATCAAGGTCTACACACCGGCGCGCTGGTGTGCATACAAGGGCATATGAGCAATAAGGTCTCTCAAATGGTTCATACAGGTTCAGTTACTGAATCGGAAGACATAAGCTCACTCATGAGATATTGGGGAGAATTAAATTCCGTGCACTATCGTCTCGCATTGGATGCTTGACTGAATTTGCAGGTTTAATATATACTTCTGGAAAGTATATGATCAACACTTGGGTATGATATATGCTTTTTGAAAGTATATGATTGATACCAACTCCCAATAATCGAATGAGATACTTAATGATAAAAACCTTAAGTAGACAGTGTAAAATTGATCTTATACTTCTGGTTTATTCTGAGTCTTCCTGTAAGCAGGATGTGCATGTACTGGGATTACCTGAGGGTGATGTGATCATAAACAATTGTATAACCATGACGCTTCCATTCCAAGGGAGTGATGAAATGGGTCTGGATTTTAGTGACACCTCTCAGTAGTGAAGTAATCTGATCTTAGTCCAAATGTTGGACATTGATCTGAATGTGATTCAGATTGAATGAGAAAATTAGATTTGCAGTCTTGATTTAATCAAGCATGTATGGGAGGCCCGAGATCAGGATTTGAGATGTAATCTCAATATCCAAGTCACTATATGTGGAACACTACAATCACCTTGTCCTTATCTCCATGTATTCGTGAAGAAAGCGCATTATCCTTAAAAGAGTTCATGGATAATTCTATTTTTGATATATGTATCCGAGCATTGAGAAAATGGATAATTAAATGTGATTTAATTACCATGAATAATATGAATTTGATTCATATTTTAAGGAGAGTTATCTTAGATAATTAAATGTGATTTAATTATCAAAGATATAAATATTATGAATGTGATTCATATTATTTTGGAACATGAGAATAGAGATCCAAGATAATTAAATGTGATTTAATTATCATGGATATGAATAATGTGGATAGCACTATCCACATTGATCATATATATTATGAATTTGATTTATAATATATAAGATAGAGCTATTTGTAATTTACATTTGTTGATTAAATGTTGATGTTAATTGGATTCACATTGAACATTAAAATGAAAATGTAATTCGCATTTTATTTTGGCTTGTGAATCTGATTCACAAATTTCCAATGGCAATATTGCAATATTCACAAAATATTTATGAATTATTTTTGTTGAATAATTTACAACAATTGTTGTTGGAAATCTTGGAGATTTCCATGGAATAATGTAATCTCATGAGATATCATGAGATTACATGAGATTGTAACCAAATCCCATATTATGGAAGGAGGCAATCTTCATTCCATAATCTCCATGCTTGATTGATTTAATTTATGATTGATTTCTATTGATTTATCAATATAGATTTATTATAAATTAAATTAATTATAGTGGTTTTTACCAGCACAAATCTTAGCCATAAAAAGAAACGCAAATCAATGAGAGCCATTGGATTTGTGTTGCCCATGGATTGAGATCCATGGATCCCAAAATATTATAAAAGGAGAGGCATCCCATTGATCTTCTTTACACAAGAGAACATAATCCTCTCTTTATCTCTCTTTCTCTCTCTACACGCCTACTCTCTCTCCCACTCATATGTCCGTCCACCGTAGATGCCCTAGAGGGAGTCTCCATCGCGCAGCGTCGTCGTTATGCTGCCTGATCGTTTGCTTGTGGATCTTCATCTCCTTCGGTGTGCCTTGCTCGTGAAGTAGATGTCGGATCTCGTCTGTCGAGATCAGGAGATCCACCATTTGGATCATCAACATGGATTGTGAGAAGCACGCGCCTCATCCACGTGCTCGCAAGCATCTCCTCTGTCGGATCTCAGTTGAGACAGGAGGTCTCTTCATTTAGAGACTCGATCGCAACCACGCTTCAAGAGGTAACCCTAATACTTGTTTGTGGTTTAGACGAAATGACCCGAGAAGTGTTCTTGGATCATGTGGTTTCGTCACATAAAAAATTCTAATTTCCGCTGCATGGAACAACTATTGCGACTAGTCATTCCTCGTCGTATTCGATACGACGCTCACGCTTCTGTGATGCGCTTGAGGATCTAACCATATCCTACACTATCAATATCCTTCTCTTAGGATCCTAGATACACTTGATATTGATACTATCAACATTCAGCTTATTGCAGCATTTGCATTCATTCAACTCTTTGAATGTCATATGTATGGAAGTCATAAAAGTATAGCCAAATCATTGACTTTTTTCCTACATGGGTCAGACCATGCTTGCACTAAGCTTCCTTCATCTATAAACGACCATTGCTTAAGACAATGGATCTCTTATGTTGAACTCAAAAGACTTTAACATAAGAGTATTTCAACATTTATACATGCTTCATTCAATTCATACAATATAAATGTTATGAAGCTTCATGAACGACTTGAGTATAGATAGTCTAATGATGACACTCATCATATCTACATACATATTAACTCTTAATGACTTTGGTTCAGGTAGGTACTCAAACATTTTGAATACACCATCTCTTATAGATCCACCATTTTGCATAACGTAGTGAACCATGTCATTCTTGATTAAATGTCGAGAACACATATGTATGCCAGAACATCTTCTTGAATTTAATATGTATTATTTGTTAATTACGAGCATCATCGACATGATACTTGATGAGTACAAATTATACTGGTATAAGCGTATACAAATTATATAAGAGAAACCCATTAATATCCGATACATACATATCAACATCACCTAATTCAGATATTATCAATATTGCAAATACAACAAGAAAATCATCTTCAAAAATGTATAATTAAATTAATGACCAAAATTCTCTCTTCATCAACAAAACCAATTATTCATTCCAAAACAAATTGCATGATTATTAAAATCAATTTGGCTCTACACAATTTGTTAGTAAGAAATTGAGAGGAAACATTATGCAAAATTCACATTCTTTATTCCCTCTCCCTTCCCCATACAACACATGGCTCAAAAAGTATTTAAGACCCATCACATCATCCTTCCCCATGCAAAAATTAATTCTTCATGCATTAATAATGATATTTTATCTTTACTTGCATGGGATGTCTCCCTTTATTCCATATATAAAATGAGCCTCTCACGCACACCTCTCTCACGCACCCTCTCTCTCTCCCCCATTTTGCATGCACGCACACCTCACTCTCCCTCTTTCTCATGTTATCTTCTTCCCTCGCTAGCTCTCCCTCTCTCGATTATCTCTCTCCCTTCGTGTTTCCATTTTTTTTGCAGGTCATCACTTCCAGCAACTGCGACGCACCTCGCGGCCCCTCGCATCCAGCTGCGCCGGAAGGAACGTTGCTCTCTCACCAACTCGCCATCTCCTCTGCGTACTTTGGCTCCTTCTCCGTGCACTCCGGTTCCACCTCCCAAGCTTCCGGCTCCTTCCTCGTGTGGCCTAGCACGTGTCCAGCAACTCCCCACGCGGCCGGATCATTGTGCCTCATGTTGGTGTTCCCACCAACTCGCACACACGCCTCCTCGACGTCCAACACCATCATCGTCTCCATTTTAGATTCGCAAGCTCCAATAGAGAAGACTTCTTTCCCATCATTACTTAATTTTTGCATTTTTTCCTCTAGTCATTTTATTTAAGTTGAACTTGAAGGAAACAATTCTCTTGTTATAAGTTCTCTTATTTTTTTATATTACTTGTTTTGTTTATGTTGAACTTGGAAACATTCTTATTTTGTAAGGTTCTTTCTCAACTCTAAGTTGCCTTAATATATTGCAAATTTACCTTCCATTATTTGGTTTTGAAACATTGCGAATGTCACATTAATTTTTCTATCTTAATTCGCAATTCTACCCTTGTCTTCTTATTTAGTTGCACTCATGCCCACATTTTTTTACTTTGAGTTCTAAGAAATAATTTTACCATAGATTGCATGTACTCTTTAAGATTTCATAATTTTTTCTCTCATCGTCATGGAGTAAGAAATGATTTGAGTTTGAAAGAAGAACAAATATCGCAAATTTGCTTGGTCCCTGTGGATTCGATCCTCTACTTGCCCCTTACAATTTCTCTGTAATCCGACCATGCTTGTAGTTGTAATTTTATTTGTTTGATTGCGATTTTTCATGGAACAACAACGACATGGTAAAACCAACTTTTTAAACTGCGTAAAATCGCATCAACAATACTTCCAAAGCACACTTGATGAGAGATCAAGACTATAGAGACACATAAACCCTATGTTGTTGTCTTATTATCCATTTAATGGTAATTCCTCATTATTATGAGGAAACTTGCACATTGCAATCACATATATTATGTGTCCAATTCAAGTACAATATCTTGATCATGGATCCAATCCATGATATTTTACTGGACATTATTGAGTCTACTATTGAGTGGGTTTAATGAGGATTATCTGAAATAATTAATCTGCATATATATATATATTAATTTTGATTTAGAAATTTTTATATCAAACTTGTCTTGCCTCGTCAAAACTAAAAGTTCATTCCCTCACTTTCAGTGTAAGAGATATACTTACCGATATATCTCAAGCAAAATATGGGATCTCATTTCTTATCTTTGTTACAACCCAATAATATGAGAACTTGCAACTCAGATAAAAAGAAGCAGGAACTCATTCTGCCTTGTAAGTACAAGTTGCATTCCCAATTCGATCTTTAACGCACGAGCCCACCACCCCTAAGGTGATGTTGACCCGTCGTTAATTGAACCGACCGTCAACATGATTAGAACTCATCGTGCTCAATCCAATATCACCCCAATAATATGAGGACTCCATATTGGGGTCACTACACATATGGCCTTACTCTTTTGAGAAGCAAAGAGCCTGATCCAGATGCACTTGTATGCTGGTGTTGTCACTTCGGCAAGGCTATCCTACATACAATCTCTGGTGATGGAACCCTTCGCCTTGATGGAAGACCATGTATGTCACTTATGTGATCCACCATATCATGTTCAAATTATATTTATTTATTATAAATGATATTAACATAATTAATTCTTTCACGTGAATTACAACTCTATTCATAATAGAGTGTATAATTGGATCTAATTCATTTAATTATATTAAATCAATTATTAACCCAATCTATCAACCAACAAACATTTTTTATTATCACTTGACGGATGCTATAATCTCAAAATATGTATTATTTGAATTTTAATAATTAGAAAAATACATCATGATCGGTTCAAGCATTATCCTTTCTATACCCTCTATCATAGCTAGTACAGACGGGCGTGGGACAGACCACTCACGGAGCAACCTGCTACCCCAACGCTCCCGACTAGACACCATATCCGCCTCAGTCACGATAATACGATTTAATAAATTTGTATTTGAGATGATAATTAGTCTTTCGATCGAAATTATATTATATAATATTTATCAACACCATTTTAATTAATATTATAAGGATATTTGCTAAATAAATCCCCAATCCTATTCAAACATCAAAGTTTGTTGGAAAGTTCATTGTAACTAATTGTGATCTAGATCGTATCTATCCATTTTCGTTAAGGTAATGTCATTTAAGGAAATAATCATCTTTAAATATTTCAAAAAGTATTTATCAATATTTATTTTAGTAAATTAACAATTAATTTCCACTAATTGGTTAAATGACAATAAAAAGGTTCTTAATTGGGAATGTGATTTTCTGCAATGTGACCCTTACTTACTAAAATTAGCATATCTCAATCAATTTAAATCCATTATACACAAAATAAGTTTCCAAAGTTTTCTAATTTGATTCGTAATAGAACTCACGTGATATGCATGCATTTCTAGCATTTTAAACCCATAGTTAACTTTTTAATTACCTCAAGATTCATCATCCCCGAAACAATGGATATATATTTACTAAAAAGGTCATAACTCGAGCAATTGGGTTCCAAATCATGCAAATGCAAGCCCTACAATTTACTTATTTTATGGGAAACATTATCCAAGTGATAACTTTGTATTTTAAAAATTTTAAATAGAGCAAAAAATCATACAAATAGGGCTACGTGAACAAAATGCGATGAAAATACACAAACCTTAATGTGCCCAAGTCATCTTAGGTTTATCGATCATATCCGAACCCGCTGACCTATGGTTCTGATACCACTTGAAGGATATGGATGGATCATTAATTACATCATGGAAGTGTGAGGATCGCATCGTATGTGATCGAGAGCGAGTAGTTGTACTAGTTGCTCGGGGGCAATGGAATTTAAAAATTTTTGAACGATGAAACTACATGATCCAAGAACACTTCTCGGATCATTTCATCTAAACCACAAACAATTATTAGGTTTAACTCTTGAAGCGTGGTTGTGATCGAGTCTCTAAATGAAGAGACCTCCTGTCTAAAGTTCGATTCGAAGGAGGAGACACTTAAGTATGCGTTGATGAAACGTGTGCTACTCGCAATCCATGTTATGATCCAAGCGGCGAAGCTCATGATCTCGTCACACGATATCTGACATCTTCTTAAAGTGCGAGGCTCAACGAAGGAGATGGAGATCCACAAGAAAACGATCCAGCAGCATAATGGCTATGTGGTGGTGATGTCGACTCTATCTAGGGCTCCATGGTGGACAGCAACAATGAGAGATAGAGAGAGAGACTTGGCGTGGAGAGAGAGAAAGAGGGAGAGATCATATTTTTCATTGTCTCTTGAAGAGATAGGGTTACCTCTTATTATGTAATATTCTGAGAGTCCATGGATCTCAATCAATGGACAACACAAAATTAATGGATGAGATTGATTTGTGTTTCTTTCAACGGCCATGATATTGTTATAAAAACACAACAACAAATAATTTAATTAAATTATATATATATTAACTTCAAATTAAGTCAATTATCCTTGGAGATAATTGGGAATGAAATAATCATCCTGCCATAATAAGGGGGGGATGACCACCCAATCCAAGTAGGACTTGGTGGTTGTCCACCACCTTTGTCAGTGAATGACAATCTTCTTCCAATTTCAGGAGATTGCATTATCTCGTGAATATATCCAATATTATCACACAAAAATTATTCACAATTATGTTGTGAACATTTCAATCATGCCATTGGAAATTTGTGAATAAAATTCACAACCCAAAATAAAATGTAAATTACATTTTCAGTTAATTGTCCAATGTGAATCCAATTCACATCAACTTTTAAATTGTAAATGTTATTTACAAATAGCTCTCTCTCTTATATATTATAAATCACATTTATAACATACATGAATAACATGGATAGTGCTATCCACATTATTCAGATCCATGATAATTAAATCACATTTAATCATCTTGGATCTCTGTCCTTTATTGCCCAAATAATATGAATCACATTCACATTATTCGGATCTTTGATAATTAAATCACATTTAATAATCTCTGATAACTCTTCTTATAATACGAATCAAATCCATATTATTCATGATAATTAAATCACATTTAATTATAGATTTTCTCAATGCTCGGATACATATATCAATAGTGAAATTACACTTGAACTTTTTCATGGACAATGCGCTTTATCCGCGAATACTTGGAGATAAGGACATGGTGATTGTACATTTCACGTATAGTGACTTGGATATTGAGATCAAATCTCAAATCCAGATCTTGCGGACCTCCTATAGATGTTTGCTTAAATCAAAATCGTAAATCAAATCTTCTCATTACATCTGAATCACATTCATATCAATGTCCAACATTTCGACAAAGCTCAGCCTTCTCTATTGAGAGGAGTCACTAAAATCCAAACCTGTTTCATCACTTCTTAGTAATAAAAGCGTCATGGTTATACAATCATTTACGATCACATTACCCTTAGTATTCCTTATACATGTACATCCTGCAAACTGGAAGACCTAGAATAAATCCACAGTTTTAGATTTATTTAGACTCTCCATCAGGGTTTTATCATTAAGTTTCTCATTTGATCATTAGGAGTTGGTATCGATAATATACATTCCAAAATCACATATCATATCTAGGTATTCACAAAAGCATATATCAAACCTACAAATTCAGTCAATCTTCAATAGTGAGTCCAGTGCATGGAATTTTATTCCCAATATCTTATGAGTGAGCTCGTGTCTTCTGGTTTAATAAATAAACCTCTATGATCCCTTTGAGAGATCATATTACTCATATGCCCTTGTATGCACACCAGTGCATCGGTGTATAGACCTTGATTAGGCCATCAAACTATCAGTCTGCTAAATGTACATATTCAGTTATATAGTAATGAATTATATGGGAGGATCCTCAAGCGCATCACGGAAGCGTAAGGATCGCATCGAATGCAATCGGGAGCGACGAGTCGCACTAGTTGCTCGATGCAGGAGAATTTAAAATTTAATGTGATGAAACCACATAATCCAAGAAAATTTCTCAGATCATTTCATCTAAACCACAATAGGTATAAGGTTTACCTCATGAAGGGTGGTTGTGATCGAGTCTCTAAACCAAGAGACCTCCTGTATCAAGTCCTATCCGAAAGAGGAGACACTTGGAGCGCGTTGATGAGACACGTCCTTCTCGCATCTATGTTGATGATCCAAGCGGCGAATCTCCTAATTTCGTCACATGAGATCCGACGTCTTCTTCATGAGAGAGGCGCACCGAAGTAGACAGAGATCCACGGGCAAGTACTCCGACATCATAACGACGATGTTACGACAATGACGACTCTCTTAATGGCTCCAGGGTGGACAACCATAATGAAAGAGAGAGAGACACGTGACGTGTAGAGAGAGAGAAGGAGAGAGCATATGTTATTGTCATAAACGTGTCTATGGATGAGAAAGGGGTGTCTCTTCATATATATGGTTTTGGGAGTCCATGGATCTCAATCCATGGACAACACACAATCAATGGTTGATATTGATTTCTGTTTCTTTCAATGTCTAAGATGGTGTTGTAAAACACAACACCAATTGATATAATTTGAATTAATTGATATTGATAAATCAACAGAATTAATCCTAATTTAAATCACGACTAGAGAAGAGATAATGAGAAGAATAAACCACATCCCCAAAAAAAGGGCTACCATCATCTCATGAGATCTCATTATCTCTTGAGCTTTCATTATCTCATGAGATCTCATTATCTCATGATATCTCCATGATTTACAACAACAATTGTTGTAAATATTTTTCACAAATATAATTCACAATTATCTTGTGAAAAACTTCAATCAAGCCATTGAAATTATGTAAATCTCATTCACAACCCAAAAAAATGTAATTATATTTTTAATTAATCATTCAATGTGAATCCAATTCACATTAACAATTAAGCAACAAATATAAATCATAATATTCTCTCTCTAATATATTATTAATCACATTTATAATATATCTGATTAATATGGATAGTGATATCCTCATTATTCATATTCATGATAATTAAATCACATTTAATCATCTTGGATCTCTTTTCTCATGTTCCCAAATAACATTAATCACATTCACATTATTTACATCTTTGATAATTAAATCACCTTTAATCATAATAGATAACTCTCCTTATAATATGAGTCAAGTTCATATTATTTATGATAATTAAATCACATTCGATTAGCTATTTTTCTCAATGCTCAGATACATATATCAACAATGAAATTATCCGTGAACTCTTTCGAGGATAATGCATTTTCTCCGCGGATACATGGAGATAAGGACAGGGCGATTGTATTGTTCCACGTACAGTGACTTGGATATTGAAATCACAACTCAAATCCAGATCTTGAGGACCTCCCGTAGATGCTTGATGAGTGAGCTGAGTGACTAAGGTTAAGTGATATCAAAGGTCGTTGCGACCTCAACCACTCGCACCGAACTCAACAAGAAAATCATACCACCAATAAAGAAATAAAGCAATCAAACAGAGAAAGCGGTCTCTATAATTTATTTTACCTGGTATAACTACCAGGGTCGATCACAAGGAGCATGGGATGGAAAACCTAAGAAGTAGTCAATAAACCAAGAAAAATAAAGAAAATGGTGGTGTTTAATTTTTCAATTTTTTTATGATTTTTAAAAATGAGAAAAGAATAAAAGAAAGTCAAAAAGCAACAATCAAACAATTATTTAAAGATCCAATAAAAAACTCAAAAGTTCCCAACAAAAATATTTTTGTGTTTTTAAAATATTCTAATGTTTTTGTTGTCTTTTTGGGGTTTTCTGATATTTAATTTATTTTCTAAAAATCAAATAAATTCAAAACAAGAAACAATATACAATTGGAATCTAAAGGCACATTAAAATTAACTAAAATGCCTGTAAAATTTGAGGAGCAATTTTATATAAATCTAGAAAATAAAATCAACATGCAGAAGAAGATAAAACATTTTTTTGAATTTTTAGGAATTTTTATTGATTTTTCTAAGGTTTTTACTCTTTTTCAAATTTTATGAGTTTTAATAATAAGAGTAAAACGAAAATTGCATAGAAATTCAAACAGCACAAGACACACAATCACGATTTTTTTAATAATTTTGCAAGGGTTTTTGTTATTTTTAGTTGATTTTTAACGATAGATACTGGCATTTTTTAAGGTTTTTTATTTTTTAAAAAATAATAAATGAATCAAAACAGAACAAAAAATTCACCAAAATTCTTACATAGTGGCAGGAGCCACGTGTCAAAATTTCGTGATTTTTGGAGTTAAAATGCTATTTATTTAATCAAATAAAAAACACACAGCACACAGGGACCAAAATGCAAAGAAAATAAGTTCTAGGACCCAATGATAACACATAAAAAACCTAGGGTCATCTCTGCAAATTTTCCACTAAATATTTGCACATGTCATAAATCTGCATTCACAGGGGCATATTTGTAAATATTGAAACTAAATATGCAATTAGTAAAAATAAAGAAGTTTATGGTACAACGTGCATATATCCTAGAAAAACACGTGACGAAGCACGTGGGTCCACAAAAACAGGATTAAAATGCGAATAGGGAAAACTACAGGTACTAAAGTGTGAAATGCTCTAACAGTGTACTTTATTTTACAGACTAAAATAAAAACGAAAATAAATGCAGGGTAGAATGAGCAATATACCCATGAAGGCACGTGAGGGGAGGGTGACGGGATGCGTGGCGGCCACTGGTGAGACGTGATCGTGCGGCTCTGGCACATCAGGTGTTAGATCTGACAGATGTCAGATGTCGGCTACATGGCTGGTACAGGTCCGTTAGATCTGACGGCCTGTCCCCTCTAGGTGAATGGACGTCTAGGATGGCGTTTGGAAGGTGCGGGCGATCCAATGACGCAGAGATCCTCTGGACGAACTGAGCTGGGGTGAACTTTGTCGGAGCACCAAGGGTGATCAGTGGCTCCGATGAAGGATCTTGATGCGTCAAAAGGACCGGAGGGCCCTTCCGCGTCGGGTGGTCGGCTCCAATGGAGTATCTATTGGTCGGATCGACGTGGTGATGGCTGGGACCTAGAAGCACTCCAGTGAAGGTGGACGAAGGTGTTTTGGATGGTCTTCACGCGCATCTAGGCCTACACAAGATAGCTCGGACTCGGAGCAAGGCTCTTGTCGGGGTTATTGGGTATGAAATATAGGGAAGCGACGGTGGATGGGGGATGGGTCTCCAGCAAAGGAGATAGGGGAGACCTATCTCCGAATCTTGGCAATCCGAGCCAAGGTCAGGGTGATCAGGCTACATGGGAAGATGAAGGGTGAGCGGGAGCTTCGATCTGAATGAGTAGAGGAAGGGGTCGAGGCTTCGACTGGCTGGTCGGAGCTAGCGGAGCGACGGCGGATGACAAATAAAGATTGAGCATGTAAAGGAGCTAGGAACTATGGAATGGTTACCTAAAGGTCCTAGCATGATCTTGAGCTCCAGGGGATTAGGACGGTATGGTCTTTGCCTCGATTTCGCTGCGGCTGGCGGAGGAGGCTCTTCGCGGTAGTGCTTCGGCCACGAAAGTTGAGCGTCATCTACACAGCTCCTCTCCGAGCGCCAAGAGTGGCATGCGGTTGCTGTCACCAAGGCGGAGGTGTCTATGGTATCAAGTAAGGGTGCGGCGCGAGCTCCTGAGCTTGAGAGGTGAGTGAAGGATTTATAGGATGTCCTAGGTAGCCGGATAGATTGGGTCGGAATGTGCAAACTGAGGACGATCCGCGCCTCCCTAGGGATTCGCGAGGATCACAGATCCTCTAGGGAGATGCGGGCATAAATTCGAAGCAAGAGGGCATAGGATCCGATCAGGGTGATTGGGTGAAAATCGAGTAAAATCCGGATCCGCGCAAGGGGGAAGTCCGGGAGGGACAGTTGACCGGGGTTAACAATCCTCCTGGACCAATAAGAAAATAGAATGTGCAAAAATATTTATAAAATCAATTAGAAATAGTAAATTCTTTTAAATCAAAAAGTGTACAGCATGAAAAATATTTATGATTTTCCAAACTACTTTTCTTTGATTTTTATTTATTTTTATTAAAAATAAATTATGGTATATACAATATAATCTATTATATACATGTATAAAATGCCTATGTATTTTGTACAATTATTTTTATTTTATTATTTTTACACAAATACCCCAATTTTATATTTTATTTATTTAAAACATAATTTTTAGAGTATAAATTTTTTATGTTTTATTTTTAGTATTTATTTACAAGTGTAGAATAAATAGGGCAAGATACATATATACATGTATTATATACAAGGTGAGAGAGAGTTTTATTTTATTTTTATTTTGTTTTATTTTATTATTTTTTTGTTTTTTTAGAAATATATACAAGGAAATAAAAATATCTTTTTATTTTTTCATTTTCTAAAAATAGATTATATACAAAAAGGGTGTATATGTATAGGGTTAGAGTATCCCTTTCTCTCTCTACTTATTTTATTTGGCGATCAGGCCCATACTAGGCCCTCTCTTGGGCTTAGGTCACTCAATATTTATTCTAAATAGTTCCTTATTTTTCTTTTATTCTTTATTATTTTATTTTTGCATAAATACCTGCTAAATATGAAATATTAACAAATGCATGCTTATTGTAAATTACTATATTTATAACTATTTACATGATGCTTTGCCAAGATATTTAGCTAAAATAAAAGAATAAAGAGTGATGAATGAGGCTTCATCACCCCTTATACTTTACTTTTGCTAGTCCCTTAGCAAATACTTATTAGAGAAAGAAGTGAAAAGAGAAAGGAAAAGAAAAAGAAGGAGAATCAAGGTTGATTATTAAAATTGTCTTCATTAAATTGAAGTATGGAGCTCGGTCAGACCTTTGGATTATTAGTTTGTCGGAACCTTTTTTCGACTTAGGTTTAAAACTCAACAACCTCTAAGTTCCACCAATCTATGGTCAAGACTCCTCAATAATCCAGATCAGAACAAGTCTACATACACAAACTCTAATGACCATGAATCTTTCCTTGTATTGTGTCAGTGATATGTAGCTCCCCACCTCAGAAATGGCAAAGTGACAACCCCCCTCAACAAGGTAACTCTAATGCCCTAGTCTGGCAACTCTTTCCTCGAGGAGCGGGGTATTCCCTTCTAAGTTCATGTGCAACTAGATCAAGAAGAGGAGGAAGAAGAGAATGGACCATGACCAGTGTAGCCATGTATCCTAGGGAGCCCAACGCGTGTAGCTAAGTCTCCCTGCTGCAAGTTTCATGAGATGGGAATGGGCAACATAAGCTTTGCTTTATTTGGCTATATACACTCCGATGGGTATTTCATTTTCCATCAGACCCACCACTTTTTTGGAGTTTTTCTTTCTTTTGCACATTTTTTTTCGATGTGCATATGTACAACATATCTACATGGTGCAACATATATACATAAGGAGTTTTTTCTCTTGAGCCCGTAGACTATCCCTCTTTTAAAGCATTATTGCAACCCACAACTCCTGTCTTTAGACCTCAATGCTGCCAGACCAAGTTGAGATGCACTTCCTTCACTAAAAGAAGACAAGAGGTTCGACCTACAAGTATTACCCTTGTATGCTACCCCAAGCCAAAGAAGACTGGCTTCTCACCACCTCATCCGTAGAGAGCTATGTGTAAGGTGCTGGTGCAAGTAAAGCCATTGTCTGTGAGAGTCATGTGTGCATTGTTAAGTGTTCTGTTTTTGCTCATTAAGATGACATATGATCATATCCTAGTGGACTCAAAGAATTAAGTCCTAAACAGACCTAAAAAGTCTTAACCCAAAGCCTTATAAGGTTCCTCTTAGAATTATGTGGATTAAGGTCTTAACCAAGTTATATTTTTCAATTTAATTCCAGGCTATTTTAAATGTAAGCTATGATTCAGAAAAACTGTACAAATATATACAAAAATACTTTTATGCAAGTTTTGAAAATGTGCAAAATTTTTCAAAAATGTTTGAATGAACGAATGCAGAAGTTTTGCAAAATATTTACACACATTTATACAATGGTTTTTGCAAACTTTTTGCTTTTCAAACATTTTACAAAAATTTTGTACTATATACATAATTGGATATCAAAATATTTACAAACTCTTTACACACAAAACATTTTTACAAACATTTGTACAAAAATAATTTTATAAATAGCTATGTATATGTAAATAAAGAAAGTTATGTACAAGCTTTTTTTAAAAAATTTTATGGTTTTTAGATAAAAGGACTTTAGTCAACTTATTTATTAACACACTCACACAAAGTACGAGTTATGGATAAAGTATATATGAAATATATACGACACCCCCCAATACTTAGCGCGAACGATGTCCTCAGAGTGAATCAAGAGCAATGAAGAATACATAACTCGTGCTTAATATATGGAATTGAAAAGGAATGGTATACTACAATGACGAATCAAAGAATAGAATGAAAAAGGATCTCGATGTATCCCCCTATACTTAGGATCAAGTAATCCTATGTATAGCAGATTGTACACAAAGGGAAATCCGAGTGGAAGAATGTACATGGTCTACCTCCCCTATACTTAGGGTAAAATATCGCTAAGTATAGGCAGCAAAATAGAGGTAAAAAGAATCAATAGAAAATCAAAAGTCTAACACCCCCCTATAGTTAGGGTAAAGTACACCAGAAGTATAGCATAATCAAAGATGCAAATGGGTTGTTGGACTGAAGAGTGGTATGATATGGACATCTGGATCTGTACAAGGCAGAAGACAGTGATAATCAAGCGTGAGATGCAATAGATATGAGCCAAAGACCACATCTCACGCAAAATGAATAGGGGAGACGTCAACGACCAGTGGCTCATGATCTAGATATGGTTTGAGCCGCTGCCCGTTAACACGAAAGGTAGAATCAGATGACATTTCAGATATGTCAATACTTCCATTGTCATGTATCTTTCAGACCAGGTATGGTCCCTTCCATTTGCTTTGCAACTTCCCTGGAAACAATCTAAGCCTAGCATAGAACAACCATACTCTCTATTCTGGCTCAAACTGTTTGTGGCTGATGTGAAAATCATGCCACTCCTTCAAACTCTCCTTGTATTGTAGGCTGCTCGAAAAGGTTGCATCTCTAAGCTCCTCCAGGGTTGCAAATTCTGCCATCCTCTGATCTCCTATACTCACTGGATCCAAAGTATGTTTGTGACAGCCCAAAGTGACTTATGCCTAATCTCAATAGGTAAATGGCAGGGCTTGCCATAAACGAGGCGAAAGGGAGACGTACCCAAAGGAGTCTTGAAGGAAGTCCGATATGCCCACAAGATCAAGTCCTAAAGCTGTGACCAATCCTTTCGGTTAGGACGGACTACCTTCTGCAATATAGTCTTGATCTTCTTGTTCAACGCTTCAGTAAGACCATTGGTCTGAGGATGATGTGGAGTGGCTACTCGATGGTCTATGCTGAACTCGCTAGCAAGGGCCTTTACCTTGTCATTGATGAAATGAGACCCCCCATTAGATATCAACACTCTAGGTACCCCGAACTGTGAAATGATATTCTTCCTCAACAATCTGCATACAATCCTACAATTTGCGGTTCGGGTGGGGATGGCCTCTGCACATTGACTCAAATAATCAACGGCCAACAGAATGTACTCAAATCGCCGATTCTTAGGGAATGGACCCATGAAATCGATGCCCCATGCGTCAAAAACCTCACAGAAGTGAATGGGTTGCATCGGCATCATATCACGCTGTCCACAAGTGCCCATCCTCTGACAGTCAGTACACTTCTTCATGAATTCATTAGAATCCTTGAAGAGGGTAGGCCACCATAGGCTGGATTGGAGCACTTATGGTATCGTTCTCCTCCCAGAGTGATGTCTCCCTACCTCAAGATTGTGGCAGTAAGTGAGGACACTATGGTTCTGCTCCTAAGGAATGCACAGACGCCGGATGCTATCCCCTCCATCATGATAAAGGACGGGATCCTCCCAATGGTAGAACTTGGCCTTAGCAAGGAAGGTCTCAAGTTGCTGCCTGGGCCAACCTTGTGGAATTTTCTTGGCAACAAGATAGTTCACAATATCGACGTACCATGGGAGCGAGGCGGTAGCAAGGATTGCCTCATCTGGGAAGGTCTCAGAAATTGGATCAATCTACTCAGAATCCTCAAGATGCTCTAATAAGGAGAGATGATATGCCACCACATTCTTGACTCTAGTCTTATCCTTAATCTCAATATCAAACTCCTAGAGTAGAAGGATCCATCTAGTCAGTCTCACTTTGGATCCTTCTTTGCCATGAGGTACCTAATGGCGGTGTGATGAATCCGCGATTCATCATCGCAATATCTTGATCTTAGCAAAATCCCCGAGTAAAACCCCATAAAAATGTCAATAAAATCAATAAATTAACAAAATAACTCTTGTAAATAAAATACACTAATTATTGTATATTAGATTGTATAAAATAAATTAACACTAAAAAGCCACAAATTAAAGGAGTTTTTCACCTGTAAATAGCCCAAAACTTCATGTATTTTTAATAATTTCATTTCAACTCCTTTTTGCCTAATTCTTTTTCTAACTTGTTTATAAAAATGTATATAAAATACAAAAATACAAAACAAATTTCACCTCAAATAAATGTTCCTAGATCCCAAAGAGAAAAAGCCGTAAAGTCCAACTTCCAAGCTAAATTCCGGCTCCGTATGAACTCCAAGTTCACCAAACTCACTTTTAAAGTTCAAGTTAGAAAATTATCTATCCAACGGAAGTGGTTTCATTAAAATCGGAGCTCATTTGCAAAAGTTGGGTTTTGGGACCTAGATGTACATTGTACATTATGCATATATATTCATTCTTTCTTCATTTTTTATTTTACCTTTCTTAATTATTAAAAATATAAAAAAATCATTGTTGTGTTGTATTTTAATTATATTATTTTATTGTATTTTTTCTGTTGTAAATATCTCTTACTATAAAGACAAAAAAATTACATATTTGAAAAGCAAACAAAAAAATTGTACATGTTGTATATATTCCTTTGTAAATTCTCCACTATTTTTCCTTCTTTATATTTTTGTTGTATTTAAAGTAGCCTAGTATATTTTATTTTATTTTCATTTATTTAATTACATTCTCTACAATAACTTCTCTACCACCAACTTCTATTCAACTCAACCATTTTTAATAACTCCCATTCCACTCCATATTCTTCCACCAGCTTCCCATTCAACACCACCACCATTCTAACCTCCCTTTCTCTTCTCTTTATATTCATTTGTACATCCTCATTTTTTCGCATCCGCCATTCTAATAGAAAAAGGAGAGAGTTTGGAGTGTTTTGTTGGTGACAGCGGCAAGGCATCTTCCTCAAGCGAGACCTCCTTCAGGCGAGATCCGCGGAGCTCCGCTCCGTGTCACGAGTTCCCCATCGAGCTCACATGGCTTCTCCAATTTTTGTTTCGCTAATCGGATCGAGGCGACGACAGGAGTCCAGCGTAGCTGCTCCGCCAATCCGGCGAAGATCAGGTAAGTATTTCTTCTTATTTTTTTTTGTTATTTTGTTTTATCTAATAATTTGTTTCATTGTTGTTTCATCATTTCTATTTTTTTAGCACACCACATCCAATCCACCATCACCCCACACTATCATCTTCATCTTTTTCATCACTCTCATCTACCTTTTTTTCTCCCACCTTTGGTACATATTCATATTAATTCTCTGATTAAGAAAAAAAATAAAAAAAAAGAACTTTTTTTTATCACAACATTAAAAATAATTCAAAAAAATATAACAAAAAAATTAAAAAAATGGCAGCAGCGGGTGGGGCGCACCCACCGCCGACGCTAGCTGCCTCTCCAGCGGCCATCACCGCCGGCGCCGCCCCTCTCACTGGCGGCGGCCGCACCACCTCCTCCTCCGGCATGCGGCAGCGCGCGGCCGTGCCGCCCTCCGTCACAACGACCCACCCAGCCGCCCTTATCTTCCGCGGCACGAGGCTGCGCAACGCAGCCCCGCATTCGCCAGCCCCCCGGCCCCCCGTGCTCCGCCACTCGCCGCGCGGCACCGCCGTCACCTCGCGCCGTCAATCTCGGCCCGGCGCCGCCGCCCTCATCTTCCCATTTGGGTTCCACCTGCGAAGACACCCGTGAAGAAGAAAGGTCCATATTTGTTTATTATTTTTTTATGTAAAAATTGCAGTTTTGTTAGTTATAGTTTTTGTAATTACAAAGTAGTCCCTGTATATAGTTTGCTAGTGAATTTTCT
The DNA here is from genome assembly GCA_037367405.1 of Ottelia alismoides. NCBI lineage: Eukaryota > Viridiplantae > Streptophyta > Magnoliopsida > Alismatales > Hydrocharitaceae > Ottelia > Ottelia alismoides. The sequence continues at coordinate 393,474 of JAZKJV010005737.1, forward strand.
TTCCAAATATTGCACAGAGACCCCTATCTTTATGGATTAATGTTGACTTCAATTGAGCATCATTTTATGCAATGAAAAATGTTTTCATGTTGAGCAACTAATTCTCTACATCGTGGATATTTATTTGTATTTTTTTGAGTTGTTGTGAATTAATTAAAATGGTCAAACTGAAAGTCTTCATATTTTACACAATCTGGACTCTTAAAATTATATCTCACACATGGTTACTCTAAAAAATCCACAAAAATTAGGAATGATGCCTTGAAATGTGATAAAGTTACAGTCCAAATTTCACGTCCATTGGAGTTGTCTTGTGCCTGAAATAAATTGTAGAGTGTTATTAGTATTTGATTTTTAATTAAATCCACGTATATCCTTTTTGTGAAATTTCAACTCTAATGGATTGCTTATCTAAATATCTTTATGAGATAATTCGCACTCTGATTAATTTGATAAAGTGGATTTATTAGAAATTATTTAGTCACTGTCACTCTATTTTTACTAAAAAATCCATAATTCATAACTTGTCAAAAAAATCCAAAAAAATTACTGTAGTTTCCTTCATCATGTTTTAGTTCTAGTAATTTTTTTTATATTTTTTTCTTACTGTTTGTGTGAGAAATTGCGAAAAACCCCATAAAAAGTGTGTATTTTTCATTATTACACTTTAACCCATAAAATTCCAAAAAAATACCTTGCATTCATCTTTGTATTAGGAATCTAGGGAATATATATTTTGACTGAATTGGACTATTTTGACATTAAAATTAATTTGGCCTATTGTATGATTTCTTAGTGTCTTGATTCACTTGCATTTGTATTCTTGTTGCATAAAAAAATATAAAAAATACCGAAAGGAAATCTAGACCTAAGTTTTCAAATTAAAACCAAGTTGTTCCTTTGCCTCCATGCATTCGACCCCGGACTCCCCAGGATAAAAATTAAGCCGAGACACTCTTCATGGAGATCTTCTCTCGATTCCGACTGAATCGCTAAGTACACGTGCTACAACGAACACGAATTAAACATCGTATTCAGCGACACGTCAGATGGAACCGTTGCCTGGGAGAGGCGGTGCGAGCCCAAGAGGTCGGCATTCGGCGCGGCCGCGCCTCACGGCGGAGGGGCGGAGGCGGCGTGCTCGCTGGAGGTCGGTCGCAGGGGGCACGCGCACTGATGGCACCTCCGCCCGCGGAGGAGCTGTGGGCGGCGGTGCCGCTGGTCGGCGCAGCTTTGGGGAGAGGGGCGGCGGGCGGCACAATGCCTGCTGCTCCTTCCATTGTTTTTTTCTATTTTTTTTCTTCTTTTTTTTCCTGATGTAATAATAATATAAAGAACTTTTTTTGTTTTATTTTTTTTTGTTTTATTTTTTTTAATTTTCTTTAAACAGGAAATATGATTAAAGAAATAAGATGAATTGGTGGTGACAATGATCTAAACAAATGGGGAAAAATGATGGTGTGATGGTTGTGGTGATGAAAAGGATGATATGTAGGTGGTAATGTGATGTGCTAAAAAAATGCAAATAAACAAATGATGACAAGAAGATGAAGATAAAATTACCTAAGATGGATGGTCGCCTATGGAGTACCTTCGAAGCATGGTCTTCGCTCGAATCTCCGGCATGCGATGAGCTCGAGCAGCACACGGTTGCGGCTGCGATGTTGGCCAAGAGACCAACGGATCTCACCGGAGAGAGGGCTGTCGTCGCTCGATCGCGGTTGCGTCGCTGTCACCGATTAGACTCAGGGAACTAAGCTCTCCTCACATAAAGATGGATCAAAAGCAAAAATGAGGAGAATGACATTTATATAAAGATGATGGAATGAGAGGTTATTAAAATGGTGGGAGGTTATTTTATTAATGGAGTTGAATGGGAGGTTTAAGAAATTTTCATTTACTCCGGTAGTCTGACCCTCGAGCAGCTTGTATTTATTCCATTTCTTTTGCAATTATTTCTCTTTATATTTTTGTATATATCTTGTTGTTTATCTATGTAATGTAAATCTCATTTTCCTTGCGAGGGCCCGGTGGACTTGGAGTGCATCGGAGGTCGACGGACGCGATGCATGCCGACTGTTGAAGAGCGAGGAAAAGCAATTTATTTTTGAGAGAAAGTTTGTAAATTTTTGTAATTATTCAACTTGCTCATTTAAAGTGGCTCTTGTTTGAGAGCTCGCGCGTGTAAAAAAACTTGGACATTATTTGTGGTGTGTCGAGCTTGTTTCACTCTCCGGTGAGGGTGGGGCTCGACTTGAGTGGTGAACTTAAGGATTAGGCACACGGTAGCATAGAATCAAATTTATTTGTGCCCATCGTAAATTAGGCCACACATATCTTAGAAGATTTACTTATCTGATATGATTCATAATGAGACGCACATAGACATGTACTACTTAGCTCAAAATCAAATCAATTCTTCCCCGCTAATAGTATATTGTTTAGGTGCGTTTTTTTCGATCTGCATGCATTTAGTGTAATATTTACAATTTCAATTTTGCATAACGCATGGAGAGTGTTGGGATTCACTATAAGTATACCTTCTTCTGAGCATGCATCATAGTTTCTCGTTTGCATTCTGATTTCCGACTCCCTTCTTGATTTACAACTTAAGGTCAAAAAGGAAATTAAGACTGAACGGTAGACGTGCTTGTGTGTTCAGATTAATTTCAAGTGATAACCTAACTCTAAAATTGGGACTGAATTGAGCAGGTCGATTTAATTAATTGGAATAAAAAGAACCCTTGTTCTCGGGTGCATAAAATCCCTCATTGTTTATTTTACTTGCAAGTGAGAGAGAGACGACCCTAGGATAGAGCCTAGTCTGGATTTCTTACTTACTACTGGTTCTTTATTTTTAGGCGATTAGCTACTTTTCAGTGAGGATTTACGGGTAGCCGGTAAACGGTCCGGACTTCCTTAGCAGAGTGGGATGTTTAGAGGACGCGCTAGTCCTCAAGGAACGGGTAGCCATATTTATGCAGTCCGTACTTACTCCTATACTGGCTGAAAGTAGGTCAAACTAGTCGTAAGAACCGGGCCAGTCTGTAGGAAAATACGGGCACCTAACAGCTCATTAATCTTTCCAAGATTGTATTCTCACCAACTAAAATTGACCATATAATGTGAGTTCACTCCGCGCATTTACGTGCACCGTAGAACTAGTGCCTCATTGACTATTGTGATCTAATCGGTTCTTTTGACATCGAAGATGACTGATTGGGGGGATATTTATTCGGACTTTGCGAATCTCTCGTTGAACCCTTCAAACAATACGTCTTCAAAGGTCCAAGCGCAACTTGGAACAACCTGGACTCATGACCCTCTTGAGCCCAGGATCACTCACTTTCAGGATGGTTACTCTCAAACCATTACCTTTCTCTCTTCCCACCTCACCGAGGAAGACCATCGCCTTGTTGAGAATATCATGATTCATAAATCCTCTTCTAATCAAGAAAACATTGCTGATTCAGGACATAAAGAAGATTCAAGTAAAATGTCAAAGAAGAAAGAAGAGGAAGAAGAGAACCATGAAGACCCGATGAGAATGATACTAGCCCGATTAGCTGCATCTGAGCAGCAACATGTATTACTGAGAGCTTTGTTTGGACAGTTAAATGTTGGGGTCGAACCACCAATGTATGCGGCATACAACCCCAGACAATATCAAATTCATAATTAGTTGAGTCCGGTCGAACCCACTGTTGACTTTGAATTGAAGCTGCATTTTCTGAACTTGCTGCCACATTTTGATGGGAATGCTTCTGAGGAGCCATATGCATTCCTAAGGGACTTTGAGCTCATCTGTGCTAACCTCAAACATAATAATGTTAGCCAGGATTATATTAGGCTCAAAGCCCTTCCATTTGCCTTGGGTGGAAAAGCTGATTACTGGGTAAAGAATCTTGGAATCATCGTCACCACTTATGCCCAGTTCAAGGACCTATACCTTAAGAAGTTCTGCCCTTTGAGTAGAACTAACATGATGACGATGCGAATTACGAGTTTTTCCCAGTTATCCCATGAAGCCTTCGTGATGCTTGGGAAAGAACTAACATTAAGAAGTTCTACCCTTTGTGATGCTTGGGAAAGATTCAAGGAGATCCTGCAGAAGTGTCCCTATCACAATTTAGATGATAACATCTTGGTCCAATCCTTCCTCACTGGTCTCAACCCAGAGATGCAGGGTTTTGTGAGCACTGCCTGTGGAGGCATCTACACATCATGAGGAGCGGATACCGTCTGGATGGTATTCGAGCAGATGGCTGAAACTAGCTGCTCACAGATGGCCAGCAGGGCCTATACACCATCCCCCAGTTCACTCTCATTTGGAGGGGGAAAATCAGCCGTAGTCGATCTCTCTCAGGACGTGATCCCTAGCATGGGACTTCTTGCTGACAAGCTTATTGTAGTCGAGAAGATCGACAGGACGATTGATGAGTTAGACCAGAGCGTCTCCAAACTTCCAAAACAGATGGAGGAGTTGACTGAGAAGGTATCTAAGATAAGGATACCTGTCGTGACTGCACCCTCTGCTCCCGTATACCGAGTTCACCATGTTCATGAGCAGTTGGTGTCAGGGCAACCCCAGCCATGGGAGCAGGACCAATCCTACACCCACTCTTTCCAGCAGCCACCTCCAGTAGCAGAGACAGTACAGGAGGAGCCTCCCCCAGTTTGGGAGGTGAATGGGATATGGTATACTCAGGACCCTGCCAGACAGGGAAGTACAGGAGACCCACAGATCTATCAGCGTCCCCCGACCTTTCACAACACCGTATTCACCTCCGCACCACCTCCTTCACAGCAGAGCCCTGGATTCCAGCCACCCCAGCAGCAGAGGCAGCAGTACCAGCAGTATTGCTGACAGGGCCATTACCAGACGGGCCAGCAGGGCCCGCAACCCCATCAGCAGCAGCAGAGGCATTACACTTGCCAACAGGGCCAGTCTTCCTGTTCTTTTTCCCAGTCTTATCCACTTCCTTCATCGTCTAGTCCCGTGGATATTCAGCAGCAGATACTCGACGAGCTACGTTCCTACAGGAATGAGATTCAAGACTTACGGGTGGATGTCAACCGCCTGTCCAGATGGCGAGACGAGCAGACTGCACCCTCTACCTCTATCCCAGCCCAAGTTCAAGCTAACCCAAATAGCATGAACCGTTCTAGTTCTCAGCAACACTTTGGCCAGGTATACTATTAAGCATCTCCTAAATCTGAACATGAGATTCTTTTGTGTGACGAGGCTAACCACATGTCACTCAGGAGTGGAAGGACCGTGGTCGTACCTGACCAGGCGAGGGACACGAGGAGGGGCATCTCTAGAGCTCTACCTGAGGAGTCTTCAGAGGACGAGGAGGAGAGGCATCATATTTCAGAGCCCCATTAGTACCATTCGAGGATTTCCACTCAGAGAGCCGAGAGGAGGAGGAGGAGAGCGCGTATGCAGCATCGTCAGCATGGATATTATCCTGAGTCTACGGAGGACCTTGCATCTCCGGTTGTGGCGGATACCAGTCCATCTTCTATTCCACAACCTATAGTAGATAGTTTATATTTTGAGTCCATGTTGCATCAAAAAGATTCTTGTATGAAGAACTTTGTTTCCGTTAATGCAAAGAATGATCTTTCAGTTCATGATTCAGATTCCTCATCCTCTGTTTCCCTAGCTTCAATCCCTTTCCCCCGTGCTCTTACGGCAGGAAAGCGCATCAAAAAGATTCAGAAAGATGACTCCTATATGGCACGGTTTTGTAAAGAAAACATCACAGTTAAGGTGCCATTTGATGAATATGTGGCTAACCATCCTACCTTCCAAAAATACCTTAAGGTGAGATGCACCCCTACAAGGGTTAGCAGGAAGAAAGATAACCGAAATATAAAGACACATGTCTTATCAGTAGCCACAACCTATTGTCTCAAGAATCAGACTTTTCCAAAGAAAAAGAGAGACATGGGTGCTCACTATGTGCACAATCGTATTGACGACATTGCGTTTGCACGCACTCTCTTAGATAACGGTTCTTCGATCAACTTACTTCCCTTAGTATTATATCAGAAATTGGAGTTGGGACCACATCGCAAATCTAGAGCTTTACTCCAATTCGCAGATCGTTCAATGAAGAGACCTAAGGGAGAAGTCAAGAACGTCGTTATCTCAATTGAGGGGCAGAACTATCAGGTGGACTTCATAGTCTTGGACATGGAGACCCCAAATCATTGGAGAGAGTCTCAGATCATTCTCGGGCGACCCTTCCTTAGGACCACAGGCGCAGCTTTCGATTATGCTATGGGAATGATGAAGTTCCGTTCTCCTGGTGGAGAAGTAAACCTTGAGATGAAGCAAACCATGTGTCAGCGACCTGATTCAAAGACTAGTACAGAGTACTCATCTTCAGAGGCAGATTGCAGTATGATTAGCACAGTTGGGATTTGGGGACAGATTCCTTCAGGACAGAGCGAGACCCTTTCATCTGGAGAGGATATAGTGCATAATGCAGTTTGCCAGGTGTTGTCTGATCTTACTATAGATGCATCAACCTATTCTCATGATGACTTAGAGATCCTTTCGGATCTGTCAATTCCATCCTCTTCGGAACAATCATGGGACATAGATGATGAGTCGGACGTGGCTTTTGCCGATTGTTTGGATATTTTTGACGATCCGACTCCCGATACTTCTGATTTGGTGGCAAGTACTACTCAGCTTAGCCCACCTTCATACAGCAAGGAACCAGATTCAGATTCAGTTCAGCCAGATCTACTTGATGATACCACAGTGCCAGAACTGAAATCACTACCTCCTACACTCAAGTATGCCTTTCTTGCAGGACCCAAAGAGATATATCCTGTCATCATTAGCTCACACTTGACTTTAGAGCAGGAGTCTAGGTTGTTAGAAGTCTTAGAGAGGAACCGCAAAGCAATAGGCTGGACAGTATCGGATCTCGTGGGGATCAACCCCGCTCTCTGCTCGCACCACATTTTTATCGAGGATAATGTGAGACCTTCCTGTGAATTCCAGAGGAGACTTAACCCCAATCTACGATAAGTGGTGAAGAAAAAGATTGAGAAATGGTGCAAAGCAGGGTTTATATACCCTATTTCTGACTCCAAGTGGGTGGCCCCGCTTCATGTTGTCCCGAAGAAGTCGGGAATTCAGATGGTCACCAACGAGGAGGGAGTAGAGATCGAGACACGAGTACCCACATCGTAGCGTGTCTGTGTTGACTACAGGCGCTTGAATGCTGCGAACAAGAAAGATCACTTTCCCTTACCTTTTATTGATCAGATCTTGGAGAGACTTGTAGGGAAAGAGTTCTTCTGTTTTCTTGACGGGTACTCAGGCTACAACCAGGTGGCCATAGCCCCTAAGGACCAGGAAAAGACCACATTCACATGTCCATTTGGTACTTATGCTTTCAGGCGCATGCCATTCGGGCTCTGTAATGCCCCGGGCACATTTTAGCAGTGCATGATAGCCATATTTGCCGAGATGGTGGGAGATTTCCTGGAAGTGTTCATGGATGACTTCTCGGTCCATGGTGATTCTTTTGATACATGTTTAGCGCACTTGGACCGAGTCCTCACGAGGTGTAGAGAGGTGAATCTGGTACTCTCGTGGGAGAAGAGTCACTTCATGGTGATGGAGGGTATCGTGTTGGGGCATGTCATCTCCAAAAGGGGAATGGAGGTTGACCCTGCCAAGGAGGAGGTGATCAAGAAACTCGATCCACCTACCAACGTGAAGTCAGTGTGGTCATTATTAGGGCATGTTGGATTCTATAGGAGATTCATTCAAGATTTTTCAAAGATCGCCCGCCCACTGACTGAGCTCTTAGGTAAAGACACAGAGTTCATTGTAGATCACAGGTGTCTGGAGGCCTTTGAGCTCTTGAAGAGGAAGATTTGCGCCTCGCCTATCCTACAAGCTCCTGACTGGTCTCTCCCTTTTGAGATCATGACTAATGCTTCAGATTGTGCTATAGGAGCTGTGTTAGGACAACGGCGAGAGGGGATTCCGTTTGTGATTCACTATGCGAGCAAAGTTTTAGATCCTACATAGAAAAATTATACAGTGACTGAAAAGAAAATGCTGGCGGTAGTATCGGCCCTCGAGAAGTTCAGATCATATATTTTGGGCTCTAAGGTGACAATTTATACTGATCACACAGTCATTCGATACTTAATGGAAAAGAAGGACGCGAAGGCGCGTCTTCTTAGGTGTATTTTACTCCTCCAGGAATTTGATTTGGAGATTAAAGATAAACTTGGAGTGAAAAATGTTGTGGATGATCACCTTTCTCGGATTGAACTTAAGGATTCTCCTGATCATGAGCGGATTGGAGAGACCTTCCCAGATGAGTCAATTTGTGTTATTGACTCACTCCCGTGGTATGCCAACATGGTGAACTATCTTGTCTCCAAGCAGGTTCCCCATGATTGGACTAGGAGCAGCATTGATCGACTGAAGTCGGATTCGAGGAGATACCACTGGGACGATCCTTTCCTTTTCTTTGAAGGACCGGATTGTGTTTGGAGAAGTTGTATTCCTCAGGAGGAATACCAGAGTGTCCTCACATATTGTCATTCACTTGAGGCTGGAGGACACCATTCGGGAAAGAGAACCACTCACAAAGTACTTCAATGTGGATTGTATTGGTCGACCTTGTTTAGAGATGCCATTGATTTTGTAAGGTCGTGCCCAATCTGTCAAAGGATGGGAGGGACAATTGGACAGAGAGATGCGATGCCCATGCATCCGATGATTATTTGTGATGTTTTTGATGCATGGGGCATAGATTTTATGGGTCCCTTTCCCAACAGCCAAGGACATGAGTAGATATTGTTGGCGGTTGATTATTTATCCAGGTGGGTGGAGGCTATCCCAACCCGAACTGCAGACAGCAAGACTGTTTGTAAGTTTGTGAGAGACCATATTATTGCCAGGTTCGGGGTGCCAAAAGTTTTGATATCTGATGGGGGTAGCCATTTTGTGAACCGAGATATGAGATCTTTAGCTAAGGACTATGGATTTGAGCATAAAGTTACTAGTCCTTACCACCCACAGTCCAACGACATGGCAGAGGTTTCGAACAGAGAGGTGAAGAGTATTTTGCAGAAATTGGTTCGTCCCGCTAGGAAGAACTGGTCTCAGCTCTTGGACCAAGTTCTGTGGGCCTATAGGACAGCCTACAAGACACCATTGGGTACTTTACCATTTAGAATGATCTATGGAAAGCCATGTCATTTGCCAGTAGAGTTGATTCATAAATCCGAATGGGCAATTAAAAAGATTAATTGGAGTTGTCACCTAGGGAAACTTTTTCGAGACTTGAACTTGAACGAGCTTGTGGAAATCCGAAACAGGGCATATGACAACAGTTTGATTTATAAGGACAAAGTAAAGAGATGGCATGATCAGCACATTAGGTGCAAAGACTTTGGCCCTGGGCAAAAGGTATGGTTGTTCAATGCCAGGTTGAAGATGTTCCATGGGAAGCTCAAATCTAAATGGACGGGTCCCTTTGTGGTTAAGAAAGTGCACAAGAATGGAAGTGTAGAGATAGCTGATTTCACAGATGTTGCACAATCTCATGTGGTGAATGGACAACTGCTGAAGCATTTTGTTGATTCGAAAGAGCAGTTAGTCCAAGTCGAGGTCATCAACTTCATACAGAGTGAGCACACAGCAGATACATCTTACTACTCTTCATGAAGATGCAGCATCAAGATTCAACATCTTAGAAGATTCATTCACTCTTGTACATATTCTCCCTTCTTTGTTTATTCTCGAGACCACATCGGTTCTCACACTTACTCTTGTCCTATACTTAGGCTGACCAAAGCCTAAGTATAGGGGGGACCGATGCCCGCCATGTGTATTTACTCATCATTTCTCCTCTTGACCTCGTCCGCCCCATTTTTGCTCTTCTTCTACACCTAGGCTGTTTAGAGCCTAAGTATAGGGGGGCGGATCGACTTCTATACTTTTTTTTTATTATTTTAGCTTTCCTACGCTTAGTACGAGCTATGTCTTTTTGTCACCTGGTGCCATGAGGACATAGCACAAGCTAAGTATAGGGGGGCGTGTATATATTACATATATACTTTACCCATAGCTCGTACTTTCACGTATTTTTGTATATCTTATACAATAATTACGTGGTGGGTAAAATTGAAAAAAATCTTTTCAAAAAAATACTTTAAAAAAACTCTTTTTCCTTATTTGTTAAAAAAACTTCTAAAAAAAATCCTCTTTAAAAAAAACTTTTCAAAAAAAAAACTTTTCTTATTTACCTATCTTTTTCAAAAAAAAAACTCTTAAAAAAAGGCAAAACTTTTCTAACAAAAAAAACTTCTTTGCCTTTGTTTTTCAAAAAAAACTTTTTGAAAAAAAACTTTTTCTAAAACTTAAAAAAAATAAATCAATCTTCATAGAAAAAACTAACTAATAAGTTGGTTTAATCCCTGACACCATTCACTTTCACACAATACTAGTGATGTTCAAGAACACTTGTTTATGAGGTCTTGAGATTTTGAGTTAACCAGCCTTAGTCATTAGGGTCCTTGACTTAATTATTCACATTTCCCTAGTTTGAAAGATTTGTGTGCTATATTGCATGCTTAGTCTCTACCTTAAGAATATGATCAGCATCTCACATACACGACTGCAGTTATGATGAGATGAGTTGAAATTTCACTTGAGAAACTGGGATGAGGGATTTGAGTTTGGACTTGATCTAATGATGCTCGAGGATGGGATAAAATCAATGAAGGCTTCATGAAACCTGAGTGTCATCATCTTTAGCTAGTATGAGAACATGGTTCTTGTACTATCTCTTGACATTTACCTATGTGCCAGGGTATGATAAAATAAAAAAATTATTGATCAATGTGCGCCAAATCTTGGTAAAAGCAGTGGAGCTAGCCAAAAATACTACAAAGCAATGAAATGTCAAAGAAAGGCTCTCATTCCACAAAGTCAATTATCAAAAGAGCTTCCACAAAAGGCGAGCGCTCCCAACCATTTCAAAGTGTCCACTTGGACCACCGCTATTAGGACCAGGAGTCGAGCTTGCACCAAAAAAGGGCTCTGCATCATAAATGCTACAAGTCTGGGTGTAGAAGGTACGATAGGTACTCAAAAAAGGCACACCCTGGTGTACTCGCAGGAAAACAAGTGCAGACGGCTCCAACTTCTCTTGACGGACGCAGTGATCAACACCAAAAATATACGTTGCGTAATAAGGCACTTGAGAGGATCCTTGTTCCAATGAGAGGGAGAGAAGAAATGACACAATCCTATGCCCTCCATAAACTGGCCTTCCATCTACACTTTCAAGTCTGACAACTAAAGAGACGGTGGATTGGATGCAAGAAATGATTTATTCCCTAGTGTTGAGGATCAGGTCCATACGAGAGTCTCTTGGACTGGAACCTTGGGTGACGTTGTGACTCTACTCTTGTAATTGCGGTCAACACTTAAAATCATATCCCTTATATATATGTATACAAAGAGAGTCTGATGATTACGGGAATTGGATACCTTTTGACTAGAGCTTGGTTCAGCTTAGAATTTTAGGATCTCTAAAACCGAGAGTTCTTGAACGGATCAAGTCTTGTATTCACATGCACAGTCAGGGATTAATCCAACTTATTCATTCTTTATTTGCTCGAGGACTAGCAAAGTTTAAGTATGGGGGGTGATGAATCCTCGATTCATCATCGCAATATCTTGATCTTAGCAAAATCCCCGAGTAAAATCCCAGAAAAATGTCCATAAAATCAATAAATTAAAAAAATAACTCTTGTAAATAAAACACACTAATTATTGTATATTAGATTGTATAAAATAAATTAACACTAAAAACCCGCAAATTAAAGGAGTTTTTCACCTGTAAATAGCCCAAAACTTCATGTATTTATAATAATTTCATTTCAACTCCTTTTTGCCTAATTCTTTCTCAAACTTGTTTATAAAAATGTATATAAAAATACAAAAATACAAAACAAATTTCACCTCAAATAAATGCTCCTAGATCCCAAAGAGAAAAAGCCGTAAAGTCCAACTTCCAAGCTAAATTCTCGCTCCGTATGAACTCCAAATTCACCAAACTCACTTTTATCAAGTTAGAAAATTATCTATCCAACGGAAGTGGTTTCATTAAAATCGGAGCTCATTTGCAAAAGTTGGGTTTTGGGACCTAGATGTACATTGTACATTATGTATATATATTCATTCTTTCTTCATTTTTTATTTTACCTTTCTTAATTATTAAAAATATAAAAAAATCATTGTTGTGTTGTATTTTAATTATATTATTTTATTGTATTTTTTCCGTTGTAAATATCTCTTACTATAAAGACAAAAAAATTACACATTTGAAAAGCAAACAAAAAAATTATACATGTTGTATATATTCCTTTGTAAATTATCCACTATTTTTCCTTCTTTATATTTTTGTTGTATTTAAAGTAGCCTAATATATTTCATTTTATTTTCCTTTATTTAATCACATTCTATACAATAACTTTTCTACCACCGACTTCTATTCAACTCCACCATTTTTAATAACTCCCATTACACTCCATATTCTTCCACCAACTTCCCATTCAACACCACCACCATTCTAACCTCCCTTTCTCTTCTCTTTATATTCATTTGTACATCCTCATTTTTTCGCATCCGCCATTCTAATAGAAAAAGTAGAGAGTTTGGAGTGTTTTGTTGGTGACAGCGGCAAGGCATCTTCCTCAAGCGACGACCTCCTTCAGGCGAGATCCGCGGAGCTCCGCTTCGCGTCACAAGTTCCCCATCGAGCTCGCATAGCTTCTCCGATTTTTGTTTTGCCAATCGGATCGAGGCGACGACAGGAGTCCAGCGTAGCTGCTCCGCCAATCCGGCGAAGATCAGGCAAGTATTTCATCGCATTTTTCTTGTTATTTTATTTTATCTAATAATTTGTTTCATTGTTGTCTCATCATTTCTATTTGTTTAGCACACCACATCCAACCCACCATCACCCCACACTACCATCTTCATCTTCTTCATCACTCTCATCTACCATTTTTTTTCTCCCACCTTTTGTACATATTCATATTAATTCTTTGATTAAGAAAAAAAATTAAAAAAAAAGAATTTTTTTTTATCACAACATTAAAAAAATTTCAAAAAAATATAACAAAAAAAATGGCAGCAGCAACAGGTTGGGCGCACCCACCACCGCCTCTAGCCGCCTCTCCAGCGGCCATCACCGTCGGCACTGCCCCTATCACTAGCTGCGGCCGCACCGCCGCCTCCTCCGCCATGCGGCAACGCACGGCCGTGCCACCCTCCACCACAGCAACCCGCCCAGTCGCCCTTATCTTCCGCAGCACAGAGCTGCGCAACGCAGCCCCGCCTTCGCCAGCCCCCCGGCCCCCCGTGCTCCGCCACTCGCCGTGCGGCACCGCCGCCACCTCGCACCGTCAATCGCGGCCCGGCGCCGCCGCCCTCATCTCCCCATTTGGGTTCCACCTGCGAAGACACCCGTGAAGAAGAAAGGTCCATATTTGTTTATTATTTTTTATGTCAAAATTGCAGTTTTGTTAGTTATAGTTTTTGTAATTACAAAGTAGTCCCTGTATATAGTTTGCTTGTGAATTTTCTTTCCGGATATTGCACAGAGACCTCTATCTTTATGGATTAATGTTGACTTCAATTGAGCATCATTTTATGCAATGAAAAATGTTTTCATGTTGAGCAACTAATTCTCAACATTATGGATATTTATTTGTATTTTTTTGTGAGTTGTTGTGAATTAATTAAAATTGTCAAACTGATAGTCTTCATATTTTACCCAATCTGAACTCTTAAAATTATACCTCATACACGGTTGCTCCAAAAAAACCACAAAAATTAGGAATGATGCCTTGAAATGTGATAAAGTTACAGTCCAAATTTCACGTCCATTGGAGTTGTCTTGTGCCTGAAATAAATTGTAGAGTGTTATTAGTATATGATTTTTAATTAAATCCACGTATATCCTTTTTACGAAATTTCAACTCTACTGGATTGCTTATCTAAATATCTTTCTGAGATAATTCGCATTCTGATTAATTGGACAATGTGGATTTATTAGAAATTATTTACTCACTGTCACTGTAATTTTACTAAAAAATCCATAAAAAATTCAAAACTTGTCAAAAAATCCAAAAAAATTACTGTAGTTTCCTTGCATCATGTTTTAGTTCCAGTAATTTTTTTATATTTTTTGCTTACTGTTTGTGTGAGAAATTACAAAAAACCCCATAAAAAGTGTGTGTTTTTCATTATTACATTTTAACCCATAAAATTCCAAAAAAAATACCTTGCATTCATCTCTGGATTAGGACTCTAGGAAAAATATATTTTGGCTAAATTGGACTATTTTGACATTAAATTAATTTTGCCTATTGTATGATTTCTTAATGTCTTGATTCACTTGCATTTGTATTCTTGTTGCATAAAAAATATAAAAAAAAAATATCGTGAGGAAATCTAGACCTAAGTTTTCAAATTAAAACCAAGTTGTTCCTTTGCCTCCCTATGTTCGACCCCGGACTCCCCGAGATAAAAATTAAGCCGAGACACTCTTCACGGAGATCTTCTCTCAGTTCTGACTGAATCGCTAAGTACACGTGCTACAACGAACACGAATTAAACATCGTATTTAGCGACACGTCATGGTGTGATATGTGAAGATAGCCACTTTTGATACAATGATGTAAGATCTGAACTTATCTAGGGCAAAGACTATGTCTAGCATCTCCTTCTCAGTGATAGTGTAGTTCCAATGCATGGCATCCAATGTACGGCTAGCGTAGTTAATGGAAAATGACACTTTATCCCTCCTCTATCCTAACATGGCCCCTACGACAAAATCGGAGGCATCTGTCATGATCTTGAATAGGAGAGATTAATCAGACGGATGGAGGACAGGAGCCTCAACAACTAGACTCTTGAGAGTCTCAAATGATGCAAGACACCTATCATCCACAATGAACTCGGTGTCTTTGGTCAGCAAACCAGTCAACGATCGGGCAATCCTGATGAAATTAGGAATAAAGCGTCGGTAGAAACCGACGTGCCCCAGAAAAGACCTTAACTGTCGTAAGTTGGATGGTGGACTGAGTTTCTTAATGATATACACCTTGGCTGGATCAGCGTCCATGCCCCTGTTGGAGATGATATGACCAAGCACCATCCCTTTAGTCACCACGAAGTGACTCTTCTCCAGGATAACACAAGCTGGACCTCGATGCATCGTTGAATGATGCGGTCTTGGAAGTCAAGACCAATATCAAATCCATCGCCATAGACCGAGAAGTCGTCCATGAAGACCTCCAAGCACTCACCCACCATGTCCAAAAAGATGGACAACATGCACCTTTTGAATGTCACCGGGTCGTTACATAGACCAAAGGGATCCGTCTGAAAGCATTTGTCCCAACGGGATAGGTGAATGTGGTCGTGTCCAAGACTTCGGGCGCAATGGCCACCTGGTTGTAACCGAAGTATCCGTCAAGAAAGCAGTAGTGACTCTTCCCAGCTAGCCTCTTTATAATCTGATCAATAAAAGGCAGCGAGAAATGATACTTCTTGATGGCTTGATTCAATCGTCTATAGTCCACACAGACCCTCCAAGAAATGGTCACCCGGGTATCGATCTCCTCTCCGGACTCACTAACAACTGTAGTGATGCCCATCTTCTTGGTAACCACATGTAATGGACTAACCCACTTATAGTCGGAGATGGGGTAAATAAAATCGGCGCTTCACCATTTCAATATTTCCTTCATGACAACCTGTGGAACTCTTGCGATGGCTTGGCATCCTCTTCGAGATAGATATGGTGGGAGCACAGGGTTGGACTTATCCGCTGGAGATCGACTAGGCTCCATCCTATCGCCTTGTGGTTCTTTTCAAGAACCTCCATCAAATGAGATTCTTGCTCTTGAGTCAAATCCGTTGAGATAATGATTGGGTGCATCTCATGCTTGCCCACAAGGAACCTATACTTCAGTGACTGTGGCAAGGGCTTCAGCTTTGGACAATTGGGAGCTCGCAGATCTGGTCTCTGAAAGGTCTGAGTGAAAGCAACCAAATCTGCATAGGAGAACTCTCGCTGATCATGACAAGCAGGTGAAGACTTTTCTACTGGTGTGTCTATGCTCTAAATAGGATTAATATCCACCCTAGCTCCTGGCTCTGTAGGAATCAGACTTGGAATCAACTCATCAAACACTGCTCAATCATTATCTGACTCCGAGGGATCTAAATCTGAATCAAAAGAAATATCTATTGCCTCGCTCTCCTGAACGCGATCTGCTGCCTGAAATGTGTCTTCTGCAAGAATGCGCTCTCCAAGCTCTCCCCTATTGGAATATGTGCATCAACAGGATCTGAAGGTGAGAGGATGGCTCGTGAAACAAGGTCTGACCAAGCTGCATCATAGTCTGTGATCACAAAATTGCACTCCTGGTGGACGTCTCGCTCCGCCTCTATCATCTACTCTGAATCACTAAGCGGCTCTGAGCAAGCTGAATCTCGCGCTCGTGTATCATCGATCGTCTCTATTTGTATATTCTCATCCTCGAAGTGATAATATACCTTCCCGCTATCATGATCGGACACTGCCTTGGCTGTGGCTAATAACGAGCATCCAAGAATGATTGGGGTATCAGTCACAGACTCAGGGATCTCCAGGTCCAACACAATGAAGTTCACATGGAATTTGAGGCCCTGAATTGTGACGACCACGTCCTTCAATAACCCATTCGGCCTCATGATAGATCGATCAACAAATTGAAGGACCGTCCTGCTCTGTCGAAGAGGGCCAAACTCAAATCGATCGAGTAAGGATGCCAGAAGTAGGTTGATAGAAGAATTGTTGTCTAATAGAGTCCGATCGAACCTCTTCTCATGTATGTGACATCTGACATAGGGAGCTCCTTCATCTAGCCTCTTGGCTGGCAGACAGTTCTATATGGCGATGCAGGTGGCACGAGTGAGCACATGGATCTATGAATGGTGGTTACTCCTCTTCCTGTTAATAGTGGTCTTCTCTCTAAGGTTCAACTGATAGAGAGGGATGTGCTCCAAGGCCTCATGTAGAATCTGCTGTATCTGGAATCTGTCGATCATCTGCTGGGTGATCTCTAGCTGCTGTGATATTTTTGGATTTTCTTTTTTAGTCCCCTTAGCCAAGCAAAGTGCTTGAGGGAAGGGGATAGCTAGGCCCTCTTTAGATAGAGGACTAGGATCGGGTCTTTGCTGCTGTGGTAAATTAGAATCCATATATATATCTCCATGCACCACAGATGGACTCACAAATGAAGAACCCTTTCCTTTATTACATTTTTAAGAATAGTCCTGAGATACAAAAGAAAAAGGAAATGCAATAGGAATAGAATGGGTGGCCTCACTACCACCCGTGACAACTAGACTCATGGCATCAGCACTGCACTCTGGCTCAGCATCATCTCTGGTGGCATCAACACCACCTCCTGCATAAGGTGAAGTGACAACCAACACTGTCAGCTGGATCTACATCATTGGTGGCATCAGCACCACCATCATCAACATCATCATGAGCGGCATTAACATCTCTCTCCTCCTCATCTGTCGCTCCTGAGTCCTCATGTGGTCGTCGCTCAGATGAGGTGCCACCGGGTGGCATCCTACCGCTCCTAAGTGTAACAAAGTCAGCATTAAAAGTGTATGTAGAAATATCACCAAGTGAATCACTAGGTGTGGTAACCTCTGTAAACTCTACCTGCTCATATTTCCTCTTCAGGTTGTTCGGATTCGGCTCGATCTGAGCGGGTATGGCGGCCTTGCCCTTCACTATCTCCCTCATCTCCTGACAGTACTCATCCATCTCTCGTATGAATGTAGCCTGCTGCTCAGAGATAAGGCGGGCTAGATCATTTAAAGCTGGGTTCTCATAGGGAGGCCCATGATAACTATACGGGTGGCCTCTCGGAAAGTGAGGCTGCTGCTGTGATGGATGAGAGGGAAACTAGGGATGAAACTGCTGAGGCTGCTGCTACTGCCTCCACGACTGTACCTGCAGATAGGGATGAGGACCATGCTATTGGTAAGGTGGACGTGGTTGTGGCTGTGAGAACTGGGGTTGCTGCTAGCTGAACTGGCCACCCTGAACTAGAGGTTGTTGCTGGGAAGAGGCACCTCTGGTTGACCAATGGAATTCGAGATGGTCTCGTCGGATCCCAGGTTGAGGTCGGTCATACCAAATCCTGTTGACTTCCATCAACGGCTCTTGCTTATAAGTGGGTGGGGGAGAACTGCCAGGACCTGATCCGGTTAATAGACCACCATCTGACTGTCTGGATACGGTGGTAACTGGACATAATGTTGTTGCTGCTGCTGGAACGGCTTCGCCTGTATGTGATGCACCTATCGGTAGTGGGGGGAGGGCTGGGTCGAGTTGCTGTTGCTGGAATCTGCACGTGACCTGAGACGGAGCTGAGAAGCTATCTGTGCCTCCTGGAGACACTTGATCTGGGTCTTCAGGTCACTCAGCGTCTATTCCATCTAATCTATATGAGACATGCCCTAGCACTGCTTCTTCTCGGTAAGCTCGATGCGGTCCAACTTCTCGCTGATGATCCCCATATCAGCGGCCGTCGACTCTACCTGTGATGTGGCTGCTAATGATGTAGATGGACCGGCATCAACCTATGCTATCCTCTGATAGGACACGACATGTGGTGTGGGCTTCCCCTGTACATATAGTTGGTTCTAGGACATAACTATGTAGTTCCCCATCATCTCCTCGTAGATGGCCCGACATGATGCTCATCCTTGGCGAAGTATGAAATCCCACAGGAAGCATTCACTAGACCCTACAACTCCGGTCTAAGCCCGCAGAAGAAACTCTGGACAAGGTTGGGCATGGATATGTCATGATAAGGGCATTGGTCGGTGATCTCCCTGAATCTATCCCATGCCTCGTGGAACTGTTCGTTAAGAAGTATGGCGAAGTTGTTGATCAGGGCTCTAGCTACATTCGTCTGGCCGGGTGGATAGTACTTTTTCAAGTACTTGTTCCGGAGCTGTTTCCATGATGTAACGTATATCCCTTGGTGCTTTTGCCAGTTGGTTGCTCTGTCTCTATGGGAGAATGGAAAAGCCATCATCCTGATGGTATCCTCGCCCATGAGTCGATCGTGGACAGTAATGTAGATCATCTCCTAAAATGGCTAGCAGCTGAATCCATCTGTGGATCAGAGTTACACCAGGGTTGTGTAACTCTCTCATTGGTCGTGTAGGTGCTGCTGGATATGCTGGCTCCTCAGGCTCTTCTCCATTGAGAATATCTCCTCCTCCACCGGCTCTGTGCTACTCTATGTCGGCTCTCATCTGCTCCATCTCTCGACGTATGTCCACCATGAAAGCCCCCTGGTCTCTGATATGATGCTGCATGGTCTCCAAGGAGGTTAACAGAGTGTTATTGATGGCACCCTGATCTAATATATAGGTCTGGTTCCCGCTGTGTCCATCGGTGCACTCCTCACTACTGGCCATGGTCTCTGCAAAGGCAAATAACCCAAACTCAAGTGCCGTCAAATCATCAAATGTCTGTTGCTGTCTCTGCTCGGGCACCTCAGGACTGGTAGAAGGGTGGTCGAGGGGGGACAGTGTGGAGTCAATCTCGGGTTCGGAGATCAGGTCTTGGCTCTCGCAAACCAACCTAGATGAGCGGACCGAGTGCTCGAAAGTGGTGCAGCCAAAGGCTTCCTAAGGGACCTCCATCCCATCATCGTGATGATGCGAGTGAAGGCGGATGAGATCTGGAAAAGCACAAAAGATCAGTCAAGCAAACCCCCAATTCACCTACTCACGTAGAGCTGATGACCGCAAAGGTTCGGTCTTTAATCATGTCAATTTTATTAGGTGATCAGACAATCATTCAAAGCGATTAAGAGAGCTGTTGGGAATACAACACTCCTAGGAGTCTGTCCCGATCCCAATGATAGATACTTCCCAGCCAGAACAAATTGCGAAACGTTTACCGACGACCCGATTGACTCGCTCTGTTAAGGATATCGTGGCCCACTTTACCGAAAACTGGAGCAATCCTCACTGGAGAACGACTAACCTGAAATCAGTAGTCTGAGTAAAGGTCGGATGTGGCTCTAGCCTAGTGTGCAGGTCACTCTCTCGCTCATCCAAACCCGACAATGAAGGGATTGCTCTCCCAAGACAAATTTTTAAGTGAGGTGTCTTTAAGGGTCAAGTGTGTCTTAGCAGTCCCAATTTTATAGTTTTTAATTTTTTTCAGGTATTTTTCAAAGCAAGCAATGCCTCGAATTTTTTGATTCTCCTGATTATTTTAAGTCCAAAAACAAGGGGAGAAGTCAAAAAAGCCGATGCGCGATCAAACACTATGATGCATGCAGAGTAAGAAATGCATACCTGACTCCAGCTCTCTACGTGCAGAGTGATCCCCGCATAAAATAAATGACTGAAATAAAACTACATATATGATACAAGAAGAAATCGACCTTAGACAAATAATTTCTACTCGAGAAGAACGACAGCTAACGGGTCAACAAGAGGGGTCGGGGTCCGGTCTCTGATGCCGATCAGTGTCTGCCACAACGGATCCTTCCAACGCTGTATACGTCCTCTAGCGGCACGTGACCCCTCAGGTGATCGAGTTAACTTTTTATTTTGTAAGTTAATTAATAAGGTCCAGTTATAGATCTATAGGAACAGGCAATCAATGAGGGTTGGGGCCTTAAATAATTACGTCACAATCAAGCTAGAAGTCCTAAGTATAAGGGCCAAAACCTTCGAGAATCAAAATAAAGGAAAAAAGTGATAAACACAAAACCAACAAAAAATATGCGGTGAGGTCCCCCGAGCACACCGGTACTCGACGAAATAGACCCCGAGTTCAATCCAAGTCCGAGTCCATGTTTGTCTTGTATTATTACAACAATAATAGCAGAAATAAACTAAGGCTAAACTATGCTCCCAGAGTTGTGCTCCTCCTCTCCTACGCTCTCCTACGACTCGATGCTTAAACGAGCTGCCTCCAAGTCACTCAGGTGCCTCGGTGTTACGAAGATCGCCGCCCTCGCTCGTCGGGCCCTCGCAAGAAAGGGAAACAGAAAATAAGTCAGACCTCTCTTATTAAAAATAAAATGAAATGAAATGAAATAAAACAAAATAAAATGAATGAAAACATAATCAAAGAAAAAGAAATAAAAATAAAAAAATAAAGAAAAAGGAAATCAAAACAAAAACCGCAAACGGAAAACCGACTACTAAGTCGTGCTCCCCAGCAACGACGCCATTCTGATGAGAGAGCCAAGCGAGTATGGTTAAGTGATATCAAAGGTCGTTGTGACCTCAACCACTCGGACCAAACTCAACAAGAAAATCAGAACACCAATAAAGAAATCACGCAATCAAACAGAGCAAGCTGTCTCGCTAATTTATTTTACCTGGAATAGATATTAGGGTCTATCACAAGGAGCACGAGATGGAAAACTTACGAAGTAGTCGATAAACCAAGAAAAATAAAGAAAATGGTGGTTTTTAATTTTTCGATTTTTTAAGATTTTTAAAAATGAGAAAAGAATAAGAGCAAGTCAAAAAGCAACAATCAAACAATTATTTAAAGATCCAAAAATACTCAAAAGTTCCCAACAAAAATATTTTTGTGTTTTTGAAATATTCAAATGTTTTTGTGGATTTTATGGGGTTTTTCTTAATTGTAATTAATTTTCTAAAAATCAAATAAAGTCAAAATAAGAAACAATGTACATCTGGAATCTAAAGTACATTAAAACTAATTAAAGTGCTTTAAAATTCGAGAAGCAATTTTATATAAATTTAGAAAATAAAATCTACCTACAGAAGAAGAAAACATATTTTTTCTGATTTTTTTGGAAATTTTAATGATTTTTCTAAAGTTTTTACTATTTTTTGATTTTTATGAGTTTTATTAATCAGAATAAAATGAAAATTGTTCAAAAATTAAAACAACACAAGACACACAATCAGGATTTTTATATAATTTTTCAAGGGTTTTTATTATTTTTAGTTGATTTTTAAAAACAGACAGTGACACTTTTTAATGTTTTTGAATTTTTAAAAAATAACAAATGAAATCAAAATAGAACCAAAAATTCCCTACACAGTGGCAGGAGCCACGTGTCAAAATTTCATGATTTTTGGAGTTAAAATTTTATTTATTTAATCAAAGATATAACACAAAGCACACAGGGACCAAAATGCAAAGAAAATAAGTTCTGGGACCCAATGATAACACGTAAGAAAAACCTAGGGTCGTCTCTACAAGTTTTCCACTAATAGCTGCACATGTCACAAATCCGCACTCATAGGGGCATATTTGTAAATATGGAAACTAAATATGCAATCAGTAACAATAAAGAAGTTCAGGGTACAACGTGCAAATATCCCTGAAAAACACATGACGAAGCACGTGGGTCCACACAAATAGAACTAAAATGCGAATAGGAAAAACGAAGGGTACTAAAGTGCGAAATGGTATAATTGTGTACTTTAATTTACAGACTAAAATAAAAACAAAAATAAATGCACGGTAGAATGAGAAATATACTCATGAAGGCACGTGAGCAGCGGGTGATGGGACGTGTGGCGACCGCTGGTGAGACGTGATCATGTGGCTCTGACGCGTCCGGTGTCAGATCTGATGGCTATCAGATGTCGGTTACGTGGCTGGTACATAGCCGTTAGATCTGACATCTAACAGCCTGACCCCTCCAGGTGAATGGACGTCTAGGATGCGTCTGGAAGGTGTGGGCGATCCAACGGTGCAGAGATCCTCTAGACGAACTGAGCTGGGGCGAACTTCGTTGGAGCACCGAGGGTGATCGGTGGCTCCGATGAAGAATCTGGATGCACCAAAATGACCGGAGGGCCCTTCCACATTGGGTGGTCGGCTCCAATGGAGTGGTTGTCGGATCAGATTGATGTGGCGACGGCTAGGACCTGGAAGCACTCAAGCGAACGTGGACGAAGGCAATATGGATGGTCTTCTACGCGTCAAGGCCTGCACAAGATAGCTCGGACTTGGATCAAGCCTCCGGTCAGGGTTATTGGGTATGAAATAGATAGAAGCGATGGTGGATGGGGAGTGGGTCCCCGGCAAAGGCGATAGGGGAGACTATCTCGCAATCTTCGCAATCCGATCCATGGTCAGAGTGATCAGGCTGTGTGGGAAGATGAAGTATGAGCAGGAGTGTCGATCTGAATGGGTGGAGGAAGGGGGCGAGGCTCCGACCGGCTGGTCGGAGCTGGCGAAGCGACGGCTGATGACAAATGAAAGATTGAACGGATAAAGGAGCTAGGAACTATGGAATGGTTACCTGAAGTTCCTAACGTGATCCTGAGCTATGGGGGAGTTGGACGGCAGGGCCTTTGCCTCGACATCGCTGCGGCTGGCAGAGGAGGCTATTTGCGGTGGCGCTCCGGCCATGACAATTGACTGTCGGCTGCACAGCTCCTCTTCGAGCGCCAAGAGTGGTCTCCAGTTGCTATCTCCAAGGCGGAGGTTTCTAGGGTATCAAAGAAGGGTGCGGCGCGAGCTCCTATGCTCGGGAGGCGAGTGAAGGATTTATAGGATGTCCTAGGTAGCCGGATAGAATGGGTCAGAGCACGCGAACTGAGGACTATCCGCACCTCCCTAGGGATCCGCGAGGATCACAGATCCACTGGGGAGATGCGGGCAGAAATTTAGAGCAAGAGGGCGTAGGATCCGGTCATGGTAATTGGTTGAAAATCGAGTAAAAATCGGATCAGTGCAAGGGGGAAGTCCTGGAGGGGTAGTTGACTGGGGTCAACATTCCTCCTAGACCAATCAGAAAATAGAATGTACAAAAATATTCATAAAATCTATTAAAAATAGTAAATGCTTTTGAATCAAAAAGTGTACAACAAGAAAAATATTTATTGCTTTCAAAACTATTTTTCTGTGAGTTTTATTTATTTTTATGAAAACAAAATTATGGTATATACAATATAATGTATTATATACATGTATAAAATGCCTATATATATTTTACAATTATTTTTATTTTATTATTTTTACACAAATACCCTTTTTTTATATATTATTTTGGTTACAACATAATTTTTGGAGTATAAAATTATTTTTGTTTTATTTTTATTATTTATTTATAAATATGGAATAAATAGGGCAAGATACATAATACATGTATTATATACAAGGTGAGAGAGAGTTTTATTTTATTTTTATTTTGTTTTATTTTATTATTTTTTTAGTTTTATTTTAAGAAATATATACAAAAAATAAAAATATTTTTTTATTTTAAATTTTGTAAAACTAAATTATATACAATAAGGGTGTATATGTACAGGGTTAGAGTTGCCTTATCTCTCTCTACTTATTTTATTTGGTGATCAAGCACATACTGGGCCTGCTCTTGGCTTAGGTCACTTAATATTTATTGTAAATAATTCCTTCTTTTTATTTTATTCTTTATTCTTTTATTTTTGCACAAATACATGCTAATTATGAAATATTAACAAATGCATGCTTATTGCTAAATTATTGCATTTACAACTATTTACATGATGCTTTGCCAAGATATTTAGCTAAAATAAAAGAATAAAGAGTGATGAATGAGGCTTCATCAATGATTGATTAAATCAAGACCGCAAATCTAATCTTCTCATTACATTTCAATCACATTCAGATCAATGTCCAACATTTGGACTAGGATCAGATTACTTCTCTAAAAGAGGAGTCACTAAAATCTAGAACTGTTTCATCACTCCCTCGGAATGGAAGCGTCATGGCTATACAATCATTTATGATCACATCACCCTCAGGTATTCCTAATACATGTACACCCTGCATACTGGAAAACCCAGAATAAACATGAAGTATAAGATCAATTTTACACTATCTACTTCCGAGTTTTATCATCAAGTTTCTCATTTGACTATTGGGAGTTGGTATTGATTACATGCTTTCCAAAAGCATATATCAATCCCAGGTGTTGATCATATAATTTCCAAAAGTATATATCAAACCTACTAATTCAATCAAGCTTTCAAAATGAGACGACTGTGCATGGAATTTGATCTTCCCAATATCACATGAGTGAGCTTATGTCTTCCGATTAAGAATGAACCTGTATGATCCCTTTGAAAGATCATATTACTCATCTGCCCTTATATGCACACCAGCGCGTCGGTGTATATACGTTATTAGGTCATCAACCTATTGATCTGCCAAATGTACATACTCAGATATATAGTAGCACATCTGTCTCCAGTCAGAGGATGCATGCCTATATCAGGACAGCATATGACATAGGACTTTGGTTATCTCGATCTCGTTAAGTCAACTCATTGACCTAACTAATTTTGCACCTCTAAATCTCTATTCCCATGCAGAGGACATACATCAAGAGTTCGGTCAGATATCAGCCAAGTGAGAAAGGATTGCCATCTCCTTCTAAGGCTGGAGATACTCTCTTAACAATCATTTGACGGTACTTGATGAGTCCTCAATCTAACTCTTTAGATATTCATCCAAGCACCAGCCTCTATGATTCAATAATTGAATGATCATTAAGATGGCCATGGTACATTTTCCTAATTGTACTAAGGGACCGATTATGCAAATTTATTGACGTGATATTTGCAATAACATTTATTGCATAATGGCTCGCCGTGGGCTCGCATGTCCAACAATCTCCCACTAGCCCAAAGAGCATTTAATGGGCTAATCATTTAAACCCACACTCATGTGACAATCATAGGCTCTTTAGAAAAATAGCCATGTAAGTTGTATCAGTCACTCTGTTCCCGAGAGACTACACCAAGTTCTTTTATAGCACTTGCGTATCCCTTAGTAACAGTGCTCTCATCCAATGCGAATGTTGCATATTATGCAACCAATACTCAATCTTGTCAGTTACAGTGTCCTTGACACTATAGATTAATAGTTATTATAACCAGTATGTCAATAATCCTTATCAGAATACCCTTGTTCCTGGAGATCTCTATCTCCTAAGGTATCCACAGTTAAGACCTTTTAGAACACTATCTATAAAGTCTTAAGTTCTTGAAGATAAGACTTTGAGATCACTATCTCAAAAATCCTTTCATCTTTGAATATATTGTTATTACTGCAATCAAGTGGTTTATCTCCTTAGTGGGATTAGTAACATTTACTACTCCCACTGCATGGCAGACATCTGACCTTTGTACACATCTAGCATACACTTGGTTTCTCGTAACTGATGCACAAGGGCAAGCAGTTTTAGCATTCACTTCCTCAATTCTTTGAGGTGCTATCCCTTTAGATAGGCCAGTACCATATCTTAAGTGAAGGAAGCCTTTCTTTGAAATTTCCAGAAAATGTAACATGTTCAAGGTGTACTACTAATGTGACAGTCCCAATACCCTCTTCTGTTTGCTTCTTAACATCTTCAGAACTAAGATCTAAGAGGTATCCTTGAGATCATATCTCAAGGTATGTAATAGCCCGTCTATGAAACACTTATTATTATCCTTATAACAATCCAAATGATTAGGGTATCATCTACATACAACACGATGAACATAATGGCACTCCCACTAAGCTTCACATGATACATCAAGGTTCTATATGAAATCAAAATATTTATGATTTCATTAAATCTGATGTTCTAACTACAAGAAGCTTATTTGAGTCCACAGATGGAGCTTCTTTAGATTGCACAGATCTCTTTCCTATGAAGTCCAGGGGCTACATCATGTGAATATCCTTAGAGAGATATTTTTGGAGGAATGCAATCTTGACTTTCATCTTGAGGATGTCAAAGTCAAGTTGTGTAGCTATAGTTAGCAATAATTTGATGAGTTTAAGCATGGCCATTGGAGAGCAAGTCTCATCGCAAGCGATGTCTTCTATTCAGTGTAGCTCATGTCTACGAGCCATGCTTTGAAGGTCTCTACCTTCTCATCAGGTTCCCTCCTTCTCTTGAAGATCCATTTACACCTTAACGGTTCTTACCCATATAGGTGGATCCTCTAGGGACCATATACAACACTTGTCTATGAAGTCTACTATAGACTTTATTTTTAAAATTCATCTTTCATTGTCATGATCTTTAGAAGCTTCATCCCATGAAGTAATATCATTTAACTGACACATGGAATCCATCATCAAACTCATTTGAAGAGGTATTAGTGTTTCATCTTTAATTATTCTTTCAGCTTCCCATTTCAGGAGCCTCATTATCTTCTCAAGATTAAATGAGTTCCTTCACTTCATTTTCACCTTGATTCTAAAGAGAGTAATCCTCTAAGAATCATATCCTTAGAGATGATATCTTTTAAGAGTCTCAAGGTCATAAAGTAGGTATCCAATACCATCCTTTATTTTCCTAATGAAGTAGCACTCTCTAATGTTGGATTCCAGCTTATATGCATGGAACCTTATTCTAGTCTCTACTACATATATTCCTTGGAAACTAAGAGATAATTATGCCAAGATTCATCATCGATCAAATCATGTCACACATGATACAATTGTATCTCCTTAAAACTCTCTTGAGTTTAGGAATATTAGGAGGAGCGAGATAGGAATGATATTCATATCTCCATAAGGTATTCTTTGAATACATCTAATAGGCACTTTCTACTAAGTTAGATAAAATTCATTTCATCTTCCTTCAAACCTCGGTTCCAAACCAAAATTATGAAATCAAAGCTTTCTAAGGTGAACAGAAGAAATCTCACTAATAATTATCGAATGATATCACATATCATTAATATTTATCATGATATAGATGATCCACTTACATCAATATGTATGAGATCTTTAATACCTTGGCATCTTACACCATTCCTAGAGAAGGGCACATTTTACTATTTTACTTTAAATATAATAATCAAAAGTATGTAAGATTTGAGATTTTTGACATTCTAAAATTCATCTCTGACTAGTCTATTGATCTCATCAACAGACATATGTCCAAGGTTTGATGCCACATCATTGTCAAATGATCTTCATTCTCCTATTGATATTTTTAAGGATTAATTTTAGTATTAGAAATGTTAATGAGCCATTCATTAATTTTCTAATTTAGTAGAGTCCACTAGATTTTAGATTACAATCTGAAATATCTCCATCATAACTCTTTATGATAGGTCTATTACAGAATTCATGTTTATTTCTAGCATGTAGAAATAAACAATGAGTGTATTCTAATATCTAGGTCATAGAGACATTCTCTGAGACTAAGAGCTCTCCCACTGAAAATATGAAGTCTATTTATCAAATAGAGATTATTGCAACAATTGCATCTACATCCATGTGGATAACTATTGAACCTTGAGATCAATTTTCTCAAATTTTCTAAAACATAAGCAACAAATTGCAAGTGTTACTAGAAAAAATGAGATACAATTATTAGACTTCTGATCTTATCCAATAAGAAAGTCAATTTCAATGATTAAATATAGATTATTCATATGCACTATCCAAGTCCTTCTCTAAGGATCTAGATAGACTTGATAGTCATACTATCAACACATCAACTCATTGCAGTATTGGCATTCATCCAAGTCTTTGGATGTCATATGTGTGGAAACCATAGAAGTAGAGTCAACTCTTTGACTTTCCTTCAAACCTGGGTTCGAACCATGCTTCCACTGCACTCCTTTCAGCTCTAAACAACCACTACTTAAGACAAAGGATCTCTTATGTTGAATTCAAAAGATTTCAATATGAGAGTATTTGGACATTTATACATGCTTCATTCAATTCATAGAATATGAATATTATGAAGCATCATGAATGACTTGAGTACAGATATTAGAATGATGACATTCATCATATCTACATACATCTTAACTCTTAAAGACTTTGGTTTAGCTAGGTACTCAAACATTTTGAATACATCATCTCTTATAGAGCCACCCTTTTGCATAATGCAGTGAACCATGTCATTCATGATTAAATGTCAAGAGCACATATGTATCCAACAACATCTTCTTAAAATTTTATAAGGATTATTTGACAATTGCGATCATCATTGACATGTCACTTCCAAAATACATCCGATGAGAGATCAAGATTATAGAGACATACAAGCCCTAGGTTGTTGTCTTATTGTCTATTGAATTGTCATTCCTCATTATTATGAGGAAACTTGCACATTGCCACCACATACAATATGTGTCCAACTGTAAGTACAATATTTTGATCATGGATCCAATCCATGATATTTTCTCGGTTATTATTGAGTATAGTATTGAGTGGGTTTAATGGAGGATTATTTGAAATAAGAAATTTATGTAAATATATATAAATATATATACACGTTTTACTTTGATTTAGGAATTTTATATCAAATTTGTTTTGCCTTGTCAACATTGAAAGTTCATTCCCTTAATCACTTTCAATGTAAGAGATATACTTACCATTATATCTCAAGCAAGATATGGGATCTCCTTTCTTATCTTTGTCACATACCAATAATATTAGAACCTGGAACTCGGATAAAAAGAAGCGGGAACACATTTCGTCTTGGAAGTCCAACTTGCATCTCCTAATTCAGTTTTTAACACCCGAGCCCTCCACCCCTATGGTGACTTTGACCCATCATTAATTGAACAAATCGTCAACAAGACTACAACTCGCTATGCATAATCCAATATCGCCTCAATAATATGAGGACCTAATATTGGGGTCACTACGCATACGTCCTTACTCTTTCAATAAACGAAGAGCCTGATCCTAATGGATTGTATGCAAGAGCAGTCTCTTCGAACAGGCGTCACCAACATACAATATCGGGCGACGGAACCCTTCACCTTGACCGGAGATCATGGATGTCACTTGCGTGATCCTCCACCTCATATTCAAATTTCAACTAATTATCATGAATCATATTCATATAATTAATTATTCTAAGGGAAATATACATATATTCATAAAATAAGTGTTTTTAATTAGATATAATAGATTTTATCACATTAAATCAATTATAAATAAAATTCAATCAACAAACTTGATTGTAACTTGAATCTATGGTATTATCTCAATATACGTATTAATTCATATTTTAATAATCAGAAAATGCACCATGATTTCTCCAGCATTATCGAGTCCCTACCCGCTGCCATGGCCAGTACCGACGGGAGTGAGACAGACTACACATGGTGCAACTTTCTACCCCAATGCCCCCCGACTAGACACCATATCCACCTCAGGAAAGGATAATGCCAAATCGATCATTGTGTATTTGAGATGTTCATCGGTTCTTCAACCAAAATTATACCATATAGTAATAATCAAAACTATTTTGATTGTAAGGAAATTTGCTAGACAAATTCCCAAATCTATTCAAGTTGTTGATAGTGCATCAAGTAACCAATTGGTGATCTAGATCAAATCTAATCATTTATTGGTTGAGACAATGTTATTTAAGGGAACAATTATCATTCAAATATTTCACAAATATTATCCATAATTATTCAAGGAAATTAACCATTAATTTCACATGTTTCTTAAATGACTATAACAAGGTTCATGATTAGGATTGCAATTTTCAGCAGTGACCCTCACTTACTAAAATTATCATATCTCATTCATTTTAAATCCAAATTAAGCAAAATCAGTTTGTAAAGTTTGCTAACTTTATTTAGAACATAACCTACATGATAATACGCATTTCCAGGCGTTTTAAGACAGTAATTAACACCTTAATTACGTCATTATTCGACATCCCTGAAACAGTGGATATAGGTTCATTAAAATGATCATATCTTGAGTTATCCGATTCCAAATCATGCAAACTCAAATCCTACTATTTCCTTAATTAATTAGGAATATTATACAATTTAAAATTTCGTGTTTAAACATTTTTAAGAGGGCAGAAATTTTATTACAAATCAGGGCTGCGAAAATTGAAATGCGATAAAACTTTCATAATCCTTATGAAATCAAGTCTTCCTAGGCTTTTGGATCGCATCCAAAACCTATAACTTGGCTCTGATATCGCTTGAAGGATATGGGACGATCCTCAAGTGCATCACGGAAGGATGAGGAACCCATCGAATGTGATCGGGAGTGACTAGTCACACTAGTTGCTCGATGCAGCGGAATTTAAAATTTAATGTGATGAAACCACATGATTCTAGAACATTTCTCGGATCATTTCATCTAAACCACAATAGGTATAAGGTTTACCTCTTGAAGCATGGTAGCGATCAAGTCTCTAAACCAAGAGACCTCCACTCTCAAGTCTGATCCCACGGAGGAGATGCTTGCGAACTGGTTGATGAGACGCACCATTCTCGCAATCCATGTTGATGATCCAAACGACGAATCTTCTGATCACGTCAAACGAGATCCGGCTTCTTTTTCACGAGAGAGTTGCACCAAAGGAGACGGAGATCCATGAGTAAGTACTCCGGCAACATAATGAGGATGCTGCAGTAATGATGACTCTCTCAACGTCTCCATGGTCGACTGATAAGCGTCTAAAGATCGAGTTTCGCGGCTTTCACTTTTTTAAAGAAGAAGAAAGTGAATTGTCGGTTGTAGCAGAAAGCCGCAAAACAAAAATGGTTTTCGATTTTTAGACCTATCAAACAAATACGATTTTCTGTCAGAAAACCGTTCACTAATATTTAACCAGGCAAGTGTTCCTGGGTCGAACTCAAGGAGGCAGAATATATTCTCTAGATCTTCCTATTCGTAATTTTATTTTAATTCTTCTCTAAGTCAGAACGCTTTTTTAGTGATTTTTAATCTTGTTATTTTTATTTGATTTTATTTTTCAAATTTTTATTTAATATTCAAAAAGGATATTTTCCAAAAGATTTATTTATTATATAGTAGGTGGATAGAATATAGGTGATATTATATAGTAAGGGTGAACGAGATTCGAGCTGCGTACTCGAACTACACAAGAAAACAAAACAAAACGAAGCGGTTTTGAGAAAATCAAAACACGTCAAAAACTCATCAAAAACTCATCAAAAAGCCGCGAAAACATTATACTTGGTAGCTGGGGTAGTTGTGTAACTACCCTCCAAGAATCGTCGAAATCCGAGGTCACAAGAGCAAGATACAACCCCTACAGCCCAGGGGCATAAGCGTAAAAAAACTATTTAAAAAGGTTTGCAATCGGGTCCTTGAGGACTGTTCTGAAGAAAAAGTACAAGAAGTCTTACATTTAGGTCCCTGCGGAGGGACCTAAATGTAATTATTTAAAAACAAGGGGGCGGATTGCAATTCTGGAAGTCCGCTGGGCTTATGAAGCAATTTTCCCACCGTTTCAATTTTGACGGCCAAGATTAGAACGTGCGGATGCAGATCGGACGCTCCACGTGATGCCACGTGTCGACAGCCTGTGCTCCCTCTGTTCTTGCAGTTGTTGAGCGGCTGACAGACTCGCCTTCTTCCCCGAATTACTGCCGCCGTCCTCCAACGAATCTGGCGCTCCGGCGGGGCCAGAGGGGTGGCTCCTCCACCCCTCGAGCTCGCCCGCGGTAGAGATGGCGGTGGCGGCGCTCTGAGATGCTGTGGCGTCGCGTCAAAGAAGATGGTCTCGACCACCTGGGGTTGTTGCAGTCCGGACGAAGCTCTTTTGAAGACGATTTTCGATGAAGATCGACAGCTCCTGAAACGAACTACTGCTTCGCGACGACGATGGATCTGCAAGCAAGATATGTATGTGCTCGATTCATGTTGAATCGGCCAAAGGATCACAAATCACGAGCTCCAAAGTCTAAGGAAAATTCATATAATTCCAGCCAAACAACCAAGATGCGAGGAAGAAGATTATTGGGTGATTTATTTGAATCGAGTTTGAACACGAATCGAGATGGGTTTTGAACTTGTGTGAAAGCTAAGTGATTAGGCTATCTAAAGATGCGATTAGCCACGCTAATCGTGGCTCAGAGATCGAGAAATAAAATCGCAAAAATGTGAAGGAATTGACCTGGGGACTGGAGGTGTATGACATCCTGATAGTAGCTCGACGAGCGGTCTTCTCGGAGCTGCACGTAGCACGAGGCGGCGATTCAAGGCGGTGCAGCTGCCTTGGAACCTTCCCCGACGATCCTTCTTCCCCGCGAGCTCCTTCCTTGGCACTGTCACCGCTCGAGTTGGTTGGAACGAGGCTTGGAAGTTAGGTAGTCGGTACAACCTGGAGCTGGAGCTTTGAAGGTTGGAAAGTTAATGGTGGTTGGCGAACTTGGGGCCCTTATATAGGGAGCTTGCTTGGGCTCCAAGGTTAGATCAGTGGCTGGCGGTGAAGAGGGTAGTTAGGAGGGTAGATCTGAGGGTTTAGGTTGGTCGGAGAGGTTAAGGGTTGAGCGGGAAAAATGAAGGAAGTTGGCCGGTTGGCGCAACTTCTTTTTGAAGAAGAAGACTCCAGGTGCTGACACGTGTCAGCACCTGGTTCGCCCAGATCTGATAAATACTTATAAATCAAATATAAAATAGCTAATTACATTATTTCAAATAGGTATAAATACAAGAAAGTTAAATAAATTTATTTTCTAAATTATGGTATAATTACTTTTAATAAATAATACATATTATTTAAAATATAAATATTTTATTAATAAATATGTATTTATAAATAGGTTTTGAATTTTATATTTAATAAATAATTAAGTAAAAATTAATTTTATATTTTCTTAATTATTAGGGTATTAAATAAGGCTTGTACAAATTTTTATGGATTTTTATGAATTAATTTACATATTTTAATAAATAGAGTAAGTTGCTATATAGGGCAATTTTACCTATATTTTGGGGTGTTTGATTTTATAAAAATAATAAATAGTCTCCAAAAATTATGAAATAATTTATGGTGAAACTACAAGATCATGAAATAATTTAAAAATTATAAAATTAATAAAATAATAAATAATGTGTGTTACATAAAATAAATAGCCCAGAAACCCCTTTGTCTTTTGGTCCCAAAACCGACTTTTTGCAAACGGACTCCGAATTCAATGAAACCATCTTTATTAATTAGATAATATTATTTTATGAACTTTAAAGGTGAGTAGAGTGAAATTGGAGTTCGTATGAGGAAGTTATGATGTTCGGAAGTTGAGATTTTGACAATTTGTAAGCTGGATTTCTTGGCATATTTACAAGGTAGTATTTATAACTTATTTTTATATTTTTATTTACATTTTTATGAATAATTAGGAGAAAGATTTGGTGAAG
Source organism: Ottelia alismoides (assembly GCA_037367405.1). Lineage (NCBI taxonomy): Eukaryota > Viridiplantae > Streptophyta > Magnoliopsida > Alismatales > Hydrocharitaceae > Ottelia > Ottelia alismoides. The sequence continues at coordinate 427,736 of JAZKJV010005737.1, forward strand.
AATATGTTAAGATAAAATAATTAAAATTCTTTGAAGTTTTGTATTTATTTTATAAATAGTGAAAGGTATATATACATGTGATAGATTATTTTTATTTGGTTTTCTTTCCTTATCTCCCCCTACTTATTGGTTTGTCGACCAATCCATGCTGACTTGGTCTCGGGGGTTAGGCTATAAATATATCTTACAGCTATATTTATAGTTTAAGTCATATTGCATATATATACATATATTCCATATGCCTTTGTCTTTCTTTTCTGATTCTTTATTTATTTACATGAGTTTAATGGTTAAAAGTGAATATTTAAACATGAATGGAGTTTTGTTAAAGTATGAGAATTAGTGAGTATTTACATGTATTTGTTAAGGGTTTTAAGACAAAATGCGACAAAAAGTTAATGAATCATGGATTCATCAACCCCCTATACTTAAACTTTGCTAGTCCCTTAGCAAACACTTATTTTGAAAAAGTAAGTGAAAAAGAAAGAAAGTTAGAATGAATTTGTTTTCCTAAACCAATTCATGAGAACAGACAAAGGACAGAGCTCGATCGGGCCTGAAACAAGCATTTTGTCGGAACCTTAACTAGGATTAGGATTTTATCCTCAACGGTCTTCAAGTTCCATAATCCTTACTCAAGATCGCTTCATCGGCTAGATCAGACTCACTTATTCATATCGCAAACTCTATCATCCTTGAAGTCAACTTGTACAGTGTGTGAATTGATTTAGCTCTTCCTGCTTAGAGAACCGAAGAAACCGTCAATCCCGGCTATACACTCCTATGGCTTCCTCATCCCGCTACTCTTTCCTCGGGGAGGGAGGTATTCCCTTCTGAGTTTAGTTCTGCTATGTCCACAATCAAATATAGGGAGAAGTTAGAAGAATGAGAAAAGAAGTGGAGTGCGACCAGTGTAGACGCATCTCCTTGTGAAGCCCAACCGGTGTAGCTGAGTCTCCACTAAGATGTGCAGGCATATTTGGTTGAAGCTTTGACCAGTTTGGTCTTATTTGGTGGCTTCTGCTTTGCTTTGACTTTGTAATTTGCTTGCACTGCATTCATCTTTTGTGCCTCGACGGTTATAGAATCTTTTTAATCCGTCCATTTTTTGAGGTCTTAGAAAAATTGTGTCAGCAGATCCTTCCCTCATCCGAAGCAACTATCGCAACCCCAATCTCTCCCGTCTTTAGACGTCAATGCCACAAAGATAAGGATAGAAACGCACTACCAAGGTGTACTACCCTTTGGAACTTCATGCAAGTTGAGCTAAGTGCAGAGTGCATGTGTTCAAGGTTGGTTCACTGGTGAAGAGTTGTACGGATGACTCCAAATGGTCTACTTAAGCTCAGATGACTTGATTTCCCGAATATGGTCTTACGGAACCCAAAGATTTTAAGTCACCAGACCTGAAGAGTCTAAATTCCAGTTCCTAATCAGGCTCCTTACAATGAGAGTTAAAAGCCGTAATCAAGCTCCATCCTTCAGACTAGACTCAGTCTTTAGTTCCGGAAATCAAACTTATTCTGAAAAATGCGAATGCAAATGCAACCATGTTTTTGTGAAGTCTATTTTCTGAATTTTACTCATTTTTATGGATTTTATGGATTTTGTAATTTTTACAAATTTTAGGACTTTGTATTTTTTATGGACTTTTTTATGATTTTTATAAACAAGGTTTTATTTACAACTTTTACAAGATAGACTTTATTTAAGTTAAGTGTCTAAATGTATTTTACAAATTTTATCTACAAAGTGTTTTACAAGGGTTGAATGATTTTTATACATGTTTTATTAAATAAGATGTTAAATAAGTATTATACAGATTTTAAGTACAAATTTTAGTTACAAATTTTAATTACAAGTTTTAAGCATATTTTACTTTTTTACCAGGATTTTATAAATAAGAGAATGGATTCTAAATTAACCCATACCCACTTTTTATGGATTTTATAGATATAGAAAATACATAAAAGTACGAGTTATGGCCAAAAGTATATATACAATATATACGCACCCCCCTATACTTAGCTTGAGCTATGTCCTCATAGCGTCAAAAGAGAAAAAGGAGGACATAACTCGTGCTAAGTAAAAGTGGGTGAAAAAGGGATATTGATGACAAGTCAGTCAACCCCCTATACTTACGATCAGGTCATCGTAAGTATTACAGGGGAGCAAAAACGGGATGACTGAATGAAAAGGATAAATAACGAAAATTTAAAAGGAAAGAATACGAAATCATCGAAATCACTCGGTCCCCCCTATACTTAGGATAAGGCATCCTAAGTATAGAAAAGAATGTAGCCAAAAATTGGGGATCAGTGATTCGTGAAAAAGAATGGCTATACAAAAGAATTAGTACAAAAATAAAACGTAAATCAACGGGCAATCTGTCCCCCCTATACTTATGATCTGGTATCCTAAGCATAGAAGACGAGCAAAAACGGGGACGATTGTGGTCTACGAAGAATATACAAGCATTGTGAATCTCCGGAATGGCTCAAAAGGATTTGTACAGGAAGGAGTAAAAGAATGATCATGATTCCTGTACAAAATAGATCACTTCAGTACGGGCCAGATGATCAGTAGTCTCTACGAAGTGCTTCAGCATCTGCCTATTGACCACGAACGGTTATCTGATTACTTCAACCAGGATCATACTGAATTTTCTGCTTCTTGTGTGCGTATTGATCGCTGGCTACAAAAGTAGAGCCTCCTTTGTAATTGAACTCTGTAGACGGCATAGCTCTCTTTTCTGAAATATACGTCTCTGGGGTCGGACTACAGAAGGTGTCTATATGTGTCAGCATTACACCATCCGACACTTTATGCTGAATGGACTGTATAATCTATGCAATGTATTCGATGGACTCTTGTGCTGTAATCTGTGTTCTTTCAATCTGCGGCACAGAGATATCTACTGCAGGTGATTGCTCATCTGAATCTGATATGAAATCTGTCTCTGTATATGAACAATCATCTGAAAAACTAGGTACCAAGTGATCTACCCTATCCTCGTGTAGGATATCGTGGGTATCAAAATAAACACTCTCAAGATCAGGAGACTGTGTCTCATCTATGTTCTGGCAATCTTCCGTAAGACTGATGTCCTCTGAAGTGAATGACAATACTGATCTAGGACTGCTACATTCTCTCTTCATCTCAATGTGTATCTCTCCGTTGTCTGTGCGGAATGATACTCTCCCAGCATCATAATCGAAGAGTACTCTCGTTGTCTGCAAAAAGGGCCTCCCGAGAATGATTGGAGCAAGGTGTAACTGTATAGGGTATGTCATGTCTAGTACATTAAAGTCCACTAGAAACTGCAAGCCCTTAACGGTTACAATAATGTTCCTCAGCACACCTCTAGGTCTCTTCACAGATCGATCTGCAAACTGAAGTATCGCTCGTGATTTGTAGAGAGGACCTAGCTTGAGCTTATCAAGCAAAGAGGATGGAAGAAAATTGATCGAGGAACCATTATCTAAGAGAGTACGATGGAATGTAGTGTCTTCAATCTGACAGTTGACATAGTGAGCTCCCAAATCTTTCTTCTTCTTTGGTACCTTGTTTCGAATTGCACACGAAGTTGCCTTGGTCAATATATGCTTCTCAACTCGTGATCTCTTTTTCCTACGAGTGGTACATTTGTTCCTTAAATGATTCTTGAGCGTAGGAAAAAGATCCAAGGCATCGTGCAGCGGAATCTTCAGAAAAATGTGATCTTTCAGTAAACGTTCGGTTTCTGGAGTAACAACATTCTTTATGTTCTTTTTCTTTCCTCTTCCAAACAAAGCATCGGAAAAAGGAACAATTTCAGGGGTTAGAAAGTCAGAGCTTTTATTCAAAGTGGAATCATCTTGTACATCGAGAGTTCCAGAATTATTTACAAAACTCTCTAAGATAGGAGAAGAAATGTTTTTGTCCGTGACCTCTGCCTGATCTGGCGTGATATCATCATCTGAGTCGTCAGTATCCATATCTAAACTGTTGGCATTACTCCCGTCTCTTGATTCTACATCCTCATCCACTTGCGGTTTCTCCTCCTCGGCATTAGGATCATGCTCATGCTCCTCTGGTACCCTCTCCTCGTCTCCAGTAGGTGTTGGGGGTGATCTACCGCTCCTGAGACGAATGAAGTTAGACAAAAATTCAGGAAACGAGATCTTACCTGTAGGATCTACCTGATCTGGATGCCTCCTCTTGTTGTTCGGATTCATTTGAGACTGGGCTGGAAGAGTGGTCTTCGACACGGTTAACTCGTCCAGACGACGGTTAACCTGCTCCATCTCTGTCTTGTGCGCGATCTGGAGCGTACTGAGCATATCTATGATCTAGTTGAGCGCCTGGGCTTGTGAAGACATCTCTGGTTCAGTGTGGTGGCCCTGGCTTGCTCCTCTCTCCTGCCTTGGCGTGAAGTGCTGAGAGGTGGAAGGCTGGGAATAGCGCTCCGGTGTGGAAGAAGACTGTTGTGGCTGCTGAAAAGGATAATTCGGTGCGAACTGGGAAGGGTGTTGATAAGAAGGTTGCGGTCTCTGATGGTAAACGTTCGGATGAGACTGTTGCGACGTGAAGCTCTGGCGGTGCTGGAATTGCGGACGTCCATGCTTTGGATGACCGTATGGCTGCTGCTGCTGATGATTCGGTATACTCGACTGCTGCATCGGCGTATACCAAATCCCGTTGATCTCGAAAGTGGCTTGCGGCTCCACCTCCATCTCTGCAGTACTGATGATCTGGCCGGAATTTGCATGAGACTGATCCTCATGCCAATCGATCTGCGGAATCTCGGGCTCACTCTGAACGTAGTGTATCTGACGGGTGGGTGGAGCGGCTGCGATCCTCCGTGCTGGCTGTGAAGAAGTCTGGCTCTGCTGGTACTGGAGCTGAAGATTAGAGACCTTCTTCGAAAGATCACTCAGCTGCTGAGGTAGAGATGAGAGTTTCTCCAACTCTCGCAGCGGCTGTAGGTCCTGGACCAGCTTGTGAATCACGTCCACCAACGTCAACTTCTCGCTAATAAAGCCCATGTTGGTGTTGGATTCAGAATCTGATATATTTGCCACCTTGTGATGCTCTCGGTGATGTGGTGGCTGCGGGGCTTTCTGAAATGCCCGAGTAGAGTCTACAACTCTCGAGTTCTCGGCCATCCCTTCGAAGATGGCCCAGACTTACTCGGCATCCTTGTTTAAGTAACTGCCGCCACATGCTGCACTCACGAGCCCCTGAACTTCCGGCTGGAGTCCTCCGAAATAATTTTGCACTAGCACCTTCATTGGTATCTCATGATGCGGACATCTCTCCGTCAGGTCTTTGAATCGATCCCATGCCTCATGGAATGATTCGTTCGGCAATTGCGTAAAGTTGGAGATCTGACTCCTCATCATGTTCGTCCTTCCTAGAGGAAAATATTTGCGCAGGAAGGTGGACTTCATGTCGTCCCACGAGGAGATTTCTCTTCCCAGATGGCTCAGCCAATAAAGGGCCTTATCAGCTAAGGCAAAAGGGAAGGCTTTGAGGCGCACGGCTTCCTGCGTTACTCCTGGATAGCAAGCCGTTCCGCAGATCATCTCAAACTGCTGCAAAAATGTGAACGGCTCCTCTGCGGCATTCCCATAGTACTTGGGAAGCAAAGAGATGAAGGACGGTCGGAGTTCGTATGTCCCTTGATTCGGCGGTAGCCGAATCTAGTGGTGGAGCGTTCGAGCGCCCGGGTCATACTCGTCCCATAAAGTAGCGGGAACCGCAGGCGGTAACTCGTTCCCGGCCCCTGCTCTCAGTGCGGCTAACTCAACCTGCAGTTCGGTCTGAACTCTATACTGTTCTCGAATCTGTAGATTCATCTGCTGTAATCTATCGAGAATACCTGTCGTGACATCTCCGTTCAGCTCTGCTCTTCCCTCCTGATGATCCTCAGCTGGTGGCCTCTCGTCTGCTGCTGATGCTTTCCCACGAGCCATCTGATCGTCTGTAAAATAGAAATTCTCGTAAGAACTCATCGAGAAATATTCAGGAGATCTGGATGATGTATTGAGGCGAGGGTCTGCCTCAATGATCTGGCCAGGAGGCGAGGGAGTCTGGGTCTAACTCGCCTCGAGATCGGATGGGACCAGCTCGGGAAGAGGGTTATACCGAGCTTGTGAAGACATACGTTCGATGGTGGACGGTCGAAAGCTCACAGAGTCTGAGCCGAAAAGCCGTCGAGACGTCATCTTCTGTGTCAAGAGGAGATCGGGAGAGCACGTGTACGATTCAAATGAAGAAGGAATACGAAAGTCGCAGAAACTCACGCCCCACAAACAAACACAAAGCAAACCCTGTTTTCACCAACTCAACCTTGATGAAGACCGTAAGAGTTCGGCCTTTTTATCTTTTCAGTTTTAGGGTTGTGTTTAGCAATCGTTGCAGTTACGCGGGCTGAGCAAGTCAATAGGTGCCCGATAGTTTCTCCAAGACACTGGCCCGAATCCTTACGCGAGACCACTCGCACTCAGCCAGTATGGGAGTAAGTACGGACCGTTTCCGGCTACCCGTGTTACTTGAGGACGGAGCCTTGCGCAGTGTCCTCTAAACCTCCCACTCTGCTAAGTAAACCCGGACTGTTTCCGGCTACCCGAGCTTACCCACTGTGGAACAGTGATCAGGTGGATGGACCCAGTAGTATCCCGCAAGAAATACGGGGTTTTGTCTCTATCCTTCAGTGTCGGCTCTCGAGCTCGCGCACTCTGAGAATTGTGCGGGGGTTACTCTCCCCAAATCAATTGAATCGATTTACGGTTTTTGATCAGATATTTTTAAGCAGTCCCAATTTTAGTTTTGCAATTTTTATGCTATTTTCAAACAACGTCTATTTTTGTCTTTTTGTTAAAAACCCTAGAGCAAGCACCTAGGTTGCAAGTCCTAAAACTAGCTACGCGGCACAAGTAGATAGAGAAAAATCCTAAACAATCATCTAGAAAACCGCGGAAAACCGATAAGCGATGAAAAAGCCGCGGTGGGTGCCCTGATTCACCGGATACATGGTATCCGATGAATCAAGCCCCTAAAAAAATGAATGTTTTATTACTAAGTACAACTCTCTCCCTTTCTCTCTCTTTTACAAATAAAAGGATACTAAGTCTTTGCTCCTCTGCAGTCGACTCGTGAAGAAGAAGTCGACCTCTGCCCTTTTAACTGACTCGGCTTCCGAAGTAGCCGGTTGATCCTGCATGCCCTGCAAAGATGATTAGCACAAAAGAATTGATCGAGAAAGCCGAGAAAGCTATAAAGAAACCAAAAAGAAACTCAGAAAATAAAGCACGAAAAAGCCGTACGAAAAACCGTACGAGAAACAAAACAAAGAGAAGAGAAAGAATAAAATCACGAAAAACAAAAAAAATCTAAGGAATCTAACGCCTCCTCGGCAACGGCGCCATTTTGATGAGCGTCTAAAGATCGAGTTTCGCAGCTCTCACTTTTTTAAAGAAGAAAAGGAATTGATGTCGGTTGTAGCAGAAAGCCGCGAAACAAAAAAGGTTTTCGATTTTTAGACCTATCAAACAAATACGGATTTCTGTCGGAAAACCGTTCACTAATATTTAACCAGGCAAGTGTTCCTGGGTCGTACTCAAGGAGGCATAATATATTCCCTAGATTTCTCTTCTCGTAATTTTATTTTAACTCTTCTCTAAGTCAGAACTCTTTTTTAATGATTTTTAATCTTGTTATTTTTACTTGATTTTATTTTTCAAATTTTTATTTAATTTTCAAAAAGGATATTTTCCAAAAGATTTATTTATTATATAGTAGGTGGATAGAATATAGGTGATATTATATAGTAAGGGTGAACGAGGTTCGAGCCGCGTACTCGAACTACACAAGAAAACAAAACAAAACGAAGCGGTTTTGAGAAAATCAAAACACGTCAAAAACTCGTCAAAAAGCCGCGAAAACTTTATACTAGGTAGCTGGGGTAGTTGTGTAACTACCCTCCAAAAATCGTCGAAATCCGAGGTCACAAGAGCAAGATACAGCCCCTACAGCCCAAAGGCATAAGCGTAAAAAAACTATTTAAAAAGGTTTGCAATCGGGTCCTTGAGGACTGTTCTGAAGAAAAAGTACAAGAAGTCTTACATTTAGGTCCCTGTGGAGGGACCTAAATGTAATTATTTAAAAACTAGGGGGCGGATTTCAATTCTGGAAGTCCGCTGGGCTTATGAAGCAATTTTCCCACCGTTTCAATTTTGACGGCCAAGATTAGAACGTGCGGATGCAGATCGGACGCTCCTCGCGATGCCACGTGTCGACAGCCTGTGCTCCCTCTGTTCTTGGAGTTGTTGAGCGGCTGACGGACTGGCCTTCTTCCCCGAATTACTACCGCTGTCCTCCAACGAATCTGGCGCTCCGGCGGGGCCAGAGGGGTGGCTCCTCCACCCCTCGAGCTCGCCCGCGGTAGAGATGGCGGTGGCGGCGCTCCGAGATGCTGTGGCGTCGCGTCAAAGATGATGGTCTCGACCACCTGGGGTTGTTGCAATCCGGACGAAGCTCTTTTGAAGACGATTTTCGATGAAGATCGATAGCTCCTGAAACGAACTACTGCTTCGCGACGACGATGGATCTGCAAGCAAGATATGTATGTGCTCGATTCATGTTGAATCGGCCAAAGGATCACAAATCACGAGCTCCAAAGTATAAGGAAAAATCATATAATTCCAGCCAAACAACCAAGATGCGAGGAAGAAGACGATTGGGTGATTGATTTGAATCGAGTTTGAACACGAATCAAGATGGGTTTTGAACTTGCGTGAAAGCTAAGTGATTAGGCTATCTAAAGATGCGATTAGCCACGCTAATCGTGGCTCGGAGATCGAGAAATAAAATCGCAAAAATGTGAAGGAATTGACCTGGGGACTGGAGGTGTATGACCTCCTGATAGTAGCTCGACGAGCGGTCTTCTCGGAGCTGCACGCAGCACGAGGCAGCGATTCAAGGCGGCGCAGCTGCCTTGGAACCTTCCCCGACGATCCTTCTTCCCCGCGAGCTCCTTACTTGGCGCTGTCACCGCTCGAGTTGGTTGGAACGAGGCTTGGAAGTTAGGTAGACGGTACAACCTGGAGCTGGAGCTTTGAAGGTTGGAAAGTTAATGGTGGTTGGCGAACTTGGGGCCCTTATATAGGGAGCTTGCTTGGGCTCCAAGGTTAGATCAATGGTTGGCGGTGAAGAGGGTAGTTAGGAGGGTAGATCTGAGGGTTTTGGTTGGTCGGAGAGGTTAAGGGTTGAGCGGGAAAAATGAAGGAAGTTGGCCAGTTGGCGCAACTTCTTCTTGAAGAAGAAGACTCCAGGTGCTGACATGTGTCAGCACCTGGTTCGTCCAGATCTGATAAATACTTATAAATTAGATATAAAATAGATAATTACATTATTTCAAATAGGTATAAATACAAGAAAGTTAAATAAATTTATTTTCTAAATTATGGTATAATTACTTTTAATAAATAATACATATTATTTAAAATATAAATATTTTATTAATAAATATGTATTTATAAATAGGTTTTGAATTTTAAATTTAATAAATAATTAAGTAAAAATTAATTTTATATTTTCTTAATTATTAGGGTATTAAATAAGTCTTGTACGAATTTTTATGGATTTTTATGAATTAATTTACATATTTTAATAAATAGAGTAAGTTGCTATATAGGTCAATTATACCTATATTTTGGGGTGTTTGATTTTATAAAAATAATAAATAGTCTCCAAAAATTATGAAATAATTTATGGTGAAACTACAAGATCATGAAAGAATTTAAAAATTATAAAATTAAGAAAATAATAAATAATGTGTGTTACATAAAATAAACAGCCTAGAAACCCCTTTGTCTTTTGGTCCCAAAACTGACTTTTTCCAAACGGACTCCGAATTCAATGAAACCATCTTTATTAATTAGATAATATTATTTTATGAACTTTAAAGGTGAGTAGAGTGAAATTGGAGTTCGTATGAGGAAGTTATGATGTTCGGAAGTTGAGATTTTCACAATTTGTAAGCTGGATATCTTGGCATATTTACAGGGTAGTATTTTTAACTTATTTTTATATTTTTATTTACATTTTTATGAATAATTAGGAGAAAGATTTGGTGAAGAATATGTTAAGATAAAATAATTAAAATTCTTTGAAGTTTTGTATTTATTTTATAAATAGTGAGAGGTATATATACATGTGATAGATTATTTTTATTTGGTTTTCTTTCCTTATCTCCCCCTACTTATTGGTTTGTTGACCAATCTATGCTGACTTGGTCTCGGGGGTTAGGCTATAAATATATCTTACAGCTATATTTATAGTTTAAGTCATATTGCATATATATACATATATTCCATATGCCTTTGTCTTTCTTTTCTGATTCTTTATTTATTTACATGAGTTTAATGGTTAAAAGTGAATATTTACACATGAATGGAGTTTTGTTAAAGTATGAGAATTAGTGAGTATTTACATGTATTTGTTAAGGGTTTTAAGACAAAATGCGACAGAAAAGTTAATGAATCATGGATTCATCATGGACGGTCATAATGAAAGAGAGAGACACATGACATGTAGAGAGAGAGAAGGAGAGAGCATATGTTGTTGCAGTAAACATGTGACGAGTCCGAAAATGCCGAGTTAAAAGAGTGTTTTTAATCTTCGAGTGTGAAAATAAATATGTGTTCGTTGTAGGCGGCGATCGGAAACAATAAAGAAAATAACCACAAATAATTATTCAATTTCAATCTCGTGGTTTTATGTTTATTTTACTTGGGCAAGTCCCAAGGTCGATCACAAGGAGGCAAAGGAACAACCTAGAGATATGTCTATCCAATTTCGTGTTCAGTTTTCAAGGCGGTCTTTTTATGGAATTTTCAATGCAATAAAGGGATGCACGATGCAAATTCGGCCTATTTTAGGGACTAAAATGTAAAATTCGATCAAACAATGTTCGAAAAATACGAAACATGGCCACTATGTAAATGATGATGAAGTGAATGCACTGTAATTTTTTTGGAATTTTTAGATGCAATATGAATTTTTTTATGAATTTTTAAATGCAAACGAAATGATTTTCAATATTTAATTATAATGAATAATAAACCTAGTTATTTTCAAGAGATAAAATTACCTAAGATCTATCACTAGGTGATGGATCTCAGAAAAATTCTAAACCTCGAAAATGCGGGGTTTAATACCTATTAAAAATTAAATACTGAAATGTGCAAAGTGATTTTTACAGGGCAAAAGATGTATGTAAAATGCAAATCTTTTTGGGCACAATGTTAAACACAAGAAACTCTACAGTGTATCATTTTTCGAGGATTTTTAGAGCACCAGTTAATCAATTATGAATTTCAGAGCACAAAGTGGGCAAAGTATGCTAATTTCCACCAAACAATTGATAATTAATTAACCACTAATCACAAAAACACCCACAATAAGTACATATGTAGGGAATTAAGTGAGGAACATCATGCAATTTTTAACAAATAAAATAATGTAGAGAAGAGGTTTAAAGTAGATGGGAAACACGAGGGTCTTTCTACAATAATATAAAGTGAATAAAATGCAAAGGAGGACTGAACTGTAAATACCAAAAAGATAAGAGGGCTCTTCCGCAAATTTCCCAGCAGGTCACGTGCACCGCACGTGACCCCTGAGGTAGTTGGGCTGAAGCGCAAATGAAAGTCCTCCTAGGGCCTTCTCGTAAATGACCCAAGGTCACGTGCAAAGCACGTGACCTGGGTGACGTGCGACTGACGTCCCCCACGCATACGCCTTGCGCGTGCTGGGGTCTCGGGCTGCGTACCCGGTGGCGCGGCGAAGAGAGCGAGAGGCAAGGCATCGAGCACTTCGCCGATGGCGTAGGGGCGGGGTTCTGGTAGCGAGAGCGACAGAGCGGGGCTCCAGTGGCGATGACGTTGACGAGGCGGAGGCGTTGTTCTCTTGTGGCGGAGGTCCAGCGAGTGATCTCGAGGAAGATGGGGACGAAGTGGTCGAGGTCGGTGCATGCGAAGTTGATGAAGACCAACTGTGGATGAGCGTTGTCGTTGGAGTTGCAAAAGTCGTCATAGGTGCTGAGGACGGAGGCGTCGGTTGTCGGCGAAGGAGCAACAGAGTTGTCGAAGATGGTTGGCATTGTGTGTTGTCGATGAAGGACGGAGTTGAAGATACGTGGCTCGACGAAGCTCAAAGGAGCCGGAGTTGAGGCAGGTTGTCGGGGAAGACGCTTCTGCGATGAGGGCGTTTAACGCGTCGGATCTCGCCGACGTTGGAGACCTTGCTGGGCTGTCACCACCAGCAAGGTTGTGACGATGATGAGTATCAGTGTATGCCAAGGTCGGGGGTGGCGATGCCCTTTATATAGGAAAGAGAGAAGGGGGTCGGCGATTTGGTTGGCGGGGTTAGCGGGGCGGCGTTGGTTGGTCGTCGTGGGGATAACGGAGGAATGCGGTTGGCGGCTGATGCGAAGGTTATGAGAGTCGCGGCGGCGGTTGCGAGATTTGCGGGGGAGACGCGGTCAAGACGGCGGTCGGAGAAGATTACCAGCAGCTGTTCGATCGCCGAGATCGGACGGCCGCAAATGAGTCACGTGGCAGGGTCAAGGGGGAGGCGTGGCACGTGCGGAGCACGTGCCTGGGAGGCACGTGTGACGCACGTGCGGGCGCTTTTAATTTTTTATTATTTTTTTTATAAAAGCGAAATTAAAAAGGCCAAAAATCATTGACACGTGGCGTCCTCTGGGGCTGCCACGTGTCAACACCAGAAAAAATGAAAAATAAAAGATTTGTAAAATCAAAAAGAAATATCAAATGACCTCAAATCAATAATATTCCTTCACAAAAAATGCTCGTCTCGAATATATCTACAACTTTCATGAAGACATCAAAGCCAAAATCGGTCAAATGTAAAAAGTTAATTTTTGGGGTATCCCATGTACATAGAATACCTTGATTTTTGGATTTTCTAATTTTTTTGTCATTTTTAAACAAGATAAAAATCGGAAAAATATAGAGAAATCAAAGATGAATAAAAGACACCTAAATATATTTTTTTTGGATTTTTTATAAATTAAGAAAATATATACATAAAATATAGGTCAAAAAATGCTAAAATATCCAATGTACAAAAGAGGCCCAAAACCCAACTTTCACATATGAGCTCCGATTCACTTGACTTTGTCTTGTTTTGAAGGTAATTGAATGTGCATTAGTTCAAAAGTGAGTATGATCAAATCGGACACTGGATGGGGAAGATATAAGGCTTTTAGTCCGAAAATCCTTAAACTAGTGTTTGGGTTTTTGGTCCACTTAACAGGGTTAGTGATTTTTTGTATTTTTCATTTATTCTTGTTAGTGATATGTACACAGTGGAGGTGGTTTTGGGTTATGCGGTGTTAGCATGGAGGAGTTAAAAATAGGGGAAGTTAGGCTATTTATAGGTCAACTTTGGCTTCGATTTTTGGCTTCTTATTTTGTGCAGAAATTAATGCTAAAATGCAATTCTTATGAAATCATGCATGAATGCTAATTATGCAGAATAAATGCAGAAATGCTGTTGATTTTGAGGGATCTGAGCTTAATCAATGAGATTTAGAGTGGTGAATCCGAGATTCATCATCCCCCTATACTTAAACCATGCCCGTCCCTGAGCATCAAGAAGAAATGCCATGAAGTGAAATGAGACTGGGTTCCATACCAAGACCATGAGCTGAAGGTGAAAATGAGACTAGACTCGACTTTTGGATTAATAGTGTGTCGAAACTTCTGTGAGACTTAGAATTTTAAAATCAACAGCCCTCAAGTTCTACACATCATTGTCACAGTTTCGGCTCAGAAGTCATCTTAGATCGATCCTCTTCCCAAAGTATACCCTATGAATATTTAATAACCGACTCATGTGTGTGAAGGGTTTTAGCTCTTCCCATTCAGAATGCCAGACTACCATGCTCCTCTCCTCTCTAGTAACTCGTCCTCGGGGAGTCAGGTATTTCCTACTAAGGTCTGTCATGTTGTGTTCACAATCGAATGAGGGAGAAGATATAAGAAGGGGAAAAGAACTGGAGGGTCGCTAGTGTAGTCACCTCTCCTTGTGAAGATGTCCAGTGTAGCCGAGTCTCCACCAAGATCTGCAGGTTCTTGAAGCTTGGACCTTTTTGGTCGGGTTTTTATTTGGTAGTTGCTTCTTTGTATTTGGAATTTTTGGTGGTTCTGCTTGAATCTTGTTGTGCCCCTACGGATATAGAATCTTTTTGTGCCGTACATTTTTTAAGGTCTTAGAAAAAATTGTGCCCAGCCGTCCATCCCTTTTCTGAAGCTTTATTTCAACCCATACTCTAGTCCTTAGATTTCCACGCTACCAGAAAAGAGACTCACACAGTCTTCCAACATCCCGTCTGGGTTGAGATAAGTGCATAGTGCGAGAGTACAAATTAGTTCCATATTCCAGAGTTATACCCAGAATGAAGAGACCAGGTTAGACACTAAGAGTCAAACGATGTACATTATCATGTGGAACTTAAGGAATTAAGTCAAAAAGACGTGAAGATATTAAAATACTATTTCTCGGTGTAGTTCCTCTGAAAATAAGGTGGATTAAGGTCAAGTCCAGACCACTCTCAGTTTCTACTCATAACTCGGTTCAGAACCCAATGACTTTTCACACATGCACATGCATGTGATGTTGGATGAAGTGCCGGTGTGTGAAATGCAGACACATTATTTTATGCAAGGGATATTTTTTTATGCAGAAAATTGAATAAGAAGCCTTCTTTTTTTCTTTCTTTTTTTTTAAGAAATTTTCGGCACCGTTAGTGTTAGTACAAAAACCTTTTTTTCGTGTGCTTGTTTGTTGTTTTGTTTTGTTTTGTTTTTCAAGTTAGTACCCACCCCGTAAATACATATAGACTTACGCGAATGTACGAGATATGGGTAAAATATATACAAAGTATATATACAGACCCCCCTATACTTAGCGAGTGCTGTGTCCTCAGAGCATAAGAAGCGGAAGACATAGCTCGGGCTAAGCGTAAGGGAGTGGAAAAAAATGAAGAGAAAAGCGGTCAGGAAATGAGGAGAGTATATACAAATGGGTGTTGGTTCCCCCTATACTTAGGCTCTGGTCAGCCTAAGTATGGAAGAATGGTGGAAATGGAGCGATCGAGAGTTAGGAGAGGAATGATATATACAGGTGGCATCGGTCCCCCACTATACTTAGGCCTTGGCCTAAGTAGAGGAAGAAGCTGCACAAGGGGACCGATGTGGTCAGGAGGGAGGGTGGGTAGCTGATGATTAAGGTGGTTTTCGGCTGATCTTCTTGTGAGCATGTGGTGGGGGATCGTAATGATGAGACGGAGATGAAGCATATGATTCTCGGCTATGATCAATTTCATCCTCAGAAAAATCATGATGGATAATAGATGAAGTGTTTGAGTCAGATGAAAGATATCCATCATCAGAGTTATCCTCAGAGGAGTAGTAATTGGAAGTGGACATACTCCAAGTATTCTGGTCTTTTTGTTTCTTCAGTTGTTTCCTCAGACTCCGTTCCTTCTTGGGGTCAATCGGTTTGTCCTCAAATGAATACTCAGAAGCATCGGTCTCAGTCAGCTCATATGAAATAATTCCAGTGTACTTGAAGAGTGCAGGAGCATCAGCTTTGGATGAGTAGTAGTTAGGAACGGGAGTTGTCCAACGAGAATTGAATTTTGGATCCTTACGAAGATATGGATTTAGGGCTGCCGAACAGACTTCACTCATGTAGACCATCTTTTCTGGACCTGATGAGGGATCATCAACTGATTCCTCTTCCGAAAGGTCAAAGGTGACTCTCTTTTTATTTCATCGTGACGGTGTCGGTTCACTTTAGTATCCAGATGAATAGCCATTGAAATTCTCCTTGGTTGGTGCTTGGTCTGCGTGCTTGTTCTTAGTCTCCCGAATGTTTGAGCACTCTCAATTTGGGATGATTTGGTCAAGATATTCAGAGAATGTTGCTCCAGGGTGTGACCATGCATATGTCTCAGGATCGTAGTAGAAAGATTTGTCTATTTTGAGATCCGCGGGAATTGAAATACTGGGGAGAGTCTCTGCATGTTCTTTCTCAATTGATTCGATGTTGGCGCATTCCTGTGTCGAGTTGATGTAATCCATGTAATCAGAGTAAGTTGACCCAGGGTGTGCCCATGTATAAGTCTCCGGATCATATGATTCATAGACATGATTCTCCATGGTGAGAGCGGCTGGGAATGGAGCACAGGGGAGATTTTCTAAACCAATAGTCTCATTAACAAGCACTTTCTCAGGTGTGGTTGCGGGGTAGGGCTCTTCTACCGCTTCATGGTTACGGTTGTTGGGGACTTCGTGGGTTCTCTCAGAAGATCGTGGTTCCTAAAAGATAGGGTCAGATCTGAGTGCCTCCAATGCTGTGAAATTGATTTCCCGAGTCACACAATCAATACTCGCCTTGACCAATGCCAGGAATGGCTTTCCGAGAATGATTGGAGATTGGGTGAATTCTCCTTGATGCTCAATATCAATGATCGTGAATTCTACTTTGAGTGGAGCACCTTGGAATTTCATGATGACAGAAATGATTCCTCTCGACCGCTTTATTGATCGGTCCGCTAATTGAACAATCTCTCGTATCTTCCGAATCGGTCCGAGTTTGAGTTCATGGAATAAAGAGGCCGGGAGGATATTAATTGGTGAATCATCATCAATCCGAGCATGGGTGAAAATTGTATCTATGATTTCACAATCAAATCTGAGCAACCGCTTCACTATGCGGCTCTTGGTTTTTCTCCTCAACACCAAGGAGGAGGCCATTGACAAGATATGTCTTTCAGTCTTTGTTCATATCCTACCCGACTTTTTTTTCATTAATTTATTTGTTATAAATCTTTTAAGGTCGGGGAAGTGTTCAATGGCCTGTATAAAGGGAAGTTCAAACATCAACCATTTTTCCAGTGCTTCCCTTATAGTCGGATCCAAATTTCGCAGATCGTCTTCAGTTTCAATTTTTATGAAATTTTCGAGATTTTCATTTTTTTGTGGTTTTCAAATATTTCCATTTTTGGTATTTTCTGTGTGGTGTGTGGGTGTGGTGTGTTCTTCAGATGAAAAGGGTCCTTGATATTCAGAGCGATAGTCTGCGACATAGTCATTTCCAGGGGAGTAATATGTGGAAATGAAATTATCAGAATCGTCCCTAGGTCCCTGAATATCCTCAGAATTTTCAATCTCAGACCCAATCATTTCCTCATTTATTTTAATGTCCGAGCTACCATAGAATGCGATGAATCGGTCGGTGAATTTTTGAAATCTATCCTCCATCAATTCGAATCTTGTTTTTATCCTCAAAATATCATCCTCAAAATTCAATTCATGATCAATCATAGTCACAGTCAATGTGTGTTCGATAATTTCATCTTCCATTTTCTCGTTTATGCTGATAGTAGAATTTCTTTGAATATCCAATATATGATCATTAATTTCAGAAAATATCTCCTCAATAATCATGGAAGGCGGCTGCTCATATGATCCAGACATGTGGAGTCGGTCCGAGTACTGTTTATTCCTTTGAGCTTGAGTGGTCTGGTCTTGGTATGGTGGAGTCAGCATACATGGCTCATGTGTTTTTATGTCGTCAGTCCAGTCCTATGTATGATCATCATGTTTGAAGAGGGGGTTATCATGGTCAATCCAAGCTTATGATTGTTCATTAGTGCTCCAGGGAGGGGTTGATGAAATAGGTGAAAAAGTGTTCAATTCAATCATGTGGTGATCATCTAATATGAACGAAGGATTGACATTTACCGAATAAGAAGAATGAATTGTATGATCGGCGTAGAGAGGGTTGATATATGAAGAAGTAGAGACCTCAGTCGATTGTTAATTTGTCGTGTCCGAAAACAGAGGATTGTCATTCATGAAGCAGATCGAATTGGTAAAAAGAGATGGTGGTTGAGAGTCTCTTGGAGGAGGTGTTTTGGGTCTAACCGACACGAATTCGTTTTCATAGTATAGTTCTGATGGATTCTCGGTCATTTCTGAAAGGAATGAGGGGTTGGATCTGCGAGAGTTTTTGTACAAAAGTTCGATTATCAAGAAAAGAGGAGAGATGATTGCACGGGATAGTCATGAGAAATCAAATGTGCGGCTATTGATCTTGAAATCGGTTCACACACACCAATGCAAACACAATTCGAACCCCTGGTTCACCAACGAACACAATGGAGCCGCAAGAGCTCAGCTATTATCTTTTCGATTTTAATTGGTGATAAATCAATCTTGGCAAAAATTTAGAGAGCTGAGATTTCGGATTTGGGCTCTATCCTTAAGTGTCGTCTCTCGCTCACTCAGAAAAATAAAATCATCCAAGGTCGGGGTTGCTCTCCCGCAAAAATTCTTGATTTTATGAGTTCTTAAGATCAGCTATAGTTAGCAGTCCCAATTTCAATTAGGTGATCACTGATGAATTTGAATGAGCATAAATACACGTCTACCATCCAGTCCCAATTTCCTTTAGATTTATGTGATAAAACAAGAGGGAGGAATTCGGGAAAAGCCGATGCACGTGGAAAACTATGATGGATGCTCAGTTAGAAGACTTATAGTGAATCCTTGCAATCTTCATGTGGGATGCTAGATAGAATTGAAAAATTACTCTAAATGTATGCAAGCCGATGAAAAACCGCACCTAAGCAAAAAGTTCTATTAGCGGGGAAGAATTAAGTTAAATTGGCTAAGTTGAACGATCTATGTGCATCTCAATTAAAGTGCAGTGTGGCTTAAGATCCTATGAGCACAATCAAAAAAAATTAAAAATGCTCTGAGAGTCGTATGTAATTTGCAGGAATTTAAAACCTAGACTCTACGCTCTCTCACGACTCGACTCGATCTTAGTTTAATTGCGGCTTCTTCGGATTTCGGTGAAGATGTGTCGGTTTCTTGAAAAATCGCTCCACGTGCGCCGGGTACCTCGCAAGAAAAATAAGAGAGAGAATGTCAGAGAGTGACTCAAAACAAAAATAAAATAAGAAAATAAATGCTGGAAAAAATTGTGAGATTTACAATGAAAAATTCGGGGGTCAGACTACCCGAATGCGAAAAAAATTTTCAAAACACAAAACTAAGTCATTTGCCTACGCGGCAACGGTGCCATCTGACGAGTCCGAAAATGCCGAGTTAAAAGAGTGTTTTTAATCTTCGAGTGTGAAAATAAATATGTGTTCGTTGTAGGCGGCGATCGGAAACAATCAAGAAAATAACCACAAATAATTATTCAATTTCAATCTCGTGGTTTTATGTTTATTTTACTCTGGCAAGTCCCAAGGTCGATCACAAGGAGGCAAAGGAACAACCTAGATATATGTCTATCCAATTTCGTGTTCGGTTTTCAAGGCGGTCTTTTTTTGGAATTTTCAATGCAATAAAGGGATGCACGATGCAAATTCGGCCTATTTTAGGGACTAAAATGTCAAATTCGATCAAACAGTGTCCAAAAAATACGAAACTTGGCCACTATGTAAATGATGATGAAATGAATGCAATATAATTTTTTTGGAATTTTTGGATGCAACATGAATTTTTTATGAATATTTAAATGCAAACAAAATGATTTTCAATATTTATTATAATAAATAATAATCCTACTTATTTTCAAGAGATAAAATTATCTAAGATCTATCACTAGGTGATGGATCTCAGAAAAATTCTAAACCTCGAAAATGTGGGGTTTAATACCTATTAAAAATTAAATACTGAACTGTGCAAAGTGATTTCTACAGGGCAAACGATGTAAGAAAATGTAAATCTTTTTGGGCTCAATGTTAAACACAAGAAACTCTACAGTGTATGATTTTTCGAGGATTTTTAGAGCAACAGTTAATCAATTATGAATTTTAGAGCACAAAGTGGGCAAAGTATGCTAATTTCCACCAAATAATTGATAATTAATTAACCACTAACCATAAAAATACCCACAATAAGTCCAGATGTAGAGAATTAAGTGAGGAACATCATGCAATTTTTAACAAATAAAATAATGTAGAGAAGAGGTTTAAAAGAGATGGGAAACACGGGGATCTTTCTGCAATAATATAAAGTGAATAAAATGCAAAGGAGGACTGAACTGTAAATACCAAAAAGATAAGAGGGCTCTTCCTCAAATTTCTCAGCAGGTCACGTGCACCGCACGTGACCCCTGAGGTAGTTGGGCTAAAGCGCAAATGAAAGTCCTCCTAGGGCCTTCTCGCAAATGACCCAAGGTCACGTGCAAAGCACGTGACCTGGGTGACGTGCGACTGACGTCCCCCATGCATGTGCCTCATGCATGTTGGGGTCTCGGGTTGCGTGCCCGGTGGCACGGCTGAGCGAGCGAGAGGCAAGGCGTCGAGCACTTCGCCGATGGCACAGGGGCGGGGTTCTGGTAGCGAGAGCGGCGGAGTGGGGCTCCGGTGGCAATGACGTTGACAAGGCGGAGGCATTGATCGCTTGCGGCGGAGGTCCAACGAGTGATCTCGAGGAAGATGGGGACGAAGTGGTCGAGGTCGGTGCAGGCGAAGTCGTTGAAGACCAATTGCGGATGAGCGTTGTCGTTGGAGTTGCAAAAGTCGTCGTAGGTGCTGAGGACGGAGGCGTCGGTTGTCAGCGCTGGAGCAGCTGAGTTGTCGAAGATGGTTGGCGTTGTGTGTTTTCGATGAAGGACGGAGTTGAAGATACGTGGCTCGACGGAGCGCGAAGGAGCAGGAGCTGAGGCAGGTTGTCGGGGAAGATGCTTCTGCGACGAGGGCGTTTAGCGCCTCAGATCTCGCCGGCATTGGAGACCTTGCTGGGTTGTCACCACCAGCAAGGTTGTGACAATGATGAGTATCGGCGGATGCCAAGGTCGGGGGTGGCGGTGTCCTTTATATAGGAAAGAGAGAAGGGGGTCGGCGATTTGGTTGGCGGGGTTAGCGGTGCGGCGTTGGTTGGTCGGCGCGGGGATAACGGAGGAGTGCGGTTGGCGGCCGGTGCGGAGGTTACGAGAGTCACGGCGGTAGTTGCAAGGTTTGCGGGGACGACGCAGTCAAGACGGTGGTCGGAGAAGATTACCAACAGCCGTCCGATCGCCAAGATCGGACGGCCGCAAACGAGTCACGTGGCAGGGTCAAGGGGGAGTCGCACGTGCCTGGGAGGCACGTGCGACGTACGTGCGGGCGCTTTTAATTTTTTTTTAATTTGTTTTTTTTATAAAAGCGAAATTAAAAATGCCAAAAATCAATGACACGTGGCAGCCTCTGGGACTGCCACGTGACTGCCACGTGTCAACACCAGAAAAAACGAAAAATAAAATATTTGTAAAATCAAAAAGAAATAGCAAATGACCTCGAATCAAAAAAGTTCCTTCACGGAAAATGCCAGTCTCGAAGAGATCTACAACTTTCATGAAGACATCAAAGACAAAATCGGTCAAATGTAAGAAGTGAATTTTTGGGGTATCCCATGTACATAGAATACCTTGATTTTTGGATTTTCTAATTTTTTTGTCATTTTTAAACAAGATAAAAACCGAAAAAATATAGAGAAATCAAAGATGAATAAAAGACACCTAAATCTAATTTGTTTGGATTTTTTATAAATTAAGAAAAATATATACATAAAATATAGGTCAAAAACCGCTAAAATATCCAATGTACAAAAGAGACCCAAAACCCAACTTTTACATATGAGCTCCGATTCACTTGAACTTGGTCTTGTTTTGAAGGTAATTGAATGTGCATTAGTTCAAAAGTGAGTAGGATCAAATCGGAGACTAGATGAGGAAGATATATGGCTTTTAGTTCGAAAATCGTGAAACTAGGGTTTGGGTTTTTGGTCAACTTAACAGGGTTAGTGATTTTTTTGTATTTTTCATTTATTCTTGTTAGTGTTATGTACACAGTAGAGGTGGTTTTGGATTATGCGGTTTTAACATGGAGGAGTTAAAAATAGGGGAAGTTAGGCTATTTATAGGTCAA
The DNA here is from genome assembly GCA_037367405.1 of Ottelia alismoides. Lineage (NCBI taxonomy): Eukaryota > Viridiplantae > Streptophyta > Magnoliopsida > Alismatales > Hydrocharitaceae > Ottelia > Ottelia alismoides. The sequence continues at coordinate 449,745 of JAZKJV010005737.1, forward strand.
CTTTGGCTTGGATTTTTGGCTTCTTATTTTGTGCAGAAATTAATGCCAAAATGCAATTCTTATGAAATCATGCATGAATGCTAATTATGTAGAATAAATGCAGAAATGCTGTTGATTTTGAGGGATCTGAGCTTAATCAATGAGATTTAGAGTGGTGAATATGAGATTCATCAACATGTCTATGGAAGAGAAAGGGGTGCCTCTTCTTATGTAGGGTTTTGGGTATCCATGGATCTGAATCCATGGACAACACTCAATCAGTGGTTGATATTGATGTGTGTTTCTTTTAATGACTAAGATGTTGTTGTAAAACACAACAACAATTGATTTAATTTGAATTAATTTATATTGATAAATCAACATAATTAATCAAAATTAAAATCACTTTGACTAGAGAAGAGATAATGAGAAGACTGAACCACATCCCCTAAAAAAGGGTCGACTACCAATCATCTCATGAGATATCATTATCTAATGATATCTCAAGGATTTACAACAACAATTGTTATAAATATTTTTCACAGATATAATTCACAATTATCTTGTGAAAAGCATTAATCAAGCCATTGAAATTATGTGAATCTAATACACAACCCAAAACAAAATATAATTATATTTTCAATTAATCATTTAATGTTAATCCAATTCACATTAATAACTAATCAATAAATATAAATCATAATATGGTCTCTCTAGTATATTATAAATCACATTTATAATATATATGATTAATATGGATAGTGATATACACATTATTCATATTCATCATAATTAAATCACATTTAATCATCTTGGATCTCTTTCCTCATGTACCCAAATAACATGAATTACATTCACATTATTTACATCTTTGATAATTAAATCACATTTAATTATCTTAGATAACTCTCCTTATAATATGAATCTAATACATATTATTTGTGATAATTAAATAACATTTAATTATCTATTTTTCTCGATGCTCGGATACATATATCAACAATGAAATTATCAATGAACTCTTTCAAGGATAATGGGCTTTCTCCGCGGATACTTGGAGATAAGGATAGGGCGATTGTATTGTTCCGTATATAGTGACTTGGATATTGAGATCACATCTCAAATAGCGATCTTGCGGACCTCCCATAGATGCTTGATTAAATCAAGACACGCAAATCTAATATTCTCATTACATCTGAATCACATTCAGATCAATGTCCAACATTTGGACAAAGACCAGATTACTTCTCCATGAGAGGAGTCACTAAAATCCAGACATGTTTCATCACTCACTTGGAATGGAAGCATCATGGTTATACAATAGTTTATGATCAAATCACCCTCAGGTATTCCTAATACTTGTACATCCTGCATATTGGAAGACCTAGATTAAACCTGAAGTATAAGATCAATTTTACACTATCTACTTCAGAGTTTTATCATCAAGTTTCTCATTTGACTATTTGTAGTTGGTATTGATTACATGCTTTCCAAAAACATATATCATACACATGTGTTGATCATATACTTTCTAAAATTATATATCAAACCTACAAATTCAGTTAAGATTTTAAAGCGAGATGACCGTGCACGGAATTTGATCTTCCCAATATCTCATGAGTGAGCTCATGTCTTCCGATTCAGTAATGAACATGTATGATCCCTTTGAGTGATCGTATTACTCATATGCCCTTATATGCACATCAGTGCACCGGTGTATAGACGTTAATTAGGTTAACAACCTATTGGTCTGCCAAATGTACATACTCAGACATATAGTAACACATCTGTCTCCGGTTAGAGGATGCGTGCCTATATCATGACATCAAACGACATAGGATTTTGGTAATCTCGATCTCGTTAAGTCAACTCTTTGACCTAACTAATATGAGACCTATAAATCTCTATTCCTATGCAGAGGACATGCACCAAGAGGTCTGTCAGATATTAGCCAAGTGAGAAAGGATTGCCATCTCCAACTCAGGCTGGAGATCCTCTCTCAACAATTATTTGACGATACTTGATGAGTCCTCAATCTAACTCTTTTGATATTCATCCAATCACCAACCTCTATGATTCAATAATTGAATCAACAGTTGTATGATCATTAAGATGGTCATGGTATATTACCCTAATTGTACTAAGGGACCTATTATGCAAATTAGTTTTTCTTCATTTCAAATATTTATTGCATAATGGGCTCGCCGTGGGCTCACATGTCCAACAAGTAACGCATATGTCTCAGGCTAGGAGATGTGTGACTATATCGTGACAGAATATTACACAGGTCTTTAGTTATCCTAATATTGTTATGTCAACTCTTTGACCTAAGTAGTCTGACACCTCTGAATCTTTATTCCTATGCAGAGGACTTGCATCAAGAGGTCAGTCAAATATCAACAAAAAAAAGGATCATCTTTTAATAATCATTTGGCGGTGCTTGAAGAGCCCTCAGTCTAACTCTTCAGATATTCATCCAAGCACCAGCCTCTATGATTCAATATTTGAATAAACAACTATATGAACATTAAGCTGGCCATGGTACATAACACTAATTGTACTAAGGGGTCTATTATGCAAATTAGTTATTCATTATTTCATATTAGGGAATGATATTTGCAATAACATTTATTGTGTAATGGCTCGCTGTGGGCTCGCATATCCAACACACGATTCAAGAGGTCCACCACAGCCTTAGGGACAATTGAATGCAATCACACAGGAGAAGGTCGACACCTTAGGAGTTGAAGTGAGAGGTATGATTTCAGTGCATGGTATATATCCTTACACTCCTTATTCAATTCGGAAACCACCCACACTTTTCTAGCACATCGATTAGTGTCCAAAATAGATAAAGAGCTAGTTTGTGTTTCATCTCCTTGCTACATCAAGGGCCAAGGGGGCCAATTATTCATAGTGCAACAGGCAATGGAGAATGTAGCAGTGCAGATTGGCGGGTACCTGATGCATGCATATCTTTTGCTTATTTAGTTGGAATATTTTGATGTCATCTTGGGTATGGATTGGCTCGAGCAGCATCACGTGTGCCTTGAATGCTTCGAGAATACTATAGTTTTTCGTTTCCACGGCATACATGTCTTTCAGTTCAATGGGCGTGCCACAGATAGTGAGGTCTTGTATGTGTCAACGTTAAAGGCCCAACAGCTTCTCAATCAGGGTTGCATAGGTTTTCTCGTGTATGTTGTAGATTTACCTGCATAAGATCGCAAGATTGAAGATGTCAAAATTGTGCGAGATTTTCCTGACGCATTTCTAGAGGAATTACTTGGACTACCACCAGAGAGGGAGTTCGAGTTTGAGATCACTTTGATACCCGTTGCACAACCCATCTCCATCGCTCCATATCGAATGGCTCCAGCCAAACTCAAAGAGCTCAAAATACAATTGCAGGAGTTGTTGGAGAAGGGATTTATCCATCTCAGTACATCACCTTGGGGAGCATTGGTCCTCTTCGTAAGGAAGAAGGATGGGTCAATGCGATTGTGAATCAAATACGTGCAATTAAATAACAGGACGGTAAAAATTCATTATCCACTCCCACGAATAGATGATCTTTTCGATCAGTTGTAGGGTTGCAATGGTATTCTCAAAGATTGACCTACGATCGGGTTATCATCAATTGAGGATTATGGACACAGATGTGCTTAAATCTTCTTTTCGCACTGGATATGTCTACTATGATCATGTCTTTTGGACTCACGAATGCACCTGCTATGTTCATGGACATGATGAACAGAATTTTCCGTCCATACTTGGATCATTTTGTTGTAGTGTTCATTAGTGATATTTTAATCTACTCACGTGATGAGCATGAGCATGAGCAACATCTTCATACTATCCTTGAGACATTCAAAGAACACAATTTGTATGCAAAATACATCAAGTGTTAGTTTTGTCTTACCGAGGTAGCTTTCCTCGATCATGTTATTTCAGGAGTAAGCGTGGCAGTTGATCTAGCCAAGATAGAGACAGTAATGTATTTAGAGCAACCGAAGACAATTACTGAGATACGTAGTTTCTTAGGTCTCATTGGGTACTATAGACGTTTTGTTAGGGGCTTCACGCAGCTGGCACTACCACTTACCCGTTTGACATAGTCCCTTTACTTTGGAGCGATAACTGTGAGCTGAGCTTTTGTACGCTGAAGGAGAGATTGACCAGTGCTTCGATTCTCACCCTTCCTTCAGGCATCTTAGATTTTATGGTGTATACTGATGCATCTAAGGAGGTCTTAGGAGCACTATTGATGCAACATGGGCAATTCTGTCATATGCATCAAGACAACTAAAGAATCATGAATGGATCTACCCAGCTCATGACTTGCAGTTGGCAGCTATAGCCTTCCCATTGAAGATATGACGCTACTATTTATATGGGGTCACGTTTGATATATTTATAGATCACAAGAGTCTCAAATACTTATGACTAGTGTAAGTTGAATATGAGGCAAAGACGTTGGATGGAGCTACTAAAATATTACGAATGCACGTTCTCTTACCATATGTGTAAGGAGGATGTGGTAGCAAATGCCTTGAGTAGGAGAGCACATACTGAGTGTACTGTAGCATGGATATAGACTTGGGATATTCTCATGGAACTCAGTGAGTTGCATCCGTTTGATAGTACTACAAATACTGTAATTATGCCTGCTAAGTATAGTGGACTATGGGGACATTATTGTGCATGGTTAATAGACATATGAGAAATTACAAGACTTGTTCTATCGATGTCTGAAGGAGGAGTTTGGTGGATTTAAAGTTTGTGAGCCCATCTTATAGAATGGAGACCATGTCTACATCCCTAATGATAATGAGTTGAGGAGAGATATCTTAGACTGGGCTCATTGTTCTGGATTATCTATCCACCCAGGAAGCACCAAGATGTATAGAGACCTTGCCAACACTTCTGGTGGGAGGGGAAGAAGAGGGATGTTGTAGAACATGTCAGCCATTGCATTACTTGTCAACTGGTAAAGGTAGAGCACAAGCGCCCTCTTGGCTTATTGTAGTCACTTCCTATTCCGATGTAGGAATGGGAGAGTATCTCAAAGGATTTTGTGATATTCTTACCTCATACAGTAGGTGGATATGATGCTATCTGGGTTACTGTGGACCAGTTGACCAAGTCCGCACATTTTATTCCAGTGAACATGACTTGCACTCCGGTAGACCTGGCCATGTTATATATCCACGAAGTTATTTATCTACATGGGATTTCCAGAGAGGTTGTATCTGATAGAGACACTCATTTTACATCTCATTATTGGGGAGAATTATTAAAGGGCTAAAAAATAAATTGTGTCTTAGTTTAGCCTATCATTTTCAGACAGATGGGCAATCAGAGAGGACAATTCAGGCCCTTGAGGATCTACTTTGAGCATGTGCCATTGAGTGGCAAGGATATTGGAAGGATCATCATCCCTATGTGTAGTTTACTTAAAATAATAGCTACCATGCTAGTATTGGCATGGCACGTTTTGAGGCATAGTATGGGAGAAGATGCATCACTCTCTGGGCGACAATTATATTTATATCACTCAGATAATCAATGATACAATAAGAGCCATAGAAATCGCAAGAAAGAAATTATTGAATGTGCAGAGCTGCTAAAAGAGTTGCATTGATCAGAGGTGTCGCTATCTAGATTTTGAGGTCGGAATTTTTGTATTCTTGAAAGTTTCTCCAATGAAGGGTATTCGAAGATTTGGTGTCAAGGGCAAGCTAGAACCGTGGTTCATTGGTCCTTTCAAAATTTTGGCCCAAATTAGGAAGGTAACATAACGAGTAGCACTTCCCCCGCATTTGGCAAGCGTGCATGATGTATTCCATGTGTCAAACATCTGGAAGTGTATTCAATATCCTTTTCATGTGATAAGCTATGAGTTCCTTATGGTCGAATCAAATTTATCCTTCCTTGAGCTACCGGTATAGATCTTAGATCCGGCAATAAAAAATATGATGAAAAGACATTCCTTTTGTCAAGGTATTGTGGCAAAGTCAGAATGTTGAGGAGGCCACATGGGAGTCTAAGGCAGATATGCGATAGAAATACCCCTATCTGCTTGAGGGTATGCTCACAAAACCCTAGTTTAATTCTCTTTTTTAGTTTTATGGGTTTCATTCTCTTTAACATTTTTATGTTGAATCCCTGTCTCATTCAAGACATATACATTGATTCCTATGTCTCGAGCATGAGACTTCCTTTAAGACTTTTATGATGTGAAACCCTGTATTTTTGTCCAAAATTTTGGAATATTTTTTACATTCAAGAAAAAAAATTAAATGACCACTCTATTTTGTAGAGCTCATCGAGATTTTTCTAACGAGCCTAAGAACATCAAATTACGACATTCTTAGCCCAAGATAATGAATTTTTATGGTGGACGGTCGAGATCCATATATGGATCCGAACCGGATCCAAATTTGGATCCATTTTCACCTGTTCTTCTATAAATAAAATATGAGAGGATGCCCTCTCAAAAATCTAGCCACCACCATCCTTCTCCTTCCTTGGATCACCACCACCTTGGTCGAATTAGTTGTCGGAGGGTTGCCATCAACGTTGGAGAAGGTGCTCCAATAGAAGATCCGCGAGCATCGTCGCGTAGGAAATCTCGAGGTCACTACTGTGAGTGCATTCTCACTGCAATTAAGCGACGAAAATATCATTTCCACATGAGAGGAGATCCCGAGGGAACATTCTCGTTGGTAACCATGTTATACCTTCCTCTTGCTATTGGTTTCATATGACTTTTGTGCCCATATGCTTGAACATGTTTAGAGCCTTGGTTATTCTTATGGTGTGCTTCATATACTAGTAACAATTTTCCTTCCCTACTTGTTAGTCTTCACATGATTTGTGATCCTCCCACATTTTTATGCCTTAAGTGTTTTTATGGCATGCTTTTTACGTGGTTGTCGATACCATCGTGTTTGAGCAACTCATCTCTCCATACCCTTGTATTTATAATTGATAAGTCTTAATTCAAAACGACATCAATTGATCTTGCTTGAAATACAATATGTTTGAATGCAACATAATGTGAATGATGAATTTTTGAGTTGAACAACCCACTGTTTTGATGTCGTCAATACAACATTCTCCAATACGGAATTCAAGATCTTGTTTATTCATAAAGCCATTAACTTTCCTCATTCCATTCCATTACGAATTAGAGGATCCATGAAATCGTTGGGGACATTGGAAATTTTCAAAATACGTAAGGATGTATGCCATGCCAATTGTGTTTTACATTAGAGCATCTCCATTCATAAAAAATCAATCAGTTATACTGAACATTATGGTCGTTACATCTTTTTGTATCAGCATTGGAAAAAAACCACTAATGCGATATAGTTTATGAATGGTCTAAATTTTAAATTTTGTACAAAACGTGGGTGCATATCCGATTTGTATACTTGTTTACGTAGAAAGATGACATGGTTAATTAAAGTATTATCATCCTTTTGTGGTAACACATGTTAAATTATAACGGCACATATAATCTTTAATGATAGGAGTAATAAAGTCACATATATCATCTTTGGTTATGTCTTTAAATATTCCTCAATAATAGGTTTTATACGATAGATGTCTTTGAGCACATTACATGATATTACGTGATAGATATTCATTAAAGGGGTAGTTTGCTTCTACTTGAAATTAGTCGATAGTAGTTCAAAAAAATTGAGAATCTATGGATATTGGATGTCTTTAAAACCCTTTCTTAAATGAAATACTTTTCCCCATCAAGAAGTCTTCAATTTTAAATATCACAGTTAATAATGTAAATATTACAAATAAGGTTTTTCATGAAAGTTTACTAATTATTGTTCACAGCTACAAGAGTTGATATTTCCATACCTTTAAATTGTTTAATAAATCATCAAGATATTCTATATGTTGATGGAAGTTAATCATGTGTAACCCATCATTATACATACTCCATCTCTGGAAAACATTAATAACCTGATGACCTTAGGGATAGATCCTTGGTTATATACTATTCTTATGTTCTAAATTTATAGATTTACTTCAAAAGGTTGTGTTTAAAATAATGCTAAAAGTCTCATCTTAGGGAGATTTCATGTTGATGGGTGGATGGAGCAAGAGCTTCAAGGGATTTGACATGCTCCCTCAATCCCTAGCTATATGTCATGAAGGTCACGATCTCAACAGATGAGTTAGGTGATGCTTTACACCTATCAGCCCGGTAGCATCCGGAGTCGCTCGATGGAGTTGGTAGGTTGCGTGAATGGCTTTCTTGGTTTCTTACTTATATACGATTCTAAGACTCGATTTAAAATTAGATGTGGTCGCATCTAATTTTACATTGAGTATTATTATTATGAGACGTGTTCCAGTATGAGGTTCGAAGTTAGATATTTGGTTTATGATATTGCCATATGTATTCAAACATAGATCCTTAAAGGTTTACTCAAGATGACAAAACAAGTTTCCCACATAGCTGAGTCCTACTAGTCATGTACTTGTGTGTGCTAACATAATATGAGAAATGATCCATGATCGAATATGAACAATTGTAAATGTAGACTATTGTGCTCTCTAACCAACAAGTGGAAATATCAAGATCAATGTGATATTCCTCAAACGATGGTTAAGTTAATAAATAAAATTAGTTATCATGTACTCTGGTAAATTAGAATAACTTGGTATTCTTTCTCATTTTTTACAATATATGCATATTTCACTAAATATAATTGAGTACACATGCCTTGTTTACCCCAACATTAGTTGTTATAGTGTTTATCTCGTTACTAGTCTTTTGCTCATAACATTACCCTTGTGTGAACCCAACAGGTGTAGCTGAGCAACAACCACAACAAAAGCGGTTTTGAGGAGATCACACTTTCCACGTCATATCTGCACTAAACATGATGTGTTTACTTAGAGTATTTTTTCTGTATTATTTCATGCTCTATTTGAGGGACAATGTAATGAAATATTTGTATAGCTTCTTCAAATATTATATTATAAGTTGTATCTTATTTTCTGGACGTAGACTTGATAATTATTATCAATAGAAATGGATGTTGCATTTTAATTTCCATTTTATATTATTCTCCTATTGTTATGTATATTTCAAATATTGATCTAATACGCATAATATGGTTTGCTGAATATCAGAGATCATGGGCATATTGGATCGTAGGTCCGACGCTCCCCTCCCGTCGATTTCAGTAGACGAAGAGGCGGGGTGTCACAATGGTCCTTTGTATGGCTTTTCTTTGACTTTGAGAGAAAACTTGTTGTTCGAGATCTTCCCTTCATTCTCTTCCTCAAGTCATACCGATGATTTTGCTCTCCTCCCCGAGGGTTATCTATAGGAGGATGAGGCGTGTTCTTTGTACTCAGTTTCAATTTCAGAGAGTGCATCCGATTTGTCAGATGATGAGATTGAGTCTTCTGATTATTCTGAGTTTCACGAGTCTATTGGTTCTTCTCTCCATGACAACCCTCGCAAGGAAGAAGCATTCTTTGAGATAATCGACGAATTTTCTGATTTGTCTCATTTATTTGCATTGGATATCAAGTTACATTCTGAATCTCTTGATTTCTACTTTTCATATACCTCAAAGACTTTGCTTATAGTGGAGGATTCTATGATTTATTCCTCCTTCTCCACTTTCAGATTTCTCGGCTCTATTCATTCACTCCATTCTTATATTTAGCTAATGATTTATTTTACGTTACAAGTTCCTAGGTTCATTTTCATTGCTATTTTCCCTGTAGTAGACACCCACTTGATTGTATATTCAGGTGTTTCGATTTTCACAATTGATTTTGTTGTTGTTCTCACACTAAGACAACAATGAGAGTATGGTTCTCGACTTACTAATGCTATATTGAATCTCAATACTTTATTGTCCTAACCTTTGCACCAGCTATGGGTGTAAAATCTAGCGCTTGTTAATGGGCACCTTAACATTGACTCATTTTTTCCAATTTTATCTTTATTCCTTCTTTCTCAATTTTTCTTGTCATTCTCCCCACTTTCTGTCCCGTTTTATTTATGTGGCATACTTAGGATGACTAGATCCTAAGTATAGGGGGTGAACGACCCGACTTACTCCATTTTTCATTCTTATTCAATCAGTCCTGGTATGTTTCCTATACTTATGGTGACCTTACCCTAAGTATAAGGGGAGTGATCCTTGTTTATAATCAATTTTTTCTTCTTTTATATTATCAACCACCCCCTATTTTTGGACTTTTTCTTGTATACTTAGGATTTCTCATCCTAAATATAGGAGGTGGATTATTTCCTAATTTTCTATTTTTTTGTGTATTCGTTTTCTTATTCTCGACCATCCTATTTGCTCTCTTCTATACTTAGGATAACCTTATCCTATGTATAGGGGGAGGTCTACTTCTTATTCATTTCATTTATTTATTCCATTCTTTCACCTGTTCCACTTCTATATACTTAGCTTATTTATGTCTTTCTTTTTTCTTTTGTACTAGGAGGACACATCAAAAGCTAAGTATAGAGGGGTGTCGTATATATATTACGTATATACTTTAGTCATAACTCACTATTTATTGTACTTTCTAAATGCAGAAAAATTCATAAAATTTTAAAACTTTTCATGTGAGTTAAATTCTTTAAAAATTCTTTTGTAAAAAAATATTTCTTTTCTTTTCAATTATTGTAAAATCATTGTAAAAAAGCCATAAAATATTGATGTAAAATTCTTTTGTAAAATATGTACATAAAATACTTGTAACTAATCTACTAAAAACTTGTATAGATAAAATTCTTGAAAATCCTTTAAAAAGATGTTTTTAACTTGTATATAATTCTATAAATCTTATTTATAAAAATCCTTTTAAAATACTTGTTAAAGTGTACATAAAACTTGCTGAAAATGTATATTCAATTCCTTAAACTTGTGTATAGAATTCATTAAAAATTTTGGTATATACTCAAAAATATTTAAAAAAGTATCAACCATCAAAGTAAACATACATTTTGCATAATACATTAAAAGTCATAAAAATGTACAAAATTCTTAAAACCTTCCTTTATAAATTTAAAATGTAGATAATGTAATTCACAAAAAAAAACTTTGCATTGCATTACCATTTTTCAGAATAAAATTGATTTCTCAAACCGAAGATTTATGAAAGATCTAAAGGATCGAGCCCTTTCGTACCTTAATTCACTTAAATTCACAGGAAGATTAGGAACTGGAATTTAGGCTTTTCAGGTCACGACTTAAATTCTTTGGGTTCCATAAGATCGTGTTCAGAATTCCACTACAACATGTCTAAATAGACCTCTACGTGTCATATGTATAAGTCTTCAACATTTAGTTTGAACTCATGCACTCAGCACTTAGCTCTACTTGCATGGGGTTGCGAAGGCCAGTTCATTTTAGTGGTGCATTCTCATCCTTGTCATGTTGCGATGACATCTAAAGATAGGAGTTATGGGGTTGAACTAAAGGCTTGGATGAGGGTTGGTCTCTAGCATAATGTTTCTAAGATCCCAAAACATGGGCTGAAAAAGATTCTATATCCGTCGAGATACAAAAGATTGATGCATTGCAACACAAAGTGCATCAAAAGAAGCCCACTCCCAAAGTATATTTTTGACCAAAATGGCCCGAGCTTCGGAAATCCCACATATCTTGGTTGAGACTTGGCTAAACTGACACAGCTTCACAGGAGTCGTGACTATACTGGTCATACTCCAATTATTTCCTCATTCTTCTAGCCTTTTCCCACATTCGTTGTGAACTAGCACATACCTAAACTCAGAAGGAAATATCCCCTTCCTTGAGGATCAAGTAGCTAGATTAGGAACCAATGGGAATGTATTACTGGAGTGGTCGACATTTTGCCTATTTAAGCATGAAGAGCTAATACCTTTCACACATAATACAAATTGACTTCAAGGTTGCGAAGTTTGTGTTATGGAGAATTAGATCTAAGCTGGATGATGAGATTGAATCTGGAGCATGGATTTGTGTAAGTTAAGGTATTGTTAAGAGTAAAATTCTAATCCTAATTGAGTTCCGACACATTATATTCCAAAGGCATGACCAGGCTTTGTCCTTAATCTTGTATAATGAATTGGTCTAGGAAAACAATTTCATTCTAAGTGTGTTCTTTATTATTCTTTGAATAAATGTTTGCTAAGGGACTGACAAAATTTAACTAAATGGGATGATGAACCTGGGATTCATCTACCTTATTCTTACATTTTATGCTAAAATCCCTATCAAATGCATGTAAATATCAAATAAAACCTCACTTTTGTAAATGCATGCTTCATGAATAAAAACATAAAATAAAGACTAATAATTATCATTAAAAGAAGGAAGATAGAAAATAAAAGAGAAAGAAAACAAAGGTTGTAAACATGTATATATGCGCAGACTTACAACCCTAGAGACCAAGTTAGTTATGACTTGGTTAAATAATTAATAAGTAGAGAGAGATAAGCATAAATTAAGAAAACCACAAAATAATTATTTCATACATAAATTAACAAATTTCTCAGTATTTACAAACTCCACTTATTTATTCAGATCACATGAGTAAACAGTTTACCAAACTTTTTTCACCTAATTTTATATAATAATTAGTAGTACAACAACAACAAAGCCTTTTCCCTACTTTAAGTACGGTCAGTTACATGGATTCTTTGCCTCCATTCAGATCTATCTTGGGCCATTCTCGGGATTAGATCCAAAAAACTAATATCCCTTTGTATATTCTCATTCCAACACTTCTTGGCCCTTCCTCGTCGTCTCTTAGGTGGATCAACATCCCAAAAATTACATCTCCTAACCGGTACATTGACTGACCTCTTATGCATATGGCCAAACCATCTTAAGAAGTTTTCTCACATCTTATCCTCGATCGAAGCTACACCAACTTTCATTTTTATTGCATCATTCCAAATACGATATTTACATGTGTGTGTGTGTGTGTCCACACATCCACTTAACATTTTCATTTCCACTACTATTATTCTCTGCACATCTCTATGGTTCACAAGCCAACGTTCAGATCCATAGAGCATAGAAGGTCTAACAGTTGCTTTTTAGAACTTTCCTTTGATTTGCAAAGGAACTTTGAAATCACATAGAACAACATAGGCTCCTCTCCACTTTAGCTAGCATGCATTTATTCTATTAGTAACATCTCCATCAATTTCAAAATCATTTTGCCAAATAGATCCTAGGTATCTAAAAGAATCTCTCTTCTAAATGTTATCATCACCAATATTCACCTTGATTCCTACACCATTGCTTCCATCAAAAGTGTACTCCATATATTTAGTCTTAGGCCTACTTATACAAAAATTCTGTAGTCTCCAATGCATGTCTCCAAACCTTAATCGTCTCATTTACTCCATTTCTGGTCTCATCAATAAACACAATATCATCAACAAATAACGTACACAAAGGTATCTCATCTTGAATGTGACTTGTCAATTCATCCATAATCAAAGTAAAAGGATACTCAAAGTTGAACGTTGATGTAAACCAATGTTGATGTCAAAATAGTCAGTCTTCACAGTCTGGATCCTTACACAAGATAAATCCCTATCATACATATCCTTTATGAGGTTAATGTATAGAATAGGTACTTGTCTCTTCTCCAAAACTCTCCAAAATATATCACGTGGCATTGAATCATAAGCTTTTTCCAAATCAATAAAAATCATATGGAAGTTTTCCCATTTAGCTCTATAAATCTCCATTGTTCTCATCAACAAATGGATGGCTTCAGTGGTTGACTGACCTGGCATGAATCTGAATTGGTTTTCTTTCACTTTGGAAACTTTCCTCAACCTTCTTTTGATTACACATTCCCAAATTTTCATAATGTGACTCATAAACTTGATACCACTATAATTTGAACAATTTTGAATGTCCCCTTTGTTCTTGTAAGTCACCATGATATTTCTCCTCCAATCTTCACGCATTTTCTTGCTTCGTCAAATAACATTGAATAAATTTGGAAGCAAAGTCAAACCATGCTTACCTTAACTCCCCATACTTCTATAGGAACGTCATCTGATCCTACACCTTTCCCAGGTCTCATAACCTTCAAAGCCTCCTCTACTTCCTTTCTTTTTATCCTTCTATAGATTGCACGATTCAAGTAACTTTCACTATAAAATAGATCCCCCAAAGTGATGTCTCTATTTCCATTCCCAATGAAAAGCTTATGGAAATACTACTTCCATCTAGTATCTATATCCTTCTGAGTAACAAGCACATGACCTTCCTCATCCTTAATGCATCTCACTTGAGAAAAGGTCATTGCTCTTTCTTTCTCTTACTTTGACCATCACGAATATATCATTCTGGCCGTCCTTAGAGTCGAGATATTTGTATAAAACTTCATTCGTTTTTAACTTAGCTTCCCTTACAGCCTTTTTTGCCTCCTTCTTCATTATTTTCTATAATAATTAGCAGTATTTATAAAAGTCTACTAAAAATAATAAGGTTAAAAGCAGGGGAGAAAACCATCGCTGAAAAAGTCGTAAAAGCCAAATTCCATGACTTATAGTTAAAATATACTTATAGAAAACTCCAATTTGACCAAACTCACTTTTGAACTTCTAGTTAAAATATATACTACTTATTGAAAATACTTGATAAAATCCTAGAATCGATTGTGTGAGTTTTGGTTTTTGGACCCCTTTGTACGCCTGTATTATATGTATATTAAACTTCTCGATTTTTTATTGACTTACTACTCTCCAATCAACTTACTTCTTTTTCTCAAATGTACACAAAAATTAGTAGAAAATATAAAAATATAACTTAAAAATAATTGTGAATAAATGACAATAAATCTCGAAATGAAAAAGCCATAAATGCAAACTTATGAACCACATATCCGGACCATATTAACTCAGAATTGGGCAAACTCACTCTTAAAGTACAAGATATAAAAATATCTATCAAATGATAGTGATTTCACCAAAAATGTGGTTCATTTGCAAAAAGTAGGTTCTGGAACCCTATTAGTATACATGTACAACTCTATTTATTTCATTTATTTTTATTCTTTGATTGTGTTTCATATTTTTTAAATATTGCACTACTAGCATACTTTCTGTATAAAATAAAAAAATCAAATCCATTGTAAATAATGTAAAGAAATACAAAATCCCAAATTATAGGTATAATTGTAATATATTGTAATCTTATTTATTTAACTAACTAATAATATAACTAAAATAAAATAAAAAACTATTTACAATCCTTATAAAATATATGAAATTAATAAAATATAAAAATAAATAACTTAAATATAAAATTAGTTGATTAATAACATTTAAATTAATGTATACACATAACTCAAACCATAAAATTATATTATTTATATTATTTAACTAATTAAATTAAAGTGCTAGTTTATTAAATTCATAATTTAAGTGTTTATTAAACTATTTATTAATTTGTGACATTATTTATTTGTTTAATTTTAATTTACTAATTATTTTTAAATTTACATTATATTTTATTCAATGTATATAAGTCTTTTGTCCTTTTCCCTATTTTGTCTTCTTTTTAATTTCTTTTCCCTCTGCCACATGGCAGCTTCTAATTGGCTACCTGGGAAGGTTGAAAATGCAACCTTCCTCCTCACCTCTTCTTCTTCCTTCTTCTTCTTCTCATATCTTCTCCTTCTTATTCCTTTTTTTCTCTTCTCTTCTCTTCACCTCCCAATGTCCCAACGGACTCGGTCGTTTGGCTATTCTACCTCCTCCTTCGTCAAACACTCTCTTGGCTGCAATCCCATCCAGATTCATCGTCTTTCACCCCCTTCCTCTTCTATATAAGGCCGTCACCTCCAAGATACTCAAAGGATCTGCCATTCCTTTCCTTTTTCCCCTGAGCTCGAGCTCATATGATCGAGAGAGAGAGAGAGAGTTGGAGATAGGAACACCGCTCTGTTGAGGCGAGACGAATCGTCAGAGATGTGGATTGATCAGACCACCAAGCATCATCTGAACACATGAGGAACATTCATCAGAGATCATATTTGAGTTCCACATACAAAATCTACAGTATGTGAGCTTGAATTGGGAATGTGTCCTTCTTTCCCTATCTTCATCAACAACATCTGTATACTGTTGCATCGAGTCGGGGCACCTTCATGTCGAGAATTCAACGTTGATTGAACTTGATTTGGGAAAGAATCATTGACGAAAAAGGGTGTGTCTCCAGATTGCATAGTGACCACTAGATCAGAGATCACTACCTAATCTCAGCCTCTCAACACGCCTCACATGCACAACACATGAGCCCTCTATATATTTTAGACAATTTTTGAAAACCTCCCCGAATGTTACTTGATTTGCATATAGATCGTGCTTGCTTTTCTAATCACGTTGATCACCACGTAAATAGCTAAAAATTTTCGCGCATCAACCCTCTGATTATCTGTCATTTTCGATGCGTATAAACTATTTTTTATAATTACATTCTCATACCTATACGATATATTAAATAGCATCCTCTAATATTTCTATAATAAATAATATAGTATAAAATTCAAATAAAAATATTATTAAATACATAATAAAATACTATATATAGAAACTTTTTATTTTGATAAATATATTCACCTTATATTTAAAAAAAATCAAAAACTATATCCAAAAACATGTTTTAAATTTAAAAATTAATTAAAAAACAAATTAATAATAAAATATTCAATAAAAAATTATTACTTATATATTATAATATGCTAAAAAATAACCAAAAATCAAACAAAAATGTATCATATATGATAAAACAATTGAAATAAATAAAAACTTGCAAAATTCATAAATAATTCAATAAAAATCTTATAAATGCGTACAATACCTTGTTTGAATGGTATTAAAATAATATACCATGTAAAGATAAAATCAAAAAAATCTATTGTGTACTATTTTTAAAATCACAAAAATAGTATCGTTTTCTACAAATTCGCTATTTTTCGATTAAAAAATCATTTTAAAAGAAAAACTCAAAAATCCTCTAAAAATCACCAAAAACATAGAATAAAATATTAAAGAAATATAAAATCATATACTTATATTACATATCACATTTGTATACTTAAAACCACATAAAAAGCATGAATACATTTAAAATCAAAAAAATGTAAAACATTTTAAAAATACTAAAAGCACATAAAAACCCTAAATAACTAAGAATAATACCACATATACCATAAATTGAAAGTTTTCCTCCTTGTGTTCAATCCCAGAGCTATACCAAGTTAAAAAATAAATTAAAATTGTTTGTTAGATAGCATTTTGGTTATGACGACACTTATCTACATTCATTAGAAAATAAAAACTCAAGAATCGTGCACTACAAATACTACTGGTAATAGGATGGCTACTATTAGCTATGTCTCCAGGTGTGTGCATTTTATGGAGACTTGTTTGGCTGAGGTTGATTCTGGACGAGTCTCCTACCATTAGATTGGTAGTATGGTCAAATGGCTGATTATTGACCTACATATGTCTACCATAATGTGTTAATTATGTGTCATTGCTCCAAATGTCGTTCACCTCATGAATATGGGGCGGAGTTGGAAAAAAAGGCTCGATATAAGAAGACTGGAGCTCAGGATGGTAGATGACCATCTATGTTTACGGCTACTACGGTGGTGTCGGATCCTGTGTATGCACGTAGTACACATGCTGGATTGACCATGGCTACATTAAACTCTATTATGGTTGTTGCTCTTTTGACTCACAAAGGTCTCGGACTGATAAAAACTAATTGTGCTCACCAAGAGCTCCAATTGCTTGGTAATCTGTTCACGTTTGTCCAAATTATTGGTTTGTGGTTTGATCACTGCCAGTTTCTTAAGATCGTGTGATCGCATTCCAATTATGTCCACTTTGGATGGCTGGTTCCCAATTATGCTCAAGTTAGAACTATCATCCCTATCTGCTTCATGTGATGCCACCATGTTGACGGTCTTGTGGTGGATCTGCGGAGTCTTCTAGTAGGCACAAGATAAAGATGACACGACCTCTCCATCATCCATTTCTTCAAATATTTGCCAGACAACATCTAAATCCTTATTGAAATGAGCGTCAATACACGCACCATCAATAAGCATATGATTCTCTTGAGTGAAACTCCCAAAAAAATGTTGGACCAGACCGTCCTCAAGATGTCGTGGTGGGGGCGCTGCTCTGGTAAATCTTTGAATCTCTCCCATGCTTCATGAATGTTCTTCTAGGGCTACTGGGAGAAGTTAGAAATCCTGGTATGCATCTGTGGAGACAACCCAGGGGATAAAATTTGTGGAGCAATGCAGACTTCAATTCCTCCCTGGTTGTTGCGAATTTCTCTTAGTAGTTAATCCAATAAAGAGTCACGTCTTGAAGGCTAAAGGGAAAAGCTATCATCTTGACAACACCCAATGGAATGTTGTGGTAATGTGTGGTTCCATAGATGCGGCCAAATTTCTATAGGTGAATATATGGTTCCTCGTTCGTGCTCTCGTGGAATGTCAGGAGAAGAGACACGAGTTGTGGTTTCAGCTCGAAGTATCCGTCAATTGGTGGGATCTGAATCCACTCAGTCACATGGCCAATTGTAGGATTGTATGTCGCTTTCAATGTAGTCTTAGGAGCCTCTCTTCTTTTTCCTTCCCCTCTATGGAGTCCATTTGCATGTGCTTCTTCTCCACCTCCTCCTCTTTGTTCTCTATTTCTCCTCGGTTCCATTAGCATTTCTTGGAAGGTGGTCTGTGCATCGGCCTATGTGACCAGTTGTTACTGAGTCGCCTATATGGAGGTGAGCATTTGTGCATTGACCTCATTTTGATCAAAATATTTCCACTTTTCTTTTTGAGGAGATATCTTCGGTTTTGAGTCTGAATATGATGATGAAGGATCCAGATCATGTTTTTGGTCTGTAAATAGGAAAGGTACCATGATTAGTCGTGAAGTGTACATCAGATTTTGGGAAATGTCCAAGATTAGGATCAATCTGGACTTTATTGAGGTGGGGGAAGTGTATGTAGATAGGTCGATCTGATCTCCATCTAAAATGGAGAGAATTCGAGACAAGAGTAATCCCGAATATTTGATGAAAGAAACGGAGAGTCTTGAAAGCGATTGCAAAGTTTGAACCGATCTCTCAGGAATTGCCCTGAGTTATTGGAGATGTTGACATCAGGGAAATGATGTAGGTGTCCACAGAGTCTGAACATGTCCATCCTGAATGCAACATCTTGAGAAACAAAAGGAAGTAAAATGAGGAGTAAGGAATACAGAGATTCACAAGGAATAAAGTGAAGAGGAATAAACATGAAGAAGGTTAAAAAATGAACAGGATAGAAAAATAAGTGATAAAAAGAAATGAAGAAAAAAGTAACAAGTGCTTGATTTTTTTACCTTGACCCTAACCAAAAATTCAAACGCAGAACAAGTTTGGGTTCACCAACTCAAGCCATGAAGATGTAAAGGTTCGATTATTTATCTTGCCAATTTTCATTAATTGTTTTCAGGTAATTTTCAATATTAGCTTAGCACAAACCCTATAGAGGAGCGAGTAGTACAATACAAGTGTCTTGTACTTCCCACTTTCTTTGTATCCAGTATCTTGTACTTTTTAAAGGTCCTTGATATCTGATCTGGGTGTACTTCTCATCCAAAGAAGTAGAGGAAGGAAGCAGATATAGCAAATCTGATACTTACTCCTTGTGGGGTACTTAAGCATGGCACAATGAGATAGGGTCCCATTGTAGCAGTTTCCCTACGTTCTATAATTCAGACCAAGTCTGCAAGTAGACTCGGCCCTACTCATCCATGCGTCGATAGAAGCACTAATACTTCGTGGATCCAGTCGATAGTTAAGGTAGTACCCGGTCTGGGATTTAGGCTCTAATCCTTAAGAGTTGTACCTCACTCTGTATGGACGGTACTTGAGAATAATGTGGGCTTTATGAACACAATAAAAAGAAGTCCATCAGTGAATTATAATTATGGTCAAGGTTTTCTTAGCAGTCCCTTTTTAGGTTTTCTATTTTAATTTTTTTTGAATTTTTCAACGTAATTCGCCTAACGAATTTTCTGATATCATTTTTATTTAAATCTAAGAGAAACAGGGGGAGAAAGTCAGAAAAGTCGATGCACGTGAAAACTATGAATGCATGCACGGGATAGAAGGCGTACCATTCTTCAACACTCTACATACGAAATTATTCATGCATATAATTAAAATTAATAATATATGCTAAGCATTTGAAGAAATCAGCCTAAGATGGGGAATTTTTATTAGCATAAAGCACAAGTTTAATTTAACTATGTCCAAGCGAAGATATTATAGGAACATGCATTGTATTAAGTCTTTGGACCAGGCTATCATATCAAGCAATCCTAATATGTATGTGCTCAATTAGTGAAGATGTAAAAATAAAAGAAGGTGAAAAAAACACAAAACACAAGAAATAAAATAAAAAAAGCAAGAAAAATAGGGAGAATAAAAGTAAGAAGGAGAATAAAACCGCGTAAAATTGGTTGGACCCCCAAGTGAACAAACACATAATGAAATAGGTCAGAGAGTGTCTGGATCTAGAGAGAGTGTCCTAAATTATTGCAATTATATAAAAGAGTCACTCTCTCACCAAAAAAAATAAAAATATATTCTATGCTAGCTATGATACTATGCTCCTCTCAATATCTCGATCTTCTTTCGTGAAGAAGGTGCCGGCCTCCGCCTAGATCAGGTGCTTCGATGATGAATCTCCATTTAATCACCTTTATTCTATCATTTTATCCTTAAAAATCCTATTTAAATGCGTATAAATAGAAATATTTTGTAGAAATTAACATTCATTATTTATTTTATTTATTGTATATAAATAGAGTTTTTAATGCCAAAATTAATGAATAGAGAAAATAAAAGAAAAAGAATAAAATGCCAAAGGTATTTTATGACCCAAAACCCCGAGGTCAAGTCAAGATGTGAATTGGTCGACAAGGAATAAAGTAGGGGGAGATAAGGGCCAAAAATCCAATAAAATTTCCATTCTTTTATTCGTCAATAAGTTATATTTGGGACCTATTTTATTCTCCCTTACACATAAAGAAACTTTGTACATGAAATTGTAGATAAAAATGTATAGAAAAATACAAAATTACGTTTACAGAAAAATAATATACAATATACATTTTTCCACTCAAAATAAAAAGCCAAAACCCAACTTCTCCATACGAACTCAAAATGCCCAAAATCTTGTAATTGTATATAACTTTTAATAAGCTATTTATTGAAGGTGGTTTCATCCCATTTGATGTTAAGATGCAAAAGATAGGTTTGGACCCCTTTTGTATAGTTTACTGAAGGATATGGAATAATCCTCAAGCGCATCACGGAAGCGTGAACGTCGTATCGAATACGGCGAAGAACAACTAGTCATACTAGTTGTTCTATGCAGCAGAATTTAAAAAATTTTCATGCGATGAAACCACATGATCCAAGAACGATTCTCGGATCATTTCATCTATAACCACAACAAGTATAAAGGAATACCTCTTGAAGCGTGGTTGATCGAGTCTCTACGAAAAGAGACCTCTTGTCTCAAGTCTGATCGTTGGAGAAGAAGCTTGCTAGCGCGGGGATGAGTTGTGTGATCCTCGCAATCCAACGAGTTGATCCAAGCATGGTGAACTCCTGATCTCGTTGTACGAGATCGAACATCTTCTTCACGAGTATAGCACTCCAAGAAGACGAAGAACCGTAGAACGTTGAATCAGCGACGCGGTGGCGAGGGCGTCGACGGCCTCCTCCTCTAGGGTTTGGTGGACGACCACCAAGGAGAGAGGGAGAGAGAGTTGACATGTGGGAGAGAAAGAGAGAGAGATGTGCTTCAAAAGCATAGCCTTAGAAAGCATGGTATGCCTATCTATTTATTGGGTTTTAGGATCCGTAGATCTCAATCCATGAGACATATAAAATCAATGGATGAGATTGATTTATGTCTAATCCAATGGTCAAGATTGTTGTTGGTAAAAACCAACAACTTATGATTTAATTTAGATCAAATATATTTGACAAATCAAATATACATCAATCCTCAAATTAAACCAATAAAATAAGGAGATAATTAACATGGATATTTCATCTGCCATGTTAACATGGTGGACGGCCACCAATTCCATATAGGACTTGGTAGACGTCCACATGTTTCCATGTGGAGGTAATTTCATGAGATTTCATGAGCTTGCATATCTCCATAGAAATCTCCATTATTTAATCCAACAACTTTTGTTGTGATTTATTCTTCAAAAATAATTCATAATTTATTTTGAGAATATTGCAATATTGTCATTGGAAATTTGTGGATCACATTCACAACCCAAAACAAAATATAATTTACATTTTCAATTAATTACACAATGTGTATCCAATACACATTAATAATTAATTAACAAATATAAATTATAATTAGCTCTCTCTAAAACATTATAAATTACATTTACAATATATTATGAATAATTGGATATTGCTATCCACATTATTCTTATCCACAATAATTAAATCACATTTAATTATATTGGATAATTTTCACACACATCAAGATAATTAAATCACATTTAATTATCAATTTCTTAATGCTTAGTTCTATGGAATTATTCTTGAACCCTATAAAGAATAATGCGATTTTTCCTCAGATACTTGGAGATAAGGACAGGGCGATTGTATTGTTCCACGTATAGTGACTTGGATGTTGAGATCACATCTCAAATCCAGATCTCATGGACCTCCCATAGATGCTTGATTAAATCAAGGTCGTAAACCTAATCTTCTCATTGCATCTGAATCTCATTAAAATCAATGTCCAATATATGGACTATGATTAGGTCACTTCTCTACTGAGAGGAGTCACTAAAATCCAGACCAGTTTCATCAATCCCTCGGAATGGAAGCGTCATGGTTATACAATCGTTTATGATCACATCACCCTAAGGTATTCCCAAGACCTGTACTTCCTGCATACTGGAAGACCTATGATCATCCTAAAGATATATATCACTTTTACACTGTCATCTTCAGTGCTTGATTACTAAGTGTATCATTCTTGGTCTTTGGGATTTGCTATATATCATATGCTTTCACAAAGCATATATCTTACCTTCAAATTCATGTCATGCTTCCAAAGCACGACGACCATGCATGGAATTTGATCAGTCCCAATACCTCATGAGTGAGCTCATGTATCTTGATTTATAAGTGAACCGGTATGATCCCTTTGAGAGATCGTATTACTCATATGTCCTTACATGCACACCAGCTCGCCGATGTATAGACCTTGGTTATGTCATCAACCTATTGGTCTGCCATATGTACACACTCAGACATATAGCAACACATCTGTCTCTGGTCAGAGGATGTGTGCTTATGTTGTGACAGTATTCAACATAGGTCTTTGGTTATCTCGATCTCGTTAAGTCAACCCATTGACTCAGCTAATCTAATACCTTTGAATCATTATTCCCATGCAGAGGACCTGCATCAAGAGGTCAATCAGATATCAACCTCATGAGAAAGGATTCCCATCTCCTACTCGGGTTGGAGATCATCACTTGACAATCATTTGATGATGCTTAATGAGTCCTCTATCTATGTCCTTAGATATTCATCCAAGCATCTGCCTCTATGATTCAATCAATGAATCAACCATTGTATGATTATCAAGTTGTCCATGGTACATAACCCTTATAATACAGAGAGACCTTATAGTGCATTCATTCAGAAAATCTCAGAAAGAGAGTGGAACATAATCAATAACTTTTATTGATAAATTATTTATTGCAATAACAATTATTGCAGGAATGGTTCACCTCGGGCTCACATTGCTAACAATCTCCCACTAGACCTCATAACCATTCAGGAACAATCCTTAAACCCATACTCATTACATGTTGGTCGAAAACCTTCTGTGTCAGAGGTTTGGTAAGAGGATCAGCAACGTTGTCGGTAGAGGCTACCTTGGTGATGATGATATTGAAGGATATTGAGAGATCCTCAAGCGCATCACGGAAGCGTGAACGTCGTATCGGATACGACGAAGAACGACTAGTCGTACTAGTTGTTCGGTGCAGCGGAATTTAAAAATTTTATTCGATGAAACCACATGATCCAAGAACCATTCTCCGATCGTTTCATCTATAACCACAACAAGTATAACACAATACCTCTTGAAGCGAGGTTGATCGAGCCTCTAAGAGAAGAGACCTCCTATCTCAAGTCCGATCGTCGGAGAGATCGCTTGCGAGCGCGGGGATGAACCGTGGTGTCCTCCAATCCAAGAAGTTTGTCCAAGCACGGTTGTTCCTAATCTCGTCGCACGAGATCAAACGTCTCCTTCGTGGGCGAAGCACTCGAAGTAGACGGAGAACCGCAGAGCGTCGAAGCGGCAGCGCGAAGGCGAGGCGACGACGTTTCTCTCCACCAAGGTGGACGGCCACCAAGAAGAAGGGGGAGAGAGGGCTGTCGAGTATGAGAGAAAAAGAGAGAGAGATTTTCTATAATAGCATGTGTAAAGAGAGAGCCAAGAATGCCTCTCTATTTATAGGTTTTTGGGATCCATGGATCTCAATCCATGTGTCATATAAAATCAATGGTTGAGATTGATTTATGACAATCCAATGGTCAAGATTGTTGTTGGTAAAAGCCAACAACTTGTGATTTAATTTGATAAAATATATTTGATAAATCAAATAAATATTAATACCAAATCTAAATCAATCAAATAAGGAGAGAGAAGGCAAAGGAGATGCTCTCCTTATTTGGAAGAGGGGACGGCCACCAATTCCCCAAGGGAATTGAGTGTCGCCCCCCTCATTCATAATGAGGAGTGCAATCTCATGATTCCCATGAGATTGCACATCTCCTTAATTTTCTCTCTACTTATTTTCCAACAACAATTTGTTGGTATTTTAATTCACCAAAATAATTCTCAATTAATTTTGGGAATACTGCAATCTTGACATTGGAATATTGTGAATCAAATTCACAACCCAAAACAAAATGTAATTTACATTTTCAATTAATTAAACAATGTGTATCCAATACACATTAATAATTAATCTACTAATATAAATTATATTTAAATCTCTCTAATACATTATAAATCACATTTATAATATATTAGGAATAATTGGTTATCACTATCCACATTATTCTTATCTATAATAATTAAATCACATTTAATTATATTGGATAATTTCTCATACATCATGATAATTAAATCACATTTAATTATGAACTTCTCTTTGCTTAGACCTTATGGAATTATTCTTAAACCATTTAAGAACAATGCTATTTCTCCTCAGATACTTGGAGATAAGGACATGGCGATTGTATTGTTCCACGTACAGTGACTTGGATATTGAGATCACATCTCAAATCCAGATCCCATGGACCTCTCATAGATGCTTGATTAAATCAAGACCGTAAACCTAATCTTCTCATTGCATCTGAATCTCATTCAGATCAATGTCCAGTACATGGACTAAGATTAGGTCACTTCTCTAATGAGAGGAGTCACTAAAATCCAGACCTGTTTCATCACTCCCTCGGAATGAAAGCGTCATGGTTATACAATCGTTTATGATCAAATCACCCTTCAGGTATTCCCAATACCTGCACATCCTGCATACTGGAAGACTCATGATCATCATGAAGATAAAGATCACTTTTTCACTGTCATCTTCATAGTCTGATCATTAAGTTTCTCAATTTTGGTCCTTGGGATATGGTACAGATCATATGCTTTCACAAAGCATATATCTTACCTTCAAATTCATATCATGCTTCTAAAGCATGATGACCATGCATGGAATTTGGTCAATCCCAATACCTCATGAGTGAGCTCATGTCTCCCGGTTCACAAGTGAACCTGTATGATCCCTTTGAGAGATCATATTACTCATATGCCCTTACATGCACACCAGCTCGCCGGTGTATAGACCTTGATTAGGTCATCAACCTATTGGTCTGCCAAATGTACATGCTCAGACATATGATAATATATCTGTCTCTGGTCAGAGGATGTTTGCCTGTGATGTGACAGTATCCATCATAGGTCTTTGGTTATCTCGATCTCGTTAAGTCAACTCATTGACTCAACTAATCTGATACCTCCGAATCAATATTCCTATGCAGAGGACCTGCATCAAGAGGTCGATCAGATATCAGTCTAATGAGATGGGATTTCCATCTCCCACTCAGACTGGAGATCACTACTTGTTAATCATTGATGATGCTTGATGAGTCCTCTATCTAACTCCTTAGATATTCATCCAAGCATCAGCCTCTATGAGTCAATCATTGAATCAACAGCTGTATGATTATCAAGTTGGCCATGGTACATAACCCTTATTGTACAGAGGGACCTTATAGTGCATTCCTTCATTCAATATCAGAAAGGGAGTGAAACAAAACATCAATAACTTTTATTGATAAATCATTTATTACAATAACATTTATTGTAGGAATGGTTCGCCTCGGGCTCACATTGCTAACAATCTCCCACTAGCCCTCAGAACCATTCAGGAACAAACCTTAAACCCATACTCATTACATGCTGGTCAAAAACCTTCTGTGTCAGAGGTTTGGTAAGAGGATCAGCAACGTTGTCAGCGGAGGCCACCTTAATGATGATGATGTCACCACGCTTTTGAATCTCCCGAATGATGTGGTATTTCCTTTCTACGAGCTTGCTCTTCTGATGCCATCTGGGTTCCTTCGCCTGGGCAATGGCTCCCGTGTTATAACAGAGTAGCGGGATGGGAGTATCAGAGGAAACTACGCCAAGCTCCTGGACGAACTTGCGTAACCACACCGCCTCCTTTGCAGCATCCGATGCGGCAATGTATTCGGCTTCTGTTGTTGAATCTGCCGTAGTGTCCTGCTTCTTGCTTCTCCAGCTCACAGCACCACCGTTCAACAGGAACACAAACCCTGATGTCGACTTTCGATCATCAATATCTGATTGGAAGTCAGAATCTGTATATCCCAAGACTTGGAGATCACCATCTCCATAGACCAAGATGTAATCTTGCGTCCGTCTTAGATATTTGAATATGTTCTTTACTGCATTCCAGTGTTGTTCTCCATAGCAGGATTGGTAACGACTTACCACTCCCACTGCATGGCATATATCTGGCCTAGTACACATCATGGCATACATTAAGCTTCCTACGGCTGATGCATAAGGACATCCAGCCATGGCCTTCTTTTCCTCAACAGTTTGAGCAGCCATTCCTTTAGACAGGTGGATACCATGTCTTAAGGGTAGGAATCCTTTCTTGGAACTATCCATACGGAATCGTTCAAGAATCTTCTTAATGTATCCTTGTTGTGACAATCCCAATATCCTCTTCTCTTGGTTTCTGAAAAGCTTCAGAC
The DNA here is from genome assembly GCA_037367405.1 of Ottelia alismoides. Taxonomy (NCBI): domain Eukaryota; kingdom Viridiplantae; phylum Streptophyta; class Magnoliopsida; order Alismatales; family Hydrocharitaceae; genus Ottelia; species Ottelia alismoides. Next base: position 477,176 of record JAZKJV010005737.1, read on the forward strand.
CCAAGATGTAAGAGGCTTCTCCAAGATCTTTCATCTCAAAGGTATGGGACAGCCAAATCTTTACACTGGTCATCATCTCTGTATCATTCCCAATGATAAAGATGTCATCTACATAAAGCACGATGAACACAATGGCGCTCCCACTAAGCTTCTTGTACACACAAGGTTCATCAGGATTCTTCACAAAATCATAACTCTTTATGGTTTCGTCAAATCTGATGTTCCAGCTACGAGAAGCTTGCTTGAGCCCATAGATGGATTTCTTCAGCTTGCATACTTTGCCATCCTTAGTCATGAAGCCCTGGGGCTGCTCCATGTAGATATCCTCCTCGAGGTATCCATTGTGGAAAGCCGTCTTGACGTCCATCTGCCAGATGTCGTAGTCAAGATATGCAGATATAGCTAGCAATGCCCTGATGGATTTAAGCATAGCCACAGGAGAGAATGTCTCATCGTAGTCGATGCCTTCTCTCTGTGTGTAGCCCTTGGCTACGAGCCGTGCCTTGAAAGTCTCTACTTTCCCATCAGGTCCCCTCTTTCTCTTGAAGATCCATTTGCACCCAATGGGTTTTACCCCTTTAGGTTGATCCTCTAGGGTCCATACACCATTCTTATGCATGGAGTCAATTTCTGACTTCATTGCTAGCATCCATCTATCCATGTCATGATCCGCGAGTGCTTCATCAAATGAAGTAGGATCACTGTCAGTCTCACCTGACACATGGAATCCATACCTTTCTGGTGGTGCAACCACCCTCGAACTCCTTCGAAGAGGTATGGGTGTATCATCTTTATTCACTTCTTCAGTTTCTGGTTCAGGAAGCTCGGAATCCTCAGGAGATTCAATGAGTTCCTTTACTTCATATTTATCTTGACCCTTAAGTAAATCATTCTCCAGAAATTTCACATCTCTAGAAACAAAAACCTTTTGAGTCTCAGGATCATAGAGTTGGTATCCAATACCATATCTAACATACCCAATGAAGTAACACTCACGAGAGCGAGATTCTAGCTTGCTTGCATCCACATTCTTTGCATGGACCAAGCAACCCCAAACCCTCAAGTGATTAACACTAGGTTTGGTTCCATACCAGAGCTCATGAGGAGTCTTAGGTACAGATTTGCTAGGAATCTTATTCAGGATATACATTGCAGTCTACTGCATATCCCCAGAAACTAAGTGGTAAATGTGCTTTGCTCATCATTGAACGAACCATATCCATGATGGTTCTGTTGCGTCTTTCAGCAACACCATTAAGTTGGGGAGTTCCAGGAGGAGTGAGATTTGAAATAATTCCATTTTCTTTAAGGTATTCCTTAAATTCAACTGATAGGTATTCGCCACCTCGATCAGATCGAGTTCGTTTAATCTTCCTATAGGTTTGGTTCTCAACCAAAGCCTTGAATTCTTTGAACTTTTCAAAGGTTTCAGACTTATGACGTAATAGGAAGATAAACCCGTATCGCGAATGGTCATCAATAAACGTCAAATAATATCGATATCCATTTCGGGTCGCGGTACTGAAGGGACTGCATACATCAGTATGTATTAGGTCAATAATACCTTCACATCTTGTAATCTTGTTACGAAAAGGCATCCTGGTCATTTTTCCATGAATGCAATTCTTGCAAGTAGGCAAAGGTTGAACCTGTAGAAAGTCTAAAAGTCCATCCTTAATTAATCTATTGATCTTATCAACAGACAAATGACCAAGCCTTTGATGCCAAATCTCATTTGAGAGATTTTCATTATCCCTGGATCTTTAAGGGTTTTTATTAGTGCTTGTAACATTCATAACACATTTATCAATGCACAATTCATAGAGTCCTTCAGAAGTCAAAATACCATCTGCAATATATTTATCATAACGGTTTATGACTAATTTATTACAGAACAGGAATGAATACCCACTTCTAACTAACTTAGATACAGATATTAGACTCCTTCCGACTTCAGGTACATAAAGACACTCTTTAAGTACTAGGACTCTACCACTAGATAATGATAGTCGACAAGTCCCGACGGCGACTACTGCAACACTTGCATCAGATCCCATCTGGATGACTATCTCCCCTTCTTCAAGCTTTCTAGTTTCCTGAAACAAATGCAACAAATTGCATACATGAACAGAAGCACCATAATCAACAACCCAACTTCCTTCTCGTCCGACGAGAAAGCTGGTTTCAATGATAAATGTAGATTTCATACCTGCTGGGGCTTTACCTTTGTCGATCAACTTCAGGTAATCTGGACAATTACGCCTCCAGTGCCCCGGCTTCTTGCAGTGGTGACAGACGTCGGTTTTCTTCGACGCCATTAAAGTAGATGCATTGGAAGATGAGGCAACACTTTGTCCCTTCTTCTTTTTCTTCTGGGCCGGGCCCTTCCGAGAACCTTGCTTCCGACCGCGCTTCCCTTTGACCTGTGCAACAATTGCAGTTCCAGTGGGACCATCTTTCTTCATTACGTCTTCTGCAGACTTTAATGCAGCAAGAAGCCCAGCATTTGTCAGTTCCAGCTTATTCATGTGGAATGACACCACAAAGTTATTGAAAGATTTGGGCAAGGATAGCAGAATGAAATCTGATTGCATGTCTGCATCCATCGTCGCCCCCAGAGTCTCAAGCTCCGACAAGTACCCAAACATTTTGAGTACATGCTCGCAGACCGAGGTCCCTTCCTGCATCTTGCAGCGAACGAGTTCTTTCATAACATTGTACCGCTGGGTGCGGTTAATGTCACCAAACATATCCTTTAGATTCTGCATGATATCCTGGCAAGTACTCATCTCCACATGTTGCTTCTGAAGAACATTGGAGAGAGAACCCAAGATATAGCACCTAGCCAAGACATGATCTTCATCATACTTGTCATTATAATCTTTGTCTTCCTTAGATTTAGGGTTTTCAAGTTTGTTTTTAGAGAGCACATAACTGATGTGCTCTGCCGAAAGCACAAGCTCCAAATTACGGATCCAATCCGAGTAATTTGGTCCGGTCAATTGGTTGACCTCCACAAGCCTGCTCAGTGGGTTCATGGCCTTCATTTTCTGAAAAGTAGAATGCACTATATTAGAACATATAATCATATATTCAATTTAATTTTATTTGATTAAGGCATTTTTAAATCAAATTAGTATTGCTATGTCAACTATGAAACTTTATTCCCTTATTCACTTTCAAAGTAGGAGATATACTTACCGATATATCTCAAGCAAGAACTGGGATCTCCTCTTTATCTTTGTTACATCCCAATAATATGAGAAACTGTAACTCCAATAAAGAGAAGCGGGAACACATTCCGCCTTGCAAGTCCAACTTGCATTCCCAATTCGGTCTTTAATACCCAGGCCCACCACCCCTAAGGTGATGTTGACCTGTCATTAATTGAACCAACCGTCAACAGGATTAGAACTCGCTATACGCAATCCAATATCGCCCCAATAATATGAGGATCCGATATTGGGGTGACTACGCATACGGCCTTACTCTTTCAAGAAGCAAAGAGTCCGATCCAGATGCGCTTGTATATAGGAGCTGTCACTACGTACAGGCGTCTCCTATATACAATCACTGGCGACGGAAACCCTTCGCCTTGACGGGAGACCATGGATGTCACTTATGTGATCCTCCACCTCTTATTCAAATTTAATTAATTACTATGAATCACATTCATATAATTAATTCTTCCAAGGGAATTATTAACTCTAATCATATTAGAGTATTCTCAATAGGATATAATTAACTTAATCATATTAAATTAATTATCAATCCAATTTAATCATTCAAACTTAATTTTATGCTTGAATATATATATGATATTAATCTCAAAGTACGTATTAATTCGTATTTTAATAATTAGAAAAAATACATCATAATCCCTCGGACATTATCCCGGTCCTACCCGCTGTCATGGCCAGTACCGACGGGAGTGGGGAGGACCACATATGTTGCAACCCGCTGACCAGCGATCCCTGACTAGACACCATATACACCTCGGGAAAGGATAATGCCAAATTGATTATTTTGTACTTGAGATGATCATCGGTTCTTCAACCGAAATTATACCATATAGTATTCAAAACAATTTTGATTTTAAGGAAATTTGCTAGGCAAATTCCAAGTCCTATTCAAGCAAGAAGTTTGATGGTTGTAATTCCAATTAAGGTTTAGATCAAATCTAATCAACTAATTGTTGGGGCCAAGTCAAGTAGGCAAATAATCATGTTTCAATATTTCACAAATATTTTTCAAGATTATTTCACGAAATTAACAATTAATTTCACTAATTGACAATCACTTGGTTCTAGATTAGGAAAGTAATTTCAGCAGTGACCCCTACTTACTAAAATTGGCATATCTCAATCATATTAAATCCAAATTAAGCAAAGTCAATTTCTTAAGTTTGCTAATTTGATTTAGGACAGAACCTAAGTGATGTTTCACGCATTTCGAGGCAAGTCTAAACAGTAATTAACATTTTAATCACGTTCAGATTCACAGTTCCTGCAACAGTGCATACATGTTCATTAAAACGACCATATCTCGAGCATACGAAATCCGATTTATGCAAACTCAGATCCTATGGTTTCCTTATTTAATGGGGAACATAATACAAGTATAAAATTCATGTTTAAACAATTTAAACAGTGCCGAATTTATATACTAAACAGATCTGCGAAATCAAATGCGATGAAAACTTTCGCGACCTTAGCGAACCCATGTCGTTCTTGGTTAACGAATCACTATTCGAAAACGTCGACCTAAGGCTCTGATACCACTTTAAGTATATTGAGAGATCCTCAAGCGCATCACGGAAGCGTGAACGTCATATCGGATACGACGAAGAACGACTAGTCGTACTAGTTGTTCGGTGCAGCGAAATTTAAAAATTTTATTCGATGAAACCACATGATCCAAGAACCATTCTCGGATCGTTTCATCTATAACCACAACAAGTATAATGCAATACCTCTTGAAGCGTGGTTTATCGAGTCTCTAAGAGAAGAGACCTCCTGTCACAAGTCCGATCGTCGGAGAGATCGCTTGCGAGCGCGGGGATGAACCGCGGTGTCCTCGCAATCCAAGAAGTTGGTCCAAGCACGGTTGTTCCTGATCTCGTCGCACGAGATCAAACGTCTCCTTCGTGGGCGAAGCACTCGAAGTAGATGGAGAACCGCAGAGCGTCGAAGCGGCAGCGTGAAGGCGAGGGCGACGACGTTTCTCTCCACCAAGGTGGACGGCCACCAAGAAGAAGGGGGAGAGAGGGCTGTCGAGTATGAGAGAAAAAGAGAGAGAGATTTGCTATAATAGCATGTGTAAAGAGAGAGCCAAGAATGCCTCTCTATTTATAGGGTTTTGGGATCCATGGATCTCAATCCATGTGTCATATAAAATCAATGGTTGAGATTGATTTATGACAATCCAATGGTCAAGATTGTTGTTGGTAAAAGCCAACAACTTGTGATTTAATTTGATAAAATATATTTGATAAATCAAATAAATATTAATACCAAATCTAAATCAATCAAATAAGGAGAGAGAAGGCAAAGGAGATGCTCTCCTTATTTGGAAGAGGGGACGACCACCAATTCCCCAAGGGAATTGAGTGCCGCCCCCCTCATTCCTAATGAGGAGTGCAATCTCATGATTCCCATGAGATTGCACATCTCCTTAATTTTCTCTCTACTTATTTTCCAACAACAATTTGTTGGTATTTTAATTCACCAAAATAATTCTCAATTAATTTTGGGAATATTGCAATCTTGACATTGGAATATTGTGAATCAAATTCACAACACAAAACAAAATGTAATTTACATTTTCAATTAATTAGACAATGTCTATCCAATACACATTAATAATTAATATACTAATATAAATTATATTTAAATCTCTCTAATACATTATAAATCACATTTATAATATATTAGGAATAATTGGATATCACTATCCACATTATTCTTATCCATAATAATTAAATCACATTTTATTATATTGGATAATTTCTCATACACCATGATAATTAAATCACATTTAATTATCAACTTCTCTTTGCTTAGACCTTATGGAATTATTCTTAAACCATTTAAGAACAATGCTATTTCTCCTCAGATACATGGAGATAAGGACAGGGCGATTGTATTGTTCCACGTACAGTGACTTGGATATTGAGATCACATCTCAAATCCAGATCCCATGGACCTCTCATAGATGCTTGATTAAATCAAGACCGTAAACCTAATCTTCTCATTGCATCTGAATCTCATTCAGATCAATGTCTAGTACATGGACTAAGATTAGGTCACTTCTCTAATGAGAGGAGTCACTAAAATTCAGACCTGTTTCATCACTCCCTCGGAATGGAAGCGTCATGGTTATACAATCGTTTATGATCAAATCACCCTTCAGGTATTCCCAATACCTACACATCCTGCATACTGGAAGACTCATGATCATCATGAAGATAAAGATCACTTTTTCACTGTCATCTTCATAGTCTGATCATTAAGTTTCTCAATCTTGGTCCTTGGGATATGGTACAGATTATATGCTTTCACAAAGCATATATCTTACCTTCAAATTCATATCATGCTTCTAAAGCATGATGACCATGCATGGAATTTGGTCAATCCCAATACCTCATGAGTGAGCTCATGTCTCCCGGTTCACAAGTGAACCTGTATGATCCCTTTGAGAGATCATATTACTCATATGCCCTTACATGCACACCAGCTCGCCGGTGTATAGACCTTGAGTAGGTTATCAACCTATTGGTCTGCCAAATGTACATGCTAAGACATATAGTAATATATCTGTCTCTGGTCAGAGGATGTTTGCCTGTGATGTGACAGTATCCATCATAGGTCTTTGGTTATCTCGATCTCGTTAAGTCAACTCATTGACTCAACTAATCTGATACCTCCGAATCAATATTCCTATGCAGAGGACCTGCATCAAGAGGTCGATCAGATATCAGTCTAATGAGATGGGATTGCCATCTCCCACTCAGACTGGAGATCACTACTTGTTAATCATTGATGATGCTTGATGAGTCCTCTATCTAACTCCTTAGATATTCATCCAAGCATCAGCCTCTATGATTCAATCATTGAATCAACAGCTGTATGATTATCAAGTTGGCCATGGTACATATCCCTTATTGTACAGAGGGACCTTATAGTGCATTCATTCATTCAATATCAGAAAGGGAGTGAAACAAAACATCAATAACTTTTATTGATAAATCATTTATTACAATAACATTTATTGTAGGAATGGTTCGCCTCGGGCTCACATTGCTAACAGATATCACCACGCTTTTGAATCTCACAAATTATGTGGTATTTCCTTTCCACGTGCTTGCTCTTCTGATGCCATCTGGGTTCCTTCACCTAGGCAATTGTTCCCGTGTTGTCGCAGAGCAGTGGGATGGGAGTATCATAGGAAACTACACAAAGATACAAGATGAACTTGCGCAACCACACCGCCTCCTTTGCAGCATCCGATGTGGCAATGTACTCGGCTTCTGTTGTTGAATCAGCTGTAGTGTCCTACTTCTTGCTTCTCCATCTCACAGCACCACCGTTCAACAGGAATACAAACCCCGATGTCGACTTTCGATCATCAATATCCGATTGGAAGTCAGAATCTGTATATCCCAAGACTTGAAGATCACCATTTCCATAGACAAAGATGTAATCTTGCGTCCGTCTTAGATATTTGAATATGTTCTTTACTACATTCCAGTATTGCTCTCCATAGCAGTATTGGTAACGACCTACCACTCCCACTGCACGGTAGATAGCTGGCCTAGTACACATCATGACATACATTAAGCTTCCTACAGCTGATGCATAAGGGCATTCAGCCATGGCTTTCTTTTCATCAATAGTTTGAGGTGCCATTCCTTTAGACAAGTGGATACCATGTCTTAAGGGTAGGAATCCTTTCTTGGAATTATCCATACGGAATCGTTCAAAGAATCTTCCTAATGTATCCATGTTGTGACAATCCCAAATTCCTCTTTTCTCAGTTTCTGAACAACTTCATGCCTAAATGTAAGAGGCTTCTCCAAGATCTTTCATCTCAAAGGTATGGGATAGCCAAATCTTCACACTGGTCATCATCCTTGTATCATTCTCAATGATAAGGATGTCATTTGCGTTAAGCACGATGAACACAATGGCGCTCCCACTAAGCTTCTTGTACACACAAGGTTCATCAGGATTCTGCACAAAAGCATAAAGTCAAATCTAATGTTCCAGCTACGAGAAGCTTGCTTGAGCCAATAGATGGATTTCTTCAGCCTGCATACTTTGCCATCCTCAGTTATGAAGCCCTGGGACTTCTCCATAGAGATATCCTCCTTGAGGTATCCATTGAGGAAAGCTGTCTTAACGTCCATTTGCCAGATGTCGTAGTCAAGATATGCAGCTATAGCTAGCAGTGTCCTGATGGATTTAAGCATAGCCACAGGAGAGAATGTCTCATCGTAGTCGATGCCTTCTCTCTGTGTGTAGCCCTTAGGTTCGAGCCGTGCCTTGAAAGCCTCTACTTTCCCATCAGGTCCCCTTTTTCTCTTGAAGCTCCATTTACATCAAATGGGTTTTACCCCTTTAGGTGGATAGTCTAGGGTCCATACACCATTCTTATGCATGGAGTCAATTTCTGACTTCATTGCTAGCATCCATCTATCCATGTCTTGATCTGTGAGTGCTTCATCAAATGAAGTAGGATCATTGTCAGTTTCACTAGACACATGGAATCCATACCTTTCAGGTAGTGCAACCACCCTCGAACTCCTTCAAAGAGGTATGAGTGTTTCATCTTTATCTATCTCTTCAGTTTCTAGTCTAGGAAGCTCAGAATCTTCAAGGGATTCAATGAGTTCCTCTACTTTATTTATGTCTTGACCTTTAAGGAAATCATCCTCCAAAATTTCACATCTCTAGAGACAAAAACCTTTTGGGTTTCAGGGTCATAGAGCTGGTATCCAATACCATCTCTAACATACCCAATGAAGTAACACTCACGAGTGTGAGATTCTAGCTTGCTTGCATCCTCGTTCTTCGCATGAAACAAGCAACCCCAAACCCTCAAGTAATTAACACTAGGTTTGGTTCCATACCAGAGTTAATGAGGAGTCTTAGGTACATATTTGTTAGGTATCTTATTCAAGATATATATTGCAGTCTCTACTGCATATCCCCAGAAACTATGTGGTAAATGTGCTTTGCTCATCATTGAACGAACCATATCAATGATGGTCCTGTTGTCTCTTTCAACAATACCATTAAGTTGGGGAGTTCCAGGAGGATTGAGATTGGAGACAATTCCATTCTCTTTAAGGTATTCCTTGAACTCATCTGAGAGGTACTCGCCACCTCGATCAGATCGAATCTGTTTAATCTTCCTATCGGTTTGGTTCTCAACCAAAGCCTTGAATTCTTTGAACTTTTCAAAGGTTTCAGATTTTTTACGTAATAGGAAGATAAACCCGTATTACGAATGGTCATCAATAAATGTCAAATAATATCAATATCCATTTTGAGTTGCGGTACTGAAGGGATCACATACATCGGTATGTATTAGGTCAATGATACCTTCGCATCTTGTAACCTTGTTACGGAAAGGCATCCTAGTCATTTTACCTCGAATACAATGTTCACAGGTAGGTAAAGATTGAACCTGTAGAAAATCCAAAGGTCCGTCCTTTATCAATCTATTGATCCTATCAACAGATAAATGACCAAGCCTTTGATGCCAAATCATATTTGAATGATTTTTATTCTCCCTGGATCTTTTAGGGTTTTTATTAGTGGTTGTAGCATTCATGACATGCTCATTATTGCACAATTCATAGAGTCCACCAGAATTCAAAATACCATCCGTAATATATTTATCATAATGATTTACAACTAATTTATTACAGAAATGGAATGAATATCCACTTCTAACTAGCTTAGATACAGATATCAAATTCCTTCTGACTTCAGATACATAAAGACACTCTTTAAGTACTAGGACACTACCACTCGATAATGATAGTCGACAGGTCCCGACGGCAACTGCTGCAACACTTGCATCAGATCCCATTTGGATGATTATCTCCCCTTCTTCCATATTTCTAGTTTCCTGAAACAAATGCAGCAAATTGCATACATGAACAGAATCACCAGAATCAACAACCCAACTTCCTTCTCTTCAAATGAGAAAACCGGTTTCAATGACAAAAGTAGATTTCATACCTGCTGAGGCTTTACCTTTGTTGACCGACTTCAGGTATTTCGGGCAGTTACACCTCCAGTGCCCCGGCTTCTTGCAGTGGTGACAGACGTCGGTTTTCTTTGACGCTATCAGTGTGGATGCATTGGAAGATGAACCAACACTTTGTCCCTTCTTCTTTCTCTTCTGGTTTGGGCCCTTCCGAGAACCTTGCTTCCGATCGCGCTTCCCTCTGACCTGTGCAACAATTGTACTGCCAGCGGGACCATCTTTCTTCATTACGTCTTCAGAAGATTTTAATGCAACAAGAAGTCCAGCGTTCGTCAATTCTAGTTTGTTCATGTGGAATGAAACCACAAAGTTATTGAAAGACTTGGGAAAAGACAACAGAATGAAATCAGATTGCATGTCTGCATCCATGCTTTCCCCAAGAGTTTCCGGCTCCTACAAGTACCCAAACATTTGGAGTACATGTTCACGGACTGACGTTCCTTCCTGCATCTTGCAGCGAACGAGTTCTTTAATAACATTGTATCGCTGGGTGTGGTTAATGTCACCAAACATGTCTTTCAGATTCTGCATTATTTCCTAGCATGTGCTCATCTTCACATGTTGTTTCTAAAGAACATTAGGGAGAGAACCAAGGATATAGCATCTAGCCAAGACATGATTTGCAACATACTTGTCATTGTATGCCTTTTCTTTCTTCGTTTTAGGGCTTTCATGCTTGTCTTCCGAGAGCACACAACTTATGCGCTCAGCCGAGAGAACAAGCTCCAAATTACAGATCCAATCCGAGTAATTCGGTCTTGTCAACTGGTTGACCTCCAGAAGCTAGCATAGTGGATTCATGGACATCATTTTCTGAAATTAAGAATGCACTATATTAGAACATATAATCATATATTCATATTTATGATATTTGATTAAGGATTTTTAAATCAAATTACTCTTTCTCAATCAACTTTGAAAGTTTATTCCCTTAATCACTTTTCAAAGTAAGAGATATACTTACCGGTGTATCTCAAGCAAGAACTGGGATCTCCTCTTTATCTTAGTCATATCCCAATAATATGAGAACCTATGACCCCAATAAAGAAAAGCGGGAACACATTCTGCCTTGCAAGTCCAACTTGCATTTCCCAATTCGGTCTTTAATACCTGGGCCCACCACCCCTAAGGTGATGTTGACCCATCATTAATTGAACCAACCAACAGGAATATAACTCGCTATGCGCAATCCAATATAACCCCAATAATATGAGGACCCAATATTGGGGTCACTACGCATACGTCCTTACTCTTTCGAGAAGCAACGAGCCCAATCCAAATGAATCGTATGCAGGAGCTATCACTTCGGACAAGCATCTCCCACATACAATATCTGGCGACGGAACCCTTCGCTTTTTCGAGAGACCTTGGATGTCACCTATGTGATCCTCCATCTCATATTCAAATTTTAATTAATTATCATGAATCATATTCACATAATTAATTCTTTCAAGGGAATTACACATCTATTCATAATAGAGTGTTTTTAATTAGATATAATTAACTTAATTATATTAAATTAATTTTCAATCCAATTCAACCAACAAACTTGATTTTTACTTGAATATATGGTATTATATCAAAATATGTATTAATTTGAATTTTAATAATTAGAAAAATACATCATGATCTCTCAGGCATCATTCGTTCCCTACCCGTTGTCATGGCCAGTACCAGCGGGAGTGGGACAGACCGCAACCGGTGCGACCTGCTACCCCAGCGATCCCTTACTAGACACCATATCTGCCTCGGGAAAAAATAATGCCGAGTCAATCACTTTGTACTTGAGATGATCATCAGTTCTTCAACTGAAATTATACCATATAGTAATAATCAAAACATTTTTTGTTATAAGGAAATTTGCTAGACAAATTCCCAATCCTATTCAAACAAGGAGTTTGATGACTGTGTTTCCAATTATGATCTAGATCAAATCTAATAAATTTATTGGTTTAGGCCAAGTCAATTAAGGAAATATTCATCATTAAATATCTCTTAAATATTTTCCATAATTATTTCATGAAATTAAAAATTAATTTCACTAATTGACAATCACATGGTTCTTGATTAGGACTGTAATTTCAGCAATGACCCCTACTTACTAAAATTAACATATCTCAATCAATTTAAATCCAAATTAGATAAAATCAATATTCAAAGATTGCTATTTTGATTTAGGACAGAACTAAGTGATATTTCATGCATTTCGAGGCAGATCAAAACAGTAATTAACTCATTAATCATGTTAAGATTTGCAGTTCCCGCAACAGTGAATACATGTTCTTTAAAACAACCATATCTCGAGCAAACGGAATCAAAATTACGTAAACTCAGATCCTATGGTTTCCTTATTTAATGAGGAACAAAATCCAATGATTAATTCGTGCTTAAACATTTTAAACAGGGCCGAATTTATTCACTAAACAGATGTGGGAAAATTAAATGCGACAAAAACATTCATGATCATAACGAACCCATGTCGTCCTAGGTTTGCGAATCGTATCCAAAACCTTCGACCAAAGGCTCTGATATTACTTGAAGGAGATGGAATATTCCGGAAGTGCATCATGGAAGCGTGAGCATCGTATCGAATACGACGAAAAATTACTAGTCGTACTAGTTGTTCTATGCAGCGGAATTTAAAAATCTTTCATGCGATGAAACCACATGATCCAAGAATCATTCCTGGATCGTTTCATCTATTACCACAACAAGTATAAAGGAATACCTCTTGAAGCGTTGTTGATCGAGTCTCTACGAAAAGAGACCTCCTGTCTCAAGTCCGATCGTCGGAGAAGAAGCTTGCGAGCGCGAGGATGAGTCGCGTGATCCTCGCAATCCAACGAGTTGATCCAAGCACGGGGAACTCCTGATCTTGTCGTACGAGATCGAACGTCTTCTTTGCGAGTGTAGCACTCCAAGAAGATGGAGAACCTAAGAACGTTGAAGCAGTGACGCGGTGGCGAGGGCGTCGACGGCCTCCTCCTCTAGGGTTTGGTGGACGGCCACTAAGGAGAGAGGGAGAGAGAGTTGATGTGTGGGAGAGAAAGAGAGAGAGAGATGTGCTTAAAAAGCATAGACTTAGAGAGCATGGTATGCCTCTCTATTTTTAGGGTTTTAGGATACATGGATCTCAATCCATGGGACATATAAAATCAATGCATGAGATTTATTTATGTCTAATCCAATGGTCAAGATTTTTGTTGGTAAAAACCAACAACTTATGATTTAATTTAGATCAAATATATTTTACAAACCTAATATACATCTATCCTAAAATTAAACCAATCAAATAAGGGAGATTACCAACATGGATATTGTCTCCCCATGTATCCTGGTGGACGACCACCAATTTCCATATTCGTTATGGTGGCCGTCCACTTGATTACAAGTCGGGCAATCTCATGAGATTTCATGAGATTGCATATTTCCATGGAAATCTCCTTTTTAATCCAACAACTTTTGTTTTGATTTATTCTTCAAAAATTATTCACAATTAATTTTGAGAATATTACAATCTTGCAATTGGAAATTTGTGAATCGCATTTACAAGCCAAAACAATATATAATTTACATTTTCAATTAATTACACAATGTGTATCCAATGCATATTAATAATTAATTACAAATATAAATTATAATTAACTCTCTCTAATACATTATAAATCACATTTATAATATATTATGAATAATTGGATATTTCTATCCACACTATTCTTATCCACAATAAATAAATCACATTTAATTATATTGGATAATTTCCACAAACATCAAGATAATTAAATCACATTTAATTATCAATTTCTTAATGCTTAGATCTATGGAATTATTCTTGAACCCTTTCAAGAATAATGCGATTTCTCCTCAGATACTTGGAGATAACGACAGGGTGATTGTATTGTTCCACGTATAGTGACTTTGATATTGAGATCACATCTCAAATCCAGATCTCATGGACCTCCCATAGATGCTTGATTAAATCAAGGTCGTAAACCTAATATTCTCATTGCATCTGAATCTCATTCAGATCAATGTCCAATATATGGACTTAGATTAGGTCACTTCTCATGTGAAAGGAGTCACTAAAATCCAGACCTGTTTCATCACTCTCTCGGAATGGAAGCGTCATGGTTATACAATCGTTTATGATCACATCACCCTCAGGTATTCCCAACACCAGTACATCCTGCATACTAGAAGACCTATGATCATCCTGAAGATATAGATCACTTTTACACTGTCATCTTCAGTGCTTGATCAATAAGTTTCTAATTCTTGGTCTTTGGGATTTGGTATAGATCATATGCTTTCACAAAGCATATATCTTACCTTCAAATTCATGTCATGCTTCCAAAGCACGATGACCATGCATGGAATGTGATCAGTCCCAATACCTCATGAGTTATCTCATGTCTCCTGATTCATAAGTGAACCTGTATGATCCCTTTGAGAGATCGTATTACTCATATGTCCTTACATGCACACCAGCTCGCCGGTGTATAGACCTTGGTTGGGACATCAACTTATTGGTCTGCCAAATGTACACACTCAGACATATAGCAACACATATGTCTCTGGTCAGAGGTTGTGTGCCTATGCTGTGACCGTATTCAACATAGGTCTTTGGTTATCCCGATCTCGTTAAGTCAATCCATTGAATCAATTAATCCGATACCTCCGAATCACTATTCCCATGTAGAGGACTTGCATCAAGAGGTCGATCAAATATCGCCCTAATGAGAAAGGATTGTCATCTCCTACTCAGGCTGGAGTTCATCACTTGACAATCATTTGATGATGCTTAATGAGTCCTCTGTCTAACTCCTTAGATATTCATTTATGCATCAACCTCTATGATTCAATCAATGAATCAACAGTTGTACGATTATCAATTTGGCCATGGTACATAACCCTTATTGTACAGAGGGACCTTATAGTGCATTCATTCAATCAATCTCAGAAAGGGAGTGAAACATAATCAATAACTTTTTTTGATAAATTATTTATTACAATAACATTTATTGCAGGAATGGTTCACCTCGGGCTCACATTGCTAACATTTACCTGGATAAAATGTTCATTTATTAATTCTATATATTTTTTATAATTTTATAATTTTGTAAATACTATTTATAATATATGTACATATCTAGAATAGAATCAAACCTTAAAATACATTTAAATAAAACATTATACCAAACTACATAGATAAAATTCCTATACTTATACTAATATAATATATACTTCTATTTATTTAAGTATAAAAATAACATTAGAAAAATATAACAAAAATATATTTAAGTAAATAAAAATGAGTTATAAATATATAAATTAAGAAAAATATAAAATAAAAAAATATAAAATAAAAATAAAATACTCAAACTATAGATGAATATACCTATAAATAAAACCCTAAAAAGTAACTTGTAATAAATAGACCCATAAGATAAATAAAAACCATATAAAATTTTATAGAAAACAATAAATATATTTTTTATTTTATAACTTAAATTTAATTAAAATTTACTATTTATTTATATTAATTTCAAGGATGCTTTTTTTCCGATTGGTCCACATGTAATACCCAGAGTGGGTCATGAGTTGACCCCGGTCAACTCTTCTCCCCATGTCCTAGCCCTGTCAGAACCTTGTTTGACCCTTGTCTTCCTTGATTTTTGATGCTCCATAATTGCATTATTTTTGGTCGATTCCTTCATGACTTTTTCTCCTCGAGCATCCACCTATCATGCCAAATCATAGCCTCGAGGAATGCACCACTACATCGGGCCAGCTACCTCTATCTTCAACCCATGTTCACCATCTATACAAAAGCCTCCACCTCACTTTCTCATATTTTTTGAATCCCATTTACCCCACTTTTCTGCCTTTATTGCATCCCAGAGCTCGAGCTCCATGATAGGGAGCTCGTCCAATAGTTAGACATGATGAGGAGTAGTGGTAGAGGGCAGTTACACCATCTCCGCAAGTGCTCTGTCGTGAGGTCCCAATCTCGTGGCCCACGACTGCTTGAGGTCCCTCTTATTGTTTTATAGGTAGATTTAGTTAAGTTATTTATGTTCCTTGATTTATGTTGTCTTTTGATCATTTGATTTAGCCTAGGGTCAAACCTCCATAGTTCATTGGAGCTCAACTACGGCAAACCCTCCACCATGACTGACTCCGTTTCCGACTCGCTTATCTCCCTCGCGTTCTTTCCCTACCGATTTTCAATGCCTCGCACCAGTTCTTTCAACCAGGTACTTCGTGGATCTAGATTTTGGTGCTCCACCACACCACCACTCATCAGAGCATCTCCTCTACATCCCATTCTGCCACCATTCCACCCGCTAATGGGTCAAGGCAGTTTACCCTCGACCCTATTTTCTTTTGATATAGGTCTCGAGCCAAAACTCCAACTGGAGGCAATTTTGGATTTAAGGAAGCAGTCCAGGTCACTGGACCTTCCTCAACCTTCATTGGCTGCTCCAGCGGTCCATGAAGCTTTTTAAGCCCTCTAGCAGCTAGAGGACACCTCCAAGAAGCCTTGGATCCATCTTGTAGTAAGGGAGAAGATTGGAGGCCCCAGATTCATCGATTTAAAGCTCGCCTAGAGGAACATTCTTCCTTGATCATCCAAGTTCTATCTCGTTCGTTCGATCTCGCCCGAGCTCCAGTGGAGCAGTCACCGTTTGATATAGCACACACCAGCCGTAGGATCTTGATCTGAAATCTAATCACCAACTCTGAAGCCGAAGGGGTATCGCGTGTTTTGAGGCTAAAGTGTGGCAAGTGATGCGCCCACAATCGTACAATTAGGCACTCATTTGGGGTAATTACATAGTTCATCCCCATTTTTTGTTTTATTTCCATTTAGTCTTGTATTTTATTTCAAGTGTTTACAACTTTTGCAAAATTTGCAAGGAACCCCAGCTACTCATTTGATATTACATCTAGGTCCAGTCTACGTCACCACACGTGGGGCCCTTATGTCATTTTGTATTTTTGTTATTCTATAAAAATTTAATATTAGTTGAATATTTTTGGGTATTTTGTAGTAAGAACCTCACATTTATTTTTAATTACATTTATACCCCTGTCATGTCATTTATTTTTGTGATTGTATTTCATTTATTAAAAATATCATATGTCCTCCAAAAATTATGAAAAAATAAAGTTAAGTACATGTTAGTGCATACATTCATGGCAAATTTTTATTTTTGCATTTTATATACATTACTATTTAATAAAAATAAAAAAGAGCATAATTTATCAACGTTTCACTTAGAAAATATAGAAAAAATATAAAAACATTTGAGAAATTCCAAAAAATTATATTTTGTCTATTTTAATATTTTGTAGCTCCAAACCATAAACTCTAAAAATAGAAAAAGAAAAGAATAAAAACTAAATTATCCAAAAACTAGTAAAAATAGGAAGAATCACCAAAATTCCCAGAAATATTTATTTGTGTTTCCGAATTATCTGAATATTATTATCTAAGTATTGTAATTGATTTGGAGAAGTTTTCACTTTTTTCTATTTTTAATCTTTAAATCAACTCAGCCTATTTATTTAATACCTGTTTTGGGATATTTTTAACATTAAAATTACATAAAAATTAGAAACAAATCACCAAACATCACAATATAGTAGAAAATTTTATAAAACCCAAAAACATTTTAATTCCTCTATTTTGATTAATTTTAGTTTCATCTATAAATATATTACTGTATATTGTATATATTGTTATAAATATTCCTATATTTTATATTTAAAAAAGAAAAAGAAATCAAAAACCAGAAAATATAAAAAGAGAGAAAAAATTATAAAATTAAAAAATAATTAAAAAATTATAAAAACTAAAATCCATAAAAATACAAAATTAAAAATCCACATCAAAGAAACACTTAGAAAAGAAGAAGAACAAAAATTTTGCATATTCATTTGCACAATCTATTATGTTTGCTCCTTATGTTCGACACTCTACACATACTAATACCTATACACACATAATAAATTTTAACTCTACATTTATTTTTCCATTTCACTATTATATCCATTGTGCGTCAATTATTGAATTTATCTGATTTCTTGAGTGGTCAACTCAAGGACTGTTAATTGCCCTTGTGGATTAATACGACCCTTTAGAAAACCGTTATTTCAAATGGCGTCATTGCCGGGGAGCAACATCATATGCCTTGTCATTTATTTACTCTATTTTGTCTATATTTTTCATTTATTTATTTTCATTTATATTTCATATTATTGTTTATATATCTAGTCATCCTTCTTATTTGACCTTGTTGTGAGGGACCACAGATCGATGGTGGATTTCTTAGGAGTTTCAGTGCATAACCCGAGATGAAGAGTCTGCTTTCTGACCTAGCCGGTAGGAGAGAGCAGCAGGAGAGAGAATTTGAGGGATTTTTTGAAGAAAGAGATTTTTGTCCTTTATTTTATTTTATTTTATTTGTAATTTAAGTGAGAGAGATATATTTCTAATAATTTGGACTCTCCAAGACTCTGATACTTCATGAGGTCCACTTCCTGAGTGATTGTTTACTTGGGGCCTTGTTGGTTTTCTCGCATTTTCTTCGCTTTTTCTTTTTATTTGTTTCACGATTTATTTATTTATTTTGTATTGTGCCATAGTTTTTGGATTCACTTGCTCGATAGATTAAGTTCCAAATCCCTATATTTGCATGTTGCTGATTTGTGCTTGGACTTAGTTATATCTTATTGTTGACTATTTAGACTTGAGACTGCGCGTCAAGAAAAGCTCTAGCGCTTGCAGGACCCGTTGTGGGGGGCATCGACAAGCTTCCGAGACTGGACCCTAGGTCTCATATCTAGATAGCTAGCATCTGGTGATTCACGATAATAGCATATTCTGTTTTATGGTGATTTCTTCAGGTGCATTGTGTATAGTGTAGGTCTCAATTCTCCTAGCATCCTTACATGAAGAGAGCTGGAGGCAAGATGAGCATTTTTACTTAGCATTCATCATTGTTTTCACCTCACACTGCTTTTCAGGCTCTCTTCCTCTGATTTTATCACCTAGGATCTAAAGAATTGACTCCTCGTTAGGTTTTTGCATTCCAATTAAAAATATAAAAAAATCTTAACCAATAAAATTGGGACTTGTAAGATTACTCGACCCTAAAATCGAAAAGAAAAAATATCGTTGTATTCGTATGGTATTTGCCACGTACACACTAAGGACTAGTGTCCCGATCCCCAGCCTAAAACTTTCTGAAATTCACTTAACTCTAAATAAAAAAGATAAAATTATCAATCTTTCACAGTCGTCACTGAGTTGAGTTGATGATTGAGGGGTTTGTTTTGTGGTATTTGTTTGTGATTGTTTGGTGTGCACACTCGATCTTCTATGTGCATTTGAGCCTTTTTCCTGCATATCTTGATTTGATTAACATGCTCTCTCGATCCCTTTGTTAATCCCTCGTACCCTCTGGCTGGTCCACATCCATTTTATCAGGAGGAACTCCTTATTAGTCTTTTTGCACATATCCGCCCAATCCACTATTTCAGATATCATACTTCTACCCACTACCACCACCCTTAGATTTTTATAATCCACTTTTCTAGGAGGAATTTGCTCTAGATTTTGATTTTTACCCACTACCACCACACTCACATTTCCCATAATCTCGCTCATCTGATATTGAGATTTTAGAGTCACCTCTCATGAGAGTGCTTTGAGTACAAGATCCGATTATTGGATCAAATGAATTTGAGGGTTGACAACAATACTAGCCTAAATAAGATTCACATTGATGCTTCACAATCTGCATTTATGGATTCATTTGAGGACATCATCGCCCGAAAAACTAAAAAAATGACAAAAAACCTAAAAACACAAAAAGATTTTGGGAGGCACCTTGTCGAGTCAGCTTGTGAGGAGAGGACACCTTTGCCATATCTTATGCCCAAACACACATTCACTCCAATTCTCACCATTGACCCAAATAATGACTCTATACAGACTGCTCTTAGTCATCCTTTTTTTGATGATGATTCTGATCTCCTCCCTTGTATGGATGATATCAAAAATCTTAAAAAAATGTTGACCGGACCTGAAGTGGTGACCTCTATTCACAATATTATTGAGGCCTCACTTCGCCAATCCATTACCCAATTATCTTCTCGTAAACCCAAGAAGATAAAGCGAGGGAGCGGATCTTAGTGACACATTTTTACTATGGATACTGCCTATGCCATCACACACCATCCACATATTAGGAAAGGGAACATTGTCAGACCTCTTGTGAGTTGCACTATCTCTAACCATTCTTGTGATCACACTCTTCTTGACGACGATGCTTCTATTAATATAATATCCTTCTCATTGATACATTCTCTTCACCTAGGGCCTCTCAAGAAATCAGGATGATTTGTCAATTTGTTGATGCATCAATAAAGGGGTCGAGCAGTATTCTATAAAACATTGTCATTCAGATTCTGGAAAAACGCTTCAATGCCGATTTTACCGTATTGCCCATGGAGAACTCCACCCCTATGGAGTATCCCTCCAATCATCCTGGGATGACCTTTCCTCACCTCTGCGAGAGTTGTTTTTCATTATCGATCTAGACAGATTCTTTAACGTTCTGCTGACGAGAGTGATGTATTGATCACTGCAACCATTGTTGATCAGAGACCTACATCTGACGAGAGTGTACCTGTGTTATCGACCCTGAGGACTATGACCCATCAGTTGATATCAGAGAGGTTTGCTTTTTTATGGATGAGACTGAGACCCGAGAATTTCTCATTAGGGAGGAAGACTAGAAAGCATAAACCTTGGAGTTCCCCCTTCTAGTGAGTGGAGATGAATTGATGACATCCACGGTATTTACACTATAGACTCTTTAGAGCATAAGGTAGATTTAGTAAAGACTACAGAGGTCGACTTTGACCTTATTTCCTTCATACATGAGTTTTGGGCTTTCGATTGTGACCTAGCAGAGAATTCCCAGGACGAGCACGACCACACTACTTCCAAAGACCAGTTTGTGCCTTTCCACTTTGATACCACTGAGGACCTTCATCAAGTCGATCATGATCGGTTTGTGTCTACTGATGACCCTAATATTGACATGCACCTTGTGAGATCCATTCCTCAACGGTTCTGCAAGATGGTACGCTTTCTACCTTCTTGACCTCTGTACCATCCAGCTACTTGTATATCTGTCTTGATTTACTTCCTTCCATCTACCATTTTTGCCCATCCACCTCATTCCGTGCATTTTGCCATGCTTAGGATGTACTTTATTCTAAGTCTAGGGGAGGTGGACGAGTTGAGTAATCTTTCTTATTTTCTTCTTTTCATTTTCTTTTTCTTCCAAAAGGTGTCACCCATTCTTCATTGATATACTTAGGACGTATTTTGTCCAAAGTATAGGGGAGTGCATACCCTGAGTTGTTCATTCTATGATCCCCTCCACTGTCTCCTCTCTTGTTGATGTCTCTGCCTATACTTAGGGATATCTTATCCTAAATATAGGGGGAGACAGTCTAAGTTGTGATCTGTTTATTCCCACCCTCTACCCTCCCTGCATGTAGATACAACTAGTGATACTTAGGATTATTTCATCCTAAGTATAGGGGGATGGTCGACTTCTCATTGGTTCATTCATTATTCTTTCGTCGATTGTAGTATAGGCTTTTCAATACTCAGTACAAGTTATGTCTTCTCTTTATCTCTCTTATCTATGAGGGCATATCTCAAGCTAAGGATATGGGGTCGTATATACTTTAGCCATAACTCATACTTTCGTATTTTCAATAAGTATGGCTAAAATACAATTAACTACACTTGTATAAAATTCAATAATATTCTATTTATTTACTGATTAATAAATCAAGTTAAAAATATTTTTTTGCAAAATGTTTGACAAATAATATGAAAATCCTTTTGAAAAATTATTTTAAAAACTCTTTGGAAAATGTTTTGTTAAATATTTTAAACCTTTGAAAAAATTATGTGTTTGTAAAAATTTCTTTTCCTTGCTTGAAATAAAATGTCTTGAAAATCTATTTACAAATGATTTGGAAAATAGTTGCAAATTTTTTTTTGAAAAATTTATATATACTCTTTGAAAAATCTTTGCAAAATGATTTTCTAATTTTGTAAAATGTTTGTAAAAATTATTTCTCAAATTAGTTTTCAAAAATAAAGTTTTCAAAATAAAATTCTTTTCAAATTATTTTGAGAACTATGTGCATCCCTTACAAACATATACAAACTTGTATAACCATAACTCTTGTAAATATAAGATGCACTCCCGTGTAAATATCTGTACCTATTTCATTTCCAAAAACATTTTCTTTGAAAAATCCCTAAAAAGTTTCAAAATAAAAATCCCAAAAACATTTGAAAAATCTTTTAAAAAAATTGCATAAAATTTTTCTAAACATGAGACAGTTCAATGTCGCCGTGACTGCCAAAATTGAGTATTTCGGAGCGCACGCATGACTCTTGTTGATAATGACCTGTCTTGCACACCTACACCTTTCACATTGCTCACCTCAGCTGAAGTTGTAGAGGGCTGGATTTGTCGGCATGAGACACAAGCCAATGGAAACATCAAAAGTCCCGATTCAATGTCGATAAGATCTAAAGATAGAAGTTGACAGTTGCAATAAAACTTCAAAAGAGGGATAGTCTTCTAGATCAAGAGGGAAAAGTCCATATGTAAATGTTGTTGTATAAAGTATTGAAAAATTGAAAAAAAAATATAAAGAACTCCAAAAAAGTGGACAGGCCTGATTGAAAATAAAATGCTAGTCCTAGTGTATGTATTTGTGTAGTCAATAAGCAAGCTTGAGCAGCAAAGTCATATATTTGTGAGCCTACAGCCATATGACTTGGCTACACTGGTCAAGCATCCTAGGATAGTAGCTACACTGGCTACCTTCCATTCTTCTCTTCGTCCCATCTTTTTGAGCTGGTTATACTTGAACTTAGAAGGGAATACCATTCTTCTTGAGGAAAGAGTTGTTGGATTGGGGAATTAGGGTCACCATGTTGGAGAGGACTGACTTTTACCACTTCAGCTGAGGAGAGCTACATATCACACACATAGTCCAAGACAGATACATAATCATAAGGGTTTGTGTTTGATTCATTCTGACATGGCTATTCATGAGATTTGAGCAAAATTTTATGATTCTCGAAGGTTGTTGTGTTTCAAATCTGTTTCCCAATAAGATTCCGACCGCACCTAAAGTCCAAAGGTCCTACTTAACTGTAACTTTGATTTTATGAAGACATGTTTGAAAGTTAAAAAAGCCCACTTTTTTTTCATCTTCTTTTCTTTTTTTTTGCACTTAATTCATAAGTGTTTACTAGGGCCTAGCAAAGACAAGTATAGGGGAATGATGAACCTCTATGTCATCACCTTTTTTCTTTCATTTTGCCTAGCTAAATGCATGTAAATAGAGTTATTTTGCAGAAATTAACACTTATTATTTATTGCATTTATTGTATATAAAATGTAGTTTTTAATGCCAAAGTTATAGAATAAAGAAAATAAAAGAAAAGGAATCAAATGCCAAAGGTAATTTATGACCCTAAACTCGGAGATGAACTTATAAATTGAATTGGTCGTCAAGGAATAAAGTGGGGGGAGATAAGGGCCAAAATCCAATAAAATTCCCATTCTTTTATTCATTAATAAGTCCTTTTTGGGACCTATTTTATTCTCTACTAGTTATAACTCAAATAAAGAAACTTTGTACATCAAAGTTGTAGATAAAAATGTATAGAAAAATACAAAAATGAGTTAAAAAATAATATACAATGTACATTTTACACTGAAAATAAAAAGCCAAAACCCAAATTTCCCAGAGATGTATCTTCTCCAAAACTCAAAATGCACCGAAACCACTTTAATTGTATATAACTTTTATTAGGCTATTTAATGAAGGTGGCTTCATCCAATTTGGAGTTAAGATGCAAAAGTTAGGTTTTGGACCCTTATTGTATTGATTACCTAAATAAAATATTCATTTTATTTATTCTTTATAATTTTAATAACTTGTAATTTTGTAAATATTGTTTATTATATATGTACATATTTGGAATAATAGAAAACCATAAAAAACATTAAATAAACACTATACAGAACTACATAAATGAAATGCCTATACTTATACATATATAATATTACCTCTATTTATTTAAGTGTACAAATAACATCAGAAAAATATAAGAAAGATATATTAATGTATATAAAATTAATTTATAACTATATAAATTATAAAATAAAATAAGTAAATCAAAAATATAAAATAAAATAAAATACTCAAAATATAGATGAATGTACCAATAAATAAAACCCTAAAAAGTGACTTGTAAAAAGCAAACCCATAAAAATAAATAAAAACCATATTAAAATACTAAATAAAATAATTAAAAAATAATTTTATAAATTAAATTAGTTAATTAATTTACTATTTATTATTGATTTTATAATAATTTCGGAGACGCCTTTTTCTGGTTAATCCATGTTGACCAACCAGAGTGGGTTAAGAGTTGACCCCGGTCCTCTCTTATCCTCATGTCCTAGCCCTGCTAAAACCTTGTTTGATCCCCGTCTTCCTCGATTTTTGTTGTTAGATACTTGCATTATCTTTGGTCGATTCGTTCAAGAGTTTTTCTCATCGAGCATCCACCTATCACACCAGACCATCGCCTCGAGAAATGCATCACTACATTGAGCAAGCTACATTGATCTTCATCCCTTGTTCACCATATGTATAAAAACCTTCACCTCACATTCTTGTATTTTTTGATTCCTATACCCCACTTTTTCCCCTTTTCATGCGTCCTAGGGCTCGAGCTCCATGACAAGTAGCACACCTAGCGATTAGGCTGGTCGAGGAGGCGTGGTAGAGGTTGGTTCCACCATCTCCGATGGTGCTCCGCCGTGAGGTACCCATCTCGTAGCCCACGACCATTCAAGGTCCCTTTTATTATTTTTTAGGTAGATTTTGTTAAGATATTTACATTTTGTGTCATATGTTGACTTTTTGAACATTTGATTTAGCCTAGGATCGAACCTTCGTAGTTTGTCGGAGCTCAACTACGGTGAACCCTCCAACGTGACTCACTCCATTTCTGACTCGCCTACCACCCTCACCTTCTTTTACAGCCAATTCCCAATGCCTCGCACCATTTCATTCAACCAGATCCTTCGTGGATCTAGATTTGGGCTCCACTATCACCACTCGACAGAGAATCCTCAGTACACTCCATTCCACCAGCATTTCACCCGCTAACGGGTCGTGGCAGTTTGCCCTCGACCCTATTTTCTTCTTGTCAGGTCTTCAGACCAAACCTCTAACTAAAGGTGATTTTGGAGTCAAGGAAGAAGTCCTAGTCACCAGATCTTCCTCGACCACTATAGGCTGCTCTGCGTTTGTGGAGCATTTTGAGCCCGCCAGCAGCTAGAGGACACCTCTAGGAAGCCTTGTATCCATCTTGTGGTGAGGGGGGTTGTTGGACACCCCAGATTCATCAATTCAAAGCACTTCTGGATGAAAATTCATCCTTGTTCGTCTAGTGCCCTTTTCGTCGTTCAATCTCGCCTGAGCTCTAGATGGAGTAGTCACCGTCGGATCTAGTGCACGCCAGCTGTAAGATCTCCATCTGAGATCTAATCTCCACTGTTGAAGCCAAAGGGGTATCGTGCTTTAAGGCTGATGCGTGGCAAGTGACGTGCCCACAACCGCATGATCAAGAGCACGTTTGGGGGTAATTACATAGTTCACCCTCATTTTTATTTTATTTCCATTTAATCATGTATTATATTTTAAACTTTTAAAACTTTTGTAAATTTTGCAAGGAACCCATGCTACTTATTTGATATTAATCGAGGTCCAGTCCACATCACCTCACATGTAGTCCCACGTGAGGTGGCAATTTTGCACATAGGCCTTGTGCCTATTTGTATTTCTTTTTAGTCCGTAAACATTTAATATTAGTTAAATATTTCTAGGTATTTGCAAAAAGAATATCACATTTATTTTAATCTCATTTATGTCCCTAGTAGTTTATTTATTTTTGTGCTTGCATTTCATTTATTAAAATATCATTCGTGCTCCAAAATTTATGAAAAAAGTGTCTACTAGTGCATACATTGACGCCATGTTTTTATTTTTGAATTTAAGACACTATACTATTTATTAAAAATAAAAAGAGCATATTTTGTCCATGTTTGACATAGAAAATACAAATATATATATATATATATATATATAAACATTTTAAAAAAATAAAAAAATATTTTGCCTATCTTAAGATTTTGTAACACCATACTAAAAATCTCTAAAATAAAAAAGGAAAACAACTAAAAAATAAAAATCTCCAAAATCCAATAAAATAGGAAAAATTACCAAAAAATCAAAAGTACTTATTTTTGTTTCCAATATTTTCTTTATATTATATATATATATATTAAAATTTATTTGAAGAAAATTTTAACTATTTGTTATTTATAATCTTCAAATGAACTGGACTTATTTATTTAATCCCTATTTTGGGATATTGATGAATCCATGATTCATTAACTTTTCTGTCGCATTTTGTCTTCAAACCATTAACAAATGCATGTAAATATTCATTAATTCTCATCTTTTAACAAATCCTCATTTATGAATAAATATTCACTTTTAAGCATCAAACTCATGTAAATAAATAAAGAACAAAGAAAAAGAAAAGAAGGCAGATTGGATATATGTAAATATGTACAATATGACTTATAAATATAAATATAGCTGCAAGGTGTATTTATAGCCTAACCCCCGAGACCAAGTCAGCATGGATTGGTCGACAAACTAATAAGTAGGGGGAGATAAGGAAAGAAAACCCTAAAAATAAATTAAGACACACCTCATGATCTTCTCACTATTTATCAAATAAATACAAAAGTACTAAGATTTTTAATTAATTCATATGTATATATTTTTCACCAAACTCTTTTTCTAATTATTTCTAAAAATATATATAAAAATATAAAAATAATTTAAAAATATTACCATGTATATATGCCAAGAAATCCAGCTTCTAAATTATCAAAATCTCAACTTCCGAATATCATAACTTTCATACGAACTCCAATTTCACTTTACTAACCTTTAAAGTTCATGAAATAATATTCTCTAATTAATAAAGGTGGTTTCATCGATTTCGGAGTATGTTTGCAAAAAGTCGGTTTTGGGACCAAAAGACAACGGGGTTTCTGGGCTATTTATTTTATGTAGAAACTTTATTTATAGTTTTCTTAATTTTATAATTTCTAATTATTTTCATGATCTTGTAATTTAACCCTAATTTATTTCATATTTTTTGGAGCTTATTTATTATTTTAATAAAATCAAAAACCCTAAATTATAGGTAAAAATAAACTGAATAATTAATATCCATATTTATTAATATATGTAAATTAATTTATTAAAATCCCTAAAAATTCACACAACTCTTATTTATTATTCTAATAATTAAGAAAATATAAAATTAATTTTTAATTATTTATTTTTAAATTAAAAATCCAAACCCTATTTATCTACAAAAATATTTATTAATATATTATTTATATTTCAAATAATATTTATTATTTGTAAAAAGTAATTATTCTATAATTAAGATTATTTAATTATTGACATTTCTTGTATTTATACCTATTTTAAATAACATTAATTACTATTTATTACTGAATTTAGAAGCAATTTCAACATCTGGCCAACCAGGTGCTGACATGTGTCAGTACCTGGTTCATCTTCTACACGAAGCCAGTATGGCTTCTGTTCTGACTAGCTGTCTTCACCGAATTATGTAGCGAGCCTTATAATTTCTTCCGACGAGCCACACCCTTATATTTCATCTCCTAAATACCACGATTCACGTCCACCATTAGATTCAACTTGGGGATCAAGCAATCTCTCTATATAAGCCTCTAAAGTTGGTTGTTCCCAACTAACTTTCCTGTAACCACCTGAAGCCCCAGCTCCAGCGGTCGATCCTCTACCTTCCCCACCTCGCTCTGCCTCGCTCCGATGGTGACAACACTCGAAGGTGACATCGCGTGGAAGAAGACTCATCGGAGGAGAAGTTCCATGGCGCTTGGCTGCCTTGCATCGCCACCGTGTGCGCGTTCAACTTCGGTGAAGGTCAACTGTCGAGCAACCTTAGAGGTAAATACACCTCTTCTTCACAGACCTCTGTCTCCATCTTTACCACTTTATTTCTCGAACATCGTGCCATGATTGGCATGGATAATCGTGTAGTTAGTTAGTTTAATCCTAAATCTTAGACGCTCAATCATCAAAAACTTTTAAATCGTTTCAAATCAACCTCAACTGCGTTCTATTTTCCATACATTTTTCACGCACACTTCACTATATTCTAGAAACAACCACTTTTTGAGCTTGCGAAACCATAATCTTTTGGTTGATTCTTCGTGAATCGAGCACATACATCTTTTATTTGCAGGTTCTTCTTTGATTTGGAGCAACTGAAAGCTATCTGGATCTTTTATCTTCACAGAAATCATCTTCTAAGAAGCCGTATCAACCATTCATCAGAACAGAGCGGTGAGAACCACCATCTTCATTGAGAGACTACCGTTGCTTAGAGTCATCGTCGGCCGCCAACCTCCGCGGGCGAGCTCGAGGGTTAGAGGAGCTAACCCTCTGGCCCCGCCAGAGGTCCCAAATCGCCGTTGTTCGCTTGAGATAATTTGGAGAAGCATTCCTCGGCAGATGTTCAACAACCTCAAGAACAAGAACATCCCGAGCCATAAGCTTATGACACGTGGCGCACGTGGAGGCGTCAGATCAGCGCCGCATCATCTACTTAAGATCGTTCAAATTGAAATGGTGTGAAGTTTGCACATTAAACCCGAAGACTTCTAGAAATTCAAGTGTGCCCCAGAAGGTTTCCAGATTTACATTTAGGTCCCTCTGCAGGGACCTAAATGTAAAAATTCTTGTTTTCTTTACAGAACAGTCCCTGTTAAGGACCATTTTGTAGTACTTTTTATTTCTTTTCTTGCACTTATAACCCTGGCCTATAGGGGAGTTTTGGACCTCGTTTTTACATAATTTCTCGTTAATTTTTTTAGGGTAGTTACACAACTACCCCAGCAAGTTTTTCATTAATTTTTCATGTATTTTGCTCATGTTTTTATCGTGTTTTGTTTTGTCGCCAATCGACTTCGTTTTGTTTTGTTTTTGTGTGCTTGTTCGAGCCCATTGCTCGTTCCATTTTACCTATTATATAATATCATCTACTTTCACCTATATTCCACCTATTATGTCGTAAATAAATTGTGTGAAAAATATCACTTTGAAAAATAAATAAAATTGGAAAAGAATAAAGTCAAATAAAAATTAAAAAATCAAAATTCAATAAAAATCATCGCTTTTCTTTGATTGCTTTCAGAAGAGATAAAAATTAATCACAAAAATATTTTCATCTGAAAAATTCAAAATAACCTATTCTGCCTCCTTGTGTTCTACCCAAGAACACTTCCCTGGATACATAATTAGTGTAAGTTTTTTTTCTTAAAAATCGAATTTTATTTGATCGACTAGGATTCCTTTTGCAGTTTTTCTACATCGACAACCTCTTCCTTTTAAAAATTCGTAAACCGATTCTGATAGCTCGCTTCAAAATGGCACTGTTGCTAGGGAGGCGATGGTGTATTTTGATTTTTTTACCTATCTTTGTTATTTTGTTTTCTCTCTTCTTCTAGTTTTGTTTTTCGATTTTTCCTACGGCTTTTCTCGACTCGTCTCTCGATTTGCTTTAGCCGCTAATTAATTTTTACAGGGTTTGCAGGATCATCCATTTTCTTAGGAAGCCGAGTCCGTTGAAAGAGCAGAGGCCGACTCCTTCTCTACGAGTCGACTACAGAGGGCAGAATTTGATTAGTGTACTTATGTAAAGAGAGAGAAAGGGAGAGAAAAATTGTATTGAACTCTAGTAGAAGGGGTCCACTAAGGACATCCTGACTTGTAATCCCCCCCCCATTTTTCAGGGGTCTGATTCACCGAGTACCATGTATTCGGCGGATCAGGGCACCCATCGCAGTTTTCTCGCCTTATCGGTTTTTCTGCGAATTTTTTCGATAGATGCTTGCTTTGATTTTTTATTCTATCTAATTTTGCTTACGTAGCTAGTTTCAGGACTTGCAACCTAGGTGCATGATTTTAGGATTTTTATAAAAAGAAAATAAAAAAGTATACATTTGTTTGAAAATATAAAAAAATTGTAAAACCACAAAATAAAATCGGGACTGCTAAAAATATCTTATCTAAAAAACCGTAAAGATTCATCTGATTTGGGAGAGTAATGCACGTACATCATCTCAGAGTGTGCGAGTGAGAGTCGACCCATAAGGCTAGAGCCAAAACACCATATTTCTCGTGAAATACTACTTAGTCTATACACCTAATCCCTGTTCCTCAGTGGGTACGCTCGGGTAGGCAGAAACGGTCCGAGTTTACTTAGCAGAGTGGGAGGTTTAGAGGATACTGCGCAATGCTCCATCATCAAGTAACACGGGTAGTCGGAAACGGTCCGTACTTACTCCCATACTGGCTGAGTGCGAGTGATTTTCTCTTAGGACTCAGGCCAGTGTTTCAGAGAAACTATCCGGCACATATCAGCTCGCTCAGCTCGCGATAACCGTTTAGACTTGTTTGCTGATTACAACCCTAAAACCGACAAGATAAAAGACCGAACTCTTACGTTCTTCACCACGTTGTGTTGGTGAAAGCGGTGTTTGTTTTGTGTTTGCTTGCAGGGCGTGAGTTACCGCGGCTTTACGGATTTATCCCTCTTATTTGAAACACAAATCGTTCTCTCCCGATCTTTCTCTTGACATCGAAGATAATGTCTCGATGGCTTTTTTGCTCAGACTCTGTGAGCTTTCGACCGTCCATCGTTGAGCGTACATCTTCACAAGCTTGGTATGACTCTCTTCCCAAGCTGGTCCCATCTGATCTCAAGGAGAGCCAGACCCAGACTCCGTTGCCTCCTGGCCAGAACATTGAGGCAGACCCTTGCCTCAATACATCTAGATCTCCAGCCGAGTTTTTGTTGAGTTCTTACGAGAGCTTTTCTTTCACATGCGATTTGAATCAGATGGCTCGCGGCAAAGGACCAGCGTTAGATGAGAGGCCACCAGCTGAGGAACATCACGAAGGAAGACCAGACTCCGCAGATATCATGACAGCGATTCTCGACACGCTCCAACAGATGAACATACAGATTCGAGAACAATTCAGAACTCAGAATAAGTTACGAGCTGAAATAGCCGTGCTGCGAGAAGGGGTCAAAAACCAGTTACCACCTGCAGCAGTTCCCACTACTTTACGTGAAGAGTATTACCCAGGCGCAAGAACGCTCCATCACTGGATTCGGCTACCGCCGAATCAAGGGTCATACGAATTGAGATCGTCCTTCATCTCACTGATTCCCAAGTTCTACGAGAATGCCGCAGAGGAGCCGTTTACCTTTTTACAGCAATTCTAGATGATATGTGGTACAACTAGCTATCCAGGAGTTACGCAAGAGGCTGTACGCCTCAAGGCCTTTCCCTTTGCCAAAGCCGATAAGGCAATTTACTGGCTGAGTCACCTAGGAAGGGAAATTTCTACATGGTACGACCTGAAGTCCATTTTCCTACGTAAATATTTTCCTTTGGGGAGGACGAACAAAATGAGGAGTCAGATCTCCAATTTCCACAGCTTCCACGTGAGTCTTTCCATGAGGCATGGGATAGATTCAAAGACCTTACGGAGAGATGCCCGCATCATGAGATACCAATGAAGGTGCTAGTTCAAAATTATTTTGGAGGACTCCAGCCGGGTATCTAGGGGCTCGTGAGTGCCGCATGTGGCGGTAGTTATTTGAACAAGGACGCTGAGTCGGTCTGGGCCATCTTCAAAGGGATGGCTGAGAACGCGAGAGTCATTGACTCTACTTGGGCATTTCACAAAGCTCCCCAGCCACCACATCACTGAGAGCATCGTAAGGTGGCTAACATTTCAGAATCTGAATCAAACACCAATATGGTATTCATTAGCGAGAAATTAACATTGGTGGACGTGATTCAGAAGAAAGTCCAGGACTTACAGCTGCTGCGAGAGTTGGAGAAACTCTCATCTCTACCTCAGCAGCTGAGTGATCTTTCGAAGAATGTTTCTGAGCTTCAGCTTCAGTACCAGCAGAGCCAATCTTCTTCGACCGCACAACGAGCATAAAGGATCTTACATGCTCCACCCACCCGTCAGGTTCATTACGTATAGAGCGAGCTAGAGACTCCGCAGATTGATTGGCATGATGATCAGTCTCATGCCAATCCCGGCCAGAACACCAGCACTGCAGAGATGGAGGTTGAGCCGCAAGCCACTCTCGAGATTAATGGGATTTGGTATACTCCAATTCAGCAACCGAGTATACCTCATCATCAACAACAGCCGTACGGTCATCCGCATCATGGACGTCCACATTTCCAGCACCGCCAGAATTTCACGCAGCAACAGTCTCACAAGAATGTTTATCAAAGACCACAATCACACCAATATCCTGCTCACTATTCACACACTTATCCTTATCAGCAGCCGCAGCAATCTTGCTCCACACCGCAGAGATACTCTCAGCCTTCCACCTCTCAACAATACACGTCAAGGCAGGAGAGAGGACCAAGCTAGGGCCACCACACCGAACCAGAGATGTCTTCATAGGCCCAAGCACTAAATCAGATCATGGATATGCTGAGTACACTCCAGATAGCGCATAAAACTGTGATGGAGTAGGTTAACCGTCGTCTGGACGAGTTAACTGCACCGAAGACAACTCTTCCAGCCCAGCCTCAGATGAACCCGAATAACAAGAGGAAGCATCCAGATCAGGTAGATACTACAAGTAAGATCTCGTTTCTGAATTTTTATCTAGCTTCATTCGTCTCAGGAGTAGATGATCACCACGAGCACCTGCTGGAGTAGAGGAGAGGGCTCTAAAGGAGCAAGAGCAAATCCATGAGCAGCAAGATTCTGATGCCGAGGAGGAAAACCAGCATGATGATGAGGACCACCTTGCAGACTCAAGAGAAGGGAGCGATGCCGATACAGTTGATATGGACACTGGCGAATTAGACGATGACATCACGCCAGACCATGCAGATACTCCCAAGAAAAACAATTCTTCCCCTGTTTTAGAGAGTTTTGTATATAATTCTGAAACTCTCAATGTACAAGCTGATTCCAATATAAATAAAAATTCCGATTTTCTGATTCCTGACATTGTTCCTTTTCCCGATGATCTGTTTGGAAAAGGATAGAAAAATACCAAAAAGAATGTTGTCACTCCAGAGACCGAGCAATTATTGAAAGATCACATCTTTCTGAAGATTCCACTTCACGATGCCTTGGATCATTTTCCTACACTTAAGAATCAGTTGAGGAACAAATATACTACACTTAGGAAAAAAAGATCACGAGTTGAAAAGCATATATTGACCAAGGCAACTTCGTGTGCGATTCGGAACAAGGTACCCAAGAAGAAGAAAGATTCTAGAGCTCATTATGTCAATTGTCAGATTGAAGACACTACATTCCATCGTACTCTCTTAGATAATGGTTCCTCGATTAATTTGCTTCAAACATCTTTGCTTGATAAGTTCAAGCTAGGTCCTCTCTACAAATCATGAGCGATACTTCAGTTTGCAGATCAATCTGTAAAGAGACCTAGAGGTGTACTAAGGAACATTATTGTGATCGTTCAGGGCTTGCAGTTTCCAGTGGACTTTACAATCCAAGACATGACGTGCCCTACACAGTTACACCTTGCTCCAATCATTCTCGGGAGGCCTTTTTGCAGACAGCAAGAGCACTCTTTGATTATGATGCTGGGAGAGTATCATTCCACACAGACAACGGAGAGATACACATTGAGATGGAGAGAGGATGTAGCAGTCCTAGATCAGTATTGTCATTTACTTCAGAGGACACCAATCTTGCAGAAGATTGCCAGCACATAGATGAGACACAGTCTCCTGATCTTGAGAGCATTTATTTTGATACCCACGATATCCTACATGAGGATAGGGTAGATCACATGGTACCAAGTTCTTCAGATTATTATTCACATACAGAGACAGATTTCATATCAGATTCAGATGAGCAGTCACTTGCAGTAGACATCTCAGTGGCACAGATTGAGAGTACACATATTACAACACGTGAGTCAATTGATTACATTGCACAAATCATACAGTCTATTTAGCATATAGAGTCGGATGGTGTAATGCTTACACATATAAACACCTTATGTAGTCCGGCTCCAGAGACACATATTTCAGAAAAGAGAGATATGCCATGTACAGAGTTCACTTACATAGAAGGCTCTACTTTTTCAGCCAAGGATCAGTACGCACATAAAAAGCAAAAAATACAGTATGACTTTGGTTGAAGTGATCTATTTTGTACAGAATTCATGATCATCCTTTCACTTCATATTATCTTGTACAAATTCTTTTGAGCCATTCGATTTCTGGAGATCCGTAACACTTGTATATTATTCGTAGATCACAATCGTCCCCATTTTTTCTCGTCTACTATGCTTTGGATACCGAATCCTAAGTATAAGGGGGACCTATTGTTCGTTGATTCACGCTTTATATTTGTTCTGATTCTTGTGTATATCTTTTCTTTTTCACAAATCACTGGTCTCCGATTTTTGGCTACATTCATTTCTATACTAAGGATGCCTTATCCTAAGTATCGGGGGGAACCAAGTGATTTCGATGATTTCGTATCTTTATTCCTTTTGATCTTTCGTTGTATATTCTTTTTACTCAGTCACCTCATTTTTGCTCTCCCGTTATACTTACGATTACCTGATCATATGTATGGGGAGGGTTGACTGACTTGTACTCTTTACACTTTTTCACCCACTTTTACTCAACACGAGTTATGTCCTCCTTTTTCTCTTTTGACGCTATGAGGACATAGCACAAGCTAAGTAAAGGGCAGTGCGTATATATTGTATATATACTTTTGTCCATAACTCGTACTTTTATGTATTTTCTATATCTATAAAATCCATAAAAAGTGGGTAAGGGTTAATTTAAAATCCATTTATATATTTATTTATTACTTATAAAATCCTTGTAAATAAGTAAAATATGTCTAAAACTTGTATTTAAAATCTGTAATTAAAATATGAACTGAAAATTTGTTTTTAAAAATTGTATAATACTTATTTAAAATTCTATTTATTAAAACATGTGTAAAAATCATTTAATCCTTATAAAATCCCTTGTAGATAAAATCCATAAAATATATTAGATATTTAACTCAAATAAAATATATCTTGTCAAATTCATGTACAAAAACTTGTTTATAAAAATCAGGAAATCCATAAAAAAATTACAAAGTCCTAAAAGTCATAAAAATCACAAAAGCCTTAAAATCCATAAAAACGAGTAAAATTCAGAAAATATACTTCACAAAAACATGGTTGGATTTGCATTCTCATTTTTCAGAATAAGTTTGATTTCTGGAACTAAGGATTGAGTCTAGTCTAAAGGATGGAGCTTGATTACGGTCTTTAACTTTCGTTGTAAGGAGCCTAGTTAGGGTCTGGAATTTAAGACTCTTCAGGTCTTGTGATTTAAAATCTTTGGGTTCCATAAGACCATATTCGAGAAATCAAGTCATATGTGCTTAAGTAAACCATTTGGTGTCATCCGTACAACTCTACAACAGTGAAACAATCTTGAACAAATGCGCTCAGCACTTAGCTCAACTCTCATGGAGTTACGAAGGGCAGTACATCATGGTAAAGCATTTCTATCCTTATCTTTGTGGCATTGACGTCTAAAGACGGGACAGATTGGGGATGCAATAGTTGCTTCGGATGAGGGAAGGATCTGCTGACATAATTTTTCTAAGACCTCAAAAAAGGGACTGAATAAAAAGATGCTATATATGTCGAGGCACAAAAATATGAATGCAGTGCAAGCAAATTACAAAGTCAAATCAAAGAAGAAGCCACCAAATACGACCACAATGGTCCAAGCTTCCACCAAAAATGCCTGCACATCTTAGTGAAGACTTAGCTACGCCGGTTGAGCTTCACAAGGAGATGCGTATACACTGGTCGCACTCCACTTATTTTCTCAGTCTTCTACTTTCTCTCTATACTCGACTGTGGACATAGCAGAGCTGACCTCAGAAGGGAATACCTCCCTCCTCGATGAAAGAGTAGCGGGATGAGGAAGCCATAGAAGTGTATAGCCGTGATGGACGGTTTCTTCGTCTCTCCAAGCTGGAAGAGCTAAATCAATTCACACACTGTACAAATTGACTTCAAGGATGATAGAGTTTGCGATATGAATACGTGAGTCTGAACTAGCCGATGAAATGATCTTGAATAAGGATTTGTGGAACCTGAGGACTGTTGAGGATAAAATCCTAATCCTAGTTAAGGTTCCGACAAAATGCTTGTTTCAAGCCCGATCGAGCTCTGTCCTTTGTTTGTTCTCATTAATTGGTTTACAAAAACAAATTCATTCTAACTTTCTTTCTTTTTCACTTACTTTTTCAAATAAGTGTTTGCTAAGAGACTAGCAAAGTTTAAGTATAGGGGGTTGATGAATCTGTGATTCGTTAACTTTTCTGTCACATTTTGTCTTAAAACCCTTAACAAATGCATGTAAATATTCATTAATTCCCATCTTTTAACAAAACCTCATTTATGAATAAATATTCACTTTTGAGCATCAAACTCATGTAAATAAATAAAGAACAAAGAAAAAGAAAAGAAGGCAGATTGGATATATGTATATATGTATAATATGACTTATAAATATAAATATAAATGTAAGGTATATTTATAGCCTAACCCCCGAGACCAAGTCAGCATGGATTGGTCGACAAACCAATAAGTAGGGGGAGATAAGGAAAGAAAAGCCTAAAATAAATTAAGACATACCTCATGAACTTCTCACTATTTCTCAAATAAATACAAAACTTCAAAGATTTTTAATTAATTCATATGTATATATTTTTCACCAAACTCTTTTCCTAAATATTTCTAAAAATATATATAAAAATAAAAAAATAAGTTAAAAATATTATCCTGTATATATGCTAAGAAATCCTGCTTCTAAATTGTCAAAATCTCAACTTCCGAACATCATAACATCTTCATACGAAATCCAGTTTCACTCTACTCACCTTTAAAGTTCATAAAATAGAGAATTAATAAAGGTGGTTTCATCGAATTCGGAGTCCGTTTGCAAAAAGTCGGTTTTGGGACCAAATGACAATGGGGTTTCTGGGCTATTTATTTTATGTAGAACACATTATTTATAGTTTTCTTAATTTCATAATTTCTAATTATTTTCATGATCTTCTAATTTAACCCTAATTTATTTCATATTTTTGGAACTTATTTATTATTTTAATAAAATCAAAAGGCCTAAATTAAAGGTAAAAATGAACTGAATAATATACCCATATTTATTAATATATGTAAATTAATTTATTATAATCCCTAAAAATTCACACAACTCTTATTTATTGTTATAATAATTAAGAAAATATAAAATTAATTTTTAATTATTTATTTATTAAATTAAAAATCCAAACCCTATTCTATACATATTTATTAATATAATATTTATATTTCGAATAATATTTATTATTTATAAAAAGTAATTATTCCATAATTAAGATTATTTAATTATTAACATTTCTTGTATTTATACCTATTTAATATAACATTAATTACTACTTAATACTGAATTTAGAAGCAATTTTCAATATCTGGCCAACCAGGTGCTGACACGTGTCAGCACCCGGTTCATCTTCTCCAAGAAGTCGGTATGGCCTCTGTTCTGACTAGCCGTCTTCACCGAATTATCTAGCAAGCCTTATAACTTCTTTCGACGAGCCACACCCTTGGATTTCATCTCCTAACTACGAATATTCACGACCATCATTAGATTCAACTTGGGGATCATGCAATCTCTCTATATAAGCCTCTAATGTTTGTTGTTCCCAACTAACTTTCCTATAATCACCTAAAGCCCAAGATACAGTGGCCGATCCTCTACCTTCCCCACCTCGCTCCGCCTCGCTCTGGTGCTGACAACACTCGAAGGTGACACCGCGTGGAAGAAGACTGATCGGAGGAGAAGTTTCAAGGCGCTTGGCTGCCTTGCATCGCCGCCGCGTGCGCGTTCAGCTCCGGTGAAGGTCGACCGTCGAGCAGCCTTAGAGGTAAATACACCTCTTCTTCACAGACCTCTGTCTCCATCTTTACCACTTTATTTCTCGAACATCGTGCCACGATTAGTGTGGCTAATCGCGTAGTTAGTTAGTTTAATCCTAAATCGTAGACGCTCAATCATCAAGAACTTTTAAATCATTTCAAATCAACCTCAACTGCGTTCTCTTTTCCATACATTTTTCATGCACACTTCACTAAATTCTGGAAACAACCACTTTTTGAGCTTGCAAAACCATAATCTTTTGGCCGATTCTTCGTGAATCGAGCATATACATCTTTTATTTGCAGGTTCTTCTTCGATTTAGAGCAACTGAAAGTTATCTGGAATCATTGATCTTCACAGAAATCATATTCTAAGAAGCCGTAACAACCATTCATCAGAACAGAGCGGTGAGAACCACCATCTTCATCGAGCGACTACCGTCGCTTAGAGTCATTGCCGGCCGCCAACCACCGCAGGCAAGTGCGAGGGTTAGATGAGCTAACCCTCTGGCCCCGCCGAAGGTCTCAGATCGTCGCCGTTCGCCTGAGATAATTTGGAGAAGAAGCATTCCTCGGCAGCTGCTCAACAACCTCAATAACAAGAAGAACATCAAAAGCCACAGGCTTGTGACATGTGGCGCACGTGGGGGCGTCAGATCAGAGCCGCATCATCTAATTCAAATCATTCAAATCGAAATGATGTGAAGTTTTCACATTAAACCCGAAGACTTCCAGAAATTCAAGTGCGCCCCAGAAGGTTTCCAGATTTATATTTAGGTCCCTCCGCAGGGACCTAAATGTAAAAATTCTTGTTTTCTTTACAGAACAGTCCCTGTTAGGGACCAATTTACAATACTTTTTATTTCTTTTCTTGCAATTATACCCCTGGCCTTTAGGGGAGTTTTGGACCTCGTTTTGACATAATTTCTCGTTAATTTTTTTAGGGTAGTTACACAACTACCCCAGTAAGTTTTTCATTAATTTTTAGTGTATTTTTCTTGTGTTTTATCGTGTTTTGTTTTGTCACAAATCGACTTCGTTTTGTTTTGTGTTTGTGTGCTTGTTTGAGCCCGTTGCTCGTTCCGTTGTACCTATTATATAATATCATCTATTTTCACATATATTCCACCTATTATATTGTAAATAAAGTGTGTGAAAAATACCCCTTTGAAAAACAAATAAAAATTGGAAAAGAATAAAATCAAATAAAAAAATAAAAAATAAAACTCAATAAAAATCATCGCTTTTCTTTGATTGCTTTTAAAAGAGATAAAAAATAATCAAAAAAATATTTTCATCTAAAAAATTCAAAATAACCTATTCCGCCTCCTTGTGTTCGACCCAAGAACACTTCCCTTGATAAATAATTAGTGTAAGGTTTTTCTCGAAAACTGAATTTTGTTTGATCGAGTAGGATTCCTTTTGCGGTTTTTCTACACCGACAACCTCTTCCTTTTAAAAAGCCGTAAACTGATTCTGATATCTCGCATCAGATATACTTTAAAATACCTAAACTTAACAAATATTCCCCAAAAATAAAAAAATAGTAAAGAAGTAAATAAAACCGCAAAACATTTTATTTTGATTATTTTCGATAGCATTTATAAATATATTACCCTATATTGTATACCTAGTTATATATATTCCTATATTTTATATTTTTAAAATAAAAGGAATTAAAATTAGAAAGTAAAAACAAAAAATAATAAAATATAAAATTAAAAACAATTTAAAATATAAAATATAAAATCCATAAGAAATACAAAATTAAATACCCACACTACAAAAACACTTAGACAAGAAGAAGAACACAAACTTTGCACATTCGTTTGCATAATCTATCATGTTTTCTCCTTGTGTTCGACACTCTACACATACTAAAACCTATACACACATTTGTAGAGTTATAATAAATTAAAACTCCACATTTATTTTTTCTTTTCATTGTTATATATACATATACATATTCTTGGTTAATTGTTGAATTTAGTGTATTTCTTGAGTGGTCAACTCAACGACTGTGAATTTGCCTTGTGGATTAACACACCCTCTAGAAAATTGTTATTTCATCCGGTCTCCTAGAAGAACGTCCTCGCTTCCCAGTCCCTCTCAACAAAGCGAAACACGAGATGGATTAGAATAGATAAAGAAATATATAAATATATATAAGAGAAATAAAAGTATGCTCCCTAGAAATAAAACTGAGCCGATAATATATGCAAATTATCTAACAAAAAATAGTATGCTCCCTAGCAACTGTGTTATTTGTTGGCTAGCAGTTGATCTGTTGGTCCTAACAAGGTTGGAATAACTATCGTTGTATATATCAATCACTAAATCAAACAACAATCAATCAATGATTAAATTAAGCAATAAAATATGTGACTCAAAATGTATTATAACTCAAAATAAAATGTATATAGGTGCAAGTAGTCTGAGTATCGAAGATTGGGAGCAAACGTGGGGTACTAATTTCAAAGATTTTTTTAATTAATAATAAATATTTTTTTAGTTTCCTTATTTTATGTGCGTTTTCAATTATATTAAATTTTCATGGATTTTTAATTTGTTTTACATATTTTTACTTTTATTTTTAAATTTGATATTTTTCTTTTTAATTTATAAAATTTGAATTTCTTTTAAACTTTTAAAATAATATAATTAATTATATTTTCTCCACATTTATTTTTGTTTTTTATTACTATATCTATTATGGGTTAATGATTCAATTTAACATATTTCTTGAGTGGTCAAGTAAGCAACTATTAATTCGCCTTGTGGATTAACACATCCCTCTAGAAAATTTATTATTTCACCCGGTCTCCCAGAAGAACCGTCCTCGCTCCCTAGGCCCTCGCAATAAAGGTAAACATGAGATGGATTAGAATATATAATCAAAAAATATATAAGAGAAATAAAAGCAGGAAATAAAACTAAGCAGATAATATATATAATTATCAACCGAAAAACCATTTGCTCCCCGGCAACTGTGTCGTTTGTTGACTAGCGAATGATTTGTTGGTCTAACAAGGCTGGAACAACAGTCCTTGCGGTAATCAACCACTAAATCAGACAACTATCAATCAATGATTAAATTAAGCGATAAAATATGTGAGTCAAAATTTATTATATCTCAGAATAAAATGTATAAATGTGCAAGTAGTCTGAGTGTCGAACATTGGGAGCAAACATGACATAGTAATTATAAATATTATTTCTATTTAATAACAATTATTTTTTAATTTGTTTGTTTCTATTGTTTAATGTGTGTTTTTAATTATATTTAGTTTTTACGGATTTTTAGTTTGTTTTACATATTTTTTACTTTTATTTTTAAATTTGATATTTTCTTTTTAATTTTGCAAAATTTTAATTTCTTTTTTATTTTTAAAATAAGATAATTAATTATATTTAATATTATAGATATTATACATTATATAACTAATATATAGTTTGTATATAATATAGATTATTACATTTGTTAATAAGTGAGATATATAGTCACATTACGAAAAAATAAAATGTTCGTGTGATTTTTATATTTTGCTATATTTTTGATGGTTTTTATAGAATATTTATACATTTTATGGATTTTCAAGGTAATAAATAATTCAAACAATTAGTATGTTAAATATCCGAGATAGTTTAGGGTTTAATATATATAAGTTCGAAATAAACCCAAAAGTATTTTTACTATATAATATATATATAATAAAGAAAATTCAGAGATGGAGAGAAATATTTTTGGATATTTATTTAATTTTTACTAATTTTATAAGTATTTTAGGATTTTCTGATTTTTTAATATTTTAATTTGTTTTTTAGTGATATTTAAACATAAAAGGATATAGTATAATATAGATAATATTTTTTGGAATGTTTAGAAAAGGTTTTATAATTATTTTGTTTTTGATATATAAAAGGG
This sequence comes from Ottelia alismoides, assembly GCA_037367405.1. Taxonomy (NCBI): domain Eukaryota; kingdom Viridiplantae; phylum Streptophyta; class Magnoliopsida; order Alismatales; family Hydrocharitaceae; genus Ottelia; species Ottelia alismoides. Next base: position 519,691 of record JAZKJV010005737.1, read on the forward strand.
GTATACAATGCATGTTTTTATATTTTTATAAATAATAAAACCAATTTAAATGGCTAAACAAAGTTATACGTAAATAAGCAGGATATCACACACTTAACCTATTTTTTCTAACATTATTTGCACAATAAATATATTTAATATGGATAATATATAAGAAAATAAATACACATCAAAATAGGGACTTGTTTGTTATTTATTTAAACTAAATGTGCATTTAATAATAGGTCCATAAAATTTAGGGGTACCGATGCAAAATACACAGTGCCTAACGTGGCGTTGCACGTGAGGCCAAAGGACAAATATGCTAATACAATAAAACTTGGGGCACATATAGAAAATATTCCTCATTATTTTACACGTATGATTTAATTTACAATACTAAATTGAGCTACACAAAGGTGGGAGGGCTTGTCTGAAATATACCCTTGGAGTACACATGAGGAGCGTGTGAGGCTTGATCATGCGGGTGAGGCACGACCACATGGTATTCACTTAAATCGGATGATCGTGGTTGGGAATGATTTCATTTAAACCCAAGGGTCCATATTAGATCTACGCTCATTGCTATATAAGACGATTTAGATGCTAGTAGGAAAAACAAGGAAGAACACATCCATGTTCTTCCTTTGATATGTGATTTCTTCCGCCTTTGATTGTCCTCTTCTCCTGATCAGCCCATCTGCTTCCTTAGATTTCCTTACACCTATAGGTAGCTTCAGTCAAGTCCAAGCCTTGTCGGAAGAGGCCTGGAGAGGTCATCTTCGTCTGGTAACCTGGAGATTGGATTCACTAATCTAAGTAAGATCAATATGATCAAATGAGTTAGGCAGATGGAGAAATGGATGGGGAAGGTGATGAGAGTGTTGGCGAGTCGAATAAACATACGGACCATGATGAACACAATGGTCGGAGCCCTTTCTCCAGTGAATTTCGACTTGGGGATTTTTGTTAAAACTAAATGCAATTAATATAAAATAACACTAACACTATGCTAAGAAAAGAAAATGCGTATAAAAATTACTAATCCAATGCTTCAAGAGGGGTAAACCTGGAGGAGGAGAAAAATCACTTGAGATGCTTCGACGATGGCATGATAACGGCTCCTCCACCTTATCCATGCTGACGGAGCCTGGGGGTCCCTTGTTGTCACCAAGGTCTTATATCAGAAGGGCTCTTTAGCGTTATGGGTAGGATAAAGGGTTCTAAACTCAAAAAGGAGGTATGGGAGTCTATTTATGCACAGGGTGAAGGTCCATCTCATGACAGAGATGACGTGAAGAAGAATGGGGTTGTTGAGGCCTGCCATCACGGTAAGGGAGAGGGACATGTGGGGAGCCGAAAGGTGAAGGTCTTGTGGGATATGGAGTTGAGGAAGAGGCGTGGGAAATTGGCGAAGGTGGTTTGCATTCTTTGACAAGGTCAGAGCCAAAGATTGGTACAGTTGACCCGAGGTCAATAAAAGTTGTGTCTTGATTGGTCATGTAGGACCAAGTAAGGACGACTAAATTGAAAATACATATAAATTTAGATAAAAAATAATAAAAATGTTTATTAAAAAAACTTAAAGCATGAAAAATTTTTATGATTTTATAAACTATTTTTCTATGATTTTTATTTTTTACAACCATGTTTGTGAGATGTTAATATTTTCATATATGTATATAGGTATACATACATGTATTTTGTATATTATATTTTTATTTTGTATTTTATGTACATATATTATATTTGCAAATTTTATATATTTATAACATCATTAAATACATATTTAAAGATTTTGTTGAATTTTAATAACTTTATTCATATGTATAATAAATTACATGCGTATACATTATTTGTATAATTTACCTATGTATTTATAGGAATCATTTATTTTAAGTGTATTTTAAATGTTTTTATTTATGCTTATTTTTTAATGTGTTTTATATAATATATATAATTATTTAAAACTATAAAGAGACTAAAAATGCAAAGCATAAATTATATTAATTTAATAGTCAAATACCTAAAACAATAGTGCCCCAAAAGTTAACTTTTCATCTTAGCTCCATTTTCTATGAAACCACTTTCATTAGATAGATAATTCAATTTGAAATACAATGAAGGTGAGTTTCAATTTGAGTTTATATGAAAGAGATATTGGTATGTGAAGTTCTTTTTGTGGCTTTTTCATCTGTATGTACCAGTTGCAGTATGCATGATTTATATAGGTAAATATTTTTAAAATTTTCTATATATTATTGTGTACAAGTTTCATGTTGAAAACTTTATTAATAATAAAATAGTGCAAAATGGATATTTACATTGTAGAGTTAGGGTTTCTGTAGATTTTGTATAATCTTTGACCCTTATCTCCTCATAATTTATTCATTGTGGACCTAATTAATATTGACTTGGTCTCGAGGTTTAGGTCCATTCAGTATATTTGATACTTCTTTTATTTTCTTTTCTTCATTCTTGTTTTTTATGATTTAAATACATGTATTAATTATAAACTAATTATATATGAATGTTAGATTTTAATTTGTATAAAATAATTATATATAAATGTTAGATGTTAATTTGTACAAAATAATTTTATTTACAGGTGTTTTATTAGGGATTTAAAGACAAAATGAAAGAGTAAAGGTCGATGAATGGTCATTCATCATCCTCCAGCTTTGATCAATCGAGAATCCATTCTTGATCGTCGTAACCCATATAACTACTATTGGAGCGAGCCCCTTGTGACTGGAAGGGATCCTCGAGGTTCCAAGGAGAGAAGAAGGTCGGTCTAGGTGAGGTTCCCTTTCGGCGGAGCTTAACTCCGGCGATTTGAGACTCCAAGTATTCCAGGTCTATCGAGGCATATGTAATCTAGTTCTTTTTCTTCGTATTTTATTTCTTAGTTTAGATTTGCATTTTCCAGTTAATTTTTTTAGTTTATCTAAAATCTCGAAAAACCAAAGTATTCTAGAGCTCTAAGATCATGCTTCCATTCATCATAATCTTATCCCTATTCCGACCATCAGAGTACATCACATCACTCCCCATCATATTCTCCATCTTGTTAGCCATCCAGATCACTCGATCTTGCTCAGACCGACTCAGCCATCTCCTTACTTCATCGTTCAATGGAGATACCTTGCCCGCTTTCATCCCTATTATTTTCGATCAAATAAGTGATCAAAGAGCTCTGCCTTTGATATACGAGTTATTTCGTATATGTATTGAGCTACAAGGATCGCATCTGAGTCTATTCATGTTGAGACTTCACCTTTTCGGTGGTCGAACCAATCTTCACCTCTAGACCTCTCCTTAATGGGGTCTGGACACTTTTAGCACCACCAGAAGACATGGGGCACCTCTAGCATTCTTTTAAGCCATTTTCTAGCTCGAGAGGACATAGGATGACGAAGCATCGTCGGATTGAAGGTCCCCGATGAACGAGATCTTGCAAGGGCCTAGAGTAGATGATGAATCTGCTATTCTCATTCTTTATTATATTATTTTAGATCTTTCTTTTAACAAAACAACATATAAATACCTATAAATACAATAACTTAGCATTGTGCATGTCATTGTTAATATCTCATAATTAATACTTATTTTACAGAAATAAAATAATAAAGAGAAAAGAAAATGAAGGATGTATTTGGAATAAATAAAATGTGGCCCAAACTCCAAGAGACGGTCAAGACTTGACCCTATCGCAAAGAAATAAGTAGAGAGAGATAACAGTACACTATGTATTGTACATATTACCTATACTTGTACAAAATATGTATTTTGTTATTTTGATAAAATAAAAATATTCTATTCTTTTTACACACTTGTATATAGCCCTGGAAATAATATAACAATAAATTAAAAATCATAAAAAGATAATAAAAATAGAAATAAAAATAAAATCATCAATTCCTTGTTCAAAAGGCACATATATATATAATATCTAATATCTATTTATTTTACAGTCGTAACTAATTCATTAAAATCAAATAAAAATCATTTTGCAATCCTAAAATTATTGTGTAAATAAGTGAAATATTAAAAAAAAGAACTTTTGTAAAATAATAAAATAGAAATATTTGTACATAATACATGGGTATATTATACATGTATATAATACTATATACTGGATAAACTATAATCAATTTTTTATAAAAAATGATTAAAAATCACAGAAAAATAGATTATAAAATAATAAACATTTTTTTATTTTATACACTTTTAATTTAAAATCATTTAATATTTTTTATTGATTCCCTTTATATTTTTGTATATTCAGAATTCCTGTTGATCCACGTTCGATTGTTGACCTCGGCCAACGTTTCCTCCTAGCAGGGTCGGGTCTCCATTCACGTCGTCAGAGCATCTTCTCGTATTTCTTTTGATCAGGACCGACCTCTGTTTTCCTCGATTCCACCGCCCGATCCCTCACCTTGGATAGGTGATCCTCGCAGATCCCTAGGGAGGATCAAATCTACCTAGGGTTTCGCTCCACACTCTGATCATTCTGGACCCTTGGTTGTTGCTATAAATAAGCTCTTCCACTCCTCCAGCTCCTCAACTCGCCCCTCGTGCCACTATTCCCTCCTAACCACCTTCAGTGGAGTGACATCCATCTGGAGAGCAGCTCAGGATCTGTCGGATATGCTTGGAGGCTTGTAGCTCTGAATGTGGCTGGAGCTCAACTGCGTGAAGCCTCTCTTGCCAGCCACCATAGGACTGAGGCCATAAACACCGTCATTCCCTTTGCATGGAGTTCTTTCGTTCACCAGTAGCTTCAAGTATCATTCATATCCCCCTTTTCTTCCCTTTCTCTTTGATTTCCACTTTCATCGTCGTCGTTGTTCACTTGCTCGGACCACTGGGTCTGGAGCATGTTACCACCTTCATCCGCACAGATTGACCCCGCAACTCGCCCTTCATCTTCCAACGCACCCTTTCCCCTTAGGCTCAATCATCATAGTGAGATTAAGTTCGGGTTTCCTTCCCCTACCTTCGTCGGAAACCCAAGATCCATCCCACGTCGCTTCCCTTTATTTTGCCATGCAATAACCCGACCGGAGAGTACCCTCCATGTCACTCTACCCATTGCAGGTTCCCGTACACACGAAGAGACCTAGTTGATACCCCTCCTGCTCTAGCGGTGCAGCTCTAGGAGGGCCATCACCGCCACATCAATCCGACCATCCTCCCTTCCATCGGAGTGGCCCACTTGACGCGAAAGGCTTCTAGGACCATGCTAGACTTTTCAGAATCTTCATCGGAGTGTCGGATCTTATTCCTCGCTAGGTAGAAGCTCGCCTAGGCTGAGTTCGTCCAGAACCCATCGCCGTCATTCGATCAGGAGCTCCCCTTCAGGTTTGATCAGAGTCATATGACCACTACTTCATCCTAATGGTCTGATCAAAACCCTTAGCGAATTTGACACGCACGTCCCCGATAAGAGCAGAGCCATCAGATCCTTTGTAGGGAAATATCATATCCATCCACCTCCACCTCCTCGTGTGTATGCCACATGTTTTCTTGGGTATATTTCACTTTTACCCCGTAGATTTCTTTATTTCGCTTTAGTCTAGTAAATAAAATATGTAGTTGAAGGCATTTGTGTTTTGGTCCTTCCCAGTTGTAGTCATGTGTGTCCCCATGTGCTTTGTTAAGTCATTTGCAACATTAGTAATGTGCTTTATGGATGTTATGAAATTAATGTTATGTTTTGAGATTTGCATACATACCCATGTGAGCCTAGATCACGTGTTATGTGTGCTTTGTTTGGATTAATTGCATATTTTCCATGTGGTTTATTAGTTTGTTATCTGTGTGGCCTTGAAACCGAAAAAAATTACTTTTGGGTCCTTGTGAATTGTATTTAACTCCTTGTCTTTTATTTCATAAAATAAATATTCAATTGATCTCAAATATTACCTGTAAATCACCTATATCTTCTATTAGTGTGTTTTATTTATGGTAATTTTTGTTGTTGATTTGATTTTGTTTCTATTATTAAAAATTCAAAAACCAGTAAAAAGTATTCTGTTTGAGTTAAAAATTATAAAAATTAGAAAAATGTTTCAAAAATCTGCAAAAATTTCTGTAGATGTGGTTTATTGTGTTTTACTTTCAGTATAATTTTGTTTGAAAATACCCCTTAAAAACCCTAAAATTTACAAAAACATTCAAAATATTATAAAAATTGTATAAAATCAAAGAAAAATCTAAAAAATTGTATTTTCATGTTCTTGTTGTAGGTTTTTGTTTCTATTTTACCATAAAATTAACATCCATGAATTTTGGGCACTTTAAATATTTTTAATTTGCAAATTATTCCTAGTTGTGCACTGTTTTGTCTTTTTATCTTTGTTTGATTTTTATAAATTCACAAAACATCAAAAAAATCTCTAAAAATCACCAAAAACATTTTAAAACCAATAAAACCCCAAAAAAATTACTTTAATTTTCTGAGTATTTTTTATTGAAAAATCCAAAAAGAGTGTTGTGTGTGCATTTTATTCCTTATTTTTTTATTTTATTGAATATTAAAATTTTAAAAAATTAAAAACCACTAAAAATGCTTTCTTTTAGAGATTTTATTACTTAGTTTTTAAATCGTGCCCCTTGTCTTCGACCCTGGTTGCTATTTGTATATACTTATATATTCTTCTAAATCATAGTTAACATTTAAACCAACCTAGAACTAAATTGGAAAATGGAGCTTTGTTAAGACCTTAATCCACCTAATTATAAGAGGAACCATAGGATTTGGGGATAAGACATTTTAGGTCCATTAGTTACTTAATTCCTTGAGTCCACTAGGCTATTATCACATGTCATCTTTGTGAGCCTAAGTAGAACACTTAACAATGCACACATGACTCTCACAAATAATAACTTTACTTACACCAACACCATATACATAGCTCTCTATGGATGAGGTGGTGAGGAGGCAGTTTCCTTTGGCTTGGGGTACAATACGAGGGTAGTACATCTAGGCAGAACCTCTCGTCTTCCTTTAGGGAAGGAAGTGTGCCTCAACTTGGTATGGCGGTGTTGAGGTCTAAGGATAGGAGTTGTGGGTTGCGATAACGCTTCAAAAGAGGGATAGACTACTGGCTCAGGAAGAAAAAGTCCTTATGTATATATGTTGCACCATGTAGATATGTTGTACATATGCACATCAAAAGAATGTGCAAAAGAAAGAAAAACTCAAAAAAAAGTGGCAGGTCTGATAGAAAATGGAATACCTGCCGGAGTGTATATAGCCAAATAAAGCAAAGCTTTTGGTACCCCTTCTCATCTCATGAAGCTAGAAATGGGAGACTTAGATACACTGGTTGGGCTCCCAGGGATACGTGGTTACACTGGCCACGGTCCATTCTCTTCTTACCTCCTCTTCTTGAGTCGGTTGAACTTGAACTTAGAAGGGAATACCCCGCTCCTCAAGGAAAGAGCTGCTAGACTAGGGCATTAGAGTTACCTTGTTGAGGGAGGTTGTTGCCTTGTCATTTCTGTGGTGGGGAGCTACATATCACTTACACCGTACAAGAAAAGATTCATGGTCATTAGAGTTTGTGTATGTATACTTGTTCTGATCTGGATTATTGAGGAGTCTTGACCATAGAATGGTGGACCTTAGAGGTTGTTAAGTCTTAAATCTAGGTCCAAATAAGGTTCTGACAAATTAATATTCCACAGGCCTGACTGAGCTCCATACTTCAATTTCATGAATACAAGTTTAATAATCAATTGTAATTCACCTTCTATTTCTTTTCTTCTCTTTTTCATTTCTTTTTCAAATAAGTGTTTCCTAAGGAACTAGCAAAGGTAAAGTATAGGGGGTTATGAATCTCTGATTCTCACTCTTTATTCTTTTATTTTAGCTATTTATCATAGCAAATCATCATGTGAATATGTGTAAATACAATAAGTTAGCATTTGGCATGCATATGTTAACAGTATATATTTAGCATGTATTTGTCCAAAAATAAAATAATAAAGAAGAAGAAAAAGGAAGGAGGTATTTCGAATAAATATAGAGTGACCTGAACCCCAAGAGAAGGTCAAGCCTTGACCTGATCGCCAAACAAAATAAGTTGAGAGAGATCCTACTCTATAATATATATACTACTTGTATCTATAAATAATTATTTTTGACAAAATCAAAATAAAATGTTTTTTTACCACCTTGTATATAGTTTTAAAAATAAAACAAAAATTAGAAAATAAAATAAAAATTGAAATAAAATCATCTCTCACTTATACAAAATATATGTATATATGTCTCACTCCCTATTTATTATATACCTATAAATGAAGAATAAAAATAAAATAAAAATAATTTTATATTAAAAATTATGCGTAAATAAATAAAATATGAAAATTGAGGTATTTATGTAAAAATATCAAAATAAAAATAATTGTACAAAATACATAGATATATTATACCTGTATATAATACATTATATTGTATAAAGACTAATTTAAATTTCATAAAAATAAATACAAATCACAGAAAAATAGTTTGAAAAATAATAAAAAAAATTCATTTTATAAACTTTTTATTTTAAAGCCATTTATTATTTTTTATTGAATTTGTATGTATTATTTAAATTCCTATTTTCTGATTGGTCCAGGTCACTTTGTTGACTCGGGTCAACGTCCTCTTCCAAGCTTGACCCAACCTGACCCCCTTCGCCTGATCAATTTCTCCCAATTTTCCCAATCGGGTCATGCCACCCCTCGTCTCGATTCTTCGCTCATGTCCTCTCCTTTGATCCGAGACCTTCGCGGATCCCTAGGAAGGTGCGGATCTTCCTAGGGATGCGTGCCTTCGCCCGAATCATCCGGTCTCTTGGGAATCCTATAAATCATCTCTTCCAATCAACTACAGCTTATCTCGTTCCTCGCCTCTTCTTCCACCCCCAGCGACCTCAGGTTGAGTGACAACTACCAGAGGCTCCCCTTGGATTGGAGTTTGGTGGCCAAGAGACGCAGCTCAACTATGTGGCCGGCGACCGCCGCCGCGTTCATCCTCCCCGTCTTTCGCAACGTGGTTGAGGCCATTACTTCATCGACCACCTCCTCCTGGAGCTCAGGAACACGATCCCTCCTCCATGTATCCTTCATTTCCAGTTCATTTCCCGGTTTGAATCCATTCGTTCCATTTCACTCCGTCGCACATCCACCTGCTCCGACTCGTTGGTCGAAGCCTCGATATCCAAGCTCATCCGTTCGGATTGAGTAGCCATATCACCCTCCATTTTCCCTCACAATCTGATCATCCTTAGGCTCGACCATCGGGTCAACATTAAGGCCGGGATCTACTCCCTCATCTTCGTCGGAGATCGAACCCCTCCCCACTGTCACTTCTTTCCATTTTTGCTCATTTGACCCTGACCAGAGCTTCGCCCCGAGTTGAGCATGCCTACGTAGGTGTTTGCATGGACAGGGATTCTAGTTCTAGCTTCTAGAGGGCCTGCCGGAGTAGCTCCAGGTCCATCTTCACCGCCACGCATATCCGACTAGTAGCTTCCCCATTGGACCCGTCTATTTGACGCGGGTGACTTCCACAATCGTGTTGGACCCTTCCGATCGCTAATCAGAGTCGCAGAGTACACTTGAGACTCAGGTGAAGTTCGTCGGGGTCCTATTCTTCAAGACCCCCTCTACTCCGTTGGATTGGCCGGCCTCTGCCAGATCTGATCCTAGCCGTCAATCGGAGTAGCCTTTGGGCCGTTGGATCTGACGCCTGATGCATCTGCGCCTCATAACCCCGAGATTCTCCGGGGCGTCAGATCTGACACATCAAAAGATACGAACCACACATCCTCGCACCGCCAGAGCACGCCACGTGTCCCCCATGCGCACCACATGCACCCCGTCGAGGGTATTTTGCATTTCCTTTCCTGCAGTTTTCATGCTTTATTTTCTAGTTTATTAAATAAAAGTTGTAGTTCAAACTTTTTGCATGTTAGTCCCTTATGTTTCCAGTATTTACACTTTAGTCCTCTAAATTTGAACACGCATGCTCACGTATGTGATTTTGTGGGTGATTTTCATATCATGTCCTGTATTTTCTGACTGTTATATTTTGAATGAAAGGGTTATGGTAATTGCAAAAATACCCCTGTGTGTGATTTAATTAGCATGTGCGTGTATTGTGTGGACTTTTTGCACTAATACCCTCGAACTTTTTGTATGCATTAATGTTTAGTTTGGAAACTTTAGGAAAATTATGATTAGATTCCTATAACTTGTGGGTTTGATTTTGCATTAAATAAATAACATTCTAATTCTAAAATTCGCAAAAATTCCTATGAGCTCTACTACCTATTAGTAATTTATTGTAATTTTTGGGATTTATTTTTGTCTAGTATTCTATTTTCTAAAATAAATAACCATTTAAAACATGTCTGTCTTTATATAAAATACAAAAAAATATTAAATTAGCTGCAAAAATTCTTAAAAAATTAGGGCAAGTTAGTTTTGTGTATTTTACATCCAGTACCAATTTTATTTCAAAAAACGTTATAAAACCCCTAAAAATCTAAAAACACTAAAAATCCTATAAAAAATCATTAAAAATTCGATAAAAATAAAAAAAATGGAATTTTAATTTCTGTATTTAGACCTTTTTGTTTCCTTTATCACAAAAATTGCAACCAGGACGTGTAGTACATTTAATATTTTAAATTTCCCTTACAATCCAGGCTGTACATTACCTTATTGTTTTGTGCTTGTTTCTTTTTTAGAAAATCATATAAAAATCTTAAAAATACGAGAAAATTACCAAAAACACTTGCATATTTGAAAAATATAAAAATATTTTTATTTCTAATTTTTGAGTCTTTTTAGTCTTAATAAAGAATTGTTAAATCTTGATTTTCTTTATCTTTTTATTTATTTTCCTATTGGAAAATATAAAAAAAATTGCAAATTAAAAACCTCAAAAATTTTCTTTTTTTATTCTCGACTTCATCGTACATTTCCGTACTCCTTGTGTTCGAGCCTGGTCGCTATACCAGGTTAAATAAATAGTAGAGACCGCTACACTGGTTTTTGTGCTTGTAATTATTTTAACTGTGGTCTTGATTTATTTTTCTTGATTGACTGTGCCTTGTGATTCGGGTTGCAACGACCCTTAGACATATCTTAACCCGAGTTTCCTGGCGTGTCATCAATTATACTAATTTTTTCGGAGATTTTTATCCATTATATTTGACTTCATTTAATTACTAAAATATTTACGGTTTGATAAATTAGTTTAGGAATGCATTTAATATATTTGTTAAAATTTTCTATCATGACTAGATATATTAATGCAATGTGCAGATTTAAAATTTTCAATATTTTTTATCATATATTGTATAATATGATATTTACTTTGTTATATACGTAGATATAATGTTATCTATATATTATTAATTGTAAATATTAAATGTATTTTATAAAATAACTCTACCATACGTTAATGAGAGTAGTTTTTATTTTTAAAATATATATATGTAAATAAGAGTTTCTTATTAGTTTGAATAGAATTTTAATTATTAAAGAAATATCGTATAATGTACAAGTTTAAAAATCCTAACAAGCATATAAGACTATTATCTCACAAACAATATATAAAAATATAGCAATAACGAGTTTTTTAACACAAGTACTTACATCACTAGAAATAATAATGCATGAAAAATATCAAACATAATCAGAACTTGAAAATGCTCATATATATATAATTTATGATACACGGAATCAAATTATATTTTTATTATAACTTTTAAATGCATAGCTCATTGCCTATAAATTGAACGATATTTGAGGGTTTTGGTAAAATTATCACTGTTTTTCTCGACCAAAACAACTCTAGCTCCATCGCATATAGCTGGGCATATAATGAACTTCTTTAGCCTCTAAAGTTGTCACCTTAGATTTGAAATCACAAATTGAAAGATCTACAATATTATTTATATTAACACTATCTATCACGAATGTTTAAAGCTCTAAGAAGGTCCGATGAGTATAGTCGATCTTAGAGGAGAAGCAACGATTGTAGGTTTCTGACTAGCTTGACTTTATACTCCACAATTTGATGAACACGCATATAGATGACAATTCATTTGATGATTGTTTGGTTAACCTAGACTATGTTAATTAAAATCTTTGCAAGGAGAATCTCTTCCTCTTTTAGAGGAAGAGTCACGCTATGGGAACTAACGAGATTGTGTTGCAGCATGTCATCATCAAATGATGTATGGAAGTTGACATATGATGGTGGATGTAATCAAGAAACTCTAAATACCTACCAACTTGAAGAAATTACCATTGTATTTAGGATGTGTTGGAAACCAACAATTCACTTCTCAAAAATTATAAATTATTTACAATTAAATAAAATTTCCAGGTAAACAAATGAGTTTATTTTTTATTACAAGTGTCTATATGTGTACATTATTTAAACAAAAATAAAAGGTAGTCAATACTCATAGTAGGGGCGATTTTGAGATAGAGGAGGGATGTCATTCCATTTACAATTCATTATGCCAATAATGCTCCTGATGAAATCTCAATGAGCTACATAATTCTAAAGAAAGATATGTTGGTTTGACAAGTTCAGATTGCATTGGCTTGGCTCCGAAGTTATTATGTACACTGACCATTCAAATTGTCCTTGCTAATAATGCAGAATTAAAGTGATGATCATTGCATGCAGGCAAATTCAGGTTAATTAGAGAGACCATTTAATCAACATCAATTAGATGTAAAAGCATACAAATTTATTTTACTTGGGCAAGCCCAAGGTCAAAATCATGTAAATAAGATTAAGATGGAAAATCTAAATTAATAAGCAAATAAGCTCAAAAATCCACGAGGCTATTTTTCCTAAATTATTTAACTAATGACAAATATACAACACATTTTTTTATTTTTATGGTGTAAAATGCATGCATGAAAAATGACTCTTTCCCAAGGGCTTTTATGCAATTATTCATGAAAATGAAACACAAAAATTATTAAAATTCGACAGAAAGTTAGATATGATGAAATTAGCCTACTATAATTTCTTTGGAATTTTTTAATGTAATTTTATTTTTTCGTGAATTTAAAAAGTATACTGTGTGATTTTCAGGAAATTAATTTTAGTTAATAACAATCCTAATTATATTCTGGAAATAAAATTATCCTAGATATATTTAAAAATCTATAAAGTAAAAATCATAACTCTTAAAAATATTAAGTTTCTGGACAATCAAAAATAATTATCAAAGATTATTTTATTTTAAGGGAAATATGCAAGCAAATTAAGTTATTTTGGGTACTATGCAAAGAACACTTAATTCTACCAACTGTGAATTTTCGAGTTTTTTTAAGCAAGGAAAAATTTACTACGACTTAAATAAGCTCAAGCATGCATAATATATATAATTTTTCCAATTCAATTTTCATAAAATAACCATAGTTCACAAAAATTTACTTAAATATTCATAATATAAAGATTGAATTGTTCAATACAATGCAATTTTTAGAATCAAAATATGGTACAAAACTTGGGTCCAAACAATTTCTTAAACAAAGTGGTCTAAATGCAATTACAAAAATAAATAAAAAAACTCAAATTAATGCATGAAAAAGGTTGACCATAAATTACCAAAACCTGCAAGGGTTTTTATGCAAAATGTCCCACAACGCATGTCGCTCACATTCTCCTACTGGTGGGGGTACGGGGGATTCCTGCACAAATCCCAACTGAGGGGGTGTGGATGCAAAATGCCCCTTTCCCACATGTTGGGCACATGCAGGTGGGGAGGAATGGAGGTAGAGCCTTGAGCCGGACCCCCATGTGGTTGGTGAAGGGCGCTTCGAGCGATCCAAAGAACGTTGCTCGGTGGCTGGCTCTGAAGGATATGGGATAATCCTCAAGCGCATCATGGAAGCATGAGAATCATATCGAATACGACGAAGAACGACTAGTCAGACTAGTTATTCTATGCAACGGAAATTAAAATTTTTTCATGCGACGAAACCACATGATCCAAGAACACTTCTCGAATCGTTTCGTCTAAACCAAAAACAAGTAACCGGATTACCTCTTGAAGCGTGATTGCGATCGAGTCTCTAAACGAAGAGACCTCCTGTCTTAAGTCCGATCCGACGGAGGAGACGCTTGCGAGCGTGGGGATGAATCACGTGCTTCTCGCAATCCATGTTGATGATAGAAGTGGCGGATCTCATGATCTCGACACACGAGATTCAACGTCTTCTTCACAAGCGAGGCACACCGAAGGAGATGGAGATCCACGAGCAAACGATCGGGCATCATAATGACGATGTTGCGACGATGGAGAACCTCTCTAGGGCATCCATGGTGGACGGCCACATGAGAGGGAGAAAGACAATAGGCATGTAGAGAGAGAAAAGGAGAGAGAGAGAGAATTATGTTCTCTTGTGTCAAGAAGAGCAAAGGGGTGCCTCTCCTTTTATAATATTTTGGGATTCATGGATCTCAATCCATGGACAACACAAAATCAATGGCTCTCAATGATTGTGTTTCTTTTAATGGCTAAGATTTGTGTTGGTTAAAAAACCAACAACAACTAATTTAATTTAGATGAAATCTATATTGATATATCAATATAAATCAATCCCAAATTAAATCAAGCAATCGTGGAGATTATTGGAATGAAGATTGCCTCCTTCCATAATATGGTATTTGGTAGCAATCTCATGTAATCTCATGATATCTCATGAGATTACATTATTCCATGGAAATCTCCAAGATTTATAACAACACTTGTTGTAAATTATTAAACAAAAATAATTCATAATTATTTTGTGAATATTGCAATCTTGCCATTGGAAAATTGTGAATCACATTCACAACCCAAAATAAAATGTAAATTACATTTTCAATTTAATGTCCAATGAGAATCCAATTCACATCAACATTTAATTATCAAATGTAAATTACAAATAGCTCTCTCTTATTTATTATAAACCACATTTATAATATATATATGATTAGTATGGATATTTCTATCCACATAATTCATATCCCCGATAATTAAATCACATTTAATCATCTTGGATCTATTTTCTCTTGTGTCCAAATAATATAAATCACATTTACATTATTTACATCTTTGTATAATTAAATCACATTTAATTATCTAAGATAAATCTCCTATCAATATGAATCAAATTCATATTATTCATGATAATTAAATCACATTTAATTATCCATTTTCTCAATGCTCGGATACATATATCAACAATAGAATTATCCATGAACTCTTTCAAAGATAATGCACTCTCTCAGTGAATGCTTGGAGATAAGAACATGGAGATTGTATTGTTCCACGTATAGTGACTTGGATATTGAGATAACATCGCAAATCCAGATCTCGGGCCTCCCATAGATGCTTGATAAAATCAAGACCACAAATCTAATCTTCTCATTGAATTTGGATCATATTCAGATCAATGTCCAACATTTGGACTAAGATCATATTACTTCTCTACTAGAGGAGTCACTAAAACCCAGACCCGTTTCATCACTCCCTAGGTATGGAAGCGTCATGGTTATGCAATCGTCTATGATCACATCTCCCTCAGGTACTCCCATTACCTGTACATCCTGCGTACTGGAAGACTCAGAATAAACCTGAAGTATAAGATCAAATTTACACTATCTACTTCAGAGTTTTATCATTAAGTTTCTCATTCGATCATTGGGAGTTGGTATCGATCATATACATTCCAAAAGCATATATCATACCTAGGTCTTGATCATATACTTTCCAAAAGTGTATATCAAACCAACAAATTCAGTCAAGCTTACAAAATGAGACGACCGTGCACGGAATTTGATTCTTCCCAAAATCTCATGTGTGAGTTCATGTCTTCTGGTTTAGTAATGAACCTGTATGATCCCTTTGAGAGATCGTATTACTCATATGCCCTTATATGCACACCAGCACGCCGGTGTATAGACCTTGATTAGGCCATCAACCTATTGGTCTGCCCAATGTACAAACTCAAACGTATAGTAACACATCTGTCTCTGGTCAGAGGATGCGTGCCTATATCATGACAACATACGATATAGGACTTTGGTTTTCTCGATCTCGTTATGTCAACTCTTTGACCTATCTAATCTGATACCTCCGATTCTCTATTCATATGCAGAGGACCTGCATCAAGAGGTCGGTCAGATATCAGCCTAATTGAGAAAGGATTGCCATCTCCTACTCAGGTTGGAGATCATCACTTAACAATCATTTTATGGTGCTTGATGACTCCTCAATCTAACTCTTTAGATGTTCATCCAAGCACCAACCTCTATGATTCAATATTTGAATCAACAACTGTATGGTCATCAAGATGGCCATGGTACATAACCCTAATTGTACTAAGGGGCCTATTATGCAAATTATGTATTCTTCATTTTAGATTAGGGAATGATATTCGCAATAACATTTATTGCATAATGGCTCGCCATGGGTTCGCATGTCCAACAATCCCCCACTAGCCCAAAGAGCCACTATTGGGCTAATCATTTAAACCCACACTCATGTGACAATCATAGGCTATTTCGAAAATAGCTAGGAAACTGATCAGTCACTCTGTTCCCAAGAGACTACTCCAAGTCCTTTTACGGCACTTGCATATCCCCTAGTAACAATGCTCACATCCAATGCGAATGTTGCATCTTATGCAACCGATACTCAATTTTGTTATAGTGTCCTTGACACTATAGCTCGATAACTATTATAACCAGTATGTACATAATCCTTATCAGACTACCTTTATTCTTGGAGATCTCTATCTCCTAAGGTATCTACAGTTAAGACCCTTGTAGATCACTATCTACAAGGTCTTAAACTTTTGAAGATAACACTTTGAGATCACTATCTTTATGTTTCGTCATCTTTAAAGATATTATTATTTCTGAAATCAAGTATTTAATCGTCATAGTAGGATTAGTAACCGTTTACTACTCCCACTGCATGGCAGACATCTGGCTTTCGTACACATCTAGCATACATCCGGATTCTTGAAACTGATGCACAAGGGCAAGCAGTTTTAGCATTCACATCCTCATCTCTTTGAGGTGTTATTCCTTTAGATAGGTCAGTACCATACCTTAAGGGAAAAAAACCTTTCTTGGAATTTTCCAAGAAATGGAATACGACCAAGGTGTACTACTAATGTGATGGTGCCAATACCCTCTTCTCTTTACTTCTGAACATGTTTAGAACTAAGATCTAAGAGGTATTTTTGAGATCATATCTTAATGTATGGAACAACCAAATTATAAAACACTTATTATTATCCTTATATCATTCCAAATGATTAGGATAATATCTACATTTAGCACGATGAACACAATGGCACTCCTACTAAGCTCCATATGGTTCATCAAGATTTTATCTGAAATCATAACATTTATAATTTCATCAAATCTTATGATCCAACTTCAAGAAACTTATTGGAGTCCAAAGATGGAGTTCTTTAGCTAGCACACCTTCCTTTCCTCAACCATGAAGCCCTGGGGCTACTTCATGTGAATATCCTCAGAGAGGTATTCATAGAGAATTGCAATCTTGACTCACATCATGAAGATGTCACAGTCAATTGTTGTAGCTATGTTTAACAATATTCTGATGGGTTAAAGTAAGGTCACTAGAGAGCAAGTCTCATCACAAGCGATGTCTTCTCTTCGGTGTGCAGCTCATGGCTACGAACCATGCTTTGAAGGTCTCTACCTTCTCATCCAGTTCCCTCTTTGTCTTGAAGATCCATTTACACCATAATGGGTCTTACCCATATAGTTGGATCCTCGAGGGTCTATATACAACATTTGTATATGAAGTCTACTTTAGACTTTATTGCTAACATACATCTTTCCATGATATGATCTTCAGAAGCATCATCACATGAAGTCAGATCATTGTTAGATTCAACTGACACATGGAATCTATACTCAAACTTATTTGAAGAGGTATTAATGTTTCATCTTTAATTGTCTTTTTAGTTTCTGATTTCAGGAGCCTCAATATCTTCTCAAGATTAAATGAGTTCCTTTACTTCATTTTCATCTTGATTCTCAAGAGAGTCATCCTCTAAGAATCATATTCTCAAAGATGAGATCCTTTAAGAATCTCAAGGTCATAAAGTAGGTATCCAATACCATCCTTTATTTTCCTAATGAAGTAGCACTTTCCAGTGCCTGGTTCCGGCTTAATTACATGGAACCTTATTGAGGATATATAATGCAATCTCTACCACATATACATATACCTGGAAACTAGGGATAATTATGCTAAGATTAATCATTGATCAAATCATGTCACACATGATTAATTGTATCTCCCTACAACTCTATTGAGTTAAGGCTCATTAGGAGGGGTGAGGGTATTCTATGAATTCATCTAATAGGTACTGACTACCTAGATTAGATCAAATTCATTTAATCTTCCTTCAAACTTTGGTTCTAAACCAAAATTATTAAACTTTTTAATATTTCAAAGGTTTCAAAGTGAAGAGAATAAATCTCATATCACAAATAATCATCAATAGATATCACATATCCATAATGTTTACTATGATATAGATGATTCACATACATCAATATGTATGAGATCCTGAATACCTTGACATCTTACACCTTTCCCAAAGAAGGTTGTATTGGATATTTTACTTTGAATACAATACTCATAAGTATGCAAGTTTTGAAATTTTAGACATTCTAAAGTTTCATCTCTTACTTGTCCATTGATCTCATCAATAGACATATGTCCAAAACATAATGCCAGATCATTGTCAAATGATCATTATCCTCCTATTGATCTTTAAAGGTTTAATTTTCAGTATTAGAAATCTTAATGAACCATTCATTAATTTTCTAATTTAGTGGAGTCCACTAGATGTTAGATTACTATCTGAAATATCCCCATAAAAACTATTTATGATAGGTCTATTTCAGAATTCATGCTTATTCCCAACATTTAGAAATAAACTATGAGTGTATTCTAATATCCAGGTCATAAAGACATTCTCTAAGACTAAGGGCTCTCCCACTGAAAATATGAAGTCGATTGATCCAATGGAAATTGCTGTAACAATTGCATCATTTCCAACATGATGACCATTAAACCTTAAGAACAAATTTCTAATATTCTAATACAGATGCAACCAATTGCAAGTGTCATTAGAAGATTGAGATACAATTATTAAACCTTATCTTATCAAATAAGTAAGTCAATATACATGATTATATGTAGATTATTCTGATGTACTATCTGATTCCTTCTCTAAGGATACTAGATAGATTTGATAGTCATACTATCAACACATCAACTTATTGTAATATTGGCATTCATCCAACTCTTTGGATGTCATATGGAAGTCACAGAAGTACAGTCAACTCTTTGACTATAAACTTACTTGGGTCCAACCCATGCTTCCATTGCGCTCCCTTTATCTAAAAGCAATCATTGCTCAAGACAAAGGATCACTTATGTTAAAATTAAAAATGTCAATATAAGAGTATTTCAACATTTATACATGCTTCATTTAGTTCATACAATATGAATATTATGAAGCTTCATGAATGACTAGAGTATAGATAGTAGAATGATGACACTCATCGTATCTACATCCATTTAAAGTCTTAAAACTTAGGTTCAGGTAGGTACTCAGACAATTTTAATACATCATCTCCTATAGAGCCACCATTCTGCATAATGCAGAAAACCATGTCATTCGTGATTATATGTCAAGAGCACATATGCATGCCAGAATATCTTCTTAGATTTTATAAGGAATATTTGATAATTACGATCACTATCGACATGTCAATTCAAAAGTACATTCGATGAGATCAAGACTTATAGAGACATACAAACCATAAAGTTTTAGTCCTATTGTCTATTTAATTATCATTCCTCATTATTATGAAGAAACTTGCACATTGCAACCACATACATTATGTGTCCAATTGCAAGTACAATATCTGGATAATAGGTCCGATCCATGATATTCTACTGGTTATTCTTGAGTATAACATTGAGTGGGATTAAAGAAGGATTATCGGAAATAAGAAATTTGCATAAACATATATAAACATATATTTACTTCGATTTAGGAATTTTTATATCAAACCTGTCTTGCCATGTCAACAACGAAAGTTCATTCCCTTAATCACTTTCAATGTAAGAGATATACTTACCATTATATCTCAAGCAAGATCAGGGATCTCCTTCCTTATCTAAGTTACATCACGATAATATGAGAACCTGTAACTCGGATAAAAAGAGGCGGGAACACATTCCGCCTTGCAAGTCCAACTTGCATCTCCCAATTCGGTCTTTAACACTCGGGCCCACCACTCCTAAGGTGATGTTGACCCGTCATTAATTGAACCAACCATCAACAGGAATACAACTCGTTATGCACAATCCAATATCGCTCCAATAATATGAGTACTCGATATTGGGGTCACTACGCATGCGTCCTTACTCTTTCGAGAAGCGATGAGCCCGATCCAAATGGATCGTATGCAGGAGCTATCACTTCAGACAGGTGTGTCCCACATACAATATCTGGCGACGGAACCTTTCGCCTTGACGGGAGACCATGGATGTCACTTATGTGATCTTCCACCTCATATTCAAATTTTAATTAATTATAATGAATCATATTCACATAATTAATTGTTGCAAGTAAATAATAACTCTATTCATAATAGAGTGTTTTAATTTGGATATAATAAACTTAATCTTATTAAATTAAATATCAATACAATTCAATCAACAAACTTGATTTTACTTGAATATATGGTATTATCTCTAAATACGTATTAATTAGAATTTTAATAATTAGAAAAATACATCATGATCATTCAGGCATCATTCATTTCCTACCCGCTGTCATGGCCAGTACCGGCGGGAGTAGGACGGACCGCATCAGGTCCAACCTGCTACCCCAGCGATCCCCGACTAGACACCATATCCGCCTCGGGAAAAAATAATGCCGAGTCAATCACATTGTACATGAGATGATCATCGGTTCTTCAACAAAAATTATATCATATAGTAATAATCAAAATATTTTTTATTATACGGAAATTTGCTAGACAAATTCCCAATCCTATTCAAGCAAGGAGTTTGTTGATTATGTTTTCAATTTTGATTTAGATCAAATCTAATCAATTTATTGGTTGAGGCCATGCCAATTAAGGAAATAATCATCATTCAATATTTCTCAAATATTTTCCATAATTATTTCTTGAAATTAATAATTAATTTCACTAATTGACAATCACATGGTTCTTGCTGGGAAAGTAATTTCAGCAGTGACCCCTACTTACTAAAATTAGCATATATCAATCAATTTAAATCCAAATTAAGCAAAGTAAGTTTCTAAAGTTTTATAATTTGATTAAAAACAGAACCTATATGATTTGCACGCATTTCAAGGCGTTTCTTAACAGTAATTAACTCCTTAATTACGTTAAGATTCGCAGTTCCCGTAACAGTGAATACATGTTCATTAAAACGACAATATCTTGAGCAAACAGAATCCAAATTATGTAAACTCAGATCCTATGGTTTCCTTATTTAATGGGGAACAAAATCCAAGTGTTATTTTTGTGTTTAAACAATTAAACAGGGCTGAAAATTTATACTAAACAGAGATGCGAAAATGAAATGCGATAAAACTTTCACAACCCTAACGAACCCAAGTCGCCATCAGTTTTTTGGATTGTATCCAAAACCTTCGACCTAAGGCTCTTATACCACTTGAAGGATATGGGATAATACTCAAGCGCATCACTGAAGCATGAGCGTCATATCGAATGTGATGAAGAACGACTAGTCAGACTAGTTGTTCTATGCAGTAGAAATTAAAAATTTTTCATGCGACGAAACCACATGATCCAAGAACACTTCTCGAATCATTTCGTCTAAACCAAAAACAAGTAATAGGATTACTCTTGAAGCGTGGTTGCAATCGAGTCTCTAAATGAAGAGACCTCCTTTCTCAAGTCCAATCCGACGGAGGAGACGCTTGCGAGCGCGTTGATGAATCGCTTGCTTCTCGCAATCCATGTTGATGATCCAAGCGGTGGATATCCTGATCTTGACACACGAGATCATATGTCTTCTTCACAAGCGAGGCACACTGAAGGAGATGGAGATCCACGATCAAACGATCGGGCAACATAACGATGACGATGCGGCGATGGAGAACCTCTCTAGGGCATCCATGGTGGACGACCACATGAGAGGGAGAAAGAGAGTAGGCGTGTAGAGAGAGAAAGAGAGAGAGAGAGAGAGACTTATGTTATCTTGTGTCAAGAAGAGCAAAGGGATGCCCTCTCCTTTTGTAATATTTTGGGATCCATGGATCTCTATCCGTGGACAACACAAATCCAATGGCTCTCATTGATTGTGTTTCTTTTAATGGCTAAGATTTGCGTTGGTAAAAAATAAACAACAATTAATTTAATTTAGATTAAATCTATATTAATAAATCAATACAAATCAATCCCAAATTAAATCAAGCAATCATGGAGATTAATGAAATGAAGATTGCCTCCTTCCATAAAATGGGATTTGGTGGCAATCTCATGTAATCTCATGATATCTCATGAGGTTACATTATTCCATGGAAATCTCCAAGATTTACAACAACACTTGTTGTAAATTATTAAACAATAATAACTCATGATTATATTGTGAATATTACAATCTTGCTATTGGAAAATTGTTAATCACATTCACAACCCAAAATAAAATGTAAATTACATTTTCAATTTAATGTTCGATGTGAATCCAATTCACATCAACATTTAATTAACAAATGTAAATTACAAATAGCTCTCTCTTATATATTATAAATCACATTTATAATATATATGATTAATATGGATATTTCTATTCACATAATTCATATCCACGATAATTAAATCACATTTAATCATCTCAGATTTCTTTTCTCTTCTGCCCAAATAATGAATCACATTCACATTATTTACATCTTTGATAATTAAATAAAAATTTATTTTCTAAGATAAATCTCCTATTAATATGAATCAAATTCATATTACTCATGATAATTAAATCACATTTACTTATCCATTTTCTCAATGCTCGAATACATATATCAACAATAGAATTATCCATGAACTCTTTCAAGGATAATACACTCTCTCAGCGAATACTTGGAGATAAGAACAAGGCGATTGTATTGTTCCACGTATAGTGACTTGGATATTGAGATAACATCTCAAATCCAGATCTCGGGCCTCTCTTAGATGCTTGATAAAATCAAGACCGCAAATCTAATCTTCTCATTGAATTTGAATCATATTTAGATCAATGTCCAACATTTGGACTAAGATCATATTACTTCTCTACTGAGATGAGTCACTAAAATCTAGACCCGTTTCATCACTCCTAGGTATGGAAGCGCCATGGTTATACAATCATTTATGATCACATCACCCTCAGGTATTCCCAATACCTATACATCATGCATACTAGAAGACTCAGAATAAGCCTGAAGTACAAGATTAATTATACACTGTCTACTTCAGTGTTCTATCATTAAGTTTCTCATTCGATCATTGGGAGTTGGTATCGATCATATACTTTCCAAAAGCATATATCATACCTAGGTCTTGATCATATACTTTCCAAAAGTATACATCAAACCTACAAATTCAATCAAGCTTCCAAAGCGAGACGACCGTGCACGGAATTTGATTCTTCCCAATATCTCATGAGTGAGCTCATGTCTTCCGATTCTTTAATGAACCTGTATGATCCCTTTGAGAGATCGTATTACTCATATGCCCTTATATGCACGCCAGTGCGCCAATGTATAGACCCTGATTAGGTCATCAACCTATTGGTCTGCCAAATATACATACTCAGACATATAGTAACACATCTGTCTCCGGTCAGAGGATACGTGCCTATATCATGACAGCATACGATATAGGACTTTGGTGATCTCAATCTCGTTAAGTAACTCTTTGACCTAACTAATCTGACACCTCCGAATTTCTATTCCTATGCAGAGGACCTGCATCAAGAGGTCGGTCAGATATTAGCCTAACTAAGAAAGAATTGTCATCTCCTACTCAGGTTGGATATCATCTCTTAACAATCATTTGATGGTGCTTGATGAGTTCTCAATCTAACTCTTTAGATGTTCATCCAAGCACCGGCATCTATGATACAATATTTCAATCAAGCTGTATGATCATCAAGATGGCCATGGTACGTAACCCTAATTATACTAATGGACCTATTATGCAAATTATGTATTTTTCATTTTAGATTAGGGAATGATATTTGCAATAACATTTATTACATAATGGATCACCGTGGGCTCGCATGTCCAACAGGCTCGGGATGGAGATGTGGCTTGATGCGAACCGACGGATCAAGGTGTGGCCCTTTGTCCTACAACAATTGTACTTCGAGGGGTTGGCAAAGCTTCTCTTAGCGAGGGTAGTGGCAGAGCTTCTTGAAGATGTAAGTGGAGGAGAAACGTTCACTACATGAAGATTCCATGATGGGGGTGCTACTCGGAGGAGGTGGTTCTTCGAGGGCGAAGGTGGTCATCAGTGAGCGTGACGACAAGGGTAAAGGCGATCGTCGATGAGTGCGGTGACAAGAGTAACCGTGGTGTGGGATTCTAGAGAGAGAAGGGTGCAAGATATGGTGATGCAAGAGGAGGAAGATGGTGGTGTTGATGTTGAAGGATGTAAGGGGCTTTCCTGGAGCTTTTTCATGATTATCAAAGAACGATGGTGGAGTTTGTGCGAAGACGATGTAGGAGTGACGACGTAGAGGTTGAAGGATACGGAAAAATCTTCAAGCGCAACACGGAAGCATGATGATCGCATCGAATGCGATCAGGAGCGACTAGTCGCACTAGTTGCTCGATGCAGTGGAAATTAAAAAATTTTTATGTGACGAAACCACATGATCCAAGAACACTTCTCGGATCGTTTCGTCTAAACCACAAGTAAGTAATAGGAATACCTCTTGAAGCGTTGTTGCAATCGAGTCTCTAAATAAAGAGACCTCCTGTCTCAAGTTCGATCCGACGGAGGAGATGCTTGCGAGCGCATGGATGAGACGCGTGCTTCTCGCAATCCATGTTGATGATCCAAGCCACGGATCTCCTAATCTCGACAAATGAGATACAACATCTTCTTCATGAGCAAGGCATGCTAAAGTAGACGGAGATCCATGAGCAGACGATCGGACAACATAATGACAACGCTACGGTGATGGAGGATCTCTTTAGGGCATCCATGGTGGACGACCACATGAGATATAGAGAAAGTGGGCGTGTAGAGAGAAAAGGGAGAGAGAGAGAGCGTTCATCTAACTCGAGTGTATGGAAGAGCAAGGGGTGTCTCTTCTTATATAGGTTTTGGGAGTCTATGGATCCCAATCCATGGACACCACACAATCAACGGATGAGATTTATTGTGTCCCTTTCAACGACTAGGATTATTGTTGGTAAAACACAACAACAATTGATTTAATTTGAATTAATTCATATTGATAAATCAACATAATCAATTCCAATTTAAATCACATTTGACTAGAGAAGAGATAATGAGAAGACTAAACCAATCCCCTAAAATATGGGGACGGCTACCATCATCTCTTGAGATCTCAATATCTCATGAGATCTCATTATCTCAATAGATCTCGTTATCTCATGATTATATCATGATCTCTTGTCGATAATATTTTCACCAAAAATTAATTCCAAATTATCTTATGGAAAATATCAACCATGCTATTGAAATTATGTGAATCTCATTCACAACCCAAAACTAAATGTAATTATATTTTTAATTAATTGTTCAATATAAATCCAATTCACATTAACAATTAATCAACAAATATAAATCACAATATGCTCTCTCTATTATATTATAAATCAGATTTATAATATATATGATTAATATGGATAGTGCTATCCACATTATTCATATCCATGATAATTAAATCACATTTAATCATCTTGGATCTCCTTTTCTCATGTGCCCAAATAACATGAATCTCATTCATATTATTCATATCTTTAATAATTAAATCACATTTAAATATCTAAGATTACTCTCCTTATATGATGAATCAAATTCATATTATCCATGATAATTAAATCACATTTAATTATAAATTTTCTCGATGCTTGGATACATATATCACCAATGAAATTATCCATGAACTCTTTCAAGGATAATGAACTTTCTCCGAGGATACTTGGAGATAAGGACATGTCGATTGTATTGTTCCACGTATAGTGACTTGGATATTGAGATCACATCTCAAATCCAGATCTCAGGCCTCCCATAGATGCTTGATTAAATCAAGACGGCAAATCTTATCTTCTCATTGCATCTAAATCACATTCAGATCAATGTCCAACATTTGGACCAAGATCAGATTACTTCTCTACTGAGAGGAGTCACTAAAATCCAGACCCATTTCATCACTCCCTAGGAATGGAAGCGTCATGGTTATACAATCATTTATGATCACATTACCCTCATGTATTCCCAATACGTGTACATCCTGCATACTGGAAGACTCAGAATAAACCCGAAGTATTAGATCAACTTTATATTGTCTACTTCAGGGTTTTATCAGTAAGTTTGTCATTTGATCATTGGGAGTTGGTATCGATCATATGCTTTCCAAAAGCATATATCATACCTAATTCATGATCAAATACTTTCCAAAAGTATATATCAAACCTACAAATTCAATCAAGATTCCAAAGCGAGACGACCGTGCGTACAGAATTTGATTCTTCACAATATCTCATGAGTGAGCTCATGTCTTCCGGTTCAGTAAATGAACCTGTATGATCCATTTAAGAGATCGTATTACTCATATGCCCTTATATGCACACCAGCACGCCGGTGTATAGACCTTGGTTAGGTCATCCACCTATTGTTCTGCCAAATGTACATACTCAGACATATAGTAACACATCTGTCTCCGGTCAGAGGATGTGTTCCTGTATCGTGACAGCATACGATATAGGACTTTGGTTATCTCGATCTCATTAAGTCAACTCTTTGACCTAACTAATTTGACACCTCTGAATCTCTATTCCCATGCAGAGGACCTGCATCAAGAGGTCGGTCAAATATCAACCTATGTGAGAAAGGATTGCCATCTCCTACTCTGGCTGGAGATCATCTCTTAACAATCATTTGACGATGCTTGATGAGTCCTCAATCTAACCCTTTAGATATTCATCCTAGCACCAGTCTCTATGATTCAATAGTTGAATCAAAAGCTGTATGATTATTAAAATGGCCATGGTACATAACCCTAATTTTACTAAGGGACCTATTATGCAAATTATTTATTCTTCATTTCAGATCAGGGAATGATATTTGCAATAACATTTATTGCATAATGGCTCTCCGTGGGCTCGCATGTCCAACAATCTCCCACTATCCCAAAGAGCCATTAATGGGCTAATCATTTAAACCCACACTCATGTGACAATCATAGGCTATTTAGAAAATATCTAGGTAAGCTGATCAGTCACTCTATTCTGCGATACTACGCCAAGTACTTTTACGGTACATGCATATCCCTAGTAACAGTGCTCGCATCTAATGCGAATGTTGCATCTTATGCAACCAATACTCAATCTTATCAGTTATAGTGTCCTTGATACTATAACTTAACAATTATTATAACCTATATTTCCATAATCCTTATCAGAATACCCTTATTCCTGGAGATCTCTATCTCCAAATGTATCCAAAGTTAAGACCTTTTAGATCACTATCTATAAAGTCTTAATTTCTTGATGAGAAGACTTGGAGATCACTATCTCTAATGTCTTGTCATCTACGATGATTTTGTTATTACTGCAATCAAGTGTTTTCTGTCCATAGTACGATTAGCAACACTTTACTACTCCCACTGCATGGGAGATGTCTGGCTTTTGTACACATCTATCATACACATAGCTTCTTGTAACTGATGCACAAGTGCAAGCAGTTCTAGCATTCACTTCCTCAACTCTTTGAGGTGCTATCCCTTTAGATAGGTCAGTACCATATCTTAAGGGAAGGAAGCCTTTCTTGGAATTTTCTAGGAAAAAAATGGAACATGTCCAAGGTGTACTACTAATATGACCATCCCAAGATCCTCTTCTCTTTGCTTCTGAACAACTTCAGAACTAAGATCTAAGAGGTATCCTTGAAATCATATTTCAAGATATGGAATAGGCAGTCTATAAAACATTTATTATCATCCTTATATCATTCCAAATGATTAGGATATTAATCAACATTTAGCACGATGAACACATTGGTACGCCCAGTAAGCTTCACATGGTTCATCAAGACTCAATTTGAAATCATAACCTTTAAAATTTCATCAAATCTTATGTTCCAACTTTAAGAAGCTTATTTGAGTGCATAGATGGATTTCTTTTGCTTGCACATCTTGCTTTCCTCAACCATGAAGCCCTAGGGCTGTTTTATGTGAATATCCTTAGAGAGATATTCATGGAGGAATGCAATATTGACTTCCATCTCGAAGATGTCAAAGCCAAGTTTTGTAGCTACAGTTAGCAATATTCTGATGGGTATAATCATGGTTAGTAAAGAGAAAGTCTCATCGCAAGCAATGTCTTCTCTTCCGGTGTGTAGCTCATGGCTACGAGCCATGCTTTGAAGGTATCTACCATCTCATCAGGTTCCCTTTCTCTTAAAGATCCATTTACACATTAACGGGTCTTACCCATATAGGTGGATCCTCGAGGGTCCATATACAACACTTGTATATGAAGTCTACCTTAGACTTTTATTGCTAACATCCATCTTTCCATGTCATGGTCCTCGGGAGCTTCATCACATGAAGTCTGATCATTGTCAGACTTAACTGACACATGGAATACATCCTCAAACTAATTTGAAGAGGTATTAATGTTTCATCTTTAACTATCATTTTAGTTTCCTATTTCAGGAGCATCATTATCATCTCAAGATTAAATGGTTTCCTTTACTTCATTTTCATCTTGATTCTCAAGAGAGTCATCCTCTAAGAATCACATTCTCATAGATGAGATCTTTTAAGAATTTCAAGGTTATAAAGTAGGTATCCAATACCATCCTTTATTTTCCTAATGAAGTAGCATTCTCTAGTGCTCGATTCCAGCTTACTTGCATGGAATCTTATTAAGGTTATATAATGTATTCTCTACTACATATATACCAGGAAACTAAGAGGAAATTATGCTAAAAGTTGTCATTGATCAAATCATGTCACACATGATCCAATTGTATCTCCCTACAACTCTATTGATTTTAGGTGTGTTAGGAGGATTGAGATAGAAATGATATTCATATCTTCATACGATATTCTTTGAATTTATCTAACATGTACAAGCTACCTAGGATAGATCAAATTCATTTCATCTTTCTTCAGACTTTGGTTCCAAACCAAAATTATGAAATCTTTGAACATTTCAAAGGTTTCTTAGGTGAAGAGAAGAAATCTCATATCATACATAGTCATCAATAGATATCATATATCCATAATGTTTATTATGATATAGATGATCCACATACATCAATTTGTATGAGATCATGAATACCTCAACATCTAACACCATTCCTAGAGAAGGGTGTATTGGACATTTTACTTTGAATGTTATATTCACAAGCATGTAAGATTTGAAATTTTTTTAGACATTCTAAAGTTTCATATCTTACTAGTCCAATGATCTCATCAACAAACATATGTCCAAAACTTGATGCCAGATCATTGTCAAATGATCTTCATCCTCCTATTGATCTTTTCAGGTTCAACTTTCAGTATTAGAATTAATTTTCTAATTTTTGTGTAGTACACTAGATGTTAGATTACTATCTGAAATATATCCATCATAACTCTTTATGATAGGTTTATTCCAGAATTCATGTCTATTTCCAACATTTAGAAACAAACAATGAGTGTATTCCAATATCTTGGTCATAGAGACATTATCTAAGACAAAGGCTCTCCCATTGAAATTATGAAGTCCATCTATCTAATAGAGATTGTTGCAACAATTGCATCAATATCCATGTTGATAAGTATAAAACTGAAGATCAAATTTTCCAGTCTTCTAAAACATATACAATAATTGTAAGTGTCATTAGAAGAATGAGATACAATCATTATATTTTAATCTTATCTTATATGAAAGTCAATTTCATTAATTAAATGTAGATTATTCCGGTGCTCTAGCTGAGTCCTTCTCTAAGGATTCCAGACAGAATTGATAGTCATACTATCAACACACCAAGTTATTGCAGTATTGGCATTCATCCAACTCTTTGGATGTCATATGGAAGTCACAGAAGTAGGTCAACTCTTTGATTTTCCTTCTTACTCGGGTCCGACCCATGCTTCCACTACGCTCCCTTCATCTATAAACAACCATTGCTTAAGACTAGGGATCTCTTATGTTAAATTCAAAAGAATTCAAGGTAAGAGCATTTCAACATTTATACATGCTTCATTAAATTCATACAATATGAATATTATGAAGCTTCATGAATAATTAGAGTATAGACAATAGAATGATGACACTCATCATGTCTACATCCATCTAGACTCTTAAAACATTGATTCAGGTAGGTATTCAAATATTTTGAATACATCATCTCCTATAGAGCTACCATTCTGCATGATGCAGTGAACCATGTCATTCATGATAAATGTCAAGATCATATATGTATGCCAGAATATCTTCTTAGATTTTATAAGGATTATTTGACAATTACGATCACCATCGACATGCCACTTCCAAAGTACATTCAATGATAGATCAAGACTATAGAGACATACAAACCCTAGGGTTGTAGATCTATTGTCTATTTAATGTCATTCCTCACTCTTATGAGGAAACTTGCACATTTCAACCACATACATTATGTGTCCAACTGCAAGTACAATATCTGGATCATGAGTCCAATCCATGATATTTTACTAGTTGTTATTGAGTATAACATTGAGTAGATTTTATCAAGGATTATCTGAAATAAGAAATTTGCATAAGGGTATATATTTTTATATATATACATATTCTACTTTGATTTAGGAGTTTTTATATCAAAGTTGTCTTGCCTTGTCAACACTGAAAGTTCATTCCCTTAATCACTTTCAATGTAAGAGATATACTTACTTTTATATCTCAAGCAAGATCTGGGATCTCCTTCCTTATCTTTGTCACATCCCAATAATATGAGAACATGTAACTCGGATAAAAAGAAGTGGGAACACATTCCTCCTTGCAAGTCTAACTTGCATCTCCCAATTCGGTCTTTAACACCTGGATCCACCACCCCTAACGTGATGTTGACCCGTCCTTAATTGAACCAACCGTCAACATGCTTAATACTCGCTATACACAGTCCAATATCGCCCCAATAATATGAGGACCCGATATTGGGGTCACTACGTATACGACCTTACTCTTTCAAGAAGCGAAGAGCCCGATCCAAATGGATTGTATGCAGGAGATGTCACTTCGGACATGCGTCTCCTACATACAATATCTGACGACGGAACCCTTCGCCTTAACGGGAGACCATGGATATCACTTATGTGATCCTCCATATCATATTCAAATTCTAATTAATCATTATGAATCATATTCATTATGATTAGTTCTTCCAAGGGAAATAACAACTCTATTCATCATAGAGTGTTTTAATTTTAATTGGATTCTAATTAATCTAATCATATTAAATTAATGATCCAATTAATATCCAACAAGAAATTTTAATTGTTACTTGAATTATGGTATTATCTCAAATACGTATTATTTCAATATTTAATATTTAAAAAAATATATCATGATCTCTCAAGCATCATTCGTTTCCTAACCATTGTCATGGCCAGTACCGGCGGGTGTGGGATGGACCGCAACCGGTGTGACCCTCTACCCCAGCGATCCCCTACTAGACACAATATCATCCTCGGGAAAAAAACAATGCCGAGTCAATCACTTTGTACTTGAGATGATCATCGATTTTTCGATCAAAATTATACCTTATAATATTCATCAAAATCATTTTGATAATATTATAAGGAGATTTGCTAAAAAAATCCCCAACCCTAATCAAGCAACAAGGTTTTGAATGTAAAAGTTGTCCTACAACTATAGTAGGATAAACTAGAGTTTTCATGAAAACAATGTTTGTTGGAAATTTCATTAAGCAACCAATTGGTAATCTAGATCTAATATGATCATTCATTGTTTAAGGTAATGTCATTTAAGGGAATAATTATTTTTCTAATATTTCACAAATATTATCCACAATTATTCCAGGAAATTAACTATTAATTCCGTAAATTTCTTAAACTACAATCACATGGTTTCGGATAAAGATGCAATTTCCACCAGTGACCCTCACTAACTAAAATTAGCATATCTCATTCATTTTAAATCTAAATTAAGCAAACTCAATTTTCAGAGATTGATAACTTGATTTAAAAATGAAACCATGTGATAATCATGCATTTTCAGGCGTTTCAAAACCGTAATTAAGATCTTAATTACGTCTCTAATCTCCATCCCCGAAACAGTGGATATATGTTCAATAAAACGATCATATCTTGAGCAAACAGAATCCAAATTACGCAAACTCAAATCTTATTGTTTTCTTAATTAATGGGAAACATTATCCAATTTAAAATTTTGTGTTTAAATATTTTAGATAGGGTCGAAATTTTATCACAAGACAGGGATGCGAAAATTGAAATGCTAAAATTTTCACAAACACAAATGAGCCCAAATTTTCGTAGGTTCATGGATCTCATCCAAAACCTTCGACATCCTGGCTCTGATACCACTTGAAGGATATGGAAAAATCCTCGAGCACATCACGGAAGCGTGATGATCGCATCGAATGCGATCAAGAGCGACTAGTCGCACTAGTTGCTCGATGCAGCGGAAATTAAAAATATTTTATGTGACGAAACCACATGATCCAAGAACACTTCTGAGATCATTTCATCTAAACCACAAATAAGTAATAGGATTACCTCTTGAAGCGTGGTTTCTATCGAGTCTGTAAACAAAGAGACCTCCTGTCTCAAGTCCGATACGACGGAGGAGATGCTTGCGAGTGCGTGGATGAGACGCATGCTTCTCGCCATCCGTGTTGAAGATCCAAGCCACGGATTGCCTGATCTCGACAAATGAGATACGACGTCTTCTTCACGAGCAATGCACGCTGAAGTAGACGGAGATCCACGAGCAGACGATCGGGCAGCATAACGACGATGCTGCGGCGATGGAGGATCTCTCTAGGGCATCCATGGTGGACGACCACATGAGAGATAGAAAGAGTGTGCATGTAGAGAGAAAAGGGAGAGAGAGAGAGAGCATACATCTATCTCGAGTGTATGGAAGAGCAAGGGGTGCCTCTTCTTATATAGGGTTTTGGGAGTCCATGGATCCCAATACATGGACAATACACAATCAACGGATGAGATTGATTATGTCCTTTTCAACGGCTTGGATTGTTGTTGGTAAAACACGACAACAATTGATTTAATTTGAATTAATTCATATTCGTAAATCAACATATTTCCAATTTAAATCACATTTGACTAGAGAAGAGATAATGAGAAGACTAAACCAATCCCCTTAAATAAGGGGACGGCTACCATAATCTCATGAGATCTCAATATCTCATGAGATCTCATTATCTCATGAAATCTCATTATCTCATGAGATCTCATTATCTCATGATTTTATCATGATCTCTTATCGATAATATTTTCACCAAAAAATAATTCCAAATCATCTTATGGAAAATATCAACCATGCCAATTAAATTATGTGAATCTTATTCACAACCCAAAACTAAATGTAATTATATTTTTAATTAATTGTTCAATGTAAATCCAATTCACATTAACAATTAATGAACAAATATAAATCACAATATGCTCTTTCTAATATATTATAAATCACATTTATAATATATGTGATTATTATGGATAGTGCTATCCACATTATTCATATCCATGATAATTAAGTCACATTTAATCATCTTGGGTCACCTTTTCTCATGTGCCCAAATAACATGAATCACATTCACATTATTCATATCTTTAATAATTAAATCACATTTAATTATCTCATATAACTCTTCTTATAATATGAATCAAATTCATATTATCCATGATAATTAAATCACATTTAGTTATCAATTTTCTCGATGCTTGGATACATATATCAACAATAAAATTATCCATGAACTCTTTCAAGGATAATGCGCTTTCTCCGAGTATAATTGGAGATAAGGACATGGCGATTGTATTGTTCCACGTATAGTGACTTGGATATTGAGATCACATCCCAAATCCAGATCTCGGGCCTCCCATAGATGCTTGATTAAATCAAGACCGCAAATCTAATCTTCTCATTGCATCTAAATCACATTCAGATCAATGTCCAACATTTGAACCAAGATCAGATTACTTCTCTACTGGGAGGAGTAACTAAAATCCAGACCCGTTTCATCACTCCCTAGGAATGGAAGCGTCATGGTTATACAATCGTTTATGATCACATCAACCTCAGGTATTCCCAATACCTGTACATCCTGCATACTGGAAGACCCAGAAAAAACCCGAAGTATTAGATCAACTTTATACTGTCTACTTTAGGGTTTTATCAGTAAGTTTCTCATTTGATCATTGGGAGTTAGTATCGATCATATACTTTTCAAAAGCATATATCATACCTAGGTCTTGATCATATACTTTCCAAAAGTATATATCAAACCTACAAATTCAGTCAAGCTTCCAAAGAGAGACGACCGTGCGCACAGAATTTGATTCTTCTCAATATCTCATGAGTGAGCTCATGTCTTCCGGTTCATTAATTGAACCTGTATGATCCCTTTGAGAGATCGTATTACTCATATGCCCTTATATGCACACCAGCGTGCCAGTGTATAGACCTTGGTTAGGTCATCAACCTATTGGTCTGCCAAATGTACATACTCAGATATATAGTAACACATCTGTCTCTGGTCAGAGGATGTGTGCATGTATCGTGACAGCATACGATATAGGACTTTTGTTATTTCGATCTCGTTAAGTCAACTCTTTGACCTAACTAATCTGACACCTCTGAATCTTTATTCCCATGCAGAGGACCTGCATCAAGAGGTCGGTCAAATATCAACCTATGAAAGAAAGGATTGCCATATCCTACTCATGCTGGAGATCATCTCTTAACAATCATTTGATAGTGCTTGATGAGTCCTCAATCTAACCCTTTAAATATTCATCAAAGCATCATCCTCTATGATTCAATAGTTGAATCAACAATTGTATGATTATAAAGAGGTCCATGGTACATAAGCCTAATTGTACTAAGGGACCTATTATGCAAATTATTTATTCTTCTTTTCAGATCAGGGAATGATATTTACAATAACATTTATTGCATAATGGCTCGCCGTGGTCTCGCATGTCCAACAGAGTGGTGGTGCTTCAGAAGAAGAAGAAAGAAGGGAGAAGAAGTAGAGGAAAGGGGAAGAAGGTAGATGGGACAGAAGTGGTAGAGGAACAAGGAAAATAAAGATGGAGGAGGAGGAGGAGAAGGGTTACTTGGGGTCGCTGGACGGGTTTGGAGCACGATTGTCACCGCTCCCATTCTTCACCTCAATGAATGCCCAGCGAGGAACTGATAAGCTCGAGCATCTTCCTGGAAGGAGGAGCTGCAAAAGAGAAGGTACCTCATGGATCTCGCCGCAGAGCATGCATTCTCATCGTCAT
Source organism: Ottelia alismoides (assembly GCA_037367405.1). Lineage (NCBI taxonomy): Eukaryota > Viridiplantae > Streptophyta > Magnoliopsida > Alismatales > Hydrocharitaceae > Ottelia > Ottelia alismoides. Next base: position 555,534 of record JAZKJV010005737.1, read on the forward strand.
CATCGAAGATCTGGTGCGTTGTCTGATGAATCCATAATTCAACATCTTTTTTCTTTTATTTTAGTTTAAATCTTTAGAAAAACACATGTAAGTAACATAATTAACAATATATATAATTTATCACTTATTTGTTAATATCATATATTTACCACTAATTTACACCAAAATAGAAGTATATAGAAGAAAAGAAAAGAAAGAAAGAGAATGTTGTATATACGAAATAAATACAAATTGACATGAACTCTAAGACTAGACCAAACATTGGGATGGTGGACAAGGAGTAAAGAAGGTGGAGATATAGTCCATAAGTTGTAATAATTCCAAAAAACAAATCTCATTGTACAAATACATCAATTTTCACCTTGTACATATTTTTTCCTATTTTGTTTATCAATAAAGCAACCTTAAATAATAATATTTCCTTCTTGAAAGTTCTTTGTAATAATATATATTAATTTAAAAATATCAGAAAAATTATTTAATGTATTAATAAATAATTGCAATGAACATAAAAAGGCACAAAAGCCAACTTTAGATGTTCATAACTATTTATAGAAAACTCCAAATTGACCATAGTCACTTATAAACGTCATTTTGTAACTAATACTATTTATTAAAAATATCAAAAAAATCATGGAATAAATCGTGTGAGTTTTGACGTTTGGACCCAATAATATATGTACTATATGTATATAAACCTTATTTTTTTTTATAAAATTTATACTAACTCTAATTTAATTAATTATTTTTCTAAATTATATTTAAAAATAGTATAAAAATACAAAAATATAACTTTAAAAATAATTATGAATAACTACCAATAAATCTCAAAATAAAAAACCATAAAGCATAACTTCTGAACCTCATAACTCGATCATATGAACTCTGAATTGGGTATACTCACTTTTAAAGTTCATTTTATAAAGTTATATATCAAATAAAAGTGGTTTCACTGATATCAGAGTTAATATATAAAAAATAGGTTTTGTGACTTTATTCATATACTTCTAAATTTTGTATATATTTTATACATTTTTATTTATTTATTTATTTTCTTGTATATATTTTTCTATATTTATATTTATAAATGTTTTGTACATATTTATTTAATTATATAAAATGCAAATAAAAAAAACCAAACCAAAAACAATTTAAAAAATAAAATAATGTATTTATTATATAGGTTTAATACAAACATATTATATACAATTGTATTTATACATATAATTAAATTAATTTTTAAAAATAAAAATATATATTTAAAATCCTTAAATTATTTTGTAAATAGATAAATTATTATATTATGTAATTCCTATAAAAATAAATAATTAAGAAATAAATTTATATTGTAAATTATCTCTTATCTTCTAGGTATATATATAGTAGAGGCTACAATATATATCCTTAATAAGATTCCATTCATATCTAAGCCCAAAAATCCTCATAGGATATGTTGGGAACCTAGCCTAGGGTTGGACACTTGAGGATTTAGGGCTACTTGATCCATAACCATGTCATGGATGCAAGTAAACTGGAGTCTAGCACCAGAGAGTGCTACTTCATTAGTAATATAAAGGCTGGTATTGGATACCTACTTCATGACGTTGAGATTCTTAAAAGATTTCATCTCTAAGCATATGATTCTTAGAGGATGACCTTCTTGATAATCAAGATGAAAATGATGTAAAGGAACTCATGAATCTTGAGAAGAAAATGAGGCTCCTGAAATTGGAAACTAAAAGGACAATTAAAGATGAAACACTCATATCTCTTCATATTAGTTTGAGAGTATTGAAACCACCTAAAGGGTATGGATTCTATGTGTTGGAAAAGTATGATAATGATCTAACTTCATATGATGATGTTTCTAAGGATCATGATATGAGAGATGGATATCAACAATAAAGTCTAAAGTAGACTTCATACACAATTGTTGTGTATGGTGTTGGACATGCGAGCCCACAACGAGCCATTATGCAATAAATGTTATTGAAAATATCATTCCCTGATCTAAAATGAAGAATAACTAATTTACATAATAGGTTCCTTAGTACAATTAGGGTTATTTACCATGGCCATCTTAATAACCATAGGGTTGTTGATTCAATTGTTGAATCATAGAGGCTGATGCTTGGATGAATATCTAAAGAGTTAGATAGACGATTCATCATGCACCATCAAATGATTATTAAGAGATGATCTCCAGCCTGAGTAGGAGATGACAATCCTTTCTGTTTTGGCTGATATTTGACAGACTTCTTGACGAAGGTACTCTACATATGAATAGTGATTCAGAGGTGTTAGATAAGTTAGGCCAAAGGGTTGACTTATCGAGATAGAGATAAGCAAGTCCTATGTCGTATACGTTCACGATTTAGGAAAACATCCTCTAACGAGAGATAGATGTATTATTATATGTTTGACTATGAATATTTGGTAGACTGATAGGTTGATTTTCTAATCAAGGTCTATACATTGATGATCTATTATGCATACAAGGAAATAGTAGTAACATGATCTCTCGAAAGGATCATACATGTTCCTTACTAAATCGAAAGATATGAGCTCAGTCATTAGATATTGGGAATCAAATTCTGTGCACGGTAGTCTCTCTTTAGAAGATTGATTGAATTCGTAGGCTTGATATATGCTTCTGGAAAGTATATGATCAATACCGGGATATGATATATGATTTTGGAAAGTATATGATTGATACCAACTACCAATAATCATATGAGAAACTTAATGATAAAACCCTGAAGAAGACTGTCTAAATAAGTTCTAAAACTTCAGGTTTATTATAGGTCTTCTAGTATGCACGATCTATAGGTATTAGGAATACCCGAGTGTAATGTGATCATAAATGATTGTATAACCATGATGCTTCCATTCCGAGGGAATGATGAAACATGTCTGGATTTTAGTGACTCCTCTCAATAGAGAAGTTATCTGATATTAGTCCAAATATTGGACATTGATCTAAATACGATTCAAATGCAATGAGAAGATTAGATGTATGGGTTTGATTTAATCAAACATCTTTGGGAGGTCCCCTTGATCTCGATTTGAGATATGATAATATCAAAGTCACTATACATGGAACATACAATTGCCATGTCCTTATCTTGAAGTATCTGAAGAGAAAGCGCATTGTTCTTGAAAGAGTTCAATAATAATTTTATTGATGAATAGTATATCTAAGCATTGAGAAATTTATAACTAAATGTGATTTAATTATCATGAATAATGTGAATGTAATTCATATTATTTAGATGCATGAGAATGATGATTGAAGATAATTAAATGTGATTTATTTATCAAGGATATGAATAATGTGCATAGTGCTATCCATATTATTTATATATTATAAATGTGATTTATAATATATTAGAGAGAGCTTATTGTAATTAGTATCTTCAAATTAATTTTTGATGTGAATAGGATTCACATTGGAAATTAATTGGAAATAGAATTCACATTTTATTTTCGTTTGTGAATACGATTTACAATTATTTAATGGCATGATTGTAATATTCACAAAATTAATTTGTCCTTTATATATTTACAACAACTTTTATTGTAAATTAATTCACAAAAATAATCTAGAATAATTTTTGTAAATTAATTTACAACAAAAGTTGTTGTATATATATGATGGATTGTGTGAGATTATATATTTCACAAAATTAGAAGGCCAACACCTTCAATTTTATGGATGGTGGATAGCCACCCTTTGACTCATTCTCAATGGTAGGAAAGTGGGTGGCCTCCTTCCTAATCTTTCTATCCTAATTGATTTAGTTCAGATTCAGTTATATTTATTATTTAATATATTTAATTTAATCTAAATTAATATTTGTTGTATTTTTACAGTAAAATCATGACCATTGAATAGAAACACAAATCAATCTCAACTATTGATTTTGTTTTTCACACGGATTGTGATCCATGGGCTCCCAAAATACTATAAACGAAGAGGCAACCCTAGATTTTCTTTTGGAACACAACAATTGAATCAACTCTCTCTCTCTCATTCAAACTACACACCCCATCTCTCTCTCTCTAAGAGTCCGTCCACTTTGTGCCTTAGCGAGAATCGTCATCGTCGCCATGCCATCGTGTTGCTACTTCGACCGCTCTTGGATCTCCATCTCCTTCGGTGTGCCTCGTTTGTGAAGTAGACATCGGATCTCATGTGATGAGATCATGAGATTCGCTGCTTGGATAATCATCTTGTATTGTGAGAAGCCCACGTCTCATTAATACACTCACAAGCATCGCCTCTATAGGATCAGACTTGAGACATGAGATTTCTTCGTTTAGAGACTTCGATCTCAATCATGCTTCAAGGGGTAACCCTAATACCCCTTTTGTGATTAAGATCAAATGATCCGAGAAATGTTCTTGGATCATGTGGTTGGTTTCATCGCATTTATTTATTTTTTTAAATTCTGTTGTCTCAAGTAACTGGAGCGACTAGTCACTCCCAATCGTATATGATGTGATCTTCACCCTTCCATGATGAACTTAATGATATTTACATATCCTTAAAGTGGTATCAAAGCTATGTTGAGGTCTTGGATATGATCTTAAATCCTAGGCAATCAAGGTCCATGTTTCAGATACACTAGACTCAATGTTTTTCCATTAGAAGCAAGTTCGAATCAGTTTTTGATAAAATAAAGACCTACTTTTTGTGCAATGTTTGGATGGATTTTTTGGTTAATAAAATGATTTTAGAATGTTTAAATATATCCCAAAAATAGTATCCTAATGTTGGTACCAAAGTGCATGAAAACGATTCGAAGAGTTCCCGCTATGAAAGTTGTTTTTCATGAATTCACATAACTGTAAAAAAACTAATTTTGCTTACTAGTTTCTCGTCATGAAACATGAAACACACACTCGTATTAAATAGAGAATCAAACCAGAAAACTACTTGAATTTTTTTATTTGATTCCGACTCCGTTTGCCCAAGATATTCCATATTTAGTGGAAATGTGTCAGAAGATGATTAGATCATTAAATCTCTTTACATAATGTGTTTATATTTCATTGGAAATCATGGAAATTATGAATATACCTTTATTAAATATGATGCCTAATAATTGTGAAAATAATTGATTAATATCACAAGCCATTGAATGGTTGTAGGACAATAATTATGAAAATAATTCATGAAAAACCTCATTTATCCTACAATAGTTGTAGGATAATCTCTACATGCAAAATATTGTTACTTGAATATGATTGGGAAATTTTTTAGTAAATCTCCATATAATATTAAGCAAAATGTTTTTGATAAATATTACATGGTATAACTTCAGTTGAAAGACCGAATATCATCTCAAATACAATATTATAAAATCACATTATCTTGACCTAAGGCAAATATGATTTCTAGTCGGGGATCGTTGGGGTAGCATGTTGATCCATGAGCAGTCTGTCCCACATCTTGTGCATACTGGCCATGATAGCGAGTAAGGAAAGGATAATGCTTGAAGTGATCATGATGTATTTTTCTAATTATTAAAATTTGAATAATACATATTTTAAGATTATACCATCCTTCAAGTAAAAATCAAGATTCTTTGTTGGTTTATTAAATTTGATGAATGATTGATTGAATATGATTAAATTAATTAGATCTAATTATACACTATATTATGAATAGAGTTGTAATTCCCATGGAAGAATTAATTACGTGAATATGATTCAAACTAATTAATTAAAATTTGAGCTTGATATGAAGGATCACATAAGTGACATCAATGGCATCCCATCAAGGCGAAGGTTTTCGTTGCAAAGGATTATATGTAGGAGACGCCTGACCAAAGTGACAGCTCCTGCATACAAGTGTACATGGATCAAGCTCTTTTTTTCTCGAAAGAGTAAGGGTATATGCGTAGTGACCCAAATATTGAGTCCTCATGTTATTGGAGCGATATTGGATTGCGCATAGCGAGTTCTAATCCTGTTGACGGTTGGTTTAATTAACGATGGTTCAACATCACCTTTGGGATGGTGGGCCCGGCTGTTAAAGATCGAATCAGGAAATGCAAGTTGGACTTGCAAGGAATGTGTTCCCATTTCTTTTTATCCGAGTTTCAAGTTCTCATATTATTGGAATGTAATAAAGGTAAGAAGGAGATCCCAGATCTTGCTTGAAATATAATGGTAAGTATATCTCTTACTTTGAAAGGGAATAAGGGAATGAACTTTCAGAATTGACAAGACAAGACAACTTTAATATAAAATCATTAATCAAAGTAAAATAAGAATTTATGCAAATTTCTTATTTCAAATAACCTACACTAAACCCACTCAAAACTATAGTCAATGATAACCAGTAAATTATCATGAATTGGATTCATGATCAAGATATTTCACATGTAGTTTAACACATAATGTATGTGGTTGCAGTGTGTAAGTTTCCTCGTAATAATGTGGAATGACAATTAAATAGACAATAGGATAACAACCCATGGTTTGTATGTCTCTATAGTCTTGATCTCTCATTAAATGTGCTTCGGAAGTATCATGTTGACGATGATTGTAATTATCGAAAATCCTTATAAAATGTAAGAAGATGTTTTGGCATACATATGTGCTCTCGACATTTAATCATGGATGACATGGTTCACTGCATTATGCAGAATGATGGCTCGATAAGAGATGATGTACTCAAAATATTTGAGTACCTGCCTGAACCAAAGTCCTTTAGAGTTAAGATAGACATAGATATGATGAGTGCCATCATTCTATTGTCTATACTAAAGTCATTCTTGAAGCTTCATAATATTCAAATTGTATGAATTGAATGAAGCATGTATAAATATTGAAATACTCTTATATTGAAATCATTTGGGCCCAACATAGGAGATCCTTTGTCTTAAGAAATGGTTGCTTATAGATGAAGGGAGCATGGTGGAAGCATGGGTTGGACCCAAGTAAGAAGGAAAGTCAAAAAGCTGACTGTGCTTCTTTGACTTCCATACATATGATATCTAAAGAGTTAAATGAATGCCAATACAACAATAAGCCAGTGCACTGATAGTATGACTATCTAGACTATCTAACATCCTTTGAGAAAGACTCAGATAGTGCATCATAATATTATATATCTACATATAATCATTAAAATTGACTTGTTTATTGTATAAGATTAAAGTCTAGAAAAAATGTATCTCATTCTTCTAATAACACTTGTAATTAGTTGCGCATGTTTTAGAAGACTCGAAAATTTGATCTTAAGGTTTAATAGTCATCCACATGGATGTTGATGCAATTATTGCAATAATTCTCATTGTATAGATAGACTTCATATTTTCAGTGCGAAGAACCTTAGTCTTTGTGAATATCTCTATGACCTAGATATTAGAATACACTCATTATTAATTTCTAAATATTGGAAATAAACTTGAATTCTGGAATAGACCTATCATAAAGAGTTATGATGGATATATTTCAAATAGTAATATAACATCTAGAGGACTCTACTAAATTAGAAAATAAGTTAATGGTTCATTACCATTTCTAAATACTGAAAATTTTAACCTTAAAAGATCAAAAGAAGGATGAAGATCATTTGATAATGATCTGGCATCAAGACTTGGACATATATCTACTGATTATGTCAATAGATTAGTAAGAGATGAAACTTTAGAATGTCTGAAATTTCAAATCTTACATAGTTGTGAATATTGTATACAAAGTAAAAATGCCCACCCTTCTCTGAGAATGGTGTAATATGCAAATGTATTAAAGATCTCATACATATTGATGTATGTGGATCATCTATATCATTATAAACATTAATGATATCTGATATGTAATGATGATTATTTGTGATATGAGATTTTTCCCTTCACCTTAGAAACCTTCTGAAATGTTCAAAGATTTCACAATTTTTGTTTAGAACCAATGTTAGAAGGAAGATGAAATGAATTTAATCTAATCGAGGTAGTCAGTACCTATTAGATGAATTCAAGGAGAACCTTATGGAAACAGGAATATGACTCCTATATCACTCCTCCTAGTACACCTTTTATTCAATAGAGTTGTAGGGAGATGCAATTGGATAATGTGTGACATGAATTGATCAATGATGAACCTCAGCATAATTACCTCTTATGTTTCAGGTATATATATAGTAGAGACTACAACATATATATCCCTAATAAGATTCCGTGATAAATCCAAAAATCTCTTACGATATGGTTTGGAACCTAGCCTAGTGTTGGACACTTGAGGATTTAGGGATGCTTGGTTCATAACCTTATCATGGATGCAAGTAAGCTAGAATCTAGCACAAAAGAATGCTACTTCATTAGGAATATAAAGGATGATATTGGATACCTACTTTAAGACCTTGAGATTACTAAAAGATTTCATCTCTGAGAATGTTATTCTTAGAGGATGACTTTTTTGAGAATTATGATGAAAATGAAGTAAATGAACTCAATGAGTCTTGAGAAGATAATAAGGCTCCTAAAATTGGAAACTAAAAGGGACAGTTGACTATGAAACACTCATACCTCTTCAAATCGGTTTGAGGGTGTTGAGACCACATAAAGGGTATGCATTCCATGTGTTAGATAAATCTGACAATGATCTCAGTTCATATGATGAAGCTTCTGAGGATCATGATATGGAAAAATGGATATTAGTAATAAAGTCTAAAGTAGACTTTATATACAAGTGTTGTATATGGAACTTTGATGATCTGCCTATAAGGGTAAAACCTGTTAAATGCAAATGGATATTAAAGAGAAAGAGTGAAACTGATGAGAAGGTAGAGACCTTCATAGCACAACTTATATGCACAAATATACACGAAGAGAAGACATTGCTTGATATGAGACTTGCTCTTCAGTGACCTTGCTTAAACCCATAAGAATATTGCTAACTATAGCTATACTACTCGATTATGGCAAGTACAAGATGGAAGTCAAGATTGCATTCCTCTATGAATACCTCTCCATGGACATTCATATGAAGTAGCACCAAGGCTTCATAGTTGAGGAAAGAAAGGCATAAAAGCTGAAGAACTCCATCTATGGACTCAAACAAGCTTCTATTAGTTTGAACATCATATTTGATGAAATTCTAAATGTTATGATTTCAGATAAAATCTTGATGAACCATGTGAAGCTTGGTGGGAGTGCCATTGTGTTCATCGTGCAAAATGTAGATAATGTCCTAATCATTTGGAATGATATAAGGATGCTAATAAGTGTTTTACAATATGGTTTTTCCATAACTTGAGATGTGATCTCAAGGATGCTTCTTATATCATAGTTTTGAAAATATTCAGAAGCAAAGAGAAGAGAGTGTTAGGAATGTTATATTAGTGGTGCACCTTAGACACATTCCATTTTTGGGAAAACCCCAAGGAAGGCTTCCTTCCATTAAGATATGGTACTAACCAATATGAAGGTATAACATATCAATTGTTGATGATACTAAAACTGCTTGCCATCGTGGATCAGATTCTAGAATCCTGTTGTATGCTAGATGTGTACAAAAGCCAAATGTCTTCCATGCAGTAGGAGTAGGAAACTGTGACTAATCCAACCATGGAGATAAGGTACTTGATTGCAGTAATAACAATATCTTCAAAGATGGCAAAACCTTTGAGATACTGATCTCAAAGTCTTATCTACAAGAACTTAAGACTTTATAGATAGTGATCTAAAGGGACTTAACTCCAGATGCCTTATAAGACTTAAGACTGTGTAACAGTCTTAGGAGATAGAGATCTCCGAGAATAAGGGTATTCTGATATGGATATTTGAAATTACATAGTGATTATAATGATTATTGAATTGTAGTGTTAAAAATGCTATAACTGCTTTAACAAAATTGAGTATTGGTTGCAATAGATGCAACATTCGCATTGGATGTGAACACTTTTACTAGAAGATATGCAAGTACCATAAAAGGACTTGGCATAGTCTCTCGAGAATAGAGTTACTAGTCATCTTACCTAGATATTTTTCTAAATAGCTTATGATTAACACATGAGTGTGGGATTAATGCTTTGCCCGTTAATGGCTCTTTGGGCTAGTGGGAGAAAGTTAGACATGTGAGGCCACTACAAGCCATTATGCAATAAATGTTATTGCAAATATCATTCCCTTATCTAAAATGAAGAATGATTAATTTGCACAATAGGTACCTAAGTACAATTAAGGTTATGTACCATGGCCATCTCAATAATAATATAGTTGTTTATTTAATTATTGAATCATTGATGTTGATGCTTGGATGAATACCTATAGTGTTAGATTGAGGACTCATCAAGCACCGTCAAATGATTATTAAGAGAGGATATCCATCCTGAGTAGGAGACATCAATCCTTTCTCTTTTGGCTGAAATCTGATCGACCTTTTGATGCAACTCCTCTGCATAGTAATCAAGTTTTGGAGGTGTTAGATATGTTAGGTCAAAGAGTTGACCTAATGAGAAAGAGATAAACAAGTCCTATGTTGTATACTGTCATGATATTGGTACACATCCTCTGACTAGAGATAGATGTGTTACTATATGTTTGAGTATGTACATTTGGTAGACCGATAGGTTGATGATCCAATCAAGGTCTACACACCGACGGTTTGGTATGCATACAAGGTCATATGAGTAATATGATCTCTCAAAGGGATCATACATGTCCATTACTAAAAAGGAAGACATGAGCTCACTCATGAGATATTGGGAATCAAATTCCATGCATGGTTGTCTCAGTTTGGAAGCTTGACTGAATTGGTATGTTTGATATATGCTTCTGGAAAGTATATGATAAAACTTGGGTATGATATATGCTTTTGGAGAGTATATGATGCATACCAACACTCAATGATCAAATAAGAAACTTAATGATAAAACCCTGAAGAAGACAGTCTAAATAAGTTCTAAAACTTCAGGTTTATTATAGGCTTATAGTATGAAGGATGTACATGTATTAGGATTAGCTGAGGGTGATGAGGTCATAAATGATTATATAACCATGATGCTTCCACTCCGAGGGAGTGATGAAACATGTCTGGATTTTAGTGACTCCTCTCAATAGAGAAGTAATCTGATCTTACCAAATGTTGGATATTGATCTGAATACGATTTAGATGCAACGAGAAGATTAGACTTACAGCTTTGATTGAATCAAGCATTCTTGGGAGGTCCCTTGATCTAGATTTGAGATATGATCTCAATATCCAAGTCACTATACGGGGAACAAACAATTGCACTGTCCTTATCTCCACGTATCCATGGAGAAAGTGCATTGTTCTTGAAAGAGTTCGATAATAATTCCATTGATGAAATATATCTAATTATTGAGCAATTGATAATTAAATGTTATTTAATTATCATGAATAACGTGAATGTGATTCATATTATTCAGATGCATGAGAATGATGCTCAATGATAATTAAAATGTTATTTAATTATCAAGGATAGTTATATATTATAAATGTGATTTATAAAATATTAAAAAGAGAGAGAGAGACAGCTTATTGTAAATAGTATCTTCAAATTAATTGTCGATGTGAATTGGATTTACATTAGAAGTTAATTAGAAATACAATTTCCATTTTATTTTGGATTGTGAATATGATTCACAACTATTTAATGGCATGATTGCAATATTCACAAAATTTAATTGGAAATATTTATGTGAATTAATTTACAACAAAAGTGACGGATATGGAAATAATTCTTAAGTGCATCACAGAAGCGTGATAATCACATCATATGCAATCAGGAGGGACTAGTCACACTAGTTATTTGTGGTAGCGGAATTTAAAAACAATTTGAACGACGAAATCACATGTTCCATGAAGTCTTCTCATATCATTTCATCTAACCACAAACACGTATTAGGTTTACCACTTGAAGCGTGGCCATGATCAATTCTCTAAACGAAGAGACCTCCTATCTCGAGTCCGATCAAACGTAGCAGACGCTTACAAACATGTTGATGAAACGTGTGCTCCTCGCAATCCATGTTGATGATCTGAGCGACAAATCTCCCAATCTCGTCTCACGAGATCATGCATCTTCTTCACAAGCCAAGCGCACTAAAGAAGATGGAAATACACGAGTAGTCAATCAGGCAGCACAACGGCATCGTGATGACTACGACCTTCTCTAGGGTTTATGGTGGACGACCACTCAAAGGAGGGAGATAAGGGGCATGTGTAGAGAGAGAGAGACGGAGAGAGTTTAATTCCTCTTGGAATTATGTATGTCATTGAAGAGCTACTGTTGCCTCTTCTTTTATAGTACTTTGGGAGTCCATGGATTCCGATCCTTGTGAAATACAAATCAGTGGTTAAGATTGATTTGTGTTTCTATTCAATGGCCATGACTTTGTTGTAAAAAATACAAAAACAATTAATTTAGATTAAATTAAATATGTTGAATGATCAACGTAATTTAATTTGAATTAAATTATTTAGCATAGAAGGGTTAGGAGGGAAGCCACCCACCCTTCGAAAAAGGGGCGGGGGGACGGCCACCCTTGTGGCCAAGTCAAAGGGTGGCCGTCCACCATCCATTAAACGAATGGTGTTGGCTCCTCCAACCCTTCATACATATTTACAACATATTTTATTGTAAATTAGTTCACACAAATAGTTCCAAATTAATTTTGTGAATATTGCAATCATGCCATTAATTAATTGTGAATCATATCCACAACTCAAAATAAAATGTAAACTTTATTTCCAATTAATTCCCAATGTGAATCCAATTCACACCAATAAATAATTTGAATACACCATTTACAATAAGATCTATCTAATATATATTTTAAATAACATTTATAATATATACAAATAATATGAATAATGTTATCCACAATATTAATATCCTTGATAATTAAATCATATGTAATCAACTTGGATCTCTATCTCTTGTGTCCAAATAACATAAATCACATTGACATTATTCACATATTTTATAATTAAATCACATTTAATCATCTTACATAACACTCCTTATATGGCCAAATAATATGGATCAAACTCATATTATTCTTGATAATTAAATCACATTTATTTATCAATATCTCTATTCTCGGATACATAATTCAACAATGGAATTATTCTTAGGTTTTACAGGGAGTTTCGATAATTATGATCATCATCGACATGATACTTTCAAAGCACATTCGATGAGAGATCAAGATTTTAGAGACACACAAACCAAAGGTTGTGGTCCTACTATTTATTTAATTAACATTCCTCATTATTATGAGGAGACTTGCACATTGCAACCACATACACTATGTGTCCAACTTCAAGAACAATATTTTGATCATGAATCCAATTCATTAAAATTGTACTGGTTATTATTGAGTATAGTATTGAGTGGGTTTAATGTAGGTTATTTGAAATAAGATAATTTACATAAATAAATATTTTTAGTTTATTTTAGGATTTTTATACCAAAGTTGTATTGCCTTGTCAATACTGAAAATTCAATCCCTTAATCACTTTTAATGCAAGAGATATACCTACCATTATACATCAAGCAAGAACTCGTAAAGGAGATGATGTGGAAGATGATGTTCTTTCCGTGGTTCGATCTCTTAACCCCAAGTGGTAAGTAAGAGGTTGTAATCTCCTACCTCTCCTGAGATGAATGGCATTAGATAAACATGTAAAATCAAGGGCCATGCCTATCTCGGGTGTGGGTGGGCTATTGGCTACCTGCTGTATGTGTCTGAAATTGATAGGGTTTGCTTTGACCCATGATGGGATCAGTGTGTTGGTGGTGGTCAGGTCGTCGATCCTCTGAGTTAGTTTGTTCATGTTTTTCATGAGCAGTGAAAGTTTATCTATTGCTGGATTCACCAAAGAGGCCTCAGGGAGCTCAATGACCGGCTGTCACTGAGATTGGTAATGTGGAGGTTGTTGGTAACCATACTAATGCTTATAATGAGGAGGTGGATGTGGATATTGTCCATAAAATGCAGTTTGTTGTTGGCTAGGATGAGGAAAAAATGCAGACTGTTGCTATGGCTAGCCTTGTCTCCAATTTTTGAATTGTGGTAGAGATTGATAGTGATGCTGGAATTGTTGGTGCCGGTACTACTGCTGTGGGCCTCCATGGAACTGGTGGTGGGTCGCTGACCTTGCCATGAACCAAACTAGCCTTGCCCTGATAGATGGGGTTGGTTTCACTCATGGATGAACCGGATGTCGTTCAACTCCGGAATGATAGGTGGAGGTGGACACTGCTCCTCAAGATTGTAGGATACTTCCTACTGGTACGGCACTATTTGCTATGACTGGTGTGGGATCTTGTCTGGAGTCCAAACATAATATACGTGCTGAACTATGGAAGGTCCACTGGTTCCATATTGTGAAGAAGAAGTATTCTCTCTAGTAGAGGTACCAGCTGTTGCACTGACACTGTGGACTACGCTGATTATACTCACAAGAAGTTCTAGGTGCTTTGTAATTTCATCCAGCTTGTCCAAGTTCTTTATCATCTGTTCGATCAACCGAAGCATCTCAATCTCCTTGGATTGCTTTTCAATAATGTCCACTTTGGATAAGTGGTTCCCAATAATGGTCATATCAGAACTGTCCACTCTGTCCACTTCATGTGATGCCATTATATTGACATACTTGTGGGGTACTCTAAGAGAGGTGACGTGGTGCTGAGGTGATAGGGTGCTTCTGAAAACACATGAAGAACAAAGAGTAGCTGATCTCTCTACCATCTCCTCAAAGATTTTATAAAGGGCATCCTCGTCCTTGTTAAGGTGACTTCTCCCACAAGTGGTATATACCAGCTTCTAATTTCCTATGCTTAAACCCCCAAAGAAATTTTGCACAAGGATTGTCTTTAGAATATCGTGGTGGGGGCACTTCTCCTTTAAGTTTCTGAATGTTTCCCATGCCTCGTGAATAGGCTCATGGGACATTTGGGAGAAGTTAGCCAAAAGGGATCGCATTTGGTTGAGTCGTCCGATCATGTAATATTTCTTAAGAAATGTGGACCACAACTCTTCCAAAGTAGTGACAACTTTCCCATGTGATTTATCCAATACAAAACTTTGTTCATCAGACTGAATGGGAAGGTCGTCGTCTTCATTACCTCTAATGGGATATTTGGGTAGTGTATTGTTTCATAAATGCGATCGAACTGTTGGAGGTGTACATAAGGTTATTCATTAATATTTCCGTGGAATATTGGGAGAAGTGGTAAAATTGTGGGCTTAAGCTCCAAATGCCCATGAATTGTAGGGATTTGAATCCATGAATTTGTCTGTCCTGCCCTTGGATTATAAGCGTCTTTTAGTGTAAGCTTAGCAGTGGGTTTTATCAACGGGTCTTCTCCCTCATTCCCACCTCCAAGGTTTCTATTATCCTCTATCATATTATGTCTTTCTTACCTTAGCTCGAGAATCATATCTGTCAATGCAGTCTGAAAGTCAGCATGTTATGTTAACCAAGTTGAATTGAATGAATAGAGGCTAACATGGTGTTGTTGATCTCGTTTTGCTCTGACACGGTTCCCTTTCCCTTTAATGGCATCAAGTGTCTGGTATCTGACTCTGAAAATGTGTATGACACTTTATTAGTCCTCATAAATGATGGAGTCACAGATACTAGGAGAGATTAGAGCCAAACTCAAACAATTGGGTGATGGATGATGTGAATGGTGAAGTGGAGAAAGAGGAATATTCGAAAAGTGAGTCTCCCCGAATAGAAGGTGAACATATTGGAGTGTGGAATGAGTTCGCAAAGTCCGAACAAGAAATACCCCACTCCGACATCTTTGAAATCAATTGGCAAGATGCGATAACCGAAGGTCAATGCAAAAGAGAAAATGAGTAGAAGGCGCACATTACATGGAAGGTTATCTAACACTAACGATCAAGACACAATACAAACCCCCAATTTACCAACTCAACGCAATGTGAATATTGTGAAGGTTTTGTCAATTATTTTGTCAATTTTTAGAGTTTGATGAAAATACTATATTGGAAAGAGTTAACGCGTCGTTAGGTGCTCGTATTTCCCTACAG
Source organism: Ottelia alismoides (assembly GCA_037367405.1). Classification (NCBI taxonomy): domain Eukaryota; kingdom Viridiplantae; phylum Streptophyta; class Magnoliopsida; order Alismatales; family Hydrocharitaceae; genus Ottelia; species Ottelia alismoides. Next base: position 571,577 of record JAZKJV010005737.1, read on the forward strand.
ACTGACCAGTTTTTACGACTAGTTGCACCTACTTCAAACCAGTATGGAAGTTAGTACAAACCATAAACATACGACTATCAGTTATTTAAGGACGGAGCCTTACACAGTGTCCTCTAAACCTCCCACTCTACCATGAAAATTCAGAACATTTATCGTCTACCTGCATTTCCTCACTAAGAAGTAGCTAATCATTTTTGTTTAACTAGTAGTCTATCTGAAAATTCAGGCGTGGCTCTATCCTAGTGTCATCCCTCTCTCACTTTTCAAGTAAATCAAGCGACGAGAGGTTTACTCTCCCAAAACAACGATTTTTCCTCACGTTTACTTTAGGATCAAGTTTTCTTTAGCAGTCCTAGTTTTAAACAATTATCACTTGGTTTGAATATTTTCAATAATAAATAGCCTACTGATTGTCTAATTTTCTTTTAATTTATATGAGTGAAAACAAGGGAGGAAATCGTAAAAACCAATGTGCGCTTAAATACAATGATGCATGCAGGGGTTAGAGATGCATACTTATCGCCAGCACTCTACATGCAGGGTGATCCACACAGAATTTAAATACAATAAATATAACTAACCCAAATGATGCACGTGAACTGTCCAAACAATAGCTTCTATTAGCAGGCTAGAACAATAACTTTGACTAAGTCCAATACGTTGTACTCTATAGGTACAGAAAGTCTTATTTACGGTTTTGGACCTAATGAATTACCTTGCTAAAGCAAATTAATTGAAGTAGTCGGAGTTCAATACAGAAACTTTGTGAAGAAATAAAAAATAAGGCGATGAAAAATAAAACCATTGTGGTCCCCTAAGTGCACCTACACTTGGCGAAGCAGACCCCACAACAAATGAATGTCCTTTTTATAAGAGTTTTTGCATGAATAAAAAATTGTTAAAATCTATCTACAACTATCTATGCTCCAATTGTTGGTCTCTCCCAATTTTTCTCCTCCCCCTTCTACGCTCTTCTACGGCTTGGTGAAGAGTCAATCTACTTCCGCTTTGCTTGGGTGCACCGACACTCATAAGAATGCCACCCTCACTCGTTGGTCCCTCAAAAGAAAGAGGAAAGAAAGAGCGTGTAAGAGACACAAGTATAGAAATATAAGCAAAAGAATGAGTTTGAATAAACACAATGAATATGAATAATGAAATAATGTAGAAAAATATAAACAAAAATTTATAACCAAGAATAGTAGGTCAAATAAAAAACCTAACTACTGTCGATGTGCCTCCCCAGCAACAGCGCTATTTTTTGAAGCGAGAAAATTGGTGTTTCAAATATTGAAATAAAATGCGATGTTGTTGCAACCCAAATAGTCCCCCTCAACAAAAAATTTATTTACTTCTCGAGCCAAAAATAATTGTAAAAAGAAAGAGAAAATTGCTATTTAATTTACATGTATAGCATTAGGATTGAACTCGGGGAGGCTACAAAATCTCAAGGGTTATTCTATGCAAAGAACAATTAATGAAAGAATGAGGGAGTTTCTTATTCACACTAAGCTTGGTTTGTGTATATAATATTTTTTATAATTTTTTTATAGATTTTTAGTTTATTTTTTATTTGGTTTTCTGATTTCATATTTGTTGTTAATTAAAACATAGCAAGATATAAATATATATTTAAAACTACTGAATATTTAATAGAGGAAATAAATGGACGAGACAATATGCTCTTTTTGGATTTTTCAAAGATATCAAATATGTACAGAAAATTACGACAAATTCATATTTTGGTTTTTGATAATATTTTAATGTTTTTGTTACTTTTCCAAAATTTTTCACAATTTTAAAAAATTTAAATAAACAAAAAATAGGGAATGAAATAAACAGAGACAAATTGGAAGTTTTTGGATTTAAAGAAAATAACAAATAATGTCATAATTTGATGAAAAATATACAGGCAGAAAGATTTTTTGTGTATTCCAGAGAATGGTTTTATAATTTTTTTGGAATTTCCTATGAATTTTTATTTTTTGGTTGTTTTGCAATTTATATGGTTTTTATAGATGATAAAATATGGATTTTTTTCAAAAAAAATCAACAGAAATTATGAATTTTTAGGATTTTTTAAAAAGTTTTTTATTATTTTTTATGAATTTTGAATGCAAATATGATGTTTTTTATGTTTTTTTTGAATTTTATTAAACAATAGAAATAAAGAAAATGCAAAATAAAATTTATGTATGCAAGGATTAGATAACAAGAACCTAACTAAATCTTTAAACAATTTTCTTTAGTATTGTAATAACGTTTATTTGATTTTTCACATGAAAAAGAAATATGTTGTTCACAGGGGCTAATATGCAATTATGTTAAATATGCAAACTGAATATTAAAAACTAATAAAATCAGAGGGTGAAAAATGCAAAAGTTCCCTAATCTCACATGCAAAGGCACATGTGCCCAGTGGATTAGACCAAAATGTAAATAAAGTAAATCTGAGGTCCAAATATTAGCACAGAACTTCAATAATTTTATTGCAAAATTTCCAAAACTCACGTGACAATCATGTGCATAGTTCTAACTGGATTTATTTGCGAATAAATAAATGCGAGGAATGATAATGTAATTGTTCAGTTTATTCAAAAAGTTGACACGTGTCCATCCAGGGACTTTATTGCAAATAAAATAATGACTAAGTGTTAAGGTGCAAAAGATCCCTTTATGATGTGGAAAGTTGAGCGGTCCTGGTGCCTTGATGCTTGGATCTGACTATCGTGGTTGAGTAGGCGTGGATGGCGTCGATCAGATCTGGAGGTTTAAATCAAGGGCCGACTTTTGGATATTCACGAATGATATGGATTTAATCTGGGAGCTAGTTCTTCATCGTGTCGTCCGACGGTGCTTTGGATGAACTAGGAAGAAGGTGGTCCCTGGCGATCTTCAATCGGCTAATACCCACTCATCGCCGGACGAATTCTCCTCAAATCAAGCCCAAAATGATGCTCGCGACGATCCACACCAGTAGCGCTCCTTGGATCACCATATCGATGGTTATTCCTCGATATGACAAGCGATGAACATAGATATCTCCAGGAATCTCCAACGAACATTGGATCTATGATTATACCCCAAATCTAGAGCTCCAAAAACGTGCAAATGAAGTGATGCTTGAAGACGGAACTCTAATAACTTATTATTGCATGAAAACTACTAAGATTAATGGGGAAATGGGTGAATTAGATCCTGCATACATGAGAGAATCAGACCTAACAAATCGATCCAATCTGAGGATTGAATCAAGGATCAGATGGCCTAGGGAAGATGGTGAAATGATAGGCGTAATGGAAGATGAGGTGATCGACGAGCATAATTGGATCGAAATGGATCAGAATAGGGGGATCAGAGCCTAGTGCACTGATCAATGGAATTATTGGAAAATGATTAAATCAAGATGAATATAAACAAAACAAACACAAGATCTAACCTAAGGACTAAAAGATGAATCGAAATTGACAGGTAAATGGCCTCAACAATACCTATATAGTCCTAGAAGTGTAACCTCGGTGGAGCTCTGACGGAAGCTCGAATCCGACAATGATCTCGTCCCTAACACCTCCTCTCGTGCTCCTGATCGAGTCTCCGAGCATTTGTCATTTGAACTAAACACCTAGGATCGATCTCGGGTATAAATAGCGGCTAGAAATGAATCCATTCATCGACGATGGTAGAGGTCCTTTATTTATAGGAGAAGCTCCAGGGTTTTTGAAATTCAAATGGAGCGATATTAGAGGCATTATAAATGGATCTAAGATGGTGGTGTGATGGAGGTTTGAATGATCGAGAGAATCAGAGAAGGGTGTGGGAGACGTTAGGAAGTGTTGCACATGAGAAAAATGTGAGAAGATGTGGGTGGAGGTGATATTAGAGGGGAGATGGCGCAGACTGGGAGTTGACCTTGGTCAATAGATCCGGGATGGACCCTGGAATAAGATGAAATAGACTACACGACAAAAATACAATAAAATGTTAAGTAATTTAAAAAATCGAAAATGAATAAACTAAATTAAATAATGTAAATAAAATATATTAGGAATAATTTAAAGTTAATTTTGGTGATTTTTAATTAATTAATTAATATAGTTAGAACGATTAAAAAAATACATGGTATTATTTACAAGTATGTATACTTATATACATAGTATTATGATTTTTAATTAATTAATTTTATGTATATATCTACATATTTTAGTATTTTGTTTATTTAGAATATTTTACAATGTAATTAGTGGTATTTTTATCAATTTTTATGAGTTAATTTATTACGTTAATTAAATATGTATAAGTACAATATATACATGGTTATACATATACAATAAATACATGATTTTATTTTTGTTGATTTTGAGTTTGTATTTTTTATTATTATTTTATACAGGTTAATTATAATATTTACAAGTAATGAAAAATATAATATTCACAACTATGAAGAGGAAAATAATAAATTAAATAATTAACACAATATGTGCATGTATAGTGTACAATAATACCCTAATTTGCCACATTATACATCTTGACTCGGAATTTTATGAAATGACCTCCATTTGAAAGATAATTAAATTTGGAGTATAATAAAAGTGAGTTTGATGAATTTGGAGTTCACACGGAGAAGATATTGGTCTAGAAAACTTGCATTTTTGTGGCTTCTAGAGAGTGTGATTATTTACGCTATATACACATATTTAATTTGCAACTATTTTTATTATTTACAGGAGACTTTTATCATGATTATTACAGAGGGTTAGGAGATAAAATAATTAAAGAATTTATATTACATACAATATTATACAAGTGAGGAACATAAACATGTATGAAGTATATTTTTGGTGATTTTTGGGCTTATCTCCCCCTACTTTATTTCTTGTCGATGAGGTCAAGTCTTAACCTTCTCTTGGGATTTGATTCAGCCTGTATCTATTACATATATACAGTCTTTTATTTTCTTTATTTTTACTTTATTTCTTTCTTTATTTATTTTAGGTTAAAAGGTGATAAATAATATTTGCACCAAGATGCATGTTAGAAAGAATATAGATTTATTAATATATACATGTATTTTATAAGGTATTTTTCGCTAAAATAAAGGAATAAAATGGTGAAATGTAGATTCATCATAGTGGTGTGGAGGTCGTGACTGATAACTCGAAGATAATTACAGAGGGGACTTTTGATAATGTTGAATTGGGGCATACCGATTCTTGTAATGAGCAGTCGACTCATAATGGTACTGATGAATCAAGGATTCGACTACCTTATTCTTACATTTTATACTAAAATCCCTCTCAAATACAAGTTAATATCAAATAAAATCTCACTTTTGTAAATACATACTTCATTAATAAAAACATAAAATAAACACAAAAAAATATCATAAAAAGAACAAAGAGAGAGAATATAAAAGCGAAAAAAACAACGGATGTAAATATGTATATATGTATAGACTTAGTGTTGGACATGCGAGCCCACGACGAGCCATTATGCAATAAATGTTATTGCGAATATCATTCCCTGATCTGAAATGAAGAATATATAATATGCATAATAGGTCCCTTAGTACAATTAGGGTTATGTAGCATGGCCATCTTGATGATCATACAGCTATTTATTCAATTATTGAATCATAGAGGCTGGTGCTTGGATGAATATCTAAAGAGTTAAATTGAGGACTCATCAAGCACCGTCAAATGATTGTTAAGAGATGATCTCCAGCCAGAGTAGGAGATTGCAATCCTATCTCAATTAGGCTGATATCTGACCGACCTCTTGATGCAAGTCCTCTGCATAGGAATAGAGATTTGGAGGTGTCAGATGAGTTAGGTCAAAGAGTTGACTTAACGAGATCAATATAACAAAAGTCCTATATCGCATGTCTCATGATATAGGCACGCATCCTCTGACCGGAGACAGATGTGTTACTATATGTCTGAGTATGTACATTTGGTAGACCAATCGGTTGATGACCTAATCAAGGTCTATACACCGTCGCGCTTGTATGCATGCAAGGGCATATGAGTAATACGATCTCTCAAAGGGATCATACAGGTTCACTACTGAACCAGAAGACATGAGCTCACTCATGAGATGTTGGGAAGATCAAATTCTGTGCATGGTTGTCTCGCTTTGGAAGCTTGACTGAATTTGTAGGTTTCATATATACTTTTGGAAAGTATATGATCAACACCTGGGCATGATATACGCTTTTGGAAAGTATATGATCGATACCAAATCCCAATGATCGAATGAGAAACTTAGTGGTAAATCCCTGAAGTAGATAGCATAAAATTGATCTTATACTTCAGGATTATTCTGAGTCTTCCAGTATGCAGGATGTACATCTATTGGGAATACCCAAGGGTGATGTGATCATAAACGATTATATAACTATGACGCTTCCATCCCTAGGGAGTGATGAAACGTGTTTGGATTTTAGTGACTCCTCTCAGTAGATAAGTAATCTGATCTTAGTCCAAATATTGGACATTGATTTGAATGTGATTCAGATTCAATGAGAAGATTAGATTTGCGGTCTTGATTTAATAAAGCATTGATGGGAGGCCCGAGATATGGATTTGAGATGTGATCTCAATATCCAAGTCACTATACATGGAACAATACAATCACCCTGTCCTTATCTCCAAATATTCGCGGAGAAAGCGCATTATCCTTGAAAGAGTTCATGGATAATTCTATTGTTGATATATCTATCCGAGCATTGAGAAAATGGATAATTAAATGTGATTTAACTATCATGATAACATGAGTTTGATTCATATTATAAGGAGAGTTATCTTAGATAGTTAAATGAGATTTGATTATCAATGACGTGAATACTGTGAATGTGATTCATATTATTTGAGCACATGAGAATAGAGATCCAAGATGATTAAATGTGATTTAATTATCATGGATATGAATAATCTGGATAGCACTATCCATATTATTTGTGTATATTATAAATGTGATTTATAATATATAAGAGAGAGCTATTTGTAATTTACATTTGTTGGTTAAATGTTAATGTGAATTGGATTCACATTGAACATTAAATTAAAAGTGTAATTTACATTTTATTTTGGGTTGTGAATGTGATTCACTAATTTCCAATGGTATGATTGCAATGTTCACAAAATAATTATGAATTATTTGTGTGAATAATTTACAACAATAGTTGTTGTAAATAATGGAGATTTTCATAAGATATGAGATCTCATGAATAAGGAAGAGGAGTGCCTCCTTTTTATTAAAGAGGATGGATGGCCTTCATAAGATTCAAGGTGTGCCGCCACCCCCTTTATGGAAGGGAGGCATGCCTTCTTCCTAAATCTCTTATATTAATTTGATTTAAATTAATTTATATATTTATTATTTATTCAATATATATTAAATTAAATTGAATTAATTATTTTTGGTTTTTACCAACACAAATCTTGACCATTGAAAGAAACACAATCAATGAGAGCCATTGGATTTGTGTTGTCCATGGACTGAGATCCATGGATCCCAAAATAATATAAAAGGAGAGGCACCCCTTTGCTCTTTTTTACACCAAGAGAACATAAGTCTCTCTCTCTCTCTCCCTCTCTACACATCTACTCTCTCTCTCCCTCTCATATGACCGTCCATCATGGATGACCTAGATGGAGTCTCCATCGTCGCAGCGTCGTCGTTATGCTGCCCTATCATCTTCTCGTGGATCTCCATCTCCTTCAGTACGCCTTGCTCGTGAAGAAGATGTCGGATCTTGTGTGTTGAGATTAGGAGATCTTTCGCTTGGATCATCAACATGGATTGCGAGAAGCACGTGATTCATCCCCGCGCTTGCAAGCGTCTCCTCCGTCGAATCAAACTTGAGACAGGAGGTCTCTTCGTTTAGAGACTCGATCGAAATCACGCTTCAAGAGGTAATACTATTCCTTGTTTGTGGTTTAGACAAAACGATCCGAGAAGTGTTCTTGGATCATGTGGTTTCGTCGCATGAAAAGTTTTTAAATTCCGTTGCATAGAACAACTAGTGCGACTAGTCGTTCCTCGTCGTATTCGATACGACGCTTACGCTTCTGTGATGCGCTTGAGGATCTAATCACATCCTTCAAGTGGTATCAGAGACAGGTTGAAGGTTTTGGATACGATCAATAAAACCGACGACGACTTGGGTTCGTTAGGTTTGCGAAAGTTTTATGGCATTTCATTTTCATATCTCTGTTTAGTGTAATTTTTTGGCCCTGTTTAAATTGTTTAAACACGAAAACAGGACTTGGAATTTGTTACCCATTAAATAAGGAAACCATAGGATCTGAGTTTACGTAATTTGGATTTTGTTTGTTCGAGATATGGTTGTTTTAATGATCATGTATTCACTGTTATGGGAACTGCGAATCTTAACGTAATTAAGGAGTTAATTACTGTATAGAAACACCTTGAAATGCATGTAAATCACATAAGTTCTGTTGTAAATCAAATCAGCAAACTTTGGATACTTACTTTGCTTAATTTGGATTTAAATTGATTGATATATACTAATTTTAGTATGTAGGGATCACTGCTGAAATTACTTTCCTAATCGAGAACCATGTGATTGTCAATTAGTGAAATTAATTGTTAATTTCATGAAATAATTATGGAAAATATTTGAGAAATATTGAATGATGATTATTTCCTTAATTGATTTGTCCTCAACCAATAAACTGTTTAGATTTGATCTAGATCATAATTGGAAACATAATAATCAAACTACTTCATTGAATAGGATTGGGAATTTGTCTAGCAAATTTCCTTATAATCAAAATTTTTTTATTATTACTTTATGGTATAATTTCGGTGAAAAACCGATGATCATCTCAAGTACAAAGTGATTGACTCTGTATTATTTTTTCCCGAGGCGGATATGGTGTCTAGTCAGGGATCCTGGGGTATCTGGTTGCACCGGATGCGGTCTTTCCCAATCCTGTCGGTATTGGCCATGACAACGGGTAGGGAACGAATGATGCCTGACAGATCATGATGTATTTTTCTAATTATTAAAATTCAAATTAATACGTATTTTGAGATAATACCATATATTCAAGTAAATTCAAGTTTGTTGATTGAATTGGAATGATAATTAATTTAATGTGATTAAGTTAATTATATCCAATAAAAAACACTCTATTATAATAGAAGCGTTATTTCCCTTGGAAGAATTAATTATGAGAATATGATTCATGATAATTAATTAGAATTTGAATATGATATGGAGGATCACACAAGTGACATCCATGGTCTCCTGTCAAGGCGAAGGGTTCCGTCGCCAGATATTCTATGTAGGAGATGCCTGTCCGAAGTGACAGCTCCTGCATATGATCCATTTGGATCGGGCTTGTCGCTTCTCGAAAGAGTAAGGACGTATCCATAGTGACCCCAATATCGGGTCCTCATATTATTGGGGCAATATTGGATTGCGCATAGCGAGTTGTATTCCTGTTGACGGCTGGTTCAATTAATGACAGGTCAATATCACCTTAGGGGTGGTGGGCCCGGGTGTTAAAGACCGAATTGGGAGATGAAAGTTGGACTTGCAAGGCGGAATGTGTTCCCGCTTCTTTTTTATCCGAGTTACAGGTTCTCATATTATTGGGATGTAACAAAGATAAGGAAGGAGATCCTAGATCTTGCTTGAGATATAATGGTAAGTATATCTCTTACATTGAAAGTGACTAAGGGAATGAACTTTCATTGTTGACATGGCAAGACAACTTCGATATAAAAATTCCTAAATCAAAGAAAATTATATATTTATATATGTTTATGCAAATTTCTTATTTCAGATAATCCTTCTTAATCCCACTCAATGTTATACTCAATAATAACCAGTAGAATATCATTGATTGGACCCATGATCCAGATATTGTACTTGCAATTGGACACATAATGTATGTAGTTGCAATATGCGAGTTTCCTCATAATAATGAGGAATGATAATTAAATAGACAATAGGACTGAAACCCTAGGGTTTGTATGTCTCTATAAGTCTTGATCCCATCAAATGTACTTTTGAAGTGACATGTCGATAATGATCGTAATTATCAAATAATACTTATAAAATCTAAGAAGATGTTCTGGCATACATATGTGCTCTCGACATATAATCATGAATGACATGGTTCTCTGCATTATGCAGAATGGTGGCTCTATAGGAGATGATGTATTCAAATTGTTTGAGTACCTACCTAAACCTACGTTTTTCAGAGTTTAAATGGATGTAGATACGATAACTGTCATCATTCTACTATCTATACTCTAGTCATTCATGAATCTTCATAATATTCATATTGTATGAATTGAATGAAGCATGTATGAATGTTGAAATACTCTTATATTGAAATTTTTAATTTTAACATAAGAGATCCTTTGTCTTGAGCAATGGTTGCTTATAGATAAAGGAGCGCAGTGGAAGCATGGGTTGGACCCAAGTAAGAAGTATTGTCAAAGAGTTGACTGTACTTCTATGTCTTCCATATGACATTTGAAGAGTTGAATGAATGCCAATACTGCAATAAGTTGATGTGTTCTATCTAGAAACCTTAGAGAAGGAATTGGATAGTACATCAGATTAATCTACATATAATCATTGATATTGACTTACTTATATGATAAGATAAAGTCTAATAATTGTATCTCAATCTTCTAATGACACTTGCAATTGGTTGCATCTGTATTAGAATATTAGAAATTTGATCTTAAGGTTTAATGGTCATTCATGTTGGAAGTGATGCAATTGTTGCCACAATTTCCATTGGATCAATAGACTTCATATTTTCAGTGGGAGCCCTTAGTCTTAGAGAATGTCTCTATGACCTGGATATTAGAATACACTCATAGTTTATTCCTAAATGTTGGAAATAAGCATGAATTCTGGAATAAACCTGTCATAGCGAGTTATGATGGATATATTTCAAAGAGTAATCTAACATCTAGTGGACTCCGCTAAATTAGAAAATTAATGAATGGTTCATTAAGATTTATAATACTGAAAATAAAACCTTTAAAGATCAATAGGAGAATAAAGATCATTTGACAATGATCTGGCATCATGTTTTTGGACATATGTCTGTTGATGAGATCAATGGACAAGTAAAAGATAAAACTTTAGAATGTCTAAAATTTCAAAACTTGCATACTTATGAATATTGTGTTCAAAGTAAAATGTCCAATACACCCTTCTTTGGGAAAGGTATAAGATGTCAAGGTATTGAGGATCTCATACATATTAATGTATGTGAATCATCTATATCATAGTAATCATTATGGATATATTATATCTATTGATGATTATGTATGATATGAGATTTCTTTTCTTCACATAAGAAACCTTTGAAATGTTCAAAGATTTCTCATTTTTGGTTTAGAACCAAAGTTTGAAGGAAAAAATGAATTTGATCTAACCAAGGTAGCTTGTACCTATTAGATGAATTCAAGGAATACCATATGGAAATGTGAATATCATTCCTATTTCAATCCTCCTAATGAACCTTAACTCAATAGAGTTGTAGGGAGATACAATTGATCATGTGTGACATGATTTGATCAATGATTAATCTTAGCATAATTATCTCTTAGTTCCCAAGTATATATATGTGGTAGAGACTACATTATATATCCTTACAAGGCTCCATGCTAGAAAGCTGGAATCTAGCACCAGAGAGTGCTACTTCATTAGGAAAACAAAGGATGGTATTGGATACCTACTTTATGACCTTGAGATTCTTAAAAGATCTCATCTTTGAGAATATGATTCTTATAGGACGAATATCTTGAGAATCAAAATGAAAATGAAGTAAAGGAACTCATTTAATCTTGAGATGATAATGAGGCTCATGAAATTGGAAACTAAAGGACAAATAAAGATGAAACACTAATACCTCTTCAAATGTGTTAGAGGATGGAATACATGTGCCACTTAAGTCTGAAAATGATCGGACTTCATGTGTTGAAGATCCTGAGGATCATGACATGGAAGATATATGTTAGCAATAAAAGTCTAATGTAGACTTCATATACAAGTGTTGTATATGGACCCTCGAGGATCCACCTATAAGGGTTAGACCCATTATGGTGTAAATGGATCTTCAAGAGAAAGAGAGAACCTGATGAGAAGGTAGAGACCTTCAAAACATGGTTTATAGCCATGAGCTGCACACCGAAGAGAAGACATCGCTTGCGATGAGACTTGATCTCCAGTGACCTTGCTTTAACCCATCATAATATTGCTAACTATAGCTACACAACTTGACTATGACATCTTCATGATGTAAGTCAAGATTGCATTCCTCTATGAATACTTATTTGAGGATATTCTCATGAAGTAGCCCCAAGGCTTCTTGGTTGAGGAAAGCAAGGTGTGCAAGCTAAAGAACTCCATCTATTGGACTCAAATAAGCTTCTTGTAGGTGGAGCATTGGATCTGATGAATTCATAAATGTTATGATTTCAGATAGTTTCTTGATGTACCATGTGAAGCTTAGTGGGAGTGCCATTATGTTCATCGTGCTAAATGTAGATTATATCCTAATCATTTGAAATGATATAAGGATAATAATAAGTGTTTTATAGAATGGCTATTCCATACATTGAGATATGATCTCAAGAATACCTCTTAGATCTTAGTTCTGAAGATGTTCAGAAGCAAAGAAAAGAGGGTATTGGGACCGTCACATTAGTAGTACACCTTGGACATATTCCATTTTCGGGAAAATTCCAAGAAAGTCTTCCTTCCCTTAAGATATGGTAGTGACATATCTAAAGGGATAGCACCTCAAAGAGTTGAGGAAGTGAATGCTAGAACTGCTTGCACTTGTGCATCAGTTACGAGAAGCTGAGTGTATGCTAGATGTGCAAAAGAGCCAGATGTCTGCCATGCAGTAGGAGTAGTAATCTGTTACTAATCCTACTATGGAATAAAACACTTGATTGCAGTAATAACAATATCTTCAAAGATGATGAAACTTAGAGACAATGATCTCAAAGTCTTATCTTCAAAAGTTTAAGACCTTGTAGATAGTGATCTATATGGGTCTTAACTGTAGATACCTTAGGAGATAGAGATCTCAACGAAAATATGTAATCTGATAAGGATTATGGGCATACATGTTATAATAATTATCAAGCTATAGTGTCAAGGACACTATAACAATATTGAGTATTGGTTGCATAAGATGCAACATTCGCATTGGATGCGAGCACTGTAACAAGGAGATATGCAAGTACCGTAAAAGGACTTGGCGTAGTCTCTTAGGAACAGAGTGACTGATTAGCTTACCTAGTTATTTTCTAAATAGCCTATGATTGTCACATGAGTGTGGGTTTAAATGATTAGCTCATTAATGGCTCTTTGGGATAGTGGGAAATTGTTGGACATGCGAGCCCACGGCGAGCCATTGTGCAATAAATGTTATTGTGAATATCATTTCCTGATCTGAAATGAAGAATAGATAATTTTCATAATTGGTCCCTTAGTACAATTAGGGTTAAGTACCATGGCCATCTTGATGATCATACAACTGTTGATTCAATTATTGAATCATAGAGGCTAGTGCTTGGATGAATATCTAAAGAGTTAGATTGAGGACTCATCAAGCACCGTCAAATAATTGTTAAGAGATGATCTCCAGACAGAGTAGGAGATGGCAATCCTATCTCAGTTAGGTTGATATCTGACCGACCTCTTGATGCATGTCCTCTGCATAGGAATAGGGATTCGAAGGTGTCGGATGAGTTAGGTCAAAGAGTTGACTTATGGAGATTGAGATAACCAAAGACCTATATTGTATGTTGTCATGATATAGGCACGCATCCTATGACCGGAGACAGATGTGTTACTATATGTCTGAGTATGTACATTTGGCAGACCAATAGGTTGATGACCTAATCAAGGTCTATACACCGGCGCGCTGGTGTGCATGCAAAGGCATATGAGTAATACGACCTCTCAATGGGATCATACAGGTTCATTATTGAACCGGAAGACATGAGCTCACTCATGAGATGTTGGGAAGATCAAATTCAGTGCACGGTCGTCTCCCTTTGGAAGCTTGACTGAATTTGTAGGTTTGATATATACTTTTGTAAAGTATATGATCAACACCTAGGTATGATATATGCTTTTGGGGAGTATATGATCGATACCAACACCCAATGATAGAATAAGAAACTTAGTGATAAATCCCTGAAGTAGACGGTGTAAAATTGATCTTATACTTCGGGATTATTCTGAGTCTTCCAGTATTCAGGATTGTACAGGTATTGGGAATACCCGAGGGTGATGTGATCATAAAGGATTGTATAACCATGACGCTTCCAATTATAGGGAGTGATGAAATGAGTCAGGATTTTAGTGACCCCTCTCATTAGATAAGTAATCTGATCTTAGTCCAAATATTGGACATTGATCTGAATGTGATTCAGATTCAACGACAAGATTAGATTTGCGGTCTTGATTTAATCAAGCATCGATGGGAGGCCCGAGACCTGGATTTGAGATGTGATCTCAATATCCAAGTCACTATACATGGAACAATACAATCGCCCTGTCCTTATCTCCAAGTATTCGCGGAGAAAGCGCATTATCCTTGAAAGAGTACATGGATAATTCTATTGTTGATATATGTATCCGAGCATTGAGAAAATGGATAATTAAATGTGATTTAATTATCATGATAATATGAATTTGATTCATATTACAAGCAGAGTTATCTAAGATAATTAAATGATATTTGATTATCAATGATGTGAATAATGTGAATATGATTCAGATTATTTGAGCACATGAGAATAGAGATCCAAGATGATTAAATGTGATTTAATTATCATAGATATGAATAATGTGGATAGAACTATCCGTATTATTTGTATATATTATAAATGTGATTTATAATATATAAGAGAGAGCTATTTGTAATTTACATTTGTTGATTAAATGTTAATGTGAATTGGATTCACATTGAACATTAAATTGAAAATGTAATTTACATTTTATTTTAGGTTGTGAATATGATTCACTAATTTCCAATGGCATGATTGCAATGTTCACAAAATAATTATGAATTATTTGTGTGAATAATTTACAACAACAGTTGTTGTAAACAATGGAGATTTTCATAAGATATGAGATTTCATGAATAAGGAAGAGGAGTGCCTCCTTACTATTAAAGAGGATGGACGACCTCCTTGAATTAGGATTCAAGGTGTGCCGCCACCCCCTTTGTGGATGGGAGGCATGCCTCCTTCCTAAATCTCCTATACTGATTTGATTTAAATTAATTTATATATTGATGATTTATTCAATATATATTAAATTAAATTAACTATTGTTGGTTTTTACCAACACAAATCTTGACCATTGAAAGAAACACAATCAATGAGAGCCATTGGATTTGTGTTGTCCATGGAATTAGATCCATGGATCCCAAAATATTATAAAAGGAGAGGCACCCCTTTGCTCTTCTTTACACCAAGAGAACATAAGTCTCTCTCTCTCTCTTTCTCTCTACATGTCTATTCTCTCTCTCCCTCTCATATGGCCGTCCACCATGGATGCCCTAGAGGGAGTCTCCATCGTCGCAGCTCGTCGTTATGCTGCCCGATCGTCTGCTCGTGGATCTCCATCTCCTTCGGTGCACCACGCTAGTGAAGAAGACGTCGGATCTCGTGTGTCGAGATCAGGAGATCCGCTGCTTGGATCATCAACATGGATTGCGAGAGGCACGCGATTCATCCCTGCGCTCGCAAGCGTCTCCTCTGTCGGATCGGACTTGAGACAGGAGGTCTCTTCGTTTAGAGACCAGATCGCAACTACGCTTCAAGAGGTAAACCTATTACTTGTTTTTGGTTTAGACAAAACGATCCGAGAAGTGTTCTTGGATCGTGTGGTTTTGTCGCATGAAAATTTTTTAAATTCTGCCGCATAGAACAACTAGTGCGACTAGTCGTTCCTCGTCGTATTCGATATGACGCTCACGCTTCCCTGATGCGCTTGAGGATCTAACCAGATCCTTAACTTAGAACCCTAGAGACCAGGTCAGTACTTACATAGTTGACTAAAATACCTAAAAATAATATATATATATAGAGAGAGAGAGAGAGATAAGGACAAATTAAGAAAATCATGAAAATATTTAATTTGTTTACATAAAATAATAAATTTCTCATTATTTACGAACTTCATTTATTCAGATCACATGCGTAAATATTTTACAAAAATTTCTTCACCTAATTTTATATAATAGTTAGTAGTATTTATAAAAATTCTATTAAAAATAAAAAGGTTATAATCATGGGAGAAAACCATCAGTGAAAAGACATAAAAGCCAAATTCCCTAATCCATAACTCGTTATAAAAAAGTTTAAATCGACCAAACTCATTTTCGATCTTCTAAATATTTATTAAAAATATAAAAAAATCCCAATCGATTGTGTGAGTTTTTGTTTTGGACTTTGTTATACACTTGTATTATATGTGTATTACACTTCGTAATTTTCTTTAGAATTAGTACTAACTCCGATCAAAATATTTCTTTTTCTAAAATGTAAAAAAACAATATAAAAATTAAAAATATAACTTAAAAATAGTTGTGAATAAATGCTAATAAATCTTTAAACTAAAAAATCGTCAATGCAAACTTCAAAATCATATATTGGGCAAAGTCACTTTTAAAGTTCAAGTTATAAAATTATCTATCAAATGAAAGTTATCTCACCAAAAATTGAGTTAATATGCAAAAAGTAGGTTTTAGGACCCTATTGGTATACATGTACAACTCTCATTATTTCATTTACATTAATTCTTTTATTTTTATTTTGTGTTTCATTTTGTAAATATTGATATACTTTATGAATAAAATAAAAAAATAAAAATAAAATCCATTGTAAATAATGTAAATAAATACAAAATACTCAATTATAACTATAATTGTAATATACGATACATATTGTTATTTCTTTAACTAACTAAATAATATTATTAAAATATTGATAATCCTCATAAAATATGTGAAACTGATAAAATATAAAAAAC
The DNA here is from genome assembly GCA_037367405.1 of Ottelia alismoides. Lineage (NCBI taxonomy): Eukaryota > Viridiplantae > Streptophyta > Magnoliopsida > Alismatales > Hydrocharitaceae > Ottelia > Ottelia alismoides. Next base: position 588,636 of record JAZKJV010005737.1, read on the forward strand.
AATATATATATATATAGTTGATTAAAATATTTAAATTAATGTATATAAGAAAGTCAAATTTATAAATTAAATTATTTACAATTTTTAACTAATTAAAATAATTTTTTTAATTTATTAAAATTCATAATTTAGTATTTGTTAAATTATTTATAATTTTTTTTCATTATTTATATGTTTACATTAATTTATTAATTTTATTTAATTTATATTGTATTTTATACCGTGTATATAAGTTTTTTGTCTTCTTCCCTATTTTTTCTTCTTTTTTCTTTTCTTCTCCCTCTGCCTTGTGGAAACTTCTGATTGGCTTCTTAGGAAGCTTGATTATTCAACCCTCCTCTTCCTCCTCACCTCTTATTCTTCTTCTTCTCATGCCTTCTTCTTCTTTTTCCTTTTTTCTTAACTTCTCTTCACGTCCCAACATTCTAACGAACTCTGTCATTAGGCCGTTATACCTCCTCCTTCACTGGCCACTCTCTTGGCCGCATTCCCATCCTGATTCATCGTCCTTCACCCCCCTTCCTCCTCTATAAAAGTCACTCATCTCCGAGCTTCTCAAAGGATTGACCAATCCATTCCTTTTTCCTCGAGTGAGAGAGAGAGAGAGTTGATGACATCATCACCACTCCGTCGAGTGAGAATGAGTGAGAGAGGATGGGTTCTAGCATGATCAACCGCCATGCTCTGCCATGGACGAAGATTCTACGAGCCATCACCTTGTTGTGGCCACAACTCGAGGTCCTCAGAGCTGAATCATAGGTGACTGCATCCTTTTGATTCTAGTTTTGTTTTAATTAGGTTTTGATTCAAGTTTTATTTTCATTTAATTTTGATTTTGTTTTTTTATCACTACTTAATTTGTTTGATTCAAATCACAGTTTCGATCTCCGATCATCTTAGATTGCAGGCATTTTCCTTAATTAATTCCAGCCAAAACCATCACCAATTCACCTTCATCCCATCATCGATCACCAGTTCTATGCACCTTCACCTCACCTTCTAGCCATCTCAGATCATATCTAATATGAGAATCTCAATCCATTCCCCCATTATTCCTTGGATCTATCATTAAACTCCATTAATGTTGTCATATTTTCTTAGACTTAGGTGTCGAGCTTGAGTTGATGAAACAACTTGCAAGTACATAATTTAGAGGTTTGTTGCTTCATACTCGAGTATCGCTTCGCTTGCATGTCACCTGGAGAAAGAACCCTAGCCAAGCATATGATCCACACAAATTCTTTTGAAACCATATGAAGGTTGTCATCAGCATCGCATTCGAGCCTATTGTTGAAGCACCTGCTAGACCCTGAAACACAACAAATAAGAAGAGATTGAGAACTAGTACCATCTGATGGAGATCAACGTCGAGCAGCACCTACCGATCAGTGCCCCATTAGTAGATCTGATAGCTCGCATCAAATCCAAAAAACGGGTAGCTTCATTATCATGCTCTTAGAGGATTTCCTGGCATCCATAGTTGGAGGTGAGATGAATTATTAACATTATAGATTGATCAGGCCACTACACATCATCTGAACACATGAGGAACATTCATTAGAGATCATCTATGTGTTTCACATCCAACACCCGGAGTACACGAGCTCGAAAGGGTATGATGTCCTCATTCTGGCCCTATCTTCATTAGCAACATCTGAACACTGTTGCATTGAGTCAAAACACAATTATGTTGAGAACTTGTCACTGATCGAACATGATTTGGAGAAGAATCAATGAAGAACAAGGGTTTGTATCCATATTACAATGGCCAGTGGATCAAAAAACAATACCTAATCTCAATCGCTCAACATGCCTCACATGCACATCACGTGAGCCCTTCAGATACTTTGGTCTATTTTTGAAAACCACCCTGAATAGTATATGATTTGCATACATGTCTTGTTTGCTTTTGAATAACTTGGATCACCACATGAACAACTGAGAATTCTAGTGCATTAACCCCCTGATTGTCTGCTTTTTTCCACGTGTGTAAACTATTTTATACAATTGCGTTCTAGTCCTTATAATATACTTTAATTAACATCCCAAATATATCTGTAATAAATAATGTACTAATAATAAAACTCATAAAAATCTAATTAAATAGTTAATAAAATACTATATATAGTATAATTTCTATTTTTAAAATATATTCACTTTATATTTTAAATAAATCAAAAACTATATCCAAAAAAAGTTTTAACTTAAAAAATAAATTAAAAATCAAATAAATAGTAAAAAATCCTATAAAATTACATTACATAGATATTATCATATGCTAAATAATAACCAATTATCAAACAAAACTAAGTAGTATATACCATAAAAAATAAAATACATAGAAATATGCAAAATTCATATCTAATTCAATAAAAATGTATAAATACATATAAATGCATTGTTTTAAAGGTATTAAAACAATCTACAACATAAAATTAAAATCCAAATTTCTTTTATTTACTATTTTTAAATCACAAAATAATACAATTTTCCATAAATTCATAATTTCCAAAATAAAATCATTCTAAAATCAATAAAAATCTGAAATATATTTTAAAATCCCCAAAAATAAAGAATAAAATATATCAAATATAAAATAATAAAATCATATACTTATATTACATATCACATGTATATATTTAAAGCGTCATAAAAAGCATATTTACATATAAAATAAATTGAAAAATATGAAACTCTTTAAAACAATACTAAAAATACAAAAAGCCCAAAATAACTAAGAATTTTGCCACATATACCATAAATGGAAAGTTTGCCACGTTAAAAAAATAAATGAAAATTGTTTGTTTAAACATTTTTTGGGTTATGACGACACCTCTCTATATTCATTAGAAACAAATAACTTACGAACTGCAGTCAACAAATTGGCATCATTGCTAAGGGTTATTGGAATAACGTTTCACACATAAGGGAAGCGTGAAGATCACGTCATATGCGATCAGGATCGACTAGTCATACTAGTCACTCGAGTCAACAAAAATTTAAAAAAAATGATGGAACTACATGATTCGAGAACACTTCTCAAATAGTTTCATCAAGATCACAAAATGGGTTCAAAGGAATACCTCTTGAAGTGTGGTTGAGATCGTCGATTTTTAAAGCAAGATATTCTCATGTCTCAAGTCTAATCCGATGAAGATCGCACTTGTGGGCGCATTGATGAGACACGTGCTTGCCGTAATCCATGTTTATGATCCAAGATTGGAGTCTCCTGATTTCATCTCACGAAATCCGGCGCCTTCTTCACGAGCGAAGCTCACCGATGAAGATGGAGATCCACGAGCAGTCGATCTAGGAACACAATGATGTCATGATGACTGCGGATTTCACTAGATCAACATGTGGACGACCACATATTGATAGAGAAAGAGAGTGGATAGCTCTGAGGGAATATGGAGAGGGAGAGAGATGTTGTCTTAAAATCAAAGGCTAGGGTTGCCCTTCCTTTTATAATATTTTGGATGTCCATGGATCTCAATCCATGTGCACACAAATCCAATGGTTAAGATTGATATATATTTTCAATCAACGCCATGATTCTGTTGCTTAAATTTGCAACAACAAATTATAAATTTTAAATAAATTAAATATGTTGTAAACATATTTCAAGGACATTTATTTCAATTCAAATCAATATCATGTGGGAATAAAGGAAAGAAAGAAGCCCCCTTCCCCCTATAGAGTGGATGACCATACATGGAGTGGGACTTCATTATCGTCGACACCATATATATGGAATGTGGCTCTCTTTTTCTTATTTTGTGATATTTCAAATCTCTCCAAAATCCAACATGTGCAACAACATTTGTTGCATAATTATTCAACAAAATAATTCCAAATTATTTTTTGATAACTTCAATCATTTGATCAACTGTAAATCGTAATCACACATCCAAATTAAATGTAAATTGCATTTTCAATTAGTTTTCCAATGTGAATCCAATTCTCACTAACATTTAATTTGTAAATACAAATTACGATTAACTCTCTTTAATACAATATAAATCATATTTATAACATTCATAATCAATATGGATAGTGATATCCACAATATTCATATCCTTAATAGTTAAATAATATTTAATTATCTTAGATGTCCAGTATCATGTTCCCAAATAATATGAATCACATTCACAATATTCATAATAATTAAATCATATTTAATTGTCAATTTCCTCAATTCCTAGATATATTATTAACAATGAAATTATTCTAGAAATCTTTCAAGAGTAGTGCGCTTTCTTAATAGATACTTGGAGATAAGGACAGGATAATTTTACATTCCATGTATAGTGACTTGGGTATTTAGATATTATCAAAAATCTAGATCAAAGAGACCTATCAAAGATGTTTGATTGAATCAAAGCTGTAAATATAATCTTCTCATTGCATTTGAATCTCATTTAGATCATAGATTACTTCTCAATTGAGACGAGTCACTAAAACCGAAACCTGTTTCATCACTCCCTCGGAATGGAAGCATCACGGTTATACAATCATTTACAATCGCATCACCCTTGAGTATTCCAAATACACGTACATCCTGCATGCGAGAAGATCTAGAACAAGCTCATTTAGATCTTATTTAGACTGTCTTCTTCAAGGTTTTATCATTAAATTTCTCATTTGACCATTGGGAGTTGGTATACCATATACTTTCCAAAAGCATATATCATTGTTATATATTGATCATATACTTTCCAAAAACATATATCAAACTACAAATTCAGTCAAGCTTCCAAAGTGTGACGACTATGCATGGAATTTGATCCCAATATCTCATGAGTGATCTCATGTCTTCCGATTCAGTAATGAACCTGTATGATCCATTTGAGAGATCGTATTACTTATATGCCTTGTATGCACACCAGCTCGCTGATGTATAGACCTTGATTAGATCATCAACCTATCGGTCTGCCAAATGTACATACTTAAACATATGGTAACACACCTGAGAGGATGTGTGCCTCAATCATGACAGTATACAATATACGTCTTGGTCATCTCGATCTCGTTAAGTCAACTCTTTCGCCTAACTTATCTAACACTTTTGAATCTATATTCCTATGCAGAGGACCTGCATCAAGAGGTCGATTAGATATCAACATTTAGAGAAGAATTTCCATCTTCTTCTCATGCTAGAGGTCATCTCTTAACAATAACTTGATGTTGCTTGATTTCTTCTCAATCTAACTCTTTAGATATCATCCCAGCACCAACCTCTATGATTCCACATTTGAAACAACGATCGTATAATCATTAAGATGGTCATGATACATAACCCTAATTGTACTAAGGGGACTATAATGTAAATTAGTGATTCTTCGTTTCAGATAGGGAATGATTTGCAATAACATATATTGCACAATGGCTCTTCGTGGGCTCGCTTGTCCAACCAACTAGCCCTAAGAGCCATTAGTGGGTTAATCTTTTAACCCACTCTCATATGCTAATCATAAGCTAATTTAAAAAATAGCTTGTTATGCTGACCAATGACTCTATTCCTGAGAGGCTACACCAAGTCCTTATACATTATTTGCATATCAACTAGTAACAATGCTCGCATCTAATGCGAATGTTGCATCTAATGCAACCAATACTCAATTATGTTAAAGCAATTATAGTGCCTTTGACACCACAATTCAATAATCATTATAACTAGTATGTAATTTCTATTATTCTTATCAGGATACCCTTATTCCTAAATATATATATATATATATATATATATATATATATCTCCTAAGACTAAGACAAAATCTTAAGTCTATAAGCTATCTGCAGTTAAGACCTTTTATATCACTATTTATAAAATCTTAAGTTCTCGAAGACAAGACTTTGAGATCACTATCTCAATAAGTCTTTTCATCTTTAAAGATATTGTTATTAATGCAATCAAGTGTTTTATCTCCATAGCAAGATTGGTAACAGTTTACTACTCCCACTGCATGGCAGACATCTGACTTTTGTACACATATAGCACACACCAGGCTTCTAGTAACTGATGCACAAGGGCAAGCGACTTTAGCATTCACTTCCTCAGCTCTTTCAGGTGTTATCCCTTCAGATCGGTCAGTACCATAACTTAATGGAAGGAAACCTTCCTTGTGTGATTTTAAAAATGGAACATGTCCAAGGTGTACCACTAATTTGACTGTCTCAATACTCTCTTCTCTTTGCTTCTGAATATTTTTAGAACTAAGATCTAAGAGGTATCCTTGTGATCTTTAACATCAAGGTATCAAACAACTAGATTATAAAACATTTATTACCATCCTTACATCATTCAAACGATTAGGACTTTATCTACATTTAGCACGATGAACACAATGTCACTCCCACTGAGCATCACATGTTTCATCAAGATTTTGTATGAAATCATAATATTTATAATTTCAACAAATCTAATGTTTTGATTTCTAGATGCTTATTTTAGTCCATTAATGGATTTCTCTTACACACTTTACCTTCCTCAACTATGAAGCCTTGGAGATACTTCATATGAATATCTTTAGTGATGAATTCATAGAGGAATGCAATCTTGATTTCCATCTTGTACATGTCTTAGTCAAGTTGTGTAGCTATAGTTAGCAATATTCTGATGGGATTAAGCATGGTGTTTAAAGACCAAGTCTCAATGCAAGCGATGTCTTCTCTTCGTGTGTATCTTGTGGATATGAGTCGTGCTTTGAAGGTCTCCACCTTCTCATCAGGTTCCCTCTTTCTCTTGAAGATCCATTTACTCCTAATTGGTCTTACCATTATAGATGTATACTCGAGGGTCCATATAAAGGATATAGAAATATCCTTAAGCGCGTCATGGAAACGTGAAGATTGCATCATGTGCAATCGGGAGAGACTAGTCGCACTAGTTGTTCAAGGCAATAGATTTTTTAAAAAAATAAGTGTGATGAAATCACATGATCCAAGAACATTTATCATATCATTTCATCTAAACCACGAAGAGGTATTAGGGTTACCTCTTAAAGCGTGGTTGCAGTCGAAGTCTCTAAATGAAGAGACCTCTTGTCTCAATTCCGACCCTACAGAGGAGACACTTGCGAGCACATTAATGAGAAGCGTGCATATCGCAATCCAATAATAATCTAAGCAATGAATCTCCTCATCTCATCACAAGAGATCTGATGTCTTCTTCACGAGCAAGGTGCACCGAAGGAGACGGATATCCACAAGTGGACGCGACGGCACGACAGTGCGACGACGATGGCAGTTCTATCTAAAGTAGAAAGTGGATGGCCACTTAAAGAGAGAGATACAGGGCATGTAGTATAAGAATGAGAGAGAGAGAGAGGTGATTCCATTATTGTGTATCCAAAAGAAGATCTTGGGTTGTCTCTTCTTTTATAGTATTTTGGGAGTCCACAGATCATAATCCATGTAAAATACAAAATCAATGGTTGAGATTGATTTGTGTTTCTATTCAATGGTCATGATTTTGTTGTAAAAATAAAATAATAATTAATTTAGATTAAATTAAATATATTAAATAATAAACATAGTTTATTTGAAATATAACTAATTAGGATAGAAATGTTAGGGAGGAGGCCACCCACCATCCTAAAATAGGGGGGACCGCCATCCTTGAGAAATAGTCAATGGGTGGCCATCCACCATCCATAAAATCAAAGGTGTTGGCCTTCTAATTTTATGAGATATAAAATCTCACATAATCCTTCGTATATTTACAACAGCTTTTTATTGGACATGCGAGCCCACAGTGAGCCATTATGTTGCAAATATCATCCCCTGATCTTAAATGAATAATAATTAATTTGCATAATAGGTCTCTTAGTACAATTATGATTATGTACCATGGCCATCTTAAAGACAATACAACTGTTGATTCAATTGTTGCATCATAGAGGATGGTGCTTGGATGAATATCCAAAGATTTAGAATGATGACTCATCAATCACCGTTAAATGATTAGTAAGCGGTGATCTCCAGCCTGAGTAGGTGATGGCGATCCTTTCTCTAATGTACTGATATCTAATCGACCTCTTGATGCAGGTCATCTACAAAGGAATAGAGATTCAAAGGAGTTAGATAAGTTAGGTCAAAGAGTTGACCTAACGAGATCGAGATAAACAAGACCTATGTTGTATGCTGTCACGATATAGGCACGCATCCTCTGACTGGAGATAGACGTATTACTATATGTTTGAGTATGTACATTTGGTAGACTTTTAGGTTGATGATCTAATCAAGGTCTATACACCAGTGAGCTTGTATGCATACAAGGACATGAGTAATACGATCTCTCAAAGGGATCATTCAAGTTCATTACTGAATCGGAAGATATAAGCTCAATCATGAGACATTGGAGATCAAATTTCGTGCACAATCGTCTCGCTTTGGAAGCTTGATGGAATTTGTAGGTTTGATATATGCTTTTGGAAAGTATATGATCAATACCTAGGTATGATATATCCTTTCGGAAAGTATATGATCGATACTAACTCCCATTGATCAAATGAGAAACTTAATGATAAAACCCTGAAAAAAACTGTTTAAATAGATCTAAACCTTCGGGTTTATTCTAGGTCTTCTAGTATGCAAGATGTACAGGTATTAGGAATATCTGAGGGTGATGTGATCATAAACGATTTTATAACCAGTACGCTTCCACTACGAGGGAGTGATAAACTTGTCTGGATTTTAGTGCCTGCTCTCACTAGAGAAGTAATCTAATCTTGATCCAAATGTTGGACAACTATCTGAATGTGATTCAGCTGCAATGGAAAGAATAGATTTAAGACTTTTATTTAATCAAAAATCTATGGGAGGTCCTTGAGATCTGGATCTGAGATGTGATCTCAATATCCAAGTAACTATACGTGGAACGTACAATCGTGTTGTCCTTATCTTCAATTATCCGTAGAGAAAGCACATTATACTTGAAAGAGTTCAAGAATAATTCCATTATTGAATTATGTATCTGAGTATTGAGATATTAATAATTAAACATGATTTAATTATCATGAATAATATGAATTCGATTCATATTATTTGGTAATGTAAGGAGTGTTATCAAAGATGATTAGATATCATTTAATTATCAAAGATGTGAATGTGATTCATGTTATTTGGCACATGATTAGATATGATTTAATATCAAAGATTATTAAATATGATTTAATTATCAAGGATATGAATAATATGGATAACACTAATCATATTATTTGTATATATTATAAATAGATTTATAATATATTAGAGAGAGATTATTGTAAACGGTATCTTCAAATTAATTGTTGATTTTAATTGGATTCACATTAGAAATTAATTAGAAATACACTTTATATTTTATTTTGGGCTGTGAATATGGTTCACAATTATTTAATGGCGTGATTGCAATATTCACAAAATTAATGGAATTATTTTTTTGACTTAATTTACAACAAATGTTTTTGAAAATATGTATGAGGGATTGGAGGAGCCAACACCATCCATTTAATGGATGGTGAATGGCTACCCTTTGGCTCGTTCACAAGGGTGGTCATCCCCACCCCCCTTTTAGGAGGTGGGTGACATCCCTCCTAATCCTTATATGATAATTAATTTAGTTCAAATTAAATTATGATGATTATTCAATATATTAATTTAATATAAATTAATTGTTATTGCATTTTTCACAACAAAATTATGACTATTGAATAGAAACAGAAATCAATCTCAACCATTGATTTTGTGTTTCACATGGATTGGAATCCATGGACTCCTAAAGTACTATAAAAGAAGAGGAAACACTATTTGTTCAATGACACACATAATTCCAAGAGGAATTAAACTTTCTCTATCTCTCTCTCTCTACAGACGACCCCTCTCTCCCTCCTTAGAGTGCCCGTCCACGCTAAACCCTAGAGAGGGTCGCAGTCATCATGGTGTCGTTGTGTTATCGGATTGACTACTTGTGGATCTCCATCTTCTTTGGTGCGCTTTGCTCGTGAAGAATACATTGGATCGCGTGAGACAAGATCAGGAGATTCACCGCTCGGTTCATCAACATGGATTGCCAAGACAACGTATTTCATCAATGCGCTCGCCAATGTCTCCTGTATTGGATAGGACTTGAGACACGAGGTCTCTTCATTTACAGACTTGATCGCAACTACACTTCAAGATCTAAACTTAATACTTATCTGTTTTAGATGAAATGATCCTAGAAGTGTTCTTAGATCATGTGGCTTCATCGTTCCTTTTTTTAAACTCCGCTGCCCCGAGCAACAGGTGCGACAAGTTATTCCCGATCACATACGATGCGATCACCATGCTTCTGTGATACACTTAAGTATTCTTTACATATACTTCAAGTGGCATCAAAGCCAGGTTGAGGTGTTGGATATGATCCGAAACCCTAGGGGATCATGGTTCATGTTTCAGATGCACAAGACTCTTTTTTTGCATTAGATGGAAGATTCGAATCATTTTTTTGTCAAATAAAAACCTATTGTTTATGAAATGTTTGGATGTGTTTTTGGTTAATAAACTATATTTAGAATTTCAAAATATGTTCAAAAAATAGTAGCCAAATTTTGGTGCCAAAAGTGCATGAAAATGATTCGAAGAGTTCCCGCTATGAAAAATGTTTTGCATGAAATCATGGATCTATAAGAAAATTATTTTTACTTATTGTTTTCCCATCATAAAATATGAAATAAACATTTGCAATAAGTATAGAATCAAAACAACAAACCGCTCAAATTTATTTTGCATGATTCCGACTCTATTTTCCCTAATATTCCATATTTAGTCGAGATGGGTCGAAAGATGATTTGATCATCAAACCTCTTTACTTAATGTGTTTATAATTAAAAGGAAATCATGGAATTTATGAGATTACATTGACTAAATGTGATGCCTAATACGTAATTTATTAATCATCAGAGGCTATTGAATGCATGTTTCATGAAAACCACAGTTTATCCTAAAATAGTTGTAGTACAATCTCTACATCTAAAATATTGCTTCTTGAATAGGATTGGAGATTTCTTTAGCAAATTTCTTTATAATATTAATCAAAATGGTTTTGATAAATATTATATGGTATAACTTCGGTTGAAAGATCGATTATCATCTCAAATACAAAATGATCAAATCACATTATCCTGCCCTAAGGCGGCTATGGTGTCTAGTTGGGGATCAATGTGATAACAAGTTGCTCCATGAGAAATCTCCCAAATCCTGTGCGCACTGGCCATGACAGAGAGTAAGGAAAGGATAATGTCTGAGGAGATGATGATGTATTTTTCTAATTATTAAATTTTAAATAATATGTTTTTGAGATTATACCATTCTTTCAAGGAACAATCAAGATTGTTTGTTGGTTGATAAAATTAGATGGATAATTGATTTAAAATTATATCCAATTAATAACACTCTATTAGGAATAGAGCTATCATTTCCGTTGGAAGAATTATTGTGTGAATATGATTCATAATAATTAATTAAAGTTTGAACATGATATGGAGGATCACATGAGAGACATCCATGGTCTCCCATCATGGTTGTAGATTACCGGCTCTGGAACTCAGTTACCAAGAAGGATTAGTTTCCGTTGCCCTTTATTGAGCATATTATTGAGAGGTTGGCAGTGAAAGAGTTCTTTGTTTCTTGGATGGGTACTCGGGATATAACCAGCTTGCTATCACTCCTGAGGATAAGGAAAAAACTACTTTCACTTGTCCATTTGGTATATACGCCTTTAGACGGATGCCCTCTGGATTGTGTAACTCCCCTTCTACATTCCTAAGGTGTATGTTGGTTGTTTTTGCCGACATGGTGAGTAGTTTCCTTGAGGTCTTCATGGAAGATTTCTCAGTCAATGGGGATAGTTTTGACACATGTCTTGCTCATTTAGACCGGGTTCTTCAAAATTGCTCTGAAGTAAACCTAGTGATCTTGTGGGAGAAGAGTAAATTTATGATGACTAATGGAGTTGTATTGGGCTATGTCAACTTCAAACATGGTATGGAGGTCGACCCGGCTAAGATTGATGTAATATAGAAGCTTGAGATGCCACAGAACTTGAAGCAGTTGAGGTCATTTCTAGGACATGTAGGATTTTATAGGCGATTCATAAAGGACTTCAGCAAGATCGCCAGACCTCTAACTGAGCTTCTATAAAAGGAGAGTGAGTTTGTGGTTGATGAGAAAGTCATTGCATTCAATTAGATGAAAATATGGTTACTAGTGTTTCTGTCCTACAACCACCTAATTGGTCTTTTCATTTTGAGATCATGAGAGACGCCTTAGATTTCGCAGTTGGATCTATTCTAGGACAGAGAAGGGATGGGATACCATTTGCTATACACTATGCTAGTAAGACTCTGGATGAAGCACATGAAAATTACATTGTTACATAGAAAGAGATGTTAGCAGTTGTGTTTGGGCTTGAAAAGTTCAGATCTTACGTCCTCGGTTCCTACATTATTATGTACATGGATCATACTACTATACGATACTTATAGGCAAAGAAGGATGCCAAACCATGCCTTATTAGATGGATCCTTCATCTCCAGGAGTTTGATTTAGAGATTCGAGATAAATCTTGAGTGAAAAAATGTTGTGGCAGATCACAATTCTCGTATCACGGATGAAGAGACCTCTGAGCAGAACATGATCCCTATTTCTGAAACCTTTCTAGATGAGGCCATTTTGTCTGCGGACTCACTCCCATGGTGTGTTGATATTCTGAACTATCTTGTCTCCAAGAAAGTTACACAAGATTGACCAAAGCACAAGCTTGACAGATTCTTATCAGAGTTTGATTATTACTAATGGGAGAATCCATACCTATTTCGTGAGGGTACATATGGTATCTGGAGAAGGTTGATTCCTCAAGAGGAACACACCAATGTACTTGAGCACTGTCACAATTTGGAATCTGGTGGGCATCATTCGGGGAAGTGCACAACAACAAAGTTTTTACAAAGTGGCCTATGATGGCCATCATTGTTTAAGGATGCTATAGAGTATTTTAGAGGTTGTACTGACTGTCAGAAGATGGGAGGAACTATTGGTTCCAAAGATACTAGGGCCCTAAGATACATTCAAATTTTCGATGTTTTTGATGCTTGGGAGATGGACATCATGGGCCCATTTCCTATAAGTTAGGGATTTCCGTACATCCTGCTGGTCGTGGATTATGTTAGTTAATGGGTGGAGGTTGTACCCACCTGTCGTTGATAGTCGTACAACATGTTCCTTTCTCAAGGACCACATTATTCTGTGGTTCATGATCCCCAAAATACTGATTTATGATGGGGGAAGCCATTTCATTAATAGAGAAGTAAAGAAGTTTGTAAACAGAGTACGCCATTGAGCATAGAGTTGCATCTCCTTACCACCCACAAACTAATGGCTTGGCAGAATTTTCAAATAGGGAGATCAAGACGATATTGCAAAAACTTGTACATGCAAATAGGAAGAACTAGTTCGAGATGCTTGACTCAGTTCTATGGGCTTATTGGACGATGTACAAATCTCCTTCAGTATGTCTCCCTATAGATTGTTGTTTGGAAAGCCTTTCCACCTGCTAGTGGAATTAATTCACAAATATTTATGGGCACTCTGTGTTTGCAATCTTGATTATTAGAAGGCGGGAAAAACAAGAAGTTGGATTTGAATAGATTACTGGGATTTCGAGACTTTACATATGATAACTCACAAATGTATAAGGAGAAAGTGTTTGCATGATAAACACATTCGAAGGAATGCTTGTTGAAGTTGTTTCCACGAAAATTGAAAAGAAAATGGTCAGGACCGTTGATTGTGATAGCCGTGCGCAACAATGATAGTATTGTCATATCTGGGTTGTCATCTGATGGAAAACCATTTGTTCTGAATGGACAGTTGCTGAAGCCATATCTAGATCACGATGCATTTCTATACGTAGTTGATTCTATATATGTTTTATGAGATGATGATCCTTTGATTGCATCTTTTGCATATGATACATGAGTTGACTACCTCTTGTATATCCTTTCATTCCGTTCTTCCATCTTCTGTTTTATCATTCACCTCTTTTCGTGTGTGTGTGTGTGTATATATGCTATACATACGGTGTACTTTATCCTATGTATTGGGGTTGAATGATTTGTGTTGTTATATTTCCTCTGTTGCAACACTCATGTTGTTACTTATACATAGGATACTCTACCCTAAGTATTGGGGGAGTGATGTTGTTCATATTGTTTTTTTGTAATTTTATTTTCTTCTTTTGATCTCTCACTTATCTCTCAACCTATTTATATTCTATACTTACGGATATTTTACGCTAAGTATACAAGGGCAAGTCAAGTCATTGAGTCCATCAATTCTTTTCCTCGATTTTTCCATTTTGTGCAGTCTTCTATACTTATGACTAATTAATCCAAAGTATAGGTGGATCATTGATTTTTATTAATTCTTTGAGTCTTTATTGTATAGATTCTTTTTCACTTTTCCCAGTCATGTCTTCCTTTTTAAGCTCTTTAATCACTATGAGGACATAGTTCGGGCTAAGTATAGAGCGGTGTCGTATATATTGTATATATACTTTAGTCATACCTCGTACTTTTATTAACTAAAATGGCTATAAAAAGGATATTATTTTCGGTATATTATTCCGATATATATATAATCCACGTGTGTGTATATAAACTTTGGCCACCTTCCATCCTCTAAATAAATTTCTAAAACTTTACCCTCTTGCAGAAATATTGTATAATCCTTATATACTTGGATATTTTCATTACCCTTTTCTCTCTTTTAAAAAAAGCTTTTTATATATTTCATGCATTTGCATGTATATTTTTCCGAATAGTATTGACATTTAAACAGAGTCTGGAATAAAATTGAAGAATGGAGTTTAGTTGGACCTTAATCCACTTAATTTCAGAGGAACCATATAGGAACTGTAGTTAAGACTTTTAAAACCCTAGAAACTTAAGTCTTTGAGTCCATAAGACTATGTTCACATGTCATCATGAGTAATCTAAGTAGAATATTTAACAACACACACATAATTCTTCTAGACCATGGCTTATCTTCGACAAGAACTCTACACGTAGCTCTTCATAGAGGAGGTGGTGAGGAGGCAGGATCTTTTGGCATGGGGTACCACACGGGTATGTAACAACCAGTGGGAATATCCGTCTTCCTCCAGGGAGGGTAGTGCATCTCAACCTGGTCTAGTAGCATTGAGGTCTAAAGACAAGATGTTGTGGGGTTGCAATAATGATTCAAAAGAGGGATAGTCTACTATCTCAAGAGGAAAAACTCTTTATGTACGTGTTGCACCATGTATACTAAAAAAATGAAGAATCTCCAAAGTTGACAGGCCTATTTGAAAAGTAAAATGCCTACTGAAGTGTATATACAAATATAGTAAAATAAGATGAGCTTCAAAGTCAAATTTTTGTAAGCTCTCAAATGGATGACATGACTACACTGGTCACGCATCAACGGATAGGTAGCTACACTGGTTACCATCCATTCTTTTCTCCATTTCCTCTTCTTGAGCTGGTTGTACTCGAACGTAGAAGAGAATATCTCTGCTCTTCGAGGAAAGAGTAGCTAGACCGGGGCACTAGAGTTACCTTGTTGAGAGAGGTTGTCTCTTTTCTACTTCTGAGACGGGGAGCTATATTTCACTTACACCGTACACGTAAAGATTCATAGTCTTAAGGATTTGTGTATGTAGACTTGTTCTGACCTGACTGTTGAGGCGACTTGAATTGGAGTCTTGTGGAACTTGAAGGTTGTTAGGTTTTAAATCCATTTTTCATTGAGGTTCCACCACACTAATAATCCAATAGACTGACAGATCTCCATACTACAACTTTATGAAGATAAGTTTAATACTCAATATTATCCTAATTTCTTTATTTTCCTTTCTTTTTATATTATTCACTTTTCCTTTCAAATAAGTGTTTTCTATGAATATGCATTTTATCATCTTTATTCATTTATTTTAGCTTGAAAACCCTTATAAAATACATGTATATATTAATAAATTTATACTCTTACTAACTTGCATCTTGGTGTAAACATTGCATATTTATCACCTTTTAACCTAAAATAAATAAATAAAGAAATAAAGAAAACAAAAGATTGTATATATATGTAATCGATACAAGTTGAATCAAACCCTGAGAGAAGGTCAAGACCTCACACGATTGATAAGGAGAAGATAAGGCCAAATATATACTTTATACTTGTATATGTTCCTCACTTGTATAATGTAGTCTATAATACAAAATTATTTAATTATTTTATAACATAAACCTTTTAAATAATAATGATAAAAATCTCTTGTAAATTACAAAAAATAATTGCAAAATAAATCTATGTATATAGTGTACATAATCACACGCTCGAAAAGTAACAAAAATACAAACTTTCTAGACCAATATCTTCTCAATCTGAATTCTAAATTCATCAAACTCACTTTCATTGTACTCCAAATCAAATTATCTTTAAAATGGAGATGATTTTATAAAATTCACAGTCAAGGTGTGAAATGTGGTAATTTGTGGTATTATTGTACACTATACTTGTATATATTGTGTAAATTCATTAATTAATTATTTTCCTATACACCAAGATGAATATTATACTTTTCAATACTTGTAAATATTATATTTAACCCATATAAAATACTAATAAAAATTACAAATAAAAAAACACCAAAAATAAAAGGATGTATTTAATGTAAATGTAACACCATGTATATATTGTAACTATACATATTTAATTAATCTAATAAATTTACCCATAAAAATTGAATAAATATACCACTAATAACATTGTAAAATATTGTAAATAAATAAAATACTAAATTATGTATATATATAAAAATTAATTAATTAAAAATCATAGTACTCTGTATATAGGAATACATGCATGTAAATAATACCATGTACTTATTTTAAGCCTTGTAAGTATATTATTTAATCAATTAAAAATCAACAAAATTTACTTTAAATTATTCGTAACATATTTTATTTACATCAATTACTTTTATTGATTCATTTTCTATTTTTTATTTTCTTATTTAACATAATATTATATTTTTGTCGCGTAGTCTATTTCATCTTGTTCCAAGCACCTTCTGATTGGTCTATTCCGGGTTTGTTTACCCGGGTCAACTCCCTAGTCTATGCTTTCGCCCTGCTAATATCGCCTCTACCCGTATCTTCTCGCATTTTTCTCATGTGCAACACCGCGTAACATCTCCTATACCCTTCTTCGATTCTCTCGATCATAAAAACCTACTTCACACCACCACCTCAGATCCATTCATAATGCCTCTAATCTCGCTATATTCAAATTTCAAAAACCCCCCAAAGGTTTGCCTATAAATTAAGGACCTCCACCTCCGACGATGAATGGATCCGTTTTAGACCCTCTTTCTCCTCGAAATCGGTCATGGGCATTTGGTTCAGACAACAGCTACTCAGAGCGTTGATGAGGAGCGTGAGAGGAGGTGTTATGTTCATGTTATATCATCCTTGCATAGATAATTTTTTTTCACATTTTCTTTATTTTTATTATATATTAAAATTCAAAAATATCATTAAAATACCCTATTTGCATTCAAAATTCATAAAATATATAAAAATATTTTCAAAAATTAAAAAAAAACTTATTTTCATATTTCGTGTTAATTTTATTTTTGACCAATTTTTACATTTTCATCATATAGAAAAACCATAAAAACTATAAAACAACCAAAGTATAAAAAAATCATAAAAATGCAAAGGAAATTCGAAGAAAAATATAAAAAATCTTACAAAAAGATCTTTCTGTCTATATATTTTTCATCCAATTTTGACTTTATTTGTTATTTTGTTAAATCCAAAAACTCCCAATTTGTTCCCTATTTATTTCATTCCTTGTTTTTGGTTTGTTTAAATGTTTTTAAAATTGTGAAAATATGGAAAAATAACAAAAACATTAAAATATTATCAGAAACTCAAAAAAAATTGTTTTAATTTATTGTACATATTTGATATCTTTGAAAAATAAAAAAAGTCCGCATTGTCTGGTTGATTTATTTCCTCTATTTCTTATTCTGTAATTTTTATTTATATATATATCTTGCTAAGTAAAAAAATAAAAAAATATATAAAATAAAAATCCAAATAAAAAACTGTAAATCCAAAAAAATAATAAAATAATAAAATATATACATAAACCAAGCATAGTGTGAATAAGAAACTTCTTCATTCTTTCATTGATTGTTCTTTGCATAGAGTAACCAACATGATTTTGTAGCCTCACTGAGTTCGATCCTGTTGCTATACTGGTAAATTAAATATCAATTTTCTCTTGCTACATTTTTGTAATTATTTTTGGCTCAAGAAGTAAATAATTTTTTGAGGGATTATTTGGGTCGCAATGACATCACATTTATTTCAATATTTGAAACTCAGATTTTCTCGCTCCATCACACTACTAGAGTTAGTGTGGTCAATGTGTTGAATCCTCAGAGGTCGTTCCTGTGAACCCTACACTCAATTGTTTAGCTTTGTTGGTGAAGAGCCTACATGACCTCACTACCGCAAAAGCCATCACCATCGCGCAGGCCAAGGCAAATCTCAATAATTTAAAATGTAAAGAGCAAGTGGTTTTGTGATGTGTCCTTCAACCTCATAGAGTCATGCATGAATGATCTATTTATGTTATCTAACACTATGACCGTAAGAGCAATAGCATAGTGCAATTGTCTGCCACCACTAAGGGAAAGAATAAAGCTTTACATGGTGAATCGTCATCTTCTACATTAGTTGATCCCATAACAGGTCCAGGTGTAGAAGAAGGAGGAGTCGTACCAGAAAAATACCAAAAAATGAAGAAAAAGTAAAGGATCAAAAACATAATAGAAGCCAAGGTCAAGCCGAGCATGCCAAGGAGAAACCAACATCTACAACAGATCCCATGCCTATCGATTAAGCTGAATTTCTTGCTTTTAGTTTCCCTTCTATTTTGGATGATTGTACCCCTTCTAGTTGCCCAATTGTAGAAGATGATTCTATTGTAAATATAACAATGCTTTTAGTTATGTGTATATTTCGTTTCCTGATGCTATGAAAAATTCTAAAAAATTCAAAAAATTGAAAAATCATTGTATGACCTTACAATTGTTGATTACATAATATATATCTTGATATGCTTAATTAGAGCCATGGAATACTTGCCAAGTGTCAAGAAAGGAATGAAATGAGCATGTACAATAAAGCATTATCCCCATAAAAATAGACACAACCGATCAGAGAAACACATTCTCACGATGGCTACTGTTAATGTGATTAGTGATCTCTCAACAAAAAAGAAACACAAGGGAGCACGTTTGATCAAATGTTATATTTTTAATCAGATTTTTGAGAGAACATTGCTTGATAGTGCTTTCTCCATTAACCTCTTGCCCACATCACTTCTGAAAGAATTAGGGCTTGGTCCACTTAAACCAACAAGAATGATCCTTCAGTTTTCTGATCGATCAATTGAGAGACCATGGGGTTGATTGCAAGATGTTATTGTAACCATGCATGATATTAATATCCTAATGGACTTTGTTGTCCTGGACATGTATTCCCCTGCATCGTTACTCCGTAATCTAATTATACTTGGTCAACCATTCCTTCAAATAACCGAAGAAGTGGTTGATTATGGGTTTGGAAGGATCATGTTCCACTCCTCCAGTAATAAGGTCACCAAGGATATGATCACCTATCCAAATGCCGTAGGGATCGCATCTGAGCAAAGCAAGTCTGAACTGACTGCAGAATAATGTGATGTTTTTAAGGATATTCGAGACCCATACTTATCCTCGAATGATATCGAGACCTTGGAAATTTTCTTCCTGGAGGATGACTTGGAAAGCATAGTCCACTTATATTCCTTTACCAATAGGAAACCAGATGAAGAAGATCTTATAAATTTATATGAATAGAATTCATTGCAAAATGAATAAGAAGAAATCACATGTTGGGTATTCTATTGTTTGAACCGAGATAAATCTGGACATATGTTCACATCATATCTACTTATAGGATGACAACAAGTTGTCCTACGAGTTTCAGTGCAAGATGGATCCTAATCTCTAGGATGTTACCATGAAAGAGATAATGAAGCGGTGTGTGTCTTGCTTCAATTATCCCATCTCCGATTCAAAATGGATGAGCTCACTACACGTAGTTCCCAAGAATTTCAGAATTACGGTCGTTACTAATGATCAAGTAGAGGAGATCTCTACTCAAGTACCTACATCATGGCATATATGTGTAGATTACATGTGCCTGAACTCATCGACCAAGAAGGATCACTTTCCTCTATTTTTTATTGACCAAGTTTGTGAAAGGTTGGCAGGAAAAGAGTTCTTTTTCTTCTTAGATGGGTAAAACAGTAATATCCAAGTAGCACTCTCTCCTAAAGACAAGCGAAGAAAACTATCACCTATCCGTTCGACCTGTGGACCACCGGTCGTTGTAGTATAGTGGTAAGTATTCCCGTCTGTCACGTGGGTGACCCGGGTTTGATCCCCGACAATGGCGCCATTTTAATAACGTGGTTCCGACCTGCTATTAATACATATGTTGGTGTAGAAAAAGCCGTAGAGAGGGAAACATGTTGAATCAAACAAAAATTACGATAAAAATAGGAGAGAGAGAGAGAAAGAAAATCATATTTTATCGTTAACTACTAATATTATGAGGTGAGTTTGCCTGGGTCTAACTCAAGGAGGTGGAATATTTAAACTACGATTTTTGAAACAAGGAAAGAATTCCAAGGAAATCCTCTTTTATTCTTGATTTTATAAAGACGGAAAATTGAAAAGAAATCAGTCTCAAAACTAACACGAAAAGACGGAATTCAAAATGATACAACGAGGCGATGAGAAATACAGGAAAAATACTCGAAAAATAGCTTGGGTAGTTATCAAGCTACCCTAAAAAAATTGCGGAAAAATACAAAAAATGCGAGGTTCAATCAGCCCCTACAAGCTAGGGGCATAACTGCAAAGAAAAGTATTTAGTTTTTATTACAGAAAGGTCCCTATAGGGACTGAAATGAAAAGAAACTAAAAGAATTTCATTTAGGTCCTTACGCGGGGATCTAAATACAATTTCTGGAAACTTTGGAGCGGCATTAAAGATCTGGAACTTGGCTGGGTCGATGTTGCAATTTTTACACCGGTTCGCTGTGGATTGTCAAGATTAGAAGGCGGAGCTTGATCTGAGTCATTTGTTCACGCCACGTATTGGAAGCCTGTGCGCTCCCGTGTTCTTGTTGTTCTTCAACTCAGGCGCACGACTGACGATGGGGCTTCCTTCTTCTAGTTATCGCCGGCAAACAATGCGATCTTTGGGCCTCCGGCAAGGCGAAAGGGGTGACACCTTCACCCCTCGAGCTCATCCGTGGTGGTACTCCCCCAAGGGTGGAAGAAGGCGGTGGTTCTCCGTCCACTAAGTTGGTGGTCCGGCAATTCTGGAACTGATGATAAGGCTGAAACACCTTCTTTGATTATGGATTGTGTGAAGACTGAAAGCTCCATATGTCTTGAATTTGCTCCAGATGAAAGATAATCATGCAAAGAATGATTGTATATACTCGATTCACTCAAGAATCGGCTAAAGGATTAAAATTGCAAGATCAAAACAATAACATTTCCAGACTTAGTGAAGAACGGCATGTGAATGGAAAGGAAGAAGATGATATTTGGAATTGCTTTGATTGGGTTTGAAGTTCGAATTCGATAGGGCATCTAAGAGGGATATTTACTGATCCTAATTACGCATTTAGATCGGCTAATCATGTCATGCAATTCAAGAAATAAGAGATGAAAGGTGGATGGATTACTTGGGAAATGGAGGTGTATGACCTCCTGATGATCGCTCGACGGGGCGGCGTTCCCGGAGCTCTACACGACGTTGGGCGGGGATGCAAGGCGAGGATGCACCTAGGAGCTTCTCCTCCGGCGTCCCTCTTCCATGCGAGGCTGCTTGCGGATGCTGTCACCACCGGAGGCGGCCGGAATGAAGCGAGGAAGGAGGAAGGTCGGTTCTGGAACTTGAAGTTTCAGTTAGTTGGAGAAGACTCAATTGGTTGCGCCAACTTCATGAGCTTTTATAGAAGAAATGGCGAAGCTCTAAGGTGGATCTAATGGCTGACGTGTATGAAGGTGGTTAGTAGGAGAAAATAGAGGTTAAGAGCGAGCAAAGAGATTAGAAGTTAAGATGGAGAATTCCTTGAAGAAGGCCGGTTCGAACAGACTACAGTACCAACTTCTAGGAGAAGAAGAGCCAGGTGCTGACACGTGTCAGCACCTGGTTGGCTAGATAATTAAAATACTTATAAATTATGTAACAAATAATAATGACATTATTTTAAATAGGAATAAAAACAAAAAATTAAAAAAATATCTAAATTATGGTATAATATTTTTAATAATAAATATTATTCGAAATATAAATATTATATTAATAAATAAGTATAAATAATACGTAATAAATAGGTATTGAATTTTTATTTCAATAAATAATTACTTATTTATTAATTTTATATTTTCTTAATTATTAGAAAACAAATAATACCTTTATGAAATTTTGTGGATTTTAATAAAGCAATTTTGGTATATTAAAAATACAGGTATAATTTAGATAATCCAAATTCATATATAAATTAGGGTTTTGGATTTTATTAAAATAATAAATAAGCTCCAAAAATTCTGTAATAAATCATGGTGAAAATAAAATATCATGAAAATAATAAAAAATTATAATATTAATAAAACTATAAGTAATGTGTTTTAAATAAAATAAATAGCCCAGAAACCCTATTGTCATTAGGTCCCAAAATCGACTTTTTGCAAACGGATTCCGATTTTAACGAAACCACCTCCATTAATTAGAGAATATTAGTTTATGAACTTTAAAGGTGAGTAGAGTGAAATTGGAATTTGTGTGAGGAAGTTATGATGTTCGGAAGTTGAGAATTTGACAATTTAAAAGTTGGATTTCTTGGCATATATACAAGATAATATTTTTTAACTTATTTTTATAATTTTATATGCATTTTTAGAAGTAATTAAAAAAAGAATTTGGTGAAAAATATTACATATGAATTAATTAAAAATCAATGAAGTAATGTGTGGAGTGTTCTTTAATTATTTTTATGGTTTTCTTTTCTTATCTCCCCCTACTTGTTTGTTTGTCGACCAATCCATGCTGACTTGGTCTCAGGGCTTAGGTTATATAAATATATCTTTCAGGTATACTTATATTTTCTGAGTCATATTGTACATATACACATATCTACAATCTACCTTTTTTCTTTTCTTTTTTTATTCTTTATTTATTTACATGTTTTTAATGCATAAAAGTGCATTTTTTCAGGAATAGAATATTTAAAAACTGTGGAAATTAATGAATATTTATATATATTTGTTAAGGGTTTTAAGACAAAATGCGACAGAAATGTTAATGAATCATGGATTCATCAATTACCTGTGCCTGAACTCATCGACCAAGAAGGATCACTTTCCTCTATCTTTTATTGACCAAGTTCGTGAAAGTTTGGCAGGAAAGAGTTCTTTTTCTTCTTAAATGGGTACTGCAATAATAGCCAAGTAGCACTCTCTCCTGAAGACAAGCGAAGAAAACTATCACCTATCCGTTCGACACCTATGCTTTCAAGCGGATGCCCTTTGGATTGTGCAATGCACTCACTACATTCCAAAGGTGTAAGTTGTCCATTTTACATGACATGGTGTGTTGTTTTCTTGAGTTTTTCATGGACTATTTCTCAGTCTGTGCGGATAGTTTTGATGTTTGTCTTACACATCAGTGAATAGCACTGTATAAATGTTGCGAAGTAAATCTTGTGTTATGATGGGAAAAGTCATATCATGGTTACAGAAGGAATTATGTTGGCCCATGTCGTCTCCAAACGAGGTATAGAGGTCGACCCGACAAATGTGGATGTGATCACAAAATGTGAGCTACCTCGAACAATAAAGAATGTGGTGTCATTTTTGGTGTATGTTTGTTTTTACAGAAGATTCATACATGACTTCAACATGATTGCCCGACCTCTCACTGAACTTTTAGGCAAGGAGACTGATTTAGTTGTTGATGACCAAGTCCTACATGCCTTTAATCATCTGAAAGATTTAATCACTCATGCATCTTTCCTACATTTACCTAATTGGTCTCTTCCATTTAAGATTGTGACAGATGCATCAAATTTCACCATTGGGGTTGTGTTAGGACAATGACGAGATGGATTACCCTATGCCATTCACTATGCAATCAGAAAATTAGACGAAGCTCGAAAAAATTATATAGTGATAGGGGAAGAACTGTTGGAAGTTGTATTTTCCCTCGAGAAGTTGTGTTCGCATATTCTCTGTTCCAAAGTGGTTGTTTATATCAAGGACTTTGCAATCAGTCATTTACAACAGAAGAAGGATGCCAAATCACATATACTTCTTTGGATCTTTCTATTCCAGGAATATGATTTGGAAATAAGAGATAAATATGGAGTCAAGAATGTAGTGGAAGATTATTTGTCCAACATAGAATGTATAGAGACTCCACTGAGAAGTGTGTCGATGGCAGAGACTTTTCCTGATGAATCTATTCTCATTGTTGCTTCTCTCCTCTGGTATGCTGATATTGTGAACTATATCAACTCACAAGTTTTTTTCAGATATTCATTGCTACCAGTGGGAATATCCATACCTTTACAGAGAAAGTGAGGATTGCATTTGGCATCGGTGTATTCCTCGGGAGGAGTACACTAGTGTCCTTCAGCATTGTCATAAGCTCAAAGCAGGAGGACACCATTCTAGAAGCATAACGACATGAAAGTATTGCAGTGTGGCCTATGGTGGCCTACACTATTCAAGGATGCCACGCAACATGTGAAAGGCAGCACTGACTACAAAAAATTAGGTGGAACCCATTGTTCCAAAGATTAATCTCCTTAACACCCACAATTGGTAAGGAGTATGACATTTCATTAATAGAGAAGTCAAAAGGCTTGTGAAGGAGTACGACATTGATCATCGTGTTTCATCTCCTTACCACTTGATGAACCGCTAAATCATCCCTCTAATAGTGCTGAATTAGCACTTGAAATCGTCATCGCAGTCGGGCCGAAATGGGCTCATCAAAAGACCATCTCATTTAGATTTATCAATCAAAATCAGATGGTCGTGTATATTGTTTTACTTGGTAAGATACCAAGGTCGAACTCAGGGACACGAGCCTTTCTTTAATTATCCAGATTTTTATTTACTTAACTAAGTGTTGAATTGAAGATCGATAGGTCAAAGTCATGCTAAAGGATGAAGACAATGCATTACACAAACAAAACATGCATTTTTTGTTTTATTTTATTAATGCAGATCAATGCTATGAAAATGCAAAGCAATCAGGCCCTTGACTAAAAATCATGAGCGACTTAAACTAGTAGTTAATTTCTGACTTAAATCAAGCAATAACTCATTTGACATATACTGCAAGGTTTGTGAAAAAGGCATAAAAGACACTCGAGTTGTCTAAAGAAATACATTGAGATCATAGTGTCAAAATAGGAGAACAAATATGCCATTAAAAAGTACGTCAAATAAGCTTTCAATTGAAACTGAAATCAACTTAATCGGACAAACGAAGCTCAAGATATGCAAGAAAGAAAGCAAGGGCATAACTGAAAAGAAACATAAAAGATAAATACAAATGAGTCCCTGGGAAGGACTAAAGTTAAAATAAAATAAGCATCGAGGCCTTCCTTGTAAAAGTTCCACACTCGTAGGGGCATATCTGCAAATATTAAAACCCGCGAGGGTTTAAATTTAAATAACCCGAGCGCGCATGGTTAACACGTGACGTCAGGACCAATTCGTAATTTGAAGAACTTTGGTGGGTGTCTCTACAATTTACCCAGATTGCACGTGCTATGCACGCGCCATCCAGGCTCGGAGGACGGCTCAGGCTCGGCAGAGCTTCGGAAGTGCTTCGGGTTGGCTCGGTAGTAGTCGAAGCTCCAGGAGGTTCGGCGTAGGCTCGGAGCGGCTCGGGAACTCCAAGACTGGAGGCTCGGTGTAGGCTCTCGAGAGGCCACGTGGATAGCTGTGGACCATCCGATTACAAAGATCAAGCGGCTCCTGGAGTAGTATGCGTGGTTGCTCGTACACCGTTGGATCTTTGAAGATCCAACGATTGCTGAAGTCGATGGCGTGGCCTCATCTGGGTCGTTGGATGGTCGCTGAGAGAGAACCATCCAACGGCCGCTGTACCTCTGTCTTCATCTGAGGCATGGAGATAGGGAAAAGATGATCGAAGGACGTCGCGTGAGAGGTGGGAGCGTGGCGGTGCTCGGAAGGGGTTCAAATGAGGATGAAGATGGGTGTAACGGCCTACGAAATTGCGAGAAAATAAAAGAAAAATACAAAAGGGATTAGAAGGCTTAACTGGTAGGATATGGAGGTTGTAGCTTGTGCGCGGACTCCGATGAAGAGCCCTGGTATTCTCTAAACCTCCACAGCTACAGGAGGCAGCTCGAGCGGGCACTAGGCACCGCGACAACGCCGATGACGGCGGTGGGTCTCACCGGAAGCTCTGGTCGACTTCGCTCAATCCAGCCATCTCCCCCTGTCACCGGGAGATGGCAGAGGGCTGGGTCGTGCCCCGCGTACAGGTGGACCCGGGACAGTGGAAGAGGAGGCGAGGTATTTGATGGCGAAGTTGGCGGTTTGGCTGGAGATCGTGGTAGTTTGAGTGGGAAATATGGAGCGACTGGGCGTGGCTCGTGGATGGTGGACGTGTCCGCGAAGATCGTGGATGATGGAGCTAAGTCTGGGAGCAGTTAGGAAGTGACGAAGGTGGCTGGAGATGCGGAGGAAAAAGAAAGGGTGAGGGGGTGTCGCGAAGATGGGGGTCGTGGGAGAGAGAGCCGCCCAGAGGTTGAAGATGATGTACAGACCGTTGGATCTAGAGATCAAAGGGCGGGGCGTGATTGATGAATCTGTGATTCAACACTCCAAAAGTTAAAAATAGAGCCTTGTTCCCGAGTAAATAGAGGCATATTTCCCTTTATAATGCATAAATAGCATTCATTCATGCATACATAAAACATGCATTTTAGCACTCCATTTGCATTAAATAAGAAGCCAACATCATTTGTAAAATTTCCACTCAGCAAAATAAGCTCTCCCTTATACTCTGTACACCTTAGTTAATAATATAAGGAAGAAAGCCACAAATCCCCTTTGTAAAATCACCAATAAAGCCCTAAAGCCCTTGGACCATAAAATGCCCATAGATCCCTCATACCAACTCCAAAATAGGTCTACTCACTTTCAGATTAATACACATTAAAACACCTTTGAATCGAAACTGATTTCATCCAATTTGGAGCTCGTATAAAAAAGTTGGGTTTTTGGGCCTCCATGTATACTATATATGTGTATATTTGTACTCTTGTATTTTTGTATCATATTTGACCTCATCTCCGTCTTTGGTCAACATGAAACTTGTAGATCTCATCAAGATATACAACTTTCATGTTTTGAGCTTTTCCAAATTCGGTCTCCTTCTCTCTCTACATACATTTCTGTTTCAGCCAATCATAGCTGGCCACGTGGCACCCTCTGGTTGCGCCACACGGCCCGCTTCCCTTGCCCTAGCCGCCACGCCTCTCAGCCATTGGAAGGTTTTCTTGGTGCAACGGCCCAGTCGCTTCCACATGCACCATAAATCCCCACCGCCGGATCATCTCCAGGGCCTCATCTGATCCGCTCATCAGCGCCTTCACCACAGCGCGCCACGCGTCGCATGCTGCGCCCTTGGATCATGTCTGACGCCCCTCCATCGCAACCGCTCATCCCGCCTTGCATCTTAGCCCTCCGATCTATGCCCTGATCGCATCTCAGCCATCCATTAGTGCCTCGCCCACAACATGCCACGTGGCACACTATGCGCCATCAGATCTCGCCTTCCGCCCTTCGATCTGCACCATCCATTGACGCTCTGATGCTAACCACCTGATCGAAGCCCTTCATCTCATCTCCACCGTTCGCTCGCGCTTCGCTCCCATCGCGCCACGTGGTCGCTCCACGACCCTAAGATCGCTTCATCCCAGATCGCATCCTACCGCTCCATCCCGCCTCGATCTCGGCCGTTGGATCAAGGGATCCAACGGCTGGGACTTCGTCTTCCACCTCCAGCGCTCCACTCTCCCACGTTCTCAGCCGTGCGCGAGGGGCTTGCCCCTTCCTATTCTTGGACGCACTCCAGCCACCCTCTCCGACCACCATCACCTCCACGTCCTTCCCCACTCATCCCTCATCCTCGCCAACCACCTCACTACCCATGTCGACCGCCAGCGACGCTCCACGACCTCCTTGAACTTCGCCCCATCACCAGGCCGCCCGTCTACTTTGCCCTTTAAATACTCAAGCACCGGCCATCGTCACTCCCATCCGCCACCGCTGAGAGATCCCCCGAGCTCGAAGTGTCCGATTGGTGACAGAGATTGAACGAATCTGTGAGCGAAGACGATCTTCTTCTCCGGCGAGATCCTCGATGCCACCACCGTGTCGCAGCAACTCCTCCGAGTCGCTGCTTGAGCTCAGGGAATTACCGCCCCTTCGAGCGACGACCTGGACCTCGACCTTGAGCTCCAAACCCCAGGTAAACTCCTCCATCTCCGTTTGATTCTCATTCTGATTTTTCTTCACTTTTCTCGCATTTAATTACACCTCCACCGTCATCTTCTCAACTCGTTCTCACTTCGCCGAGCTCCGCGATGGAGCTCTCATCCTCGCGGTACCCTTCACACCCTCAGACACTTCACATCACCTTCCATCGGTTCCAGCTCCACCACCTGGCCATAGCACCATCGCCTAGCACCCTTTCACCTCGCTTTAGGCCTCACCGTCATTCTCCACATCTCCACGAGTGCACCACTTGCTTCGGCTACTCTTCTAACACATGCAGGTACCTGCCGTTCATTGATCGGAAGTTCACCGGAGCTCCTTTTGAGCTTTGCCGCCACGGAGCTCCGACGCCCCTCTCCAGCTCCTGAAGCCACCTGGACCCTCACCGCACCACTGCGCTTCTTCTGGGATACCTCCGAGTCCTCGGAGAGCTTCACCAACATCTGGAGGGACGGGTGGAGCCAAGGCCATGTCGCCAGAGCCCCGCCATCTCCTCCGCAGGCGGCGGAGGTCCATTGAAGAAGAAGGTCCAGCCACCGTTCGAGCTTCTTGATCGAACGGTCCAGAGTCGTCCACGTCACCCGTCGTCTGGAGCAGCAGACAACCGTAGGATCATCCTTGATTCCACGCTCAGGAGTACGCCACGTCGCCCCCTTCCGCGGATTCCTAGCACTGTTGGATCTATCCAGATATGACAGCCTTTGATATCGCCATGCGTCATCACCGCCATCCTTTGGATCGATCTTGATCCAAAGGCCCGCAGCCAGCCACGTCGACGAAGTCCGCGCCTCTTCCCCGACCCTAGGCTCGGACCACCCAAGGCTAGCCAAGCCTCCCTCTAGACCTCTAGGAGCTCCCGAGCCAAGCCCCGAGCCTCCGAAGCCGCCCGAGCCTAGGTCCCCACGTGAGGAGCACGTGCGGCCTGGGTAAATTGTACAGAGGCCCTGGAAGCCTTTCAAATTTGCAAAAAGGTCCTTGTGAAGCATCCCCCACGTGAGGAGCACGTGTCTAGTAGAGAAATTGCATTCCACCCCCACCATTATCGGTAATTGCATTTAAGTCCCTGTCAGCATGTTTCTTTTTATGTAATTTAATTTTCTGTATTGCAAATACACCCCTGTCTTTGCACGCATCCCTAGGTGTCATTTTGTATCATTTTTAATTTCTAAAAATGGCATGTTGTTGAGTAACTTGTCCTCTATCTGTTGTGACATGTGTCTTATTTTTATGGAATCAGTAGAAATTTTAATGAATTAATTGGTTGATTTCTATGATATTTTGCCCAGTTAGACCTTTTATTTAATAATTAATTCACTGTAGCTCCAAAAATTCTCAAAAACTCACAGTAGCTCTAGGATAATTAACTCAACTTTGCATAAAAATTTCATGTCATTTGCACACATATCGAGGCCTGAATAAATTCTTTAGTGATTTCCTTAGTTTAATTTTAATAGGTTCATTTCACAGTAAAATTAAGGTTTGATAATTTTCCTAGATTCCTTATCATTAGATCTATCTAGGGTAATTTTATTTCCTTAAATATTATGATTTGTCATTTATTAAAAATAAATTAGTGAAAATCACCCTACCTGCATTTTTAATTTACAGTAAATTCATTTAGAGACTAAAAATTCCAAAAAAAATAGGGTAGCTTAGTTTCATCACAATTCATCATCTGGATTTTTATAATTTTTGGACTTCATTTGATACCTTAATTGATTTAACTTTGAGTTGGCTTACTTGTTGCATGTGTCCTGCATAGAAATTAAAAAAAGAACAAAAAAATAATTCCTCGAAAATCACACAATTGGAAATTTGCTAAAAATCTACCTAAGGAGACGGATGCCTCCCTAAGTTCGAACTTGGACTTCACCAAGTAAAAAAATCTGCCGCTTGAAATTAACTCGAATTTAATTTAAGTGGTTTTTGATATTCCCTGTCGTATCCGACTGTAATGAAACTGAAAATAAATTTGGACATTAATCTTGCCCAATTAACGTATGGTGCGGGGGCGGCTATAAAAATGGCGCCGTTGCCGGGGAGGCACAGCTTAGGTTAATTTTTAGTAAAATCCTGATTGTTTGATTTTCTCTCCCCGGGTAGTCTGACCCCCGGTTTTCTTGTAATTATTTTCTCTCTTTTATTTCTTTATTTTTCTGTGTCACTCTCTGACCTAAATCTTTTTCTGTGCGAGGAACGCGAGGAGTCGAAGACGCTTCGAGGATCTAGCAATTAAAATTATTGAGTGAGCAGAGAGGCTTTGTAATTTTCAATTTTTTATTTATTTCTTTCTTTTTGCATTATTTTAAGCGGTTCCCGTTTGGGTTCTCACGCGTGTAAATATAGTTGAACCGTGTCCCCGTGTGTTGTGTGGGTGAATGTAATTTAACTTGCACTAGCGGCTCCCCGAGCCAACCTAGGAATTGCTTGTGCTCCAAATCATTAGGACCACACAAATCACTTAAAAGACTCACTTAGACCGCAAAACTTAGCCAAAATAACCTGTTATTCACGCTAATAGAACTGCTTGTCTAGGAGCGGATTTTATCGTTTGCATTTGCATTGAGATAAAAGTTTTCATGTCTGTTTTGCATCCTGCATAAAAAAGCGAAGGGATCACTGTAAGTCTCCTGAACTCAACATAGCATCATTGTTTTATCTTGCATCGCTTTTCTCGATTTACCCCCTCTGATTTTCATATTTAATTAAACGGAAATTGGGACTGTCCGATAGGCGTGCTGTGTGGTTGAACTTAATCAGTGAGAACCTAACTTAAAATCGGGACTGCTAAACATTATTGACCAAAAAAAGAGGAATAAAATTTGAAAATTGTTTGCGGGAGATTAATCCCCGACCTTGTTTTCAGGCTGAGTGAGGGTACTTGAGTGTGTGTGAACACCTTAAGGAAGAGCCCAAATCCCCGCCTTCCATATCATGTTCCGACTGATCCTAGCAAATATCACAAGTCGAATAATTTCAGATTCACTGACTAGTACCAAGTAGCCTCCGCCTGTCTCAGGTAGATAGGGGCGAAATTGCGGTACTTTGCGACAAGTTGCCAGTAACCCCCCGAGGTGAAGTTCCGGCCTTGTCAGCCTCCGCCTGCTTGCAGGTAGATAGGGGTGTGGTCTTTGAATCCATCGACTTGGGATAGGAGCGAAAAAAGGAAGGACCGGCGTTATCTTAGGCGACAGGTTAAACATGTGAGATGCATCCGGCTCCGAGCCGACTTCCCTATAGGCCGCATAATCCTTGCTATCTTGCTTGAAAATCACACTTAAAAACTACAAAATTAATTGGACTCGATTTTAAGTCCTTCACTGTGTTGAGTGTGAACCCAGGGTCTTGGATTGATTTGTTTGCTTCAGGTAGGAGTAAAATCCTAACTTCTTCTCGCCATATCAAGATGAGCGACTAGGGAGATCTCGACTCTTTATTCACTGATCTCTCTATGAGTGCCCCACGTAACTCATCTTTATTGGCCCAAGTGCACCATGGACCACCCAGGACTCATGACCCTCTTGAGTCTTGGTTCCCTCACACCAAGGGTGGTTACTCTCAAATCAACCCTTTCCTCTCCTCCGAGATTACCGAGGAAGACCATCGCCGTGGTAATCCCTTCCTTGATTTGTCCTCTGACATCAATCTTATTTACCACCCAGGAATAGAGGACAAGATGCCGCCTAAGATGACACCAGATGAGGAGCAATTACGACAGATTCTTGCTCGCCTTGCCGAAGCCGAACAGAAGAATGCAGATCTTACGGATAGGATGGGACAGATCATAGTAGCAGGAGGTATCGACCGACCAATGGTCGATGCCTACAACCCAGCGGAGAACGAGATATAGAATTGGTTTGCACCAGCAGTTCCCGCCGAAGCATTTGAGCTGAAGCCCCACTTCCTTAGTCTGCTACCGAAGTTCAACGGGAATACCAATGAAGAGCCAAATTGACCGACTGAAGTCAGACGCTAGACACTACAATTGAGAGGATCCGATCCTTTTTTTCGAAGGAAGGGATTGTGTCTGGAGACGGTGTATTCCTCAGGAGGAATACCAGAGTGTCCTTTCTTTATGCCATAGCTTGGAGGCAGGAGGACACCACTCCGGGAAGAGGACCGCATGGAAGGTACTTTAGTGTGGCTTTTACTGGCCGACTCTATTTCGTGACGCCACCGCCTTCACGAAGTCGTGCCCGGTATGCCAAAGAATGGGAGGAACCGTTGGTTCCAAGGATGAGATGCCGATGCAGCCTGTCATCATTTGTGATGTCTTTGATGCATGGGGCATCGATTTCATGGGCCCATTACCTATTATCCACATGTTCAAATATATCCTTCTTGCGGTAGATTATCTATCCAGATGGGTGGAGGCTATCCCGACCCGAGCCATAGACAGCAGGACTGTCTGTAAATTCATCAGAGAACACATAAACTCTAGGTTCGGGATCCCCAAAAAGATGATATCAGACGAGGGTAGCCACTTTGTGAATCAGGAGGTGAAGAAACTCTTGAAGGACTACGGCATCGAACACCGTGTCGCTAGCCCTTACCACCCACAGACCAATGCTATGGCTGAGGTGTCAAATACGGAGGTGAAAACCATATTGCAAAATCTTGTCCGCCCGGACAGGAAGGACTGGTCTTAGATCCTAGATCAAGTCCTTTGGGCGTATCCGACAGCTTACAAGACACCGTTAGGAACCTCCCCATTCCGAATGGTATTCGGAAAGCCGTGCCATTTTGCCGCAGAGTTAGTGCACAAATCAGAATGGGTAATCAAGAAGGTCAACTGAAACACGCACCTTGGGCAGAAACAGAGAGACATGGATCTGAATGAACTTGTGGAAGTCAGAAACCGTGCATATGACAAAAGTTTGGTGTACAAGGATAAGGTGAAGCATTGGCATGATAGATATATCAGACGAAAGAGCTTTGTTCCTGGACAGAAGGTATGGTTGTTTAATGCTAGGCTAAAGATCTTCCAAGGAAAGTTGAAGTCCAAGTGGACAGGCCCATTTGTCGTCCGCACGTTGCATGATAGTGGATGTGTCGAGATCTCAGATCTCGCAGATGACGCACCGACATTCCTAGTGAATGGACAACTGTTAAAGCACTTCGTCGAATCCAATGAGCAGTTAGTCCATGTTGAGGAGATTATATTCATGTGCGAGACAAATTCAGCAGATACACCTCGAGCCGCATATGAGACATTGCAGCAGTGAGCTCCAGCCATCGGCAGCATCTTGAAAGATTCAGACCGACTCATTTGTATATATCATTCTTCTTGTACATCCTATCTTCTCTCTCTCATGACTCTAGTAACCCATCCCCGCCACATTAGATCACTATCTTGGACTATACTTAGGATGACTAGATCCTAAGTATAGGGGGGAAGAGTCACTTGAGTCAGTTCTTTGTACATTCTCCAGATCACATGGGTCCTCATACTCACTTCCGTCCTATACTTAGGCTGACCTGAGCCTAAGTATAGGGGGGACCGATGCCCGCATTGTATATTCATCCACTTCTCTTCTTGAACCTCGTCCGCCCCACTTTTTGACTTTCTTCTACACTTAGGCTGCCAGAGCCTAAGTATATGGGGTCGGTCAATTTCTATACATTTTTTTCCTTCTCTTTAGCTCTCCTCCGCTTAGCACGAGCTATGTCTTTTTCCTCGCTCTTTGTGCTCTGAGGACATAGCACACGCTAAGTATAGGGGGGGCATGTATATATTATATATATATATACTTTACCCATAGCTCCTACTTTCACATACTTTTTGTATATATTTTACAATAATTACGGGTGGGTAAAAATTGGAAAAAAAAGTGTATATACTTATATAATATTTACCTCTTGTAAATTGTTGTAAAATAGGAGGTATACCAATAAAAAAAATAACAATAGGCTTCTTATTTACTCTTGCATATCATCTCTGCATCTAAGAGAAGAAAAAGAGTCTTGCATTTTCATTCATCTTCATAGCATGACATCTGCATCTCCTCTGCATATCTTGCATATGCAAGGTGGAAAGCTAGTGGGTTCTGAACCAAGTTGTGAGTAGATATTGAGGATGGACTTGATTCGACCTTAATCCACCTAATTTCAGAGGAACCTTATTGGATATGGAGTTAAGATTTCTCAGGTCAAGTGACTTAATTCTTTGAGTTCGTAAGTCTATGTTCACATGTCATCTTGATTAGTCTAAATAGAATATCTCGTGCATACGCAGGATTCTTTTAGATAATGACCTAACTTGAACAAGCACAATGCACGTAGCTCTTCATTGATGAGGTGGTGAGGAGGTAGAATCCTTTAGCTTGGAGTAGCACACGGATGGAAACATCCGTCCTCCTCTTGGGAGGGTAGTGCATCTCAACCTAGTCTGGTGGTGTTGACATCTAAGGACGGGATGTTGTGGGTTGCAATAATGCTTCAAAAAAGATGATAGTCTACTGACTCAAGAGGAAAAACTCCTGATGTACATGCAGCACCTTGTATGAGTTTGAATAAAAATACAAAAACTCCAAAAAAATCAGAAAGGTCCAAATGAAAATAAAATACCTGTCGGAGTCTGTATATTAGCAATGAAATGCAACTGGATGACTTGGCTACACTGGTCAGGCATCCCGGGATAGGTATCTACACTGGCTACCGTCCATTTACCCCCTCGTCTTGAGTTGGTCGCACTTGAACTTAGAAGGGAATACCCCGCTCCTCGAGGAAAGAGTTGTTGGACTGGGTTATTTGAGTTACCTTGTTAGAGGAGGCTGGTTCTGAGCCATTTCTGATGTGGAGAGCTATTTTACACTTACACAGTACAAGTAAGAATCATAGTCATCAGAAA
The DNA here is from genome assembly GCA_037367405.1 of Ottelia alismoides. Lineage (NCBI taxonomy): Eukaryota > Viridiplantae > Streptophyta > Magnoliopsida > Alismatales > Hydrocharitaceae > Ottelia > Ottelia alismoides. Next base: position 624,233 of record JAZKJV010005737.1, read on the forward strand.
TTTGCGTTTGAGGATTTGTTCTGACCTGACTATTGAGGAGTCTTGAATAGAAGACTTGTGGAACTTGATGTCTGTTCGGTCTTAAGTTCAGATCCAAATAAGGTTCTGCCACACAATAAATCCAAAGGTCGAGTCAAGCTCCATTTTTAACTTTTGTTCATGATCTTGGTATGGAACCCAAAATCATTTCCCTCTTGCATTTCATTTAGTTGCTCGGGGACGAGCAAGGTTTAAGTATAGGGGGTTGATGAATATGTGATTCAACACTTCAAAAGTTAAAAATAGATCCTTGTTCCCGAGTAAATAGAGGCATATTTCCCTTTATAATGCATAAATAGCATCATTCATGCATACATAAAACATGCATTTTAGCACTCCATTTGCATTAAATAAGAAGCCAACATCATTTGTAAAATGTCCACTCAGCAAAATAAGCTCTCCCTTATACTTTGTACACCTTAGTTAATAATATAAGGAAGAAAGCTAGGAACCCCCATTGAGAAATCACCAATAAAGCCCTAAAGCCCTTGGACCATAAAATGCCCATAGGTCCCTCATACCAACTCCAAAATAGGTCTACTCACTTTCAGATTAATACACATTAAAAGACCTTTAAAATGAAACTGATTTCATCCAATTTGGAGCTCATATGAAAAAGTTGGGTTTTTGGGCCTCCATGTATACTATATATGTGTATTTTTGTACTCTTGTATTTTTGTATCATATTTGGCCTCATCTCCATCTTTGGTCAACATGAAACTTGTAGATCTCATCAAGATCTACAAATTTCATGTTATGAGTTTTTCCAAATTCGGTCTCCTTCTCTCTACAAACATTTCTATTTCAGCCAATCACAGCTGGCCATGTGGAGCCCTCTGGTTGTGCCACGCGGCCCGCTTCCCTTGCCATAGCCGCCACGCCTCTCAGCCGTTGGATGGTTTTCTTGATCCGACAGCCCAGCCGCTTCCACATGCGCCTTAAATCCCCACCGTCGGATTATCTCTAGGGCCTCATCTGATCAGCTCATCAGCGCCTTCATCACAGCGTGCCACGCGTCGCACGCTGCGCCCTTGGATCATGTCCGACGCCCCTCCATCGCAACCGCTTACCCACCTTGCATCTTAGCCCTCTGATCTACGCCCTGATCGCTTCTCAGCCATCCATTAGCGCCTCGCCCACAACACGCCACGTGGCGCACTATGCGCCATCAGATCTCACCTTCCGCCCTTCGATCCGCACCGTCCATTGACGCTCTAATGATAACTGCCCGATCGAAGCCCTTCATCTCATCTCCACCGTTCGCTCGTGCTTCGCTCCCATCGCGCCACGTGGTCGCTCCACGACCCTAAGATCGCTTCATCCCAGATCCCATCCTACCGCTCCATCTCACCTCGATCTCGGCCGTTGGATCAAGGGATCCAACGGCTGGGACTTCGTCTTCCACCTCCAGCGCCCCTCTCTCCCACGTTCTCAGTCGTGCACGAGGGGCTTGCCCCTTCCTATTCTTGGCCGCACTCCAGCCACCCTCTCCGACCACCATCACCTCCACGTCCTTCCCCCACTCGTCCCTCATCCTCACCAGCCACCTCACTACCCCCGTCGACCGCCAGCGACGCTCCAGACCTCCTCGAACTTCGCCCCATCACCAGGCAGGCCATCTACTTTTCCCTTTAAATACTCGAGCACCGGCCATCATCACTCCCATCCGCCACCCCTGAGAGATCCCCCGAGCTCGGAGCGTCCGATTGGTGACAGAGATTGAACGAATCCTTGAGCGAAGACAGTCTTCTTCTCCAGCGAGATCCTCGGCGCCACCGCCGTGTCGCAGCCACTCCTCCGAGTCGCTGCTTGAGTTCAGGGACTTACCGCCCCTTCGAGCGACGACCTGGACCTCGACATCGAGCTCCAAACCCCAGGTAAACTCCTCCATCTCCGTTTGATTCTCGTTATGATTTTTCTTCACTTTTCTCGCATTTAATTACACCTCCACTGTCATCTTCTCGACTCGTTCTCACTTCGCCGAGCTCCGCGACGGAGCTCTCATCCTCGCGATACCCTTCACGCCCTTAGACACTTCACTTCACCTTCCATCGGTTCCAGCTCCGCCACCTGGCCGGAGCACCATCGCTGAGCACCCTTTCACCTCGCTTTAGGCCTCTCCGTCATCCTCCACATCTCCATGAGTGCACCACTAGCTTCGGCTACTCTTCTAACACCTGCAGGTACCTGCCGTTCATTGATCGGAAGTTCACCGGAGCTCCTTTTGAGCTTGGCCGCCACGTGGCTCCGACGCCCCTCTCCTGCTCCTGAAGCCACCTGGACCCTCGCCGCACCGCCGCGCTTCTTCTAGGATACCTCCGAGTCCTCAGAGAGCTTCACCGACACCTGGAGGGACGGGTGGAGCCAAGGCCACGTCGCCGGAGCCCCACTATCTCCTCCGCAGGCGGCGGAGGTCCGTTGAAGAAGAAGGCCCAGCCACCGTTTAATCATCTTGATCGAACGGTCCAGAGCCATCCACGTCACCCGTCATCCGGAGCACCAGGTGACTGTAGGATCGTCCTTGATCCCAAGCTCAAGAGTACGCCACATCGCCCCCTTCCGTGGATTCCTAGCACTGTTGGATCTATCCAGATCTGACGGCCTCTGATCTCGCGACGCGTCATCACCGCCATCCTTTGGATCGATCTTGATCCAAAGGCCCACAGCCAGCCACGTCGATGAAGTCCGAGCCTCTTCCCTGACCCTAGGCTCGGACCACTCGAGGCTAGCCGAGCCTCCCTCCAGACCTCCAGGAGCACCTGAGCCAAGCCCCGAGCCTCTGAAGCCGCCCGAGCCTAGGTCCCCACGTGAGGAGCACGTGTGGCCTGGGTAAATTGTACAGAGGCCCTGGAAGCTTTTCAAATTTGTAAAAAGGTCCCTGTGAAGCAGCCCCCACGTGACGAGCACGTGCACAGTGGAGAAATTGCATTCCACCCCCACCGTTATAGGTAAAAGCATTTAAGTCCCTGTCAGCATGTTTCTTTTTATGTAATTTAATTTTCTGTATTGCAAATACACCCCTATCTTTGCACGCATCCCTAGGTGTCATTTTGCATCATTTTAGTTTTCTAAAGATTGCATGTTGTTGAGTAACTTGTCCTCTATCTGTTGTGACATGTGTCTTATTTTTATGGAATCAGTAGAATATTTAATGAATTAATTGGTTGATTTCTGTGATATTTTTCCCAGTTAGACCTTTTAATTAATAATTAATTCTCTATAGCTCAAAAAATTCTCAAAAATTCACAGTAGCTCTAGGATAGTTAACTTAACTTTACATAAAAAAATTCATGTCATTTGCACACATATCGAGGCCTGAATAAATTCTTTAGTGATTTTCTTAGTTTAATTTTAATAGATTCATTTCACAGTAAAATTATGGTTTGGTAATTTTCCCAGATTCCTTATCATTAGATCTATCTAGGGTTATTTTATTACATTTAAATATTGTGATTTGTTATTTATTAAAAATAAATTACTGAAAATCACCTTGCCTGCATTTTTAATTCACAATAAATTCATTTAGTCTCTAAAAATTCCCAAAAAAATTAGTTGTAGCTTAATTTTATAACAATTCATCATATTGCCAATTTTCATAATTTTTGGACTTCATTTCATACCTTAATTGATTTAACTTTGAATTGGCTTGCTTGTTGCATGTGTCCTGCATAGAAATTACAAAAAGACCAAAAAAATAATTCCCCGAAAATCACACACTTGGAAATTTGCTAGAAATCTACCTAAGGAGACAGATGCCTCCCTGAGTTCAACCTTGGACTTCACCAAGTAAAAAAATCTGCCGCTTGAAATTAACTCAAATTTAATTTAAGTGGTTTTTGATATTCCCTCTCGTATCCGACTGCAATGAAACTGAAAATAAATTTGGACATTAATATGATCGAATTAACGTAGGGTGCGGGGGCGACTATCAGCGATGCGCGAAGGGGCAGTGAGGATGAGTTCTGGGACAGCGCGATCGAGGGTTGTATGGTGTGCCACGTGTCCAAAGTCGAGCAAGGCGGGGTTCGACGGACGAGATGAGAAGCGGGGAATGATCGTATGGTGAATGACTAAGTGGTAGTGGACGGTGATGATCAAAGGGATAAGGGCAAGATCAGAAGGTGCACGACGCTCCACGTGGCGAGAGGAGAAAAGGTTGCTGACGGAGGGTGGTGATGAGCCTAGGGGTATGATCAAACAACTGTGGTTAATGCACGGAGGTGGAGAGAGCTGAGCCATTGGATTCAAGGCGAAATCCAACGGCCATGGATGCTGCAGATCGTGCAAGGCGGGCAAGCCACGTGGCTCACCCAGAACGGGCCACGTGGCCCAATCAGATTATTGCACACGAAAATTTGAAATATGAAGGTCAAGAAGACCGAATTTAAGAAAACTCAAAACATGAAAGTTGTAGATCTCGATGAGATCTACAAGTTTCATGTTGACCAAACTTGAAATGAGGTCAAACAAAGACTCAAAATATTTTTAAGGGCAATTTTAAAGCTAAAAATACCACGGATTTTAGTTTTGTGATTTTTTGTGGTTTTTAATTTATTCAAGACTCTGATAATTACAAGACATTATCAGGGTTTTATTGACACACATTTAAGCAAGGGGGTTAATAATGGACAATTATGATGATGAAATCGGGTTTCATCACCCCCTATACTTAAACTATGCTCGTCCTCGAGCATCAAAGAGAATGACTAAGTTATATTAACCCCCTTGTGCATGTGAGTACAGGATCAAATCCGATCAAGTCGACTCAACTTTAGAGGTCCAAAATTCTAGAGTTCAACCCAGCCTTAATCAAGAGGCACTTAATTCCTCTAATTTCCTAGACTCTCTCTGATGTATGTATAATATAAAGGATATGAACTTTAGTGTTGACTGCAATTCAGAGAGTAGAGTCAAATCATCACCCAAAGTCTCGGTCCGAGAAAATCTCCTAAGGACCCAATCCTCAACACTAGGGAATAAATCAAATCTTGCATTCATTCAACCGTCTCTTTAGTTGTCAGACTTAGAAAATCTAGATGGTAGGCTAGTAATGGAGGGCATGGGATTGTGTCATTTCTTCTCTCCCTCTCATTGGAACAAGGATTCTCTCTAGTGCCTTTATGCCACACATTTTTTGGTGTTGATCAGTGCGTCCGTCAAGAGAAGTTGGAGCCGTCTGCACTTGTTTTTATGGGAGTACACCAGGGTGTGCCATTTTTGAGTACCTATCGTACCTTCTACACCAAGACTTGTAGCATTTACGATGCAGAGCCCTTTGTTGGTGCAAGCCCGACTCCTGGTCCTAATAGCGGTGGTCCAAGTGGAAACTTTGAAATGGTTGGGAGCGCTCGCCTTTGGTGGAAGCTCTTTCATATTTGGCTTTGTGGAATGAGAGCCTTTTCTTTGAAATTTCATTGACTTGTATAATTTGTGGCTAGCTCCACTGCTTTTACCAAGAGTTGGTGCACACTGATCAACATTTTTTTATTTTATCACACCCTGGCACTTAGGTCAATATCAAGAGATTAGTATAAGAACCAAGTTCTCATACTAGCTAATATTGTTGACACTCAGGTTTCATGAAGCCTCCAAAGATTTTATCCCATCCTCGAGCATCATTAGATCAAATCCAAACTTGACTTCCTCATCCCAATTCATCAAGTGAAAAATCAACTCATCTCATCAAAAACTGCAGTTGTGCATGTGATGTGTTGATCATATTCTTTTTGTCTAAGACTAAGCATGGAATATAGCATGCAGATCCAGAAAGCTAGGGAAATATCGGTGATTAAGTCTATGACCCTAATGGCTAAGGATGGTTAACCTAAAATCTCAAAGACCTCATTAAACTAAGTCTCCTTGATCATTTCAGATCATGGGTGGAATTGTAAGTGTAGAGGATTAATCCAACTCCTTCATTAAAAAAACAGATTTTTTTGGATTTCAAGGGATATTAGGACTGCCTAAACTCAATTAAGAAACTGCAATCCAGCCAATATGGATATAAGTACATGCCGATGCCCGTTGCTTGAGGACGGGGCCTTACGTGATGTTCTCTAAACCATCCAATCTACTAAGGGCGAACCCTCACTGAATGTGGCTACTTAATTGGGCTTAGTAGTCACTAATGGCTCCTAAAGGATTTTTGGATTTTTCTCATTTTTATGGATTTTAATAAAAAAGTTAAAACATAGGTTAGAATCAATTTTCCTTGAAAAGAGAAAGAAAATTTTCAAAACCATGTCACACAAATAAAAAGTTTCAAAACATTTTCAAAAGATTTTTTCAAAACAAGGAAAAATCATTTTCGAAAATAGTTTTATAAAAATAGCGTAACACAGTATAGAAAAGACGTGAAAAACATTTGAGTCCTCTTAGTTCAACGAATTTTACTTTAGCCAAAAAGTTTTAAATTTTTCAATTTTTCAGATTATAGCTAAAGTATACGGTATATACGGTATACCCCCCTATACTTAAACTTTGCTATGTCCTCATAGCACTAGATGTTACAAGTCCATAGGTCCATTTAAATATAAAGGAATATATAGGAGCTAAGAGGGGCTCCCCCCTATACTTAGGTTAGAAATAACCTAAGTATAAAGGCATGGAAAGAGGAGTAGAGAAAATCACGGGGACTCGGGTCCCCCTATACTTAGGCTGAGATTAGCCTAAGTATAAAGATGAGAATTGATGTTGGGAGGGACCCAAGTTGAACGAAGAAGATGGATGGATTTACAAGTGATCGTATGAATCTATGGAGATGGATGGAGTGACTAAGGCTCTGGGGAATGTATCGAAGCAAACAAGGCTCAATCAAGCAAGCAAGACACTCAATTCACCAACTCACACATGAAACCAACCGAGGTTGATTTATTATCTTGTCAGTTTTATTGGTGATAAAACATTAGATTTTTACACGGAGAAAATGTGAAGTGAAAATTGATGCGTAAACAATGGTGTTGCTCTCCCAAAACCAAAGTTTTACTCCGTTTTATGTTTAATTGCAATTAACAGTCCCTGTTATTATTTAATGTTGTCACTGAATTAAGATTAGCACATAAATCAAGAAATCATCGTATACCGTTCATTCCCATTTTCCATTAACCTAGGTGATCAAGCTAGGAAAGAGAAATCGAGAAAAAGTCACGTATTCGATAAAACCGCGATCTAGGCTAAGCGAGAAATCATGCAGTGACTTGGCGAAAAATACGTAAAAATTTTGGGGTTGTTTTGAAAACCAAACTCAATATGTATGCAAGTCGATAAAAGCCGCACATAATCATGCTTCTATTAGCGGGGAATGATTTCCATTAATTTTGGCTAAGTGAGGTGAGATTATGTGCGTCTAATTTAATGTGTGTCCTGCCTACGAGCAAGCACATAAAAATATGAATTTTAAACTAAGCTCGAAGAGTCGCGTGCCTGGTCCTAGGTCGACACTCAAGTGGGAACGATCCCCACACAACCACATTCGTTCGATTACACTCGCGAGTCTTCAATCGAAGACTGCTGTAAAAGAAGAATTATTACAAGATAACATGACATGCAAAAACGACATTTTTTTTCTTTCTTCTCGACGTGCTCCAAGCGTGCTTCTGCAGCTCCTCACTGCGGGTAGCATCCTGCTCCTCGCCTCCTTGAATAATCAAAGGCCCTGCCACAGAAACAAAGGTTAGAGATCAACTGAGAAGAAAATTTTATAATGCTAAACAAATGGATAACTTGACCTATAAAAAGAAGCACTTAATTAAACAAACAAAAATTCAAAAATACAAGAAATGAGCCGTGTCCCCGGCAACGGTGCCATTTGATGTATTGCTAAATCGGCCCTCTAATAGTGCTGAATTAGCACTTGAAATCGTCATCGCAGTTGGGCCGAAATGGGCTCATCAAAAGACCATCTAATTTAGATTTATCAATCAAAATCAGATGATCGTGTATATTGTTTTACTTGGTAAGATACCAAGGTCGAACATAGGGACACGAGCCTTTCTTTAATTATCCAGATTTTTTTTACTTAACTAAGTGTTGAATTGAAGATCGATAGGTCAAAGTCATGCTAAAGGACGAAGATAATGCATTATACAAACAAAACATGCATTTTTTTTATTTTATTCATGCAGATCAATGCTATGAAAATGCAAAGCAAACAGGCCCTTGATTAAAAATCATGAGCGACTTAAACCAGTAGTTAATTTCCGACTTAAATCAAGCAATAACTCAATTGACATATACTGTAAGGTTAGTCAAAAAGGCATAAAAGACACTCAAGTTGTTTAAAGAAATACATTGAGATCACAGTGTCAAAATAGAAGAACAAATATGCCATTAAGAAGTATGTCAAACAAGCTTTAAAATGAAACTGAAATTAACTTAATCGGACATACGGAGCTCAAGATATGCAAGAAAGAAAGCAAGGGCATAACTGAAAAGAAACATGAAAAGATAAATACAAATGGATCTCTGGGAAGGACTAAAGTGAAAATAAAATAAGCATCGAGGCCTTCCCTGTAAAAGTTCCACACTCGCAGGGGCATATATGTACATATTAAAACTCGCGAGGGTTTAAATGTAAATAACCCAGGCGCGCTTGGTCAGCACGTGACGTCAGGACCAATTTGTAATTTTAAGAACTTTGGTGGGTGTCTATGCAATTTACCCAGATGGCACGTGCTATGCACGTGCAATCCAGGCTCGGAGGATGGCTCAGGCTCGGCAGAGCTTCGGAAGTGCTTTGGGTTGGCTTGGTAGTAGTCGAAGCTCCAGGAGGTTCGGCGTAGGCTCGGTGCAGCTCGGGAACTCCAAGCCTGGAGGCTCGGTGTAGGCTCTGGAGAGGACACGTGGATAGCTGTGGACCATCCGATCATAAAGATCGAGCGGCTCCTGGAGTAGTATGCGTGGCTGCTCGTACACCGTTGGATCTTCGAAGATCCAATGATTGCTGAAGTCGATGGCGTTGCATCATCTGGGCTGTTGGATGATCACTGAGAGAGAACCATCCAACGGCCGTTGTACCTCCGTCTTCATCTGCGGTGGGCGGCGGAGACGGAGCTCCGGCGAAGGAGCTCCAGCTCCGCTGCTCGCTCTCGGCCACGGTGGACCTCCCTCGAGCTCAAGGAAAGGTAGTCGATGAAGTGGGGAGCTCGGGGAAGGTGCTGGAGCTTCTGGCTGCAGTCATCGGAGCTCTGATGATCATTACGAGGTTGATGAAGTCGGCTCCGACGGATATCCGACCAATGCGAACGTTTAAGACCTGCATCGTTAGTACATAGCCGAAGCAAAAAAATTGGGACGCGTAGGTGAATGGAATGGGAGCTCTTGCATGCGGAGGAAATGGGAGCTCGAAGTTCCTCCGCCATGGGTGGCCGAGGAGATGAGTCGATAGTGGCTGAGGTGTGAAGATAGGGAAAAGGTGATCGGAGGACGTCGCCTGAGAGGTAGGAGCATGGCGGAGCTCGGAAGGGGTTCAAATGAGGATGAAGATGTGTTTAACGGCCTACGAAATTGCGAGAAAATAAAAGAAAAATACAAAAGGGATCAGAAGGCTTACCTGGTAGGATATGGAGGTTGTAGCTTGTGCACGGACTCCGATGAAGAGCCCTGGTCTTCGCTGAACCTCTGCAGCTACAAGAGGCATCTCGAACGGGCACTAGGCACCGTGATGACGCTGATGACGGCGACGGGTCCCACCGGAAGCTCCGGTCATCTTCGCTCAATCCGGCCATCTCCCCCTGTCACAGGGAGATGGCGGAGGGTCGGGTCGTGCCCCGCGTACAGGTGGACCCGGGACAGTGGAGGAGGAGGCGAGGTATTTGATGGCGAAGTTGGCGGTTTGGCTGGAGATCGTGGTAGTTTTAGTGGGAAATATGGAGCTACTAGGTGTGGCTCGTGGATGGTGGTCGTGTCCGCGAAGATCGTGGATGATGGGGCTAAGTCTGGGAGCAGTTAGGAAGTGACAAAGGTGGCCAGAGATGCGCAGTAAAAAGAAAGGGCGAGGGGGTGTCGCGAAGATGGGGATCGTGGGAGAGAGAGCCGCCCGGATGTTAAAGATGATCTACGGACCGTTGGATCTAGAGATCCAACAGCGGGGCGCGATGTGCGAAGGGGCGGTAAGGATGAGTTCTGGGATAGTGCGATCGAGGGTCGTATGGTGTGCCACGTGTCGAAAGTCGAGCAAGGCGGGGTTCGACGGACGCGATGAGAAGTGGGGAATGATCGGATGGAGAATGCCTAAGTGGTAGTGGACGGTGATGATCAAAGGGATAAGGACAAGATCAGAAGGCGCACGACGCTCCACGTGGCGAGAGGAGAAAAGGGCGCTGACGGAGGGTGGTGATGAGCCTAGGGGTATGATCAAATGGCTGTGGTTAATGTGCGGAGGTGGAGAGAGCTGAGCCATTAGATTGAAGGCGAAATACAACGACCATGGATGCGGCGGATGGTGCAAGGCGGGAGGGCCACGTGGCTTACCCAGAACGGGCCACGTGGCCCAATAAGATTATTGCACACGTAAATTTGAAATATGAAGGTCAAGATGGTTGAATTTGAGAAAACTCAAAACATGAAAGTTGTAGATCTCGATGAGATCTACAAGACCAAAATTGGAGATGAGGTCAAACAAAGACTAGAAATATTTTTAAGGGCATTTTTAGAGCTAAAAATACAACAGATTTTAGTTTTGTGATTTTTTTGTGGTTTTTAATTTATTCAAGACTCTGATAATTACAGGACATTATCAGGGTTTTATTGACATACGTTTAAGCAAGGGGGTTAATAATGGTCAATTATGATGATGAAATCGGGTTTCATCACCACACATAATTGAATGGCTTAGTCAAATTATCTAATTAGGAGGTCAAGACAATTCTTCAGAAACTTTTTTTGCCGGATAAGAAGAACTGGCCTCAACTTCTTGATTCTATTCCATGGGCTTATCGAACTACCTATAAGTTTACATTGGGTATGTCTCCCCATCATCTTGTATGTGGAAAGACATGCCATCTGCAAGTTGAATTAATTCACAATTCTCTTTGTGAAGTAAATATCTATAAATTAAACTCACAAGAAGGTAGTTATAACAAGAAGATCGATATGAACAGAATCTTGGAATTCATAGAGTATGCATACGATTGTGGCTCGTTATACAAGGAAAAAGTCAAGTACGAGAGAAAGACTTTTGAGCATGGTTAGAAGGTTTGGTTATTTCATGCGAAGTTGAAGATATTCCCGAGCAAAATGAAGAGTAAATGGAGTGTGCCATTTGTAGTAAAGACTGTGCATGACAATGGTACCATTATGATATTTGAGATGTCATCTGACACACAATCGCTCATAGTCAAAAGTCAATGGACAATTGTAGAAGCCGTATTTAGAGCACGATACATTCTTGTTTGTTGAAGACTCGGTAAGTATGACATTTAAAAGTGATCTCCCTGCAACATCAGAAGATTCGGACAATGCTTAATCCAAAAATATTTTTCTTGATTGATTCTTTTTCATTCCTCTTTAATTCTTTCATTCTCAAGGTATTTTATTCATCCCTTTCATATGTTTAATACTAAGGATGACCAGATCCTATGTATAGGGGGGATGAGTGCATTTGAGTTATTCTTTATTAGTTCCCTGCTTGTCTTCTTACTTGTTGATAATCCATTGTATACATAGGGATATTTTATACTAAGTATAGGAGGAGACAAGACGAGCCGTTGATTTCGATAAATTCCAATCCTCAATCATTCACACCTTTGTGTACAGTCTGCTATGCTTAGGATTAGTTGATCCTAAATATAGAGGGAACTATCGACTTCCTATTATTTTATTTGATTCATTGTATCTACACTCTGCACGAGTTATGTCTTCCTTTATTGCTCTTTGATCACTATGAGGACATAGTTCGAGGTAAGTTTCGGGGGGTCGTATATATGGTATATATACGTTATCCGTAACTAATACTTAATATATTATTGAAAATATGGCTGATATAATATATTATGTAAGTGTATACGAATAAATCAATTAAAAAAAACTCTTTTAAATTTGTGTAATTTTTTTTGAAAAATTGCTTGTCAAATTTAGTTTGAAACAATTTGCAAATTATTGGAAAATGGTTGTAATATATTTTGAAAAATCTTTTGTAAACCTTTGGAAAATCTTTATAAAATGCTTTCAAATCTTTGAGAAAGCATTCCTTTGCAAATATTTGTAAAAATATTTGTAAAAATGATTTTGAGAACTTCTTTATAAAATTATTTGCAAAATAAGTTTTCAAAATATTTGTAAAATATTTACAAAAATATTTTCAATTGTTTTGAACATTCTATACATAAATAAATTGCAAAAAATATCTTCAATAAAACATGTACATACTTATATAAAATTCTTTATAAACTTGTATACATTACTTTGTAAATATGTATAAATCCTTGTATATATGTCAATACATTTAAAGCACTAAGTCGTTTCTCCAAAAAACACCTAAAATTTTGAATTTTTTTCAAAACTCCGTTTTTATTCAAAATTTTTTGAAAATTTCTTTAAAAAGTTTAAACCTAGAAAATTTGTTTCAACAAAATATCTTTTAATGTGTAAGCATTTTTCATAATTATTTTGATTATTGAACAAGTCTACATAAAATCTGAAGATTGGAGCTTGGTTTGAATATTAATCCACTTAATTTCACATGAACTTTATAGGAACATGAATTAGGACTTTTCAGGTCAATGAGACTTAATTCTTTGAGTCCACAAGACTATGTTCACATGACATCTTAATTAGTCTTAGTATAATATTTAAAGCGCACACATAACTCTTTCTGATAATGACCTAACTTAGACAAGCAATCTACATTTAGCTCAACTCTTATAAGGAGGTAAGGTCTGGATTCTTTAGTTTAAGAAGCATGCATGTGGAAAAATACAACTCCCTATTAGGAGGTCAGTGCACCCCGACCCTATCTAGCAGCATGTAGGTCTAAAGATAGGACATTACAGTTTGCAATAAAGGTTCAAAAGAGGGATATTCTACTTGATCAAGAAGAACATTTTGTTATGTAAAAGCTATTGTAGATAGTATAAACAAATATATATTCAATAAAGAATCCAAAAGAATAGACGAACCAAAAGTCAATGACAATTCAATCCCATTGAAGTTATGCATCAATAAGAAAGGCTTATACTTCAAAGTCAAAAATCTCAAGGTTGCCTGCAGCTGGAGACTTGGCTACATTGATGAAGCTTCACAAGATATGTGATTACACTAGTCACAATCCATTTTATCTCTACCCCCACTTCTTTGATCCGGTTGTACTTGAGGATAGAAGGAAATACCCCGCTCCTCAAAGAAAGATTAGCTAGATTGAGGAATTAGGGTTACTTTGATAAGGTAGAGTATTTCTTACGATTTTTGACGAGAAAAGCTATTATTCACATACATTGTACAAGTGAAACTCAATAATAAGGGTCTATGAATGAATAAACTTATTCTGACCTGGCTATTGAGGTGATCGAAATAGAGAATTGTGGAACTTGAGGGCTGTTACGTTTTAGATCCTATTCTAAATAAAGTTCCAAACACATTATCAATCCAAAGGTCTTACTAAGATCCAAACTTTGTTTTTGTGAATATGAGTTTAAAAATCATAACCAATCTCAATTCTTTATTTTCTTGTTTCCATAGCCAATTCTTCTAATAAGTGTTTGCTAAAGACTAATAAAGGTAAGTATAGGGGGGTTATGAATATCCATTCATCTATCTTTATTCATTAAGTTTGTCTTTAAATTTCTAACAAGACACCGATAAGTACAACGAATTTGTACAAATTAACAGCTAACATTCATATATAATTAGTTTGTAATTAGCATATAAATACATGTATTTAAATCCAAAATACAAAAATAAACAAAAAAGGATAAATAAATGATGTGAAAAAGATATTGATTGACCCTAAACCCGGAGACCAAGTCAATATTTACTAGGTCGATTAGGAATAAAGTAGTGGGAGATAAAGGTCAAACACTGTACAAAATCTATAGAAACCCTAATTCTATACTATATAAAAAGCATATTTTTCACTATTTTATTATTCATTTTACGCACCTCAAATATTATAGTTTTCAACATGAAACCTTTACACAATAATATATTTATAATTACAAAAATATTTGCTAAAATAAATCATGCATAATGCAACTGATGCACACATATGAAAAATCACAAACATAACTTTACAGACCAATATCTCAACTTAAATCAAACCTAACTCACTCCATGTATTTCAAATTGAATTACCTATTGGTTTCACTAAAAATGGAGCTAAGATACAAAATTTGGCTTTTGGGGTATTATTGTATTAGGTATATGTATATTAGATTAATATAACGTATGCTTTACATTTTTACTCTCTTTATATATTTAAATAATTGTATATATTATGAAAAACATATTAAAAACATAAATATAAATAAAAAACATTTGAAAATATACTGAAAATAAATGGTACATATAAATACATAGGTATAATGTAACTATTATGTGTACACAAGTAATTAATTATACAAGTAAATAAATTATTATAATACAAAAAATATGCAAATAAGTATTTAATCATTTTATAAATATATACAATATTTAAATATAATATATTTGTATAAAATAGAAAATAAAAAAATAACATACAAGATACATGTATATACACCTATATACATATATGTAAATATTAACATCTCACAAACAAGGATGTAAAAAAATCACAGAAACAAAGTTTATAAAAATTATAAACATTTTTCGCATTTTAGGAGTTATTTAATAAAATAATTTAATAATTTTTATTTAATTTATATGTAGTTTCATTTTGTTTTGCCCTGGCTGGGTCCTACGTGGACCAACACGGACACGACTTTTGTTAATGTTGGGTTTGTTGTATCAATCTTTGGTTCTGACCTTATCAGAGCATCTGGCCACCAACCTTTGCCAATTTCCCATGACTCCTCCTCAACTCCATCCCCGTCTATACCTTCACCCTTACGTTGCCCCCATGTCCCTCTCCCTCGTAATAATCATATGCCTCACCAACCCCCTTCTTCTTCATGCCATCTAAATCATGAAATGGTCTTTCACCGTGTCAATAAATAAACCCCCAGACCTCCTTTTTGAGTTTTTATCCTCTCCAGCCTACCTGTAACCGCAAAGACCCCTTTTGAGTTGAGCCCTTGGTGACAACAAGTGACGTCCATGTTCCAACAACTTGGATAAGGGCAAAGGAGCAGTGATCAAACAATCACTGGAGCATCTCGGACAAGGTTTCTCTTCTTCCAAGTACACCCCGGTTGAGGTATGGGAATAGTTACTTTAATTCACATTTTCATTTCTTAGAGTAGTCTAAATATTAGTTCAACTTAATTGCATTTAGTTTTAATCTAAATACTCAAATCAAAGTTCATCAGAGCTATAGTTCTGTCCACTTTTTTCATCACGATGCGACCATTTTTTCGACTCGCCAACACTCTCATTTCCATCCCCATCCATTTCCTCATCAACCCGACTCATTTGGTCATGTTGAACTTGATTAGATTAGTGAATACAATCCATTAGTCACCTTCATTGGATATAAGCCACCTTAACTCGTACCTCAAGCAATGAGCTTCATTTTGTCGAGGCGATGCCTCCTCGATCTGCCGACATTTTTTTGCAATTGATAGTCTCTACAACAGAAACTGGAGCTGGGATTGATCAGAGACAAGGGTCTAGGTTACTGGACAAAGAAGGCCTCTCCAGACCTCCTTCACGAGGCATGAACTTGACTGAAGCTACTTGTAGGTGTAGGGAGACTCCAGAAAGCGACTAGTCCAAGCAAGAGTATAGGAGATGGCCGGAGGCAGAAGAAATTAGATCAAGGGAAAACATGGAAGCATTCTTCCATGTTTTTCTTCCTAGCTTCTAATCATCCGATCAAGTGACAGGCCTAGATCTAATATGGGCCATTAGGTTTAAATGAAATGATCTTAATCCTCCACTGCCTGATTTAAGTGAAGACCACGTAGTCACGGCTCAACCACGGGATAGTGCCCCTCATGCGTGCTCCAAAGGTAGATATCAGACAAGCCCTTTCACATTTTTATATTCTATTTTCGTACTGTAAAATAAATCATACATGTAAAATAATTATATTATTTGCTATATGTACCCTTAGTTTTATTGTATTTGCATATTAGTCATTCTACCTCACATGTAATGTCACGCGGGGTGTTGTGTATTTTATCTAAATTTCTTGGACTTGTTATTAAATGCTTGTTTAGTTAAATTGAATTACAAACAAGTCCCTATTATGTTGTGTATTTATTTTATTATATTTTATTGTATTAAATATTTTTATTGTGAAAAAAATATTAGGAAAATTAGGATAAGTGTTTGATACCCTACTTGTTCACACACACACACACACACATTTTCCTATTTATAAAATACTAAAACATGTATCATATTCCTTGTATAGATATCGAAATCCACAAAAATTATAGATCCTTTTCCAAAAAGTAAAAAAATATATATATTATGTGTATTATAATATATCCTAGCACATATACAAAAATCACAAAAAATACAAATATAAAACATAAAACTCACAAAACCCTAAATTCCTTATAAATCAAACAAAAATTAAAGAAAAACCCAAAAAAATTCTCTTTGCCCCTAACTTTTTTTTTATTTACAAAGTATATTAAAAATAGTTTTGGATTTATTTTGACTTATACATATTTATTAAATCCTAAACTACATTAGATAATTTATATACCCAATGTTTTAATTTATATATTAGTTTAAAAATCCATAAAAATTAGAATAATTCTATAAAAATCACCTTTAATAGAGTAAAATAGAAAATCACAAGAACATTCCATTTTCTTAGTTTTACTATATTTTTACTTATATACAAATATAATAAGCTATATTATATGTATTATATATTACTTATATATGATATAATATCTATATCACTATATATTATTAATTATATTACTTTAGAAATTAAGAGGAAATGGAATAATTGCAAAAACAAAAAGAAAATATAAAATTTAAAATTTAAAAACATATATAACAAATTAAAAATCCATAAAAAAACTTAAATATAATTTAAAATTCACTTGAAAATAAGAAAACAAAAGAATATAGAAATAATTATTATTAATTATAAAAAATTATTAATAACTAATACACCAAGTTTTCTGCAAGTGTTCGACACTCATTCTACTTGGAACCATTCATATTTATTCTCAGTTATAATAGATTTTGACTCACATATTTTATCGCTTAATTTAATCGTCGGTTAATTGTTGTTTGATTTAGAAATTTATCGATGTAGCGAATATTATTCCAACCTTGCTAGGAATATAAAATGAATTACTAGTCAATATAGAAGATGCTTTATATCAAGTGAACATGAGGGCATTTTTAAATAAGGATTTGTTTATGATCTGAGGAAGTTAGTCAGAGCTAAGGATAAGAAGTTGATGTTGGAGCTCTAATGAAGAGTTTTAGTGAATAAATTGTGTCCATTGGAGGTCGAAGTCATACAACAAGAATCGGTGAAGTCAAGTGGGGGACAAGGCCCGACACAAACCTAACGTATAAGGCCACTTTTGACCGAGGGTTAACAATCCCTCACCGGTGATTGGTCTAGTCATAAGGAATAGAAATTTAAGAAAATAGGAAAAGAAATAGAAAATAATTTATTTTAAAAATTCAAAGCATGAAAGTTGTTTCTTATTTTAGAAACTTTTTTCTAATGACTATTTATTATTTTTATCCACTTATTTAATAGAAAATAATATTTATACACTACTATTTATCTGTATTTATTCCTATATTTTACGTATTTACATTTTCATTTTATTATATTTACAAAATTATTTAATACATATTTATATATTTTTTGGGATAATCATTATTGTATTTATATGTACGAACAAATATATTTATTTAAAATATAGGTGTATAGCACAAATATTTTAATGTTTTTTATTTCTTTTAGGTACTTTTGTGTGGTTTTGATTTTTACTTGCATTTTTTATTGATATCAAATAATATGTACAATAGATTAAAATGCGAGGGAACAAAGAACATATAGAATAAAATATAATGGCTTATTATACAAATGTATATGTACCATAGTACCCCCAATTAGTTGACTTTTGCAACTTAACTTTCTTCTAAGTGAAACCCATTTCATTTTGAAGATAATTGAATTTGAAATACAACTAGGGAGAGTTTGTTTCATTTTGAGTTGATATGGAGAAGATATTAGTCAATGAAGTTTTCTTTGCGATTTTTTCAACTAATTGTATTAAGTGGCATCCGCATGATTTATTTTTGCCAATAACCTTATTAAATTATATGTATTGTTGTGTACATGTTTGGTGTTGAACATATTTTTATTTGTAGGGTTTATGAGATAAATAAAATACTACGAGTTTGAAGTATGTACACAACACATTGTACTTAGATTTTAAGGGTTTTCTAGATAATTTTGCACATTATCCCTATCTCCCCCTTTATTTATTCTTTGTCGACCTAGTCAACACTATACTTACTCTTAGGGTTCAGGGTCAGTCAATATCATATATGATTCCTTTATTTTTCTTTTCTTTCCTTTATACTTTTATTATGGGTATAAATATTAATATTTATATGCTATTGATAAATTAATGTTTTGATGTTAATTCATGCAAGTTAGCGATATCTACATGTATTTTATTAAGTATTTTAAACCAATGTGAAGGAATAAAGGTTATGGAATGGGAATTCATCATTATGTGACATCAATGTACTTCGACCTTGCATGTAATTTTTTTCCAATGTGAGTGGTACATTAGTTGTCACATTAAATCAAATACTTTTTTGACCAAAATCAAGTTCTTATGTGACCTCCTTCATCCACAACAACTCCTTAAGAGCCTCTGTACCTGGAATAAGCTTGCTCTTTTTAGTAGATAATGCTACACACTTCTCAAGTTGAGATTATCAAGAAAATCCATCACCAACAAATGAGATCAAGTAACCATCTGTGTATCATTTGATCCCATCAACGTCTCTTACCATGTTTGAATTTGTGAAACCAAATAGATTTGGTTTTTAAGCTCCAAAAAAAAAGTAGTTAGTAGTACCTTGAAGATGTCTCATAATCCATTTGATTACTTCCAAATGATCTTTTATTGCCTTTGAGACAAATCTACCAACAACACCAGCAACATGAGTAATTTCAGGACTTGTACACATCGTGGCAAACATAAGGCTACCTTTATCTGATGTATAGGGAATTCTCTTCACATCTTTCTTCTCTTCATTAGTCTGTGGGTTATGTTTGTAACTCAACTTGATATGTACCTCAAGAGGGTTTTATCTAGCTTTGCCTTTGCCCATATCAAATCTCTAAAGCGCCTTCTCAATATGCTTCTCTTGTTATAGCAACAACCTCTTTGCCTTTCTGTCACCTGTGATCTTGATGCCAAAAATATGACTTGCATGTTCCAAGTCCATCATGAAAAGGACTTTCTCAAGTACAATTCAAGTAAGAAATTCCTACACCATCACTGCTAACAATTATTATATTATCAACACAAATCATCAATTCAACAAAGTCATCACCTTCAAAATTCTTCATTAAAGCACAATTGTCTAAAGTAGCATTGTAGTATACTTGTTTCCGTAAAAGACTCGAAATTTGTGTAACACTTTCTGGATGCTTTTTTCAATCCATAAAAACTCACATCTGGCAAATATAATTTTCCTTGCCTTTTAGTGCAAAACCTTCAAGTTGTTGTCAGTGACTTGTATTTTAGTAATGACATTGTTGTATATCTGTTTGCAACTTGTTTGATTTTTATGTGGAAGAGATGATTAAAGGGGGGAGTGAAAGATATGAAACTAGATGAAAGTATAAATCATGATTATAAAAGACACATTTTGAAGCAATTAGCTCTAAAAAAATCATGTCTTAGAAGAAACTTCTAAAAAGTCTAGATTCAAATCTGCAAGCCTAAATGCATTTATAAAGAAGATTTGAAAACTTTAGAGGTCAAGAATGGGTAATGAAGACTCAGGGGAACTTCTATATCAGTTGTTGACTCAGACAATTTACATAGTTTTTGTGTTGGAAAAAGGTATTATAGATTTAGCATATTCTTGATCAACACACAAAAATGAGCTTGGATCATCCATTCGCAAATCATCTTTTAGACATATAATCGATTATGTTGACACCTTGATCGATCACTCTTGATCAACTAAATTATGATCATGATTGAACAATCCTTGGTTA
Source organism: Ottelia alismoides (assembly GCA_037367405.1). NCBI lineage: Eukaryota > Viridiplantae > Streptophyta > Magnoliopsida > Alismatales > Hydrocharitaceae > Ottelia > Ottelia alismoides. The sequence continues at coordinate 644,583 of JAZKJV010005737.1, forward strand.
CTATTTTTGATCTGATCGATCAACATTTTGAACCTGATTGATCTCCTTTTAACCATGATCGATCTCTTTTCAAATTGCAGCACAACGGTCACTTTATATTCACAAAATGACCAATCACCTTGTCGACCTGTTCGATCATCTATGTTTAATCATTATTAAATTTTGATCAATCATCGTGGACTTTTTGAATATTTTAATGTTGGAATTTCCGTTTTTTCTTATGAACAGCTCTTTGAGGTTTAGCACTAAAAATAGGATCTTGGTGGTCAATGTTGATAATAACTGAAGAGAAATATTGTCTACATACAAAGAAAATAATGATTGTTATTATGTGTGATACTCAAGTTATATTTGCGATTATGTGCTCCCAAATTCTCTTTAATCCAAATCTCTCTATGTACTCAAGCTCTTTGCCTTGATAACCACTTAAATCAACATGCTAAAAAAAGTAGAATTGTAGTACATAACTGAAGAATCCCAGATTCATCATCATTAATTGTATGAATTGGCCCTCTATCTTAAACTATTTAATTAACATTATTTAACTTTTAACATCTTGTTAATAAACAAGGTTAATTATTGTACATAAATAAATACTAATTATTTGTGTTTAAGGTTCCCCTTTATTTTGTGTGATTTCTTATTAAAAAATCTTAAACTATGCTTCCAACTAATTCTTATTTAATTAACCAGATTTTCTTCATTTTTGAATTTTCTGATTGGACACGTGGCCCAATCTTGCATCCACATGGTTAGCCCATAACAACAAACTATTTCTCTTTGAGGTCATTTGATCACTTGATCAGACGGCTTCCATAAGCCTAAACCTGCTCTTTTGAGGCCGACTTGATCTTTTGATCAAGAAACTCTTATCTAACCCTTCGCGCCTCATTTTCAGTTGTCTCATCACATGACCAGATGGTTGCGGGTCGTCATCAACCTCTGCCAGTTTCAAATCCCAACGGTCGTATCATTTCACTAGAGCAATTTCTCCACATTCTACCCACTGCCTCACGTGTCTTCTCTCTTCGATTCTGATACCGAGGTGAAGCCCATTAATTGGTCATGCTCGCAAGTTTCTCAATACGCTCCATCTCCCTCCTGTGAGCCACCGGGAGGTGGTTGAAACTGCATTCGTGCAACTAAAAGGAGGAGAATAAATCCCTCTCCGCCAACTTCCACCATCATGGACCCTCTGTGCGAGAAGTCTTCGAGCCTCTATCATCATTAGTGACATTAAGAGAGAGTGTGAGAAAAGAAGGAATCATCTTCTCAGATGAGATCCATGATGTTGAGCCGTGCTGCAGCCACCATTGGAGGCTGCTCAAGCATTAAACCCTTACTGAGTTCAAGAAGCGAAGACTAGGAGATAGTGTTCAGGAAAGCGGTCAAGTATACCACATACTTGGTATCATACTCATACTCAGTAGCCTTACCACTACGAGAATGATGAAACGACCATGTTTGTCGGTTGGCCCTCATACTCAGTCGAGTATACCCCCTATGTGGTCACCTCCTTGATCACTTTTCTAATAAAATTTATTATTTACCCAAAACCAAAATATCCCCACCAGCCTTCAACTAAAAGCAGTATGCTCTTTCAATTGAGGCTTTTGTTTACTATATTAGTTTTTATCCTAATAATTGTTATCCTTGTACCTTTAGTTCTTTATTACTATAATTAGAAGATATAACATTTAGAGGATATTAACGTAATATTAAATGTTTAGTTATAATTTTCAATAATAGAAGATACAAAACCACATAATCCTTGTATACTCGCTATGCAATGACCCCTTCGACTTAAAACTTCATACTACCTTCCTGGACATTGCTAGGAGCTTAAGAGCTCCAATCCCATGCCCCCAACCACTTCGATTTCTTTATCTTCATCTCTAGATTGGTCCTCAATCTCCCCCTTTTGATTCTTCCTTTTTTATTCTTTACTTGCACACACCCACACTCTTATCTGAACATATCCTCACCTTCGTCATACTTCCCTCATCCTCGTGCACCTAGTCGACATCACCCTCCTATTCCCCATGATCACCTCCACCTCGACCTTCTTCCTCCTGCGAGGAGGAAGACCCCCTAGGATCCACTCCAATGACCATCTCCAACCCTCCATCTCATCTTCGACCACTCTGCATACACTGCTAAAACTCTGGCTATTGCTTAACCTTGCTGGTACTTCATTGAATGGAAGCGCAAGACCTTCTCCGATCATCCTCTCCACCTCTGATGATGACACATCATCTGGGTGATTAGACCATCAACCAATCTTCGTATACTTCCTCCCATTATTTCCAGACCCCTAGTAATATTCCCCGACCATTGGCTTTGTCATAAGAGCAGAAAGGATGACCATCCGCATTGTCAGAGCACAACCTCTTTGTCGCATCCTACAAAGAAGATAGGAGGAGGTAACGTACAATCACCTGTTGGATCACACCCAATCGATGGCGATCCTATGTCACAAGAGCACCCCGAGCCATCTGTTTGTGCCTACAACCTCGATCCATCTACGTCTCAGTCAAAGAACAAGAGTGAGCCACCTATCCCGAGCCTCCATGCCCTCCCCAACTTGGAGTTGTACGTATATGGTGCATGAACTTATAGATAATTTAAACTCGTACCTGTCAACTCAAAATATTTATTGAAATGACCCTCTATGTGGGAAATTTACAAAGATAAGCCGTCTATTTCATTTAGTTTCATTTGTATCACCGTTTGGACTATTTTGAGATATTTTTGGTTTTTTTAGTTCATGTTTGTTTGCAATTAAGCCCATGTATTAAAGACTTAAAATCATGAATATATGTTATTAAATTAAGGTGATTTTTGTTTCATTTAGAAGCTTGTATCGGCTCTTCATTATGGTATAATTGCCTTTTTGTTTTAACCCATGACTTATAAATTAAAATTTGGACAATTATCTTATTTTCATAGCATTGATTCGTGATTTTCTTAACTTCATATGAATTATTAACTCAGACCAAAATTTCCCTCTGATTAGATAACTTAACTCGTAATTTATTTCAAGATTTTAAATTAGTTGTGTTGGATGTATTGATTTGTATTCATTTTGTAGCATTATATTAATATAACTTGCATTACTAAAATTGCATAAAAAAACACGCATGGTGTGCATTTGACCTAGATAACATTATATTTCTCCTAACCTACATTATATTTCACTTAATGTAGGTGTTAGATCATAATTAAATACTATAATTGCTCATTGAAAAGTTTCTAAATACCCTACATAGTTCGTGCTAATTATGTTGTAGTTGGACATATATCTATTTATCAAAAAGACAACTTAAATTAATTTCAATAAATTTTAATGGAAAGCAGTCGATTTGTTTTTTACTTGAGCAAGCCCAAAGTTGAACACAAGGAATCAACTTTCTCCTTAGGCCATTTTTTTATATTATTTAGCAACTAGATTTTGAAGGGAGCATTTTTTAAATTTTATATGCATCTAAAATGAGATGCAATTATGGCTAAGTTCGAGGGTGATTTTGTAATTTTGGATCAAATGTAGTTAAACAATAACAAACTCAACCACAATGCATATGAATGCAAAATTAAGTAATTTTTATATTTTTCTGATGTAAATGAATTTATTATTGCAAATAGGGTGATCTAGATTAAACTAATTTTAATAAAAATCATACATACATATTTACAAGAATCAAACTTATATTATATAGTTATATATAAGATTAATCAAGAACAATATAAATTTCCTAAAATGCTATGTGGTTGATAAAAAAATTAATTACTTAGAGTATGAAACTAATTATTCAGATCACACTATGCATTCAAATGACTTGAAATTTGGGTACCTGATAGAAAATAACTAATTATACAAAATGTGATTTTTGATGGGTTTTTAGAACGATGATTAATTTACTATGCATAAATGATCTCAGGTGGGCAAATAATGCAATATGTATGCTCTGCATAAATGACCTCAGATGGGCAAATAAGGTAGTATGTACGCTCAAGCAATTTTAATAAATTAAGAATGATTCACAAGAATATATTAATTTAACCAAAATAAATATAATTAATTATTCAACATAATCAATTTTTATAACTTAAAAATGAGACTAATGATGGTTTGGAATAAAACACAAACACACGATTCTATATAAAAATAGAGAACTAAACTAACATGAAACAAATGCGACAAGGTCATTAATCAACAAGTGCAATTTTTCGAAAGAATGAAAGAATAAAAAACGAAAAGCAAAAAGAAGAAAAGAAGGAAAGAGTGATTAATCAAAAATGTTTTTCTATGCCCTGTCTAGTGTAGTTGATGATGCCGCTTGAAATTCATCATGGTTGACCACCTGAATTGAATCCATTTGGGACATGAACATACCATGTTTAAGATATGGCTTCAGTAGTTGTCCCTTGATCATGAATGGTTGTGTGTCAGCTGACAAACCAGATATGATGATTCTTCCATTGTCACGCACATGCTTTACTATAAAAAGCATGATACACTTGCTCTTTAGCTTCCCTGGGTATAATTTGAGCTTTACATTGAATAACCAAACCTTCTGACCCGGCTCGAAAGTTTTGCAACATATGTGTTGGTTGTGCTACTTCTTGCCCTTCTCCTTGTAAATTAAGTTTTATCGTATGTATAGTACAAGAATTCAAGGAGTCTATATAGATGCAACTTTTTGTTCTTTCTGGCCCTCTTAGAATCCAATTCTTTATATTTATTATCCATAAATATATGCGAATAATTTCGAACGGAAAATGTCATAGCTTGCAGTATACTAGGTTGTAGGTAGACATTCCCAAAGTGACTTTTACGTGGTCCAATAGGCCCAGAGGATCGAATCGAGCAGTTGAGAACAATTCTTTCTTTCTGGACGTACAAATTTCTTGGAAATTTGTTTCAATAAAAAATTATCTATGGGATTTGCTTCTTATTTAACTTGGTATTGCATCCAAGTTTGAACTTAGGTAAGCTACAAGAAATCAAAGGGTAATTAATAATTCCTATTAAATATAATATTCTAATTTATTTTTTTATGATTTTTATGTCTTCTTAAATTATTTTCATGATTTTTTATGGTTTTTAATGAATTTTTATATTTTTAGTTAATTTTTAAATGTTTTATATTTTTATATTTTTGTATTTTTATTTTTTAATTGATTATAATTTTGCTAACTTTTATGTATTTTAATTTCAACCAATTTATGAATATGAGATATACAAAAATGGAATGAAAGCATTTTTCGATGTTTAAACCATGTAAAATAAAATAAAAAATAAGAAAATAAAATGTTTTATGTTATATATTTTTTTTACTTTTTTGGTAATTGTTGTGGTAATTTTTTATTTTTATGGATTTTTTACTGAGTTAAGTTGGAAATTTTACAAATGAAAATAAGCTACTATTTTTGTGATTTTTAAAATAGAAAATAGAGATAAAAAATCTAGAAATAATATTTATATAAATGAGTTTTTATTAAGATTTGAAAAGTCCAGGAATATATATTTGTGATTTTGGTGTGATTTCATAAGATTTTTACAAGTTTTTGATAATATTTGATTTTCATGGATTCCTATTACCATTTTTTATCTTTATGCTTATTATAAAATATTTTAAAAGTAAGCTATAGAAATATTTTTCTAACTTTTCAGCAATTATCAGTTTTTTTATCTTGTCAAGTTTAAACAATGATGTATTATGTGTTTTTGTACTTTTAATAATTGAAAATAAAAGAAATCTTCAATATTATAATTGGTAGAGTTAGATGAGGTTATTAGGAAATTATCCTTTTTTATAGTGTTTTATAGTTAACATGATCTACTTTAATCAAGAAAAACAAGAATAAAAATAAATGCACTAAAACAAAGACTAACTTACAATTCTAGAAGATTACTAGAGCAAGTATTAGCAATTAAAATAATATAGGAAAAAATATGCAATTATTCCAAGAAAACATATGTATACGCACTTGATCAACACTAAAGGGGGATAAAATGAAATTAATTGAAAATTTGCATTCCAATACTAACAACAATAAATTCCAGGGTCAATTCTGTAAATAACCCAACAAATTACATGTATATGCATGCAAGTTCAATACAATGACTTAACTGCAATTAAAACAAATGAGAGGGATTGCCATGCAATTATTAAATGTTTTATATACATACGAAGGATCTTGATGAAATTATTGAATACTTTAGGGAGTAAGAAGGCAAAATTACTGAGAAAGTGTGTTGCACGTGCGGCTGCTGAGCCGATGGATGGCTAAGATGCGCTCCTTTTCATCTGATCGCACGACTCACAATTGTGCTTGAACGGATGACTTGGATGCGACCTCGAAGCCTTCATTCATATCAGATAGTTCTGGAGGTTGGAGGAAGAACGTAAAAGAAGGATGCCTCCTCCGATCTTCAATCGTCCTGATTGCCTTTTATCTAGTTCAAATTGACGCTTAGAGGATCCCAATCAATAGCTCTGTATATTCCATATCTGATGGATGGCGATCAAGGCTCTAGATCCCATTGAGAAGGGAGTTGGAGATGCTGCTATCTATCCTACTGCTAAAGTACGTCAATTAATTTGATCGAATGCTCGAGATGATGATTTGCAAGTTATTGGAAAAGCTCAAAGTCTTGCAGACCTTAGCTGATCATTATTTAAACAAAATTAACAAAAAGAGGAAGATAATGGATACGAGGACCTCTTGTGGAGTAAAGAAAAGAGGTACGACATCAAATCCAATCAAATCCGAGATATGATATGATTTGTAAGGAGATGATGAAGAGGAAGTGATCAAAAGGTAAGGTGGATTGGTGATACGGTTCAAATCAGTGGTGAAGAACCATCGATTATGTAGAACCGAGTCCAGATCTATGAACTACAACTACAACACTCAAAAGGAATGTAAATTGAAAAGAAATTTATGAAAAATGGCACTAGATCTATTCCTACATTTACTTGGGATGAAGATGAGACAATTTCCCCTTGATTTAGATAAATCAAATAAGCTTCCGCACGTCAAAAAAGAACTACACCAACAACTAGATTGTGTCCTATTACTCCGATTAAACACTCCTGATCACGTGTAATCGCTCCTATCATGAGAGATTCTCTCATGGTATCGATCTCGGGTGAAATCGAGGCTTGAAGACGGATCCACAAGTGAAATAAAGACCTTGAGCTCAATTTATAGATTATGGGGAGGTTAAATTTGATTGGATATGGGGCATGCGAACTGAGGTAAAAATAGAGTAAAAATAATCGGGCAAAAATCATCAATATAGGTGCATCGATTCAAAGTGGAATGGGGTTTATTAGTAATCGGAGCAGATCTGGTTAACTAAAAGAAGACATGTCAACGAGATGGAGTCGGATTTGGCCAAGATGGGGGTGTTGCCTGTGTCAACAAACTTAGGTTCCAAAAAATAGGAATCCATCTCTAATAAGTCCAAACAGAAAAGGAAAAAAAGTTTAATATAAAGAAAGATAAATATTAGATAAATATAAAATGACCTTAAAATTTAAAAAAATTAATATTAAAAATATTTATAATTTCGAAACTGGTTTTAATGATGCTCAATAAATTAAATACCTTAAGTCACAAGATTAAATTTATAAAATACATGTATTTGTAGGTATAAATTACTTATTTATATAGTATAAAAGTTAAGAATACATTTTTATTTTATTTTTTAGTTTTATTGATTGGTATAAATGAATAACGATATGTACAACATAGGTGTATTATACCTATATAATCAATACAACTATTTATTTTTAGTTATTACTTCTCTATTTTTTATTTTCAGTTATAATAATTAAGTTATTTACAAAACATTAAAAACACGGTATGTACAAATTTACAAAGAATAAAAATAAATACTATACATGTATACAAGTACAATCACATCTTAACTCCATATTTTAAGAAACCACTTCCATTTAAAATATTATTTTATTTTAAACATGATAAAGGTGAGTTTTATCCATTTTCAGTTCATATGGAGAAGATATTGAGATTTCAATTAAAGTTTTCGGCTTTTTCCAAGTGTTGTACTTTTATTCTACACATGATTTATTTTTGCAAATATTTTTATTATTTAAAACACATTTTTATGTACAAGTTTCATGAAGAAAATTTTTTGAATTGTTTTAATGATAAATAAAATAGTACAATATGTATACATAATGAATATGATGTAATATACAATGTGGATTTGATTTTCTAGGATTTATATAAGTTAAGGATCATATCTCCCTCTACTTAATTCTTTATCCATTAGGTTAATACTTGACCTACTCTCGAGATCATGATCAGTCTGTTTTTATTACATATACAACCTTGTATTCTTTTCTTCTTTATCCATTTATTTTGGGTTTAAAAAAATGAAAATAATACAATAGTAACAGATAATGTAGTTTATTAAAGGATTTGAATTAGTGATAGCTACATGTGTTTTATAAGTGGTTTTACGCAATAATGTAGGAATAAAGATGATGAATTGTCGATTCATCACAATGACTAAAGTGTAAATATCGATTCCTATGAGGGGAGTTTATGCAAATGTTCAAGCGGTAGTGAGGCGACTATGATTCTCATGGAATACAGGGGTGTGGGGTGCAAAATGGCTAGTATCAACGTGTGTTGTGCATGTGTGCTGCATCTTAGGTGGAACCCTAGCTCCAAACCTCCACGAAGCTTGGAGGCATGGTTCGAGGGTGTTGTGGTGGCTTCGAGGCTTAAGTTCTCACATATAGGTTACGTGTTGGGTTGAGATCCACCCGATGAAGATATAAGGAAGGGTAGAGTTGCATGGATAGCTCGAGCTATTGAATATCGATGATGAAAAAGTCCATGCTCGGTAATGGAATTGATGGCATTCTGGCTTGTCGACACACGACTAAGCCAAAATTGAGGAGTTGAAGGCTTGCAAGGAGCCAGCGTAATGCTTGATGATGGAGCTGGTGGATTTCAAGGTCTGAGGCACTGTTACTATTGGTGTGTACTCTGATGGGTGACGTGTACAACTGTTGGGACTTGAACTATGTGAGGTAGCGCTCTAGTAGGCAGTTATGACTCCAATGGAGGTTTAATTCTCCAACTTCAGGCAAGGCATATCTACTATTGAAACACTACGATGAGAGGAGTGGAAAAATGAGGTGTTGCGTGGAGGATCTAATTTTCAATAGGTGCTGGATTGCAAGGAAGGGAACCCAATCGTAAGGAAGAGCTTCAAGAAAAGTCATCCATGAAGACCTCCAAACAGTCACCCACCATATTCGAGAAGATAGATAACATGCTCCTTTGGAATGTAGTTGGGGCATTACATAAACCAAAGGGCATCCGTCTTAAAGCATATGTCCCAAACGGATAGGTGAATGTCGTTTTCTCTAGGTCTTCGGGTGCTACGGCCACCTGGTTAAAGATAGAGTACCCGTCAAGGAAACAGTAATGACTCTTCCTAGTTAGCTTCTTGGTGGCCTAATTCAATCGTAATCTGATCAATAAATGGCAGTGGGAAATGATCCTTCTTGGTGGCCTAATTCAACCGTCTGTAGTCCACACATACCCTCCAAGAAGTGGGTGCCCTGGTAGTTATCTCCTCTACAGACTCGCTCACAATTGTATTGATACACTTCTTCTTGGGTACCACATGTAATGGACTAACCCACTTGGAGTTAGAGATGTAGTAGATAAAATCGTTGCTCCACCATTTTGATATCTCCTTCATGACCACATCTCGAAGATTCGGGTTCAACCATCACTGGAACTCATGAGATGGCTTAGCATCCTCTTTGAGAAAAATTTGGTTAGAGCACAGGGTCATACTTATCCACTGAAGATCAGCTATGCTCCATCTAATCGCCTTGCTATTTCTTTCAAAAACCTCCATCAAACGAGATTATTGATCTCTAGTGAAATCCGTTGAGATAATGATTGGGAACATCACAGGCTCACCCGCAAGGAATCTATACTTCATCAACTACGGTAAGGGCTTCTGTTCTGGACAACTGGGTGCTAGCAAAGCTGGCTTCTAAAAGGTCTGAGTGAAGGATACCGGATCTACGTGGCAGAACTCCCGCTGTATGTGAAAAATATGACGAAGGTGGCCCTGCTTGTGTCTCTATAATCTGTGTTGTCTCACTCTCCTTCCTAGCCGTTGGCTCTGAAGGAATCAAGAAAGGAAAATAATCATCAAAATCATCCCAATCAATGCTTGAATACGAGGGATCTTAATCAGAGGAACATGAAACAAACTCTACTTCACTATCCTGACCACGATCATCAACCTCAAATGTGTCTGGTGCTAAGAGTGTGCTCTCCGAACTCTCATCTGCCAAAATCGGTAACTCCGCTGTGTCTGCTGGTGTGACAAAAGCTCATGATACGATATCGGATCAAACTGCATCATCATCTGTAATCAAAAAGTCGCACTCTTGGTGGACATCTCGCTCTACATCTGTCATCTGCTCTGTATTGCTCGAATGCTCGGAGCAGGCTGAATCTCTCGATCTGGTCTCCTCGATCGTCTCTATTTGTACACTTTCACCCTCGACATGAAAGAATACCTTCCCACTATCATGGTAGGACATGGACATGGCTGTGGCTAAGAATGGATGTCCTAGTATAATGGGGGTATCTGTCACAGAGTCAGGGATCTCCATGTCCAATACAACAAAGTCCACAATGAATTTCAGGCTGTTAATTGTAACGATCCACGTCCTTCAATAACCCCTTAGACCTCTTGACAAATCTATCAGCAAATTGAAGGACTGTCCTGCTCTATCGAAGAGATGCGAACTCGAATTGGTCTTGTAAGGTTATCGGAAGAAGGTTAATAGAAGAGCCGATATTTAATAGGTTACGATTGAACCACTGCTTATGGATATGGCATATAACATATAGAGCTCTTGCATCAGGTCTCTTGGTTGGAAATAAGTTCTGAATGGCGAAGTGGGTGGCACAAGAAAGCACATAGATCTCTGCATTTGGTTCCTTCTTCCTGTGCATGATGGTATTCTCTCTCAAATTCTTCTGGAAGAGAGGTATGTGCTCTAGTGCCTCAAGTAGAGTCAGTTGTAAATGAAATCGATCTATCATCTGCTGGCTGAACTCGAGCTGGTGAGTTTTTTTTGGGATTTTAGGTTTATTCCCCTTCGCTAAGCAGAGTGCATGATGGATGGGGATGGGTGGACCCTTTCCGACGAGATGAGGGCCAGGAAGAGGCTCCTGCATATGTAAAAGTGTGGAATCCACACCAATAACATCGTGCAATATATGTGGACTCGAAGTGGATAAGTAAACCTTTCCTATATTCATATTTTTGTTGTTTTCAATTTTTCCATATTTTTATAATTTTTTGAAACTATCTTGAGATACATAAGAGGGTAATACAACTGAAGGAGAAATGGTGGCATCAATACTAACTATCGCATCTGTCTTCGCAACATTAGTACCGCACTCTGGCTCGGCAACTGGAAAATTGGTGGCATCAGTACCACTTACTGCATCTAGAATCATGACGACCTCACTACCATCGGCTGGATCTACATACTTGGTTGCATCAATACCACCGTCATCATCATCGTGAGCGACATCAACACCGCTATCAACCTCATCTAGAGATCCATAATCTCCATGGGGTCGTCACTCAAATGAGGCACCGTTGGCTGGAATCCTACCGCACCTAGTGTCACAAAATCAGCATCAAATATATAGGAAGATATATCACCCAATGTATCACTAGGAGTGGTAGTCTTCGTAAACTGTACGTACTCATATTTCCTCTTTAGGTTGTTCAGGTTCAGTTCGATCTGAGCGGGTATGGCGGCCTTAGCCTTGATGATCTCCCTCGTCTCCTGCTAGAACTCATCCATCTCTCATTGGACGGATGCTTGCTGGTCAAAAAGTAGGCGGGTGAGATCGTCAAGGGTGGGGTTTACATAGATAGGACCATGAGAACCTGATGGGTTACCTCGCTGGAAATTAGGTTGAGACTGATACTAATGAGGGGGATGCTGACAGTACTGCTGGTGAGGCTGATGTGGCTGCCTCCACTGTTGTCCATAGTACGAGGGATGAGGACCCTGTTGATACTGCTACTAGTACTGGGAGTGATGGGCCTACTGTTGTTGCTTGCTGATCTATCCGCCCTGACCTGGACACTGCTGCTGGGACTAGATGCCTCCGGTGGACCATCTGAATACTTGGTGATCATGACGAATCCCGGGTTGTTGTTGGTACTGGTCGTACCAAATTCGGCTGACTTACACAATTGACTCTTGCTTGAAAGGTGGAGCGGGAAGAACTGCCAGGGGATGATCCAGCTGGTAGATCACCATCTGAGTATCCTAAGATGGTGGTGGCTGGGGGTAGTGCTGCAGCGGTTGAATTGGCTTTGCATGGATATGGTGAATCTGGTGGTATATGGCAGAAGGTGGGGTGGAGCTGTTGCTGCTGGGATCAACTTGTGGCCTGAGACGCAACTGTGGAGCCGTCTGTGCCTCCTGGAGACACATGATCTGGATCTTCAAGTCACTCTGTGTCTGTGCCAATTGGACTATACGCATAAGGGCCCTGGCGCTGCTTCTTCTCAATAATCTTGATGCGGTCTAGCTTCTCGCTGATGATCCCCATGTCAATGATTGAGTACTCAGCTTGGGCTGCTGCTAATGATGTAGAAGGACCGATGACGACTCGTAATCCTCTATTAGGTCACGGTCTGTGGGAGGGGCTTCCACTAAGTGTAGACCCTAGTCTGGGACATCACCGTGTAGTTCTCTGCCATCTCCTCGTAGATGGCCCAGACTTGGTCCTCATCTATGGAAAAATAGGACCCTCCACATGAGGCATTAAGTAGCCCCTATAGCTCCGGTGTCAGCCCACAAAAGAAGCTTTGGACTATGTTGGGCTTGGATATCTCGTGATGTGGACATCGATCAATGAGCTATCGAAATCGATCCCAAGCCTCGTGAAACTGCTCGTTTGGGATCATAGTGAAATTGTTGATCTTGGCACGTGCCGCACGATCCGACCGAGTGGATAGTACTTATTCAAGTACTCGGTCCAGAGCTGCTCCCAGGGGGTGATATACCTCCCCAAATGCTTCAAGCAATAAGCTGCTCTGTAAACAAAGGAGAACGGGAAGGCGATCATCTTGATCGTGTCCTCATCCACGAGTCTGTCATGGACAGTATTGTAGATCATCTCAAACTCCTGGAGATGGAGGTGTGTCTCCTTGGTGGCTAGCCCATGGAACATGGGCAGAAGCTAAATAGTCTAGGGGTGAAACTCGAACTCGCCTAGGATCTCTAGAAGCTGAATCCAACGGTGAGTGAGGTTTGCACCGGGGTTGTGCATGTGCCTCATCGTGCATGGTGGTCTCAGCTCTTGCTGATCATCCGGACATCCATCTCCTCCTCCAGCTGGTGGTATCTCTCCACCGACTGGTCTCTGCTCTCCTCTGCTGGCTCTCATCTCCGTAATCTCTCATCACACCTCTGTCATGAATGCTCTTTGGTCTCAAATCTAGCGCTGCATCGTCTCCTGGGAGGATAAGAATGTATTGTCGATGGCGGTCTGGTCAAGTAAATATGCGGATCCCTACGGTTGCTCATCGGTACGTCCCTCACTGTTGGTCATCTCTCGTGTCTCTGCAAAGGCAAAAGATCCCAACGCAGGTGCCATCAAATGGACATATAATTGTGCTGGCCTCTACTTTGGCACCTCCGGACTGGAAGAAGGGTGGTCAAGGGGGAACAGAGTGGTAGCAAACTCAGGTTCAGAGAGCGGGTTTGGGCTCTCTAAAGCTTCCCTATATGAATGGAAAGGAGTGCTCGAAAACGGTGTTGTCAAAGGCAGCCTAAGGGGACCTCCTTCTCATCATCGTTATGTGGGGATTTATGATGATGAGACCTTGATGCAAACAAGATGAGAATACAAATCCCTTTTTCACCTACTCAACACTTGAGCTAATGACCGTGATAGATAGGTCATTAATCTGGTCAATTTTTATTTAGGTGACAAATCAAGATATCGTTGCGATTAAGCGAGCTGTTTGGAACCCGATGCTTCTAGGAGACTGGCCCAATCTAACAACTAGTTTTTCCTAGCCAGTATGGGTGCAGACCGTTTACCGGCTACCCGATTTGCCCAATCTGCTAAGGAAGACCCAGACCGATTACCGGATACCTGGTGAAATCCTCACTGGAGAATAAACAATCGTAAGACCAATAGTCTAAGAGGACTTCAGGTATGGCTCTTTCCTAACGTGCGGGTCACTCTCTCGCTGTAGATAAATCAATCAATAAGGGGGTGACCCTCCACAAAACAAGATTTCTACGTGAAGCGTATTTTAAGATCAAGTTTGCATTTATAGTCCCATTTTTTTCACCTTTTATGTATTTTTGAAATAAAACAATGCCTAACGATTTTTCGATTTCCTTGGTTACATTGAGTCCAATAAAATAGGGGGAGGAAGTCGAAAAGCCGATGCACGATCAAACACTATGATGCATGCAGAGATAGAAATGTGTACCTATCTCCAGCACACTACATGCAGGACGATTTGCTCATAATTTAAAGATAGAAAATAAACTATTTAAATGATACACAACTTCTACTAACCGTGAAGAACAGATAGCTAACTAATTGGGGAGAGATGCTTGAGTCTGGTCTTAGATGTCTATTGGTGTCCACCACAATAGATCCTGCCAACGCGGTATACGACCTCTAACGACGTGTGGCATCTCAACCGATTATGTTAGCTTTTTATTATTGATTATTAGCTAGGTCTAATTATGATCTATAGGAATAGATGAGCAATTAGGTGTGGGGCCTTAGATTATTACGTCACAATCAACAAAAATCCTGTCTAAGGGCTAAAACTTCGTGAATCAAATAGAAAGAACAGAGATAAAATCAAAACCACGAAAAATCCGGTGAGATCCCTAGATTACACCAGTACTTGATGAAACAGACCTCGAAGTGTCCAAGTCCACAAGAGGGTCTCAAAGTCCACAATTAATACAACAATATCAATTCTGCGAAAACGTATCTATGTAATACAACTAAGTCCTTTTGCACCTTTGCTCCTCCTCAGATGTTGTCTCCTCCAACAGAAAGCCGAAGCATCCTCGAGTGGTTCCTCGAACTTTTTTATAAGTTTCTAGGTGTTTTTTAATTTTAGGTTTTTTATAATTGTTTTTCAAACAAAAATTAATACTGTAAATAAGAACATAAAAAGGAAACTATAGGAATTTTCATAGAATTTTAAAGTGTTTTTCAAATTTTTATGATTTTTCTAATTTAGACAGGACACTTTTTAGGGGTTTTTGAATTTTGAAAACATAAAATGCAATGCAAATAATCCAATAAATCACCAAAAATATTACGTATGAACAGGAGCTACTAGTAATTTTTAGGGATTTTTTTTGAATTAATATGTCATATATTAAGTCCAAAATACATCAAGTAATTAAGAACAATTCATTTGTACCTTTTTGAAATAAAATAAGTTTCTAGGCCAAACAATAACACATGTTAAAAATCAAGGGTTGTATCTGTAAAATTACCAATCAAGCACATGTTACACACATAATCAAGACTTACAGGGGCATCTATGCAAATACTATAAACATGCCATTGAATTCATAACAAATATAAAGTATAGGGTGGATAACGCAAATAACCCAAGAGTCACATGGACATACAACTGCTACAGAATGATAATGACTAAAATGCAAATACCTAAACACGTGTGGTCTAAACTACAAAATGTCTTAACAACAACATTTATTTTATAGACCATAGTGAAATGGCTAAACGTGCAAAGTAAGATGGAAATATACCCCTTGGGGCACGTGCATTGCGCGCGGCGCTTCTGACGATTCTAATCATTCCCTGGAAAGCATTTGACGGTCTCAGATCAGGTCATGAACGTGCATGTCAGATGATGCTTGCAAAGCTAATCCAACGATCTTTAAGGGCGGTTGTCGAGCAGCTCAGATAAGGGGCCCAGCTCTTATCCAAGCATCAAAATTAGACGCTAAAGGATGGCTCAGATGAAAACTGAGGCTCCACTCCAAATCAAACAGTGGAGACTATGGCTTGATGAACAAGGTTTGAATGAACTTCAATTG
This sequence comes from Ottelia alismoides, assembly GCA_037367405.1. Taxonomy (NCBI): domain Eukaryota; kingdom Viridiplantae; phylum Streptophyta; class Magnoliopsida; order Alismatales; family Hydrocharitaceae; genus Ottelia; species Ottelia alismoides. The sequence continues at coordinate 660,749 of JAZKJV010005737.1, forward strand.
GGCGTGGATGGTGATCCACGCTCCTTATGAGGCTCCTAAATGGTCCAACACAATTGATGAACGACTCCGCGTCGAGAGGGTGGCTCGGATGGGAAAGTGAATGGTCGGATGAGCTGGTCGGAGGTCCTCCACCTGGAGCTACTCTGATGGGCAGCGAGCATCTCAGAAGTGCTCCTTGGCGCAGGTCGGTACCTGAAGAGATAGAGGCACTCGGGGAGAAGCTTCGGTCCACGATATTGCATAACAGGAAAAGCGAAATGTGAGGGGGTGAAGCTTTGGGTTTCCTGCAAATGCGGGGGATAAGGACCCAACCTAATCTTGACCCGATGGTTGAGCCTTGGGGGGTTAGTCTGCGCGATAAGGTGTAAGATGGTCTGGCGAGTCGATCCGAACAGAGGTATGTAGGTGACGAGCTCCAAACCTGGTGGTCGAAGCCAGCGAACAATGGCGGTACGAAATAGAATGATAAAAGACAATAGGAAACATGGGACTACGATGGATGAAAGCGGTACATGAATGTTTGGAGGAGCTCCTGAGCTTTAGGCGAAGTTGACTGGATAGGTTGTTGCCTAGATCTGCTCCGGCAGGCGAGAGAGGCTTCACGCGACGGAGAGGTCTGGCCACATTGAGCTACAAGCCTCCAAGAGCCTCCCAACGATCCTGAGATGCTCCCTCGATGGCTGTAACATCAACGAAGGTGTTTAGAAATGAATGGGGTTGCATGGGACGAGCATCTTGACTGTGGAGGTAGACGGGAGCTTTTATAGGATTTTCTAGGGGCTGGAAAGATCGAGAGTGTGTATGCAACCCTAAGAACATTTGCGCCGTCCTAGGGATCCGCGAGGATCACGGATCATAGGAGAAGGCTCATGAGAAGATTCTAGGCAAGAGATGGTCAGAGTCAGGCATGAAAAAGCAGAGAAAAGCCTTCGGCAAGAGGTCAGACAACCCGACCCGACTAGAAGAGACCGTTGACTGAGGCCAATGGTCTGACGTGGACCAATCAGAAATTTAGAATGTATAAAATAATTGGAAATTTAATTAAAATAGCAAATGAATTTGAAATAAAAAGTGTATAAAATAAGAAACGTTTACTATTTTTCAAAGTATTTTTCTGTGGTTTTTAATTATTTTTATGAAAAATAAAATAACGTATATACAATATATTGCATTATATACGAGTATATTATACCTATGTAACCATATTTTTATTTTATTAATTATACACAAATACTATTATATTATATTTTATTTATTTAAATGATAATTTTATTATAAATTATTTTAGTTTTTTTTACAAATTATTTAAGTTTATATAATAAATAGTGAATATAATACATACATGTGTATTTTATACAAAGGTTTTGTAATTTTATTTTTATGATTTTTATTTTATTGTTTTTTAATATTATTCGAACTATATACAAGTATGTAAAATAATAAAATAAATTTGGTTTTAACAAAAATAAATAAATAAGGAATATGTACAAGTATATGTGATATATACAATACACAGTAGACCCTATCTCTCTTTACTTATTTTATTTTGCGATCAGGTAAAGTCTTGACCTTCTCTTGGGATTTGGTCACTCGTATTTATTCTAAATACATCATTCATTTTCTTTTATTTTATTCTTTTATTTTTGCCAAAAATGCATGTTAAATATACAATGTTAAGCATGTCATGCTGAAAGCTACGTTATTATATTTATAGCTATTTACAGGATATTTTTCCAAGAAGAAGAGCTAAAATAAAAGAATAAAGAGTGAGAATAAAGTATTCATCACCCCTCTATACTTTATTGCTAGGCCCTTAGCAAACACTTATTTGAAAAAAGAAGTGAAAACAAAGAAGAACTGAAAAGAAAAAGAATTAAGGTTGATTATTAAACTTATCTTCATCAAATTGAAGTATGGAGCTCAATCAGACCATTGAATATTAGTTTGTCAGAACCTTATTGGAAATAAGTTTTAGACTCAACAACCTCTAAGTTCCACTATTCTATGGTCACTACTCCTCAATAAACCATGTCAGAACAAGTCTATATACACAAACTCTAATGACTATGCATCTTTCCTTGTACTATGTAAGTGATATGTAGCTCCCCACCTCAGAAATGATAAAGCAACAACCTCCCTCAACAAATTAACTCTAATTCCTAATCTAGCGGGTGTTTCCTTGAGGAGCGGGGTATTCCCTTCTAAGTTCAAGTTAAACCAGATCAAGAAGAGGGGAAAGAAGAGAATGGATCGTGACCAATGTAGCCATGTATCTCTTGGAGCAAAGCCAGTGTAACTAAGTCTCCAGCTGCAAGCTTTCATGAGATGAGAAGGTGGAATACATACGCTTTGCTTATTCACTATATATAATCTGGCAGGATTTTTATTTTCAATTAGGCTTGTCCCCTTTTTTGGAGTTTTTCATATCTTTGCACATTTTTTTGATGTGCATATATACAACATATTTACAATGTGGAGCATTTACATAATGAATTTTTCCTCTTGAGCCAGTAGACCTCCCCTCTTCTGAAGCATTATTGCAACCCACAAACTCCTGTCTTTAGACCTCAATGCTACTTGACCTGGTTGAGGTGCACACCCCTCGCTAAAGGAAGACAAGAGGTTCCGCCTAGATGTACTACTCGTATGCTACCCCAAGCTAAAGGATTCTGCCTTCTCACCACTTCATCCGTGTAGAGCTATGTGTAAGGTGTGTGTCCAAGTCAAGCCATTGTCTCTCATGTGTGCGGTGTTAAGTGTTCTACATAGGCTCATCCAGATGACATGTGAACATAGCCTATTGGACTCAAAGAATTAAGTCACTAATGGACCTGGAAAGTCTTAGCCCCTACTCCTATAAGGTTCCTCTGAATTTTAGTGGATTATTGACCAAGCTCCAATTTTTAATTTAATTCCCATCTAGTTTAAATCTCAACTATGATTTAGAAGAATATACAAACAAATATATACAAAACTCTTTTTGTGTAATATTTCAAAATATGAAAATTTTTGAATGCAAGGAAGAAAAAGTTCTGCAAAATATTTACAAACCTTTACAAACAAATTTCTGCAATCTTTTTTTCAAACAATTTTCAAAAATTTTGTACTATTTACATAGTTTTGATACAAAAATATTTACATAAACTTTATAATCAAGACATCTTTACAAACGTTTGTACAAAAATATTTTTTACAAAAGATTTTTACAAACATCTACATACAGGAAAGATTTTATATGCAAGAGAATTTTTTAAAATTTTTGTGATTTTTAGTTTCTGATTTTTAGCCATATTATCTATTAGCACACTCACACAAAGTATGAGTTATGGCTAAAGTATATATGTACAATATATACGACACGCCCTATACTTAGCTCGAACGATGTCCTCAGAGTGATCAAAGAGCTATGAAAGGAAGACATAACTCGTGTTGAGTATTGGGAAGTGTAAAGAATGTGCACGAATAAAAGAATGTAATGAGAAGCTATCGATGATCCCCCTATACTAAGGATTAAGTAATTCTAAGTATAGAAGTCTACACACAAGGGGAAAACCGAGAGTTAGGATGTACAGGGTCTACCTCCCCTATACTTACGTAAAATATCCCTAAGTATAGACAACAAAACAGAGGTAGAAAGAATCAAAATACTGATCACAAGTCTGATACCCCCTATACTTAGGATAAAGCACATGCTAAGTATAGCATAATCATGAGATGAAAATGAAGCATTAGTCAGAAATAATAATTGATATAGACAACTGGATCAATATAGCCGTGGAAGAGAAGTGATAATTATGCATGAGATGCAAATGGTCTGAGTTAATGACCACATCTCATGCAAAATGAATAGGGGTAACATCAACGATCAACGGATCATGATCAAGTTAATGCTTCATGTGATGATCATTAACTCGAAAGGTGGATTTAGATGACACTTCAGATATATCAATACTTCTGTTGTCGTGAACTTTTTGGACCACATATGGTCCCTTCTATTTGCTTTGCAACTTCCTTGGAAATAATCTCAACCTAGCATCGAATAACCATACTTTCTGATTCAGCTCAAACTATTTATGGCTGATATGAGAATCATGCCATATCTTCACTCTCTCCTTATATTGTAAACTACTCGAAAAGGTTGTATCTCTTAACTCCTCTAGGGCTGCCAACTCTACTTTCCTTTGATCTCCTACACTCTTGGAATCCAATAATAACTCAGTGACTGCCCATAGTGACTTGTGCTTGATTTCCACAGGTAAATGGCTTGGCATGCCATAAACAAGACGAAAAGGAGATGTACCCAAAGGTGTCTTGAAGTAGGTCTAGTAGGCCCACAAGACCAAGTCCAAAAGCTGTGACCAATCCTTTTGGTCTGGGTAGACAACCTTCTGCAAAATAGTCTTCATCTCCCTATTCGGTACTTCAGCACGACCACTAGTCTGAGGATGATATGGAGTGGCAACACGATAGTCAATGCTGAACTCATTAGCAAGGGCCTTTACCTTGTCGTTGATAAAGTGTGTCCCCTCGTCAGATATCAAACACGAGGTACCTCGAACCCTGAAATGATATTCTTTCTCAAGAACCTGCAAATGGTCTTAGCATTTGCGTTCGGGCAGGAATGCACTCAACCCAACGACTCACATAATCCACAACAAGCAGAATGTACTCAAATCCCTGACTCTTAGGGAATGACCCATGAAATTGATGCCTCATGCGTCAAAAACCTCACAGAAGTGAATGGGATACATTAGCATCATATCACGATGTCAAGAAGTGCCCATCCTCTGATAATTAGTACACATCTTCATGAGTTCATCAGAATCCTTGATGAGGGTAGGCCACCATAGACCGGATTGGAGCACATTCGGTACTATCCTCCCAGAATGATGACCTCCTGCCTCAAGTTTGTGGCAGTATGTGAGGGCGTTGTGGTGCTCCTCCTGATGAATGCACCGATGCCAGGCGTTATCCCGTCCTTCATGATGAAGGATGGGATCCTCCAATGGTACGACTTGGCCTTCGCTAGAAAAGTCTCAAGTCACTGCATGGGACAGCCTTGTGGAATTTTCTTGGCGACAAGATAGTTCACAATGTCAGCATACCATGGAATTGAGGCGATAATAAGGATCGCCTCATCATGGACTGTTTCTATAATAGGTACGATCTGATCTGAATCCTCAAGGTTCTCTAAATGGGAGAGGTGATCCGCCACCACATTCTTGACTCCATACTTATCCTTAATCTCAATATTAAACTCATGGAGTAGAAGGATCCATCTGGTCAATCTGGATTTCGCATCCCTCTTTGCCATGGGGTATCGGATGGTAGTGTGATCTGTGAATATAGTCACTCGGGATCCAAGAATTTACGATCTGAACTTATCCAAAGCAAAGACTACATCTAGCATCTCCTTCTCAATCACAGTGTAATTCCATTAAACGACATCCAAAGTCCAGCTAGCGTAGTGAAGGCATACGGTAATCCATTCCTCCTCTATCCTACCATAGCCCCTACGACAAAATCAGAAGCATCCGTCATGATGTCGAATGGGAGAGACCAATCAGGTGGCTAAAGGACATGAGCCTCGAAAACTAATCCATTGAGAGTCTCGAATGACGCTAGACACTTATCATCTATAATTAACTCATTGTTTTTCCTCAACAGATCAGTAAGCGGTAGGGCAATACGACTGAAAACCTAAATGAATTATCAGTAGAAACAGACATGCCCCAGAAAAGACAACAACTAACGCAAGTTGGACGGTGGATTGAGTTTCCTGATGATATCTACCTTGGTCGGGTCAACCTCCATGCCCTGTTGGAGATGATATGACCAAGCATTGCCCCCTTAGTCACGTTGAAGTGACTCTTCTCCCAAGATATTACAAGTTGGACCTCTATACAACATTGAAGAACACGATATAGGTAGTCAAGACAAGCATCGAAACCATCGCCGTAGACTGAAAAGTCATACATGAAGACATTCAAACAGTCATCCACCATGTCCTATATGTTGGACAACATGAACCTTTGGAATATAGCCGAGGCATTACATAAACCAAAGGGCATCCGTCTCAAAGCATATGTCCCAAAAGGGCAGGCAAATATCATTTTCTCCTGGTCTTTGGGCGCTATGGCCACCTAATTATAGCTAGAGTACCCGTCAAGGAAATCATAATGACTCTTCCCAGCTAGCCTCTCGATAATATGATCAATAAATGGTAGTGGGAAATGATCCTTCTTGGTGAACTGATTCAATCGTCTGTAGTCCACACAGACCCTCAAAGAAGTAGGTACCCACATATCTATCTCCTCTCCAGACTCACTCACAACTGTAGCATTACCCGTCTTCTTGTGTACGATATGTAATGGACTAACCCACTTGGAGTCAAAAATGGGATAGATAAAATGGGCGCTCCACCATTTTGATATCTCCTTCATGACCACATCTCTTCGAGTTCAGTCCTCGCTGGAACTCACTAATGGCTTGGCGTCCTCTTCGAGATAAATATGGTGAGAGCACAAGGCTGAACTTATCCCCTAGAGATCAGCTACGCTCCATCCAATCACCTTTTCGTTTCTTTCAAGAACCTCCATCAAACGAGATTCTTGATATCCAGTCAAATCCTCTAAGATAATGACTGGGAACATCTCAGGCCCACCCGCAAGGAATATGTACTTCATCGACAGCGTTAAGGGCTTCAATTCTGGAATGTTGGGAGCTGGCAAAAATGGCTTATGAAAGTTCTGAGTGAAAGCTACCATATCTGCATGGGAGAACTCTCGCTGTATGTGAAAATATGACGAAGGTGGCCCTGCTGGTGTCTCTGTAATCTATGATGGCCCACTCTTTGTTCTATATGTTGGCTCTGAAGGAATCAGGCAAGGCAAACAATCATTAAAATCATCCCAATTAATGCATGAATCTGAGGGATCTGAATCAGAGGAACATGAAAAAAACTCTGCTTTGCTATCCTAACCGCGATCATGAGCCTCAAATGTGGTCTGGTGCCAAGAGTGTTCTCTCTGAATTCTCTTCTACCGAAATCGATAACTCCGTAGTGTCTGCTTCCATGACAAAAGCTCGTGATACGGGATTGGACCAAACTGCGTCATCATCTGTAATTAGAAAATTGCACTCATGGTGGATGTCTCGCTCTGCATCTATCATTTGTTGTGTATCGCTCAAATGCTCTCATTAGGCTGAATCTCTCGTTCTGGTCTCCTCCGTCGTCTCTGTTTGTACACTTCTACCATTGACGTGAAAGTATACCTTCCCACTATCATGGTCGGATACCTCCTTGGCTGTAGCCAAGAATAGACGTCCTAGTATGATGGGGGTATCTATCAAAGACTCACGGATCTCCATGTCTAATATGAAAAGTCCACGAAGAATTTCAGGCCCTTAATTGTGACGACCACGTCCTTTAATAACCCCTTTGGCCTCCAGATAGATCTATCAGCAAACTGAATGATTGTACTACTATGTCGAAGAGGGTCGAACTCGAATCGATCGAGTAAGCATGCTGGAAGAAGGTTAATAGAAGAGTCATTGTCTAATAGGGTACGATCGAACCACTTCTCATGGATATGGCATCTGACATATGGATCTCTTGCATCAGGTCTCTTGGCTTGCAATCGGTTCTGAATGGTGAAGCATGTGGCAAAGCGTAAGCACCTGAATCTCTACATTGTGGTTTCTTCTCTTCCTGCGGATGGTGGTCTTCTCTCTCAAATTCTTCTAGAAGAGAGGGATGTGCTCTAGTACCTCCTATAGAGTCAATTGTATCTCAAATCGATCTATCATTTGTTGGTTGAGATCTAGCTGGTGAGTTTTTTTGGGATTTTCTGATTTATTCCCCTTCTCTAAGTGGAGTTCTTGAGGGAGGGGGATGGGTGGACCCTTTCCAAAGAGATGAGGGTATGGAAGAGGATCCTGCGTATGTAGAATAATGGAATCCACACCAATATCATAATGCAACCTATGTAGACTCGAAGGGATACAAAAACCTTTCTTTTATTCATATTTTTGTTCTTTTTAATTTTTCCATTTTTTGTAATTTTCTAGAACTGTCTTGAGTTACATAAAAGGGTAACACAACTGAGGGAGAAATGGTGGCATCAGTACCACCCACGACATCTGTCTTTGCAGCATCAGTACCACACTTTGGCTCGACAACTAGAAAATTGGTGGCATCAGACCACTCACTACATATGGAATCATGACGTCCTTAGTATCGTCGGCTAGATCTACATCTGTGGTGGCATTAGCAACACCGTCATCATCATATCAAGCAGCATCAACACCACTATCCTCCTCGTCTAGCGTTCAAGAATCTCCATGATGTCGCTCATACGAGGCACCGCCGACAAGCATCCTACATCTCCAAATTATCAAAAAGTCTACATCAAACATATAGGAAGATATATCACCCAAAGCCTCACAAGGATTGTAAGTCTCTATAAACTGTACCTTCTCAGATTTCCTCTTGAGGTTGTTCGGGTTCGGTTCTATCTGAGCAGGTATTGTAGCCTTGACCTTGATGTCTCCCTCATCTCCAGTCGATACTTGTCCATCTCTCACCGAAAGGATGCCTGCTAGTCAGAAAGTAGGCGGTTGAGGTCATCAAGGGTTGGGTTCTCATAAACAGGTCCATGAGAACTGGACGGGTTGCCTTGCTGGAAATGAGGCTCAAACTGTTGGTAATGAGGGGGGGGGATGGGAGTACTGCTGGTAAGGCTATTGTGGTTGCCTCCGTTGTTGTCCCTGGTATGAGGGACGAGGACCCTGCTGATGCTACTGCTGGTACTGGGAGTGATGGCGCTGATGTTGGCTTCTCTCTCTGCCTGAGCTGGAGACTGTTGCTGGAACAACGTGCCTCCAATGGACTATTTGAATCGTGTGTGATCACGACAGATCCTGAGTTGATGTTGGTACTGGTCATACCAAATCCTGTAGACTTCCATCAACGACTCCTGCTTGAAATGTGGAGGGGGAAGAACTGACATGGGCTAATCCGGCTGGTAGAACACCATCTAAGTATCCTGAGATGGTGGTGGCTGGGGGTATTGCTACAGTGGTTGGATTGGCCCTGCCTGGATATGGTGAACCTGGTAGTCTGTAGAAGGCGGGGTGGAGCTGCTGCTGTTGGGATCAGTCCGTGACCTGAGACGGGGTTGTGGAGCTGCCTGTGCCTCTAGGAAACACATGATATGAGTCTTCAAGTCACTCAGTGTCTATGCAAACTGGTCTATTTGTGTAAGCCCATGGCATTGCTTTTTCTCAATAATCTCAATGCGGTCCAGCTTCTTGTTGATGATCTCCATATCAACCGTTGAGGACTTGGCTTGTGCTACTGCTGACGACGTAGAAGGAGTGGCATCAACTCATGCAATCCTCTTATAGGACACAGCCTATAGGAGGGGATTCTCCTTAGTGTAGTCCCTAGTATGGGACATCACCGTGTAGTTCTCTTCCATCTCCTCATAGAAATCCCGGACTTGGTCCTCATCCTTCGCAAAGTAGGACCCTCCACATGAGGTGTTAACTAGCCCCTACAACTCCGGTGTCAACCCACAAAAGAAGCTCTAGACTAAGTTGGGCTTGGATATCTCGTGATGTAGACAATGGCCGATGAGCTCTCGGAATCCATGGCCTTGTGAAACTGTTCGTTTGAGATCATAGTGAAATTGTTGATCATGGCTCGTGCTGCGTTGGTCCGATCGAATGGATAATACATGTTAAGTACTCAGTCCGGAGCAGCTCCCATGTGGCGACATACCTCTCCAAATGCTCCAGCCAATAGGCTGCTCTGTCAACTAAGGAGAACAGGAAGGTGATCATCTTGATCATGTCCCCGTCCATGAATCTATCATGGACAGTACTGCATATCATCTCAAACTCTTGTAGATGGAGGTGTGGCTCCTCGGTAGCCAGCCTACGAAACATGGGAAGAAGCTGAATCGTCTGGGGGTGAAGCTCGAATTCACCCAGGATCTCTAGAAGTTGAATCTAACGGTGAGTGGAGGTTTCGGCATGGTTATGCAACTGCCTCATCGTGTATGGTGGCATCGGCTTTGGCTGATCATCCGGACGTCCAACTCCTCCTCCAACTGCTGGTATCTCTCCACCGGCTAGTCTCTGCTCTCCTTTGCTGGCTCTCAACTCTGTAAGCTCTCATAGCACCTATATCATGAATGTTCTTTGGTCTCTAATCTGGTGTTGCATCGTCTCCAAGGAGGCTAAGAGTGTATTGTTGATGGCGGTCTGGTCAAGTACAAATATAGATCCCACGGTTGCTTATCAGTGCATCCCTTACTGTTGGCCATCTCTTGGGTCTCTACAAAGGCAAAAGACTCCATCTCTGGTGTCGTCAAATGGATATATAACTATGCTGGCCTCAGCTCTGGCACCTTAGGACTGGAAGAAGGGCGGTCGAGTGAGAATAGGGTGGTAGCGAACTGAGGTTTAGAGAGTGGGTATGGGCTCTCTAAAGTTGCCCTTGATGAATGGAAAGGAGTGATTGAAAAGTGGTGTTGTCTAAGGCAGCCTAAGTGACCTCCTTCCCATCCATCGTGATGTGAGGATTTATGAAGATGAGATTTGGATGCAAACAAGGTGAGAAGACGAACCCCTTTTTCACCTTCTAAACACTTAAGCTGATGACCGTGAAAGATCGATCGTTAATCTGGTCATTTTTTATTTAGGTGACAAATAAAGATATCAGAAAGGTTAAGTGAGCTGTTGGGAACCCGATGCTCCCAAGAGACTAGCCCAATCTCACAGCTAGTTTTTCCCAGCCATTATGGGTGCGAACCATTTACCGACTACCCAATCTGCCCACTCTGCTAAGAAAGTCCTGAGTCGATTACTGGCTACCCAGTGAAATCCTCACTGTAGAATAACCAATCCCCAGACCAGAAGTCTGAAAGGAGTTTAAGTATGGCTCTATCCTAATGTGCGGGTCAGTCTCTCGCTGCAAATAAATCAATCACTGAGGGGGTGACTCTCCCCAAAACATGATTTCTAGGTGAAGCGTATTTTAGAGTCAAGTATGCATTAGTAGTCCCAATTTTATTTTGTTTTCACTTTTTAGGTATTTTTTTGAAATAAAACAATGCCTAACAAAATTTTCAACTTCTTAGTTATTTTGAGTCCAATAAAACAAGGGGAAGAAGTCGAAAAAGTCGATATGCGATCAAACACTATGATGCATGCCGAGATAGAAATGTGTAGCTATCTCCAGCACTCTACATGTAGCGTGATCTGCACTTAATTGAAAGATTGAAAATAAACTATCTAAATGATGCAAGAAGAATTAGGCCTTAGACAAGCAACTTCTACTAATCATGAAGAACAAATAGCTAACTAATCAAAGAGAGAGGCCAGTATCCGGTCTCAGATGTCGATCGCTGTCTGCCACAATGGATCCTACCAGCGCTGTATACAACCTCTAGCAGCCCGTGGCCTCTCAATCGATTATGTTAGCTTTTTATTATTGATTATTAGCTAGGTCTAATTACGCTCTATAGGAACAAATGAACAATTAGGTGTGGAGCCTTAGCTAATTGCATCACAATCAACAGAAGTCCTAAGTCTAAGGGCTAAAACTTCGTGAATAAAATAGAAAGAATAGTGATAAAATCAAAACCGTAAAAAATCCGGTGAGGTCTCCCGAGTACACCGGTACTCGGCGAGACAGACCCCGAAGTGTCCAAGTCCACAAGAGAATCTCAAAGTCCACGATTAATATAATAATAATAGTTTTGCGAAAATTAAACTATCTATTTAATACAACTAAGTCCTCCAGCTCCTTTCTTCCTCTGCAGGTGTTGTCTCCTCTACCAGAAAGCTGAAGAATCCTCAGGCAGTTCCTTGCACCAAAAGTGAAAAAGAGAAGATGTCAGAAACAATTATATCAAAAAGATACAAAAGTAGGCAAAAAGCGAAAATTAAGTACTAAGTCGTCCTTCCCGACATGGAACCATTCCAATGACACGCTTGGAACTCAGGTTAAGTAAGCAAATAAAAAAGGGTCGTTGTGACCCGAATCACTAGGCATAATCAATCGAGAAGAAATAAACCACTCAAAAGAAATCAATCAATATAAGTATGAAAAGTAAGGGGTTCACTTTTTCTATTTACCTGGTATAGCTACCAGGGTCGACCTCAAGGAGCACGAAAATACTACGAAGTAGTCAAATTTCGAAAGTAAAATAAATCATTGTTTGTCGTTTTCAATTTTGCAAAATTTTAAATTTTAATAAGAGAAAAAATCAACAAACATTAAAGCAAACAAGCACAACAATCTTTAGGATTTTTTTAGAAGGCTAGAAATACTCAGAAAATTAAGATATTTTTTTGGGAATTTTGAGGTTTTATAATGTTTTTTGTAGTTTTTTAGAATTTTCTGATGTTTTTATGGTTTTATAAATATCAAATAAAGCTAAAAAATACAAATAGTGCACAACCTGGACTAAATTGCAAGTTAAAATTTCTTAAATTGCCCAAAAATCCTGGATAACATTTTTATAAGAAAATAGATAATAAAAATTACAAATAGAAATTGAAATTGTAATTTTTCGATTTTTCTATGATTTTTTATGATTATTTATAAGTTTCTAGGTGTTTTGTAATATTTAGGGTTTTTACAATGGTTTTTGAAACAAAATTAATAATGTAAATAAAACACACAAAAAGGAAACTACAAGAATTTTTATAGAATTTTTAAAGCATTTTTCGAATTTTTATGATTTTTCTAATTTTGACAGGACACTTGTTAGGGGTTTTTGAATTTTTGAAAATATAAAATACAACATAATTAATCCAATAAAATCATCAAAATATTAAACATCTACATTATCTAGTAGTATTTTTTTGGAGATTTTACGGATTAATATGGTATTTATTAAGTCCAAAATACATCAAGTAATTATGCATAGTTCACATGGACATTTTTGCAAATAAAATAAGTTTCTGGGCCAAACAATAACACATGTTCAAAGTCTAGGGACATATTTGTAAAAATCCCAATCAAGCACATGCTACACATGATATAAATACTCACAAGGTCATATATGCAAATACAAAAAACATCCCATTCAATTCATAACAAAATATAAAGTATAGGGCCGATAGCATAAATAACCCGAGTCACGTAGACTTACACGTGCTACAAAATGAGAGGGACTAACACGCAAATAGCTAAACATGCGAGGTCTAAACTGCTAAAAGTCTTAACCATAACATTTATTTTATAAATTAAAGTGAAATAACGAAACATGCAAGGTAAGATAGAAATATACCCCTTGGGGCGCATGGTGCTTCTGACGGTTCTGATCAGTCCCTGGAAAGCATCTGACGGTCTCAGATCCAGTAGGGAACGTACGTGTCAGATGACGCCTGCAAAGCTGATCCAATGGTCTTCAGGGGCTGCTGTCGGGCAGCGTAAATGAGGGGCCCAGCTCTGATCCGAGCATCAGAATTGGACGCAAAAGGATAGATAAGATCAAAAATAGGGCTCCACTCGAGATCAAATGATGGAGACTATGGCTGGAGGAACAAGGTCGGAATGAACTTCAACTGGGCGTTGAAAGTGATCCACGATCTCGATGAGGCTCCTGAAAGGTCCAGAACAGTCGCTGAACAATTTTACATCGAGAGGGTGGCTCAGATGGGAAACTGAACGGTTGGATGAGCTTGTCGGAAGGTCCTCCACCTAGAGCTACTCCGACGAGGCAACAAGCATAAAAAGCGCTTCTTGGCAGACGTCGGTACATGCAAGAGATGAAGGGACTCGAGGTAAAGCTCCGGTCCACGTTATTATATAATAGAAGCAAAATGTGAGGGGGCGAAGCTTTGAGTCTCCGATAGATGTAGGGGATGGAGACCCAACCTAATCTCGACCCGATGGTCGAGCCTTAGCGGGGTTACACTACGTGAGGAGGTGCGAGGTTATCGAGCGAGTCGATCCGAATAGAGGGATGTTGGTGACAAGCTCCATACCTGCTAGTCGGAGCCAACGAACGGTGGCGGTATGAAATGGAAAGATCGGAGTAAACATGGGACTATGATGGATGAAAGTGGTGTTAGCAATGTGATATTGAGGCAAACCATTCTTGAAATAAATTTTATTCTAATAAATAATTTTCAAAAAAAGTTATTGATTATTTTTCACTCCCTTTCTGAGACTGAATCAATGAATGCACTTAAAGGTCCCTCTGTACAATAAGGGTTATGTACCATGGGCAACTTGATAATCATACAGTTGTTGATTCATTGATTGAATCATAGAGGCTGATGCTTGGATGAATATCTAAGGAGTTAGATAGAGGACTCATCAAGCATCATCAAATGATTGTTAAGTGATGATCTCCATCCTGAGTAGGAGATGGAAATCCTTTCTCATTTGGCTGATATCTGACCAACCTATTGATGCAGGTCCTCTGCATGGGAATAGTGATTCAGAGGTGTCCGATTAGTTGAGTCAATGGTTGACTTAACGAGATCAAGATAACCAAAGACCTATGTTGAATACTGTCACATCATAGGCATGCATCCTCTGACCAAAGACAGATGTGTTACTATATGTTTGAGTATGCACATTTGGCAGACCAATAAGTTGATGACCTAACCAAGGTTTATACACCGGTGAGCTGGTGTGCATGTAAGGACATATGAGTAATACGATCTCTCAAAGGGATCATACAGGTTCACATGTGAACCGGAAGACATGAGCTCACTCATGAGGTATTGGGACTGGTCAAATTGCGTGCATGGTCGTCATGCTTTGGAAGCATGACATGAATTTGAAGGTAAGTTATATGCTTTGGGAAAGCATATGATCTATACCAAATTCCAATGACCAAGATTGAGAAACTTGGTGATCAAACCCTGAAGATGACAGTGTAAAATTGATCTATATCTTCTGGATGATCATAAGTCTTCTAGTATGCAGGATGTACAGGTGTTGGGAATACCTGAGGGTGATGTGATCATAAACGATTGTATAACCATGACGCTTCCATTCCGAGGGAGTGATGAAACAGGTTTGGATTTTAGTGACTCCTCTCACTAGAGAAGCGACCTAATCTTAGTCCATGTATTGGACATTGATCGGAATGAGATTTAGAAGCATTGATAAGATTAGGTTTACGGCTTTGATTTAATCAAGCATCTATGGGAGGTCCATGAGATCTGGATTTGAGATTTGATATCAATATCCAAGTAACTATACATGGAACAATACCATCGCCCTGTCCTTATCTCCAATTATCTACGGAGAAATCACATTATTCTAGAAAGTGTTCGAGAATAATTCCAGAGTTGAATTATATCTAAGCATTAAGAGAATGATAATTAAATGTGATTTAATTATCTTGATGCATGTGGAAATTATCCAATATAATTAAATGTGATTTAATTATTGTGGATAAGAATGTTGTGGATAACAATATCCAATTATTCATATTATATTATAAATGTGATTTATAATGTATTAGAGAGAGCTAATTATAATTTATATTTTTTAATTAATTATTAATGTGTATTGGATACACATTGTGTAATTAATTGAAAATGTAAATTATATTTTGTTTTAGGTCGTAAATGTGGTTCACAAATTTCCAACGGCAAGGTTGAAATATTCTCAAAATTAATTATGAATTATTTTTGTATAATTAATCACAACAAAAGTTGTTGGAAAATATGGGAGATTTTCATGGAGATAAGCAATCTCATGAGATTGCCTCCACCATGAGGTCATGGTGGACAGCCACCAATTCCCACAAGGAAATTGATAGCTGTCCTACCTATTCCTTATGGGGAGAAATGTCCATGCTATTCTCTCCATATTTGTATGATTTAATTTTGTAATGAATTGTATTTAATTTATCAAATATATTTGATCTAAATTAAATTATTAGTTGTTGATTTTTACCAACAATAATCTTGACCATTGGATTAAACACAAGTCAATCTCATCCATTGATTCTGTGTGTCCCATGGATTGTGATCCATGGATCCCAAAATCCTATAAATAGAGAGGCATACCATACTCTTTAGGGTTATGCAATTGAGACACATCTCTCTCTTCCTCTTCCATATGTCAAAGCCTCTTCTTTCCTTCTCTTAGTGGCCGTCCACCAAACCATAGAGGAGAGCTTTCGTCATCGCTTCGCCACCGTGTCGGTGCCTCGATTTTCTTCGGTTCTCCATCTTCTTTGGAGGGCTACACTCGTGAAGAAGGTGTTCCATCTCTTACGACGAGATCAGGAGTTCACCATGCTTGGATCTAATTGTTGGATTGCGAGGATCACGTGACTCATCCCCGTGCTCGCAAGCGTCTTCTCCGATGATCAAACTTAAGACAGGAGGTCTCTTTTCATAGAGACTCAATCAACCATGCTTCAAGATGTATTCCTCTATACTTTATGTGGTTCTAGATGAAACGATCCGAGAATCGTTCTTGGATCATGTGGTTTCATCGCATAATTTTTTTTTTAAATTCTGCTGCAGAGAACTACTAGTCCGACAAGTCGTTCATCGTCGTATTCGATACAATGCTCAAGCTTCTGTGATGCACTTGAGGATTAACCCATATGCTTCAAGTGGTATCAGAGACTTAGGTCAAGGGTTTTGGATACGATCCGTAAACTTAGGTCGACTTGGGTTCGTGAAAGTTTTTGTGGCATTTGATTTTTGCACATCTGTTTAGTGAATAAATTCGGCCCTGTTTAAAAATTTAAACACGAATTAATCATTGAATTTTGTTCCTCATTAAATACGGAAACCATAGGATCAGAGTTTACATAATTTGGATTCCGTTTGCTCGAGATAAGGTTGTTTTAATGAACATGTATTCACTGTTGCGGGAACTGCGAATCTTAACCTGATTAATAAGTTAATTATTGTTTTGATCTGCCTAAAAATTCGTGAAATATCACTTGGGTTCTATCCTAAATCAAATTTAAAAACTTTAGAAACTGATTTTGTCTAATTTAGATTTAAATTGATTGAGATATGTTAATTTTAGTAAGTAGGGGTCACTACTGAAATTACATTCCTAATAAAGAACCATGTGATTGTCAATTAGTGAAATTAATTGTTAATTTCATAATTATGGAAAATATTTGAAAAATATTTAATGATGATGATTTCCTTAATTGACTTGGCCACAACCAATAAATTTATTATATTTGATATATGTCAAAATTGGAAACACAATCAACAAACAACTTGCTTGAATAGGATTGGGAATTTGTCTAGTAAATTTCCTTATAATCAAAAATATTTTGATTATTACTATATGGTATAATTTAGGTTGAAGAACCGATGATCATCTCAAGTACACATTATCTATTTGACATTATCCTTTCCTGAGGTGTATATGGTGTCTAGTCGGGGAACATTGGGGTAGCAGGTCGCACCGGTTGCGGTCTGTCCCACTTCCGTCGGTACTGGACATGACAGCGGGTAGGGAGTCGATAATGTCGGAGAAATCAAGGTGTATTTTTATAATTATTAAAATTCGAATTAATACGTACTTTGAGGTAATACCATATATATATTCGAGTAAAACAATCAAGTTTGTTGATTGAATTGGATTGATATCTGATTTAATGAGATTGAATTAATTATATCCAATTAAAACACTCTATTATGAATAGATGTGTAATTTCCATTGGAAGAATTAATTATATGAATATGATTCATGGTAATTAATTAAAATTTTAATATGAGGTAGAGGATCACATAAGTGACATCCATGGTCTCCCGTCAAGGCGAACGGTTTCCATCGCCAGAGATTGTATATAGGAGACGTCTGTTCGAAGTGGCAGCTCCTATATGCAAGCGCATCTGGATCGGGCTCTTTGCTTCTTGAAAGAGTAAGGCTGTATGCGTAGTGACCCCAATATCGGATCCTCATATTATTGGGGGCGATATTGGATTGTGCATAGCGAGTACTATTCTTGTTGATGGTTGGTTCAATAAACGATGGGTCAACATCCCCTTTGGGGTGGTCATCCCGGGTGTTAAAGACCGAATTGGAAAATGTAAGTTGGACTTACAAGGTGGAATGTGTTCCCGCTTGTCTTTATTGAAGTTGCAGATTCTCATGTTATTGGGATGTGACAAAGATAAAGAGGAGATCCCAGTTCTTGTTGGAGACATAGCGGTAAGTATATCTCTTGATTTGAAAGTGATTAAGGGAATGATCTTTCAAAGTTGACAATACACGAATAATTTGATTTAAAATACCTTAATCAAATATCATAAATTTGAATATATGATTATATGCTCTAATATAGTGCATTCTTAATTTCAGAAAATGAAGTCCATGAACTCACTAAGCAGGCTTCTGGAGGTCAACTAGTTGACCGGACCAAATTACTCAGATTGGATCTGTAATTTGGAGCTTATTCTCTCGGCTGAGCACATAAGTTATGTGCTCTCAGAAGACAAGCATGAAAGCACTAAAATGAAGGAAGAAAAACATAACAATGACAAGTATGATGAAGACATATCTTGGCTAGTTGTTACATCATGGGTTCTCTCTCCGATGTTCTTTAGAAGCAACATGTGGAGATGAGCACATGCCAGGAAATAATGCAGAATCTGGAAGATATGTTTGGTGACATTAACCGCACCCGACGTTACCATATTATGAAATAACTCGTTTGCGGCAAGATGCAGGAAGGAACTTCAGTTCGAGAACATGTACTCAAAATGTTTGGGTAGTTGTCTGAGCTGGAGACCCTTGGGGCAAACATGGATGCAGACCTGCAAGCTAATTTCATTTTGCTGTCTTTGCCCAAGTCTTTCAATAATTTTGTGGTTCTATTCCACAAGAACAAGTTGGACTTGACAAACGCTGGACTTCTTGATGCATTAAAGTCTACAGAAGGCGTAGTGAAGAAGGATTGTCCCATTGGCGGTGCAATGGTTGTACAGGTTAGAGGGAAGCACGGTCGGAAGCAAGGTTCTCGGAAGGGCCTGACCAAGAAGAGAAAGAAGAAGAGTCAAGGCATTGGCTCATCTTCCAATTCATCCACACTGATAGGGTCGAAGAAAACCAACGTCTGTCACCACTGCAAGAAGCCGCGACACTGGAGGCATAAATGCCCGGATTACGTAAAGTCGGTCGACAAAGGAAAAGCCCCAACATGTATGAAATCTATTTTCATCATTGAAACTACTTTTCTCGTTGGACGAGAGGGAAGTTGTGTTGTAAAATCTGGTGCTTTTTTTCATGTATGCAATTTGTTGCATTTGTTTCAGGAAACTAGAAATCTGGAAGAAGGTGAGATAGTCATCCAGATGGGATCTGATCAAGTGTTGCAGCAGTCGCCGTCGGAACCTGTCGACTATCATTATCTAGTGGTAGAGTCCTAGTACTTAAAGAGTGTCTTTATGTACATGAAGTCAAATGGAATTTGATATCTGTATCTAAACTTGTTAGAAGTGGATATTCATTCCTTTTCTGTAATAAATTAGTTATAAATTGTTATGATAAATATATTTCGGATGGTATTTTGACTTCTGGTGGACTCTATGAATTATGCATTGATAAATGTATAATGAATGTTACTGCCACTAATAAAAACCCTAAAAGATCTAAGGAGGATGAAAATCTTCCGAATGAGATTTGGCATCAAAGGCTTGCTCACTTATCTGTTGATAAGATCAATAGATTGATAAAGGATGGATCTTTGGTTTTTTTACAGTTTCAACCTTTGCCTACCTGCAAACATTGCATTCAAGGTAAAATGACTAAGATGCCTTTCCATAACAAGGTTACAAGATGCGAAGGTATCATTGACCTAATACATACCGATGTATGTGGTCCCTTCAGTACCACGACTCGAAATGGATATCGATATTATTTAACATTTACTGATGACCATTCGCGATACAGGTTTATCTTCTTATTACGTCATAAATCTGAAACCTTTGAAAAGTTCAAAGAATTCAAGGCTTTGGTTGAGAACCAAACCGATAGGAAGATTAAATGGATTCGATCTGATCGAGGTAGCGAGTACCTCTCATATGAATTCAAGGAATATATTAAAGAGAATGGAATTGTCTCCAATCTCACTCCTCCTGGAACTCTCCAACTTAATGGTGTTGCTGAAAGACGCGATAGGATTATCATGGATATGGTCCATTCAATGATGAGCAAAGCACATTTACCACTTAGTTTATGGGGATATGGAGTAGATACGACAATATATATCCTGAATAAGATTCCTAGCAAATCTGTACCTAAGACTCCTCATGAGCTCTAGTATGGAACCAAACCTAGTGCTAACAACTTGAGGGTGTGGGGTTGCTTGGTCCATGCGAAGAATGTGGATGCAAGTAATATAGAATCTTGCTCTCGTGAGTGTTACTTCATTGGGTATGTTAAAGATGGTATTGGATACCAGCTCTATGACCATGAGACCCAAAAGGTTTTTGTCTCTAGAGATGTGAAATTTCTGGAGAATGATTTCCTTAAAAGTCAAGACAAAAATGAAGTAAAGGAACTCATCGAATCCCCTGAGGATTACGAGGTTCCTGGTCCAGAAACTGAAGAGATAAATAAAGATGAAACACCCATACCTCTTCGAAGGAGTTCGAGGGTGGTTGCACCACCTGAAAGGTATGGATTCCATGTGTCAAGTGAAATTGATAATGATCCTTCTTCATTTGATGAAGCGCTCGTGGATCATGACATGGATAGATGGATGCTAGGAATGAAGTCAGATATTGACTCTATGCACAAGAATGGTGTATGGACCCTAGAGGATCCACCTAAAGGCGCAAAACCCATTGGGTGTAAATGGATATTCAAGAGAAAAAGGGGACCTTATGGAAAAGTAGAGACTTTCAAGGCACGGCTCGTCGCCAATGGCTACACACAAAGAGAAGGCATCGACTACGATGAGACATTCTCTACTATGGATATGCTTAAATCCATCAGGACACTGCTAGCTATAGCTGCATATCTTGTCTACGATATTTGGCAGATGGACGTCAAGACGACTTTCCTCAATGGATACCTCAAGGAGGATATCTATATGGAGCAGACCTAGGGCTTCATAACTGATGTTGGAAAAGTATGCAAGCTGAAGAAATCTATCTATGGGTTCAATCAAGCTTCTCGTAGCTGGAACATCAGATTTGACGAAACCATAAAGAGTTATGATTTTGTGCAGAATCTTGATGAACCATTGTGTGTACAAGAAGCATAGTGGGAGCGTCATTGTGTTCATCGTGCTTTAGGTAGATGACATCCTTATAATTGGGAATGATACAGGGATGATGACCAGTTTGAAGATTTGGCTATCCCATACCATTGAGATGAAAGATCTTGGAGAAGCCTTTTACATCTTAGGCCTGAAGTTGTTTAGAAACCGAGAAAAGAGGATATTGGGATTATCAAAACATGGATACATTAAGAAGATTCTTGAATAATTCAGTATGGATAGTTCTAAGAAAGGTTTCCTTCCCTTAAGACATGGTATCCACCTGTCTAAAGGGATGGCTTCTCAAACTGTTGAAAAAAAAAGCCATGCTGAATGCTGTTATGCATCAGCTGTGGGAAGCTTAATGTATGCCATGATGTGTACTAGGCCAGATATCTGCCATGCAGTGGGAGTGGTAAGTCATTATCAATCTTACTATGGAGAGCAATACTGGAATGCACTAAAGAACATATTAAAATATCTAAGACGGACGCAAGATTACATCTTGGTCTATGGAGATGGTGATCTCCACGTCTTGGGATATACTGATTCTGACTTCCAATCAGATATTGATGATCGAAAGTCGACATCACGATTTGTATTCCTATTGAACGGTGGTGCTGTGAGCTGGAGAAGCAAGAAGCAGGACACTAAAGCATATTCAACAATGGAAGCTGAGTACATTGCCGCATCGGATGCTGCAAAGGAGGTGGTGTGGTTGCGCAAGTTCATCCTGGAGCTTGGCGTAGTTTCCTCTGATACTCCCATTCTGTTACTCTACGATAACACGAGAGCCATTGCCCAGGCGAAGGAACCCATATGGCATCAAAAGAGAAAGCACGTGGAAAGGAAATACCACATTATTTGGGAGATTCAAAGGCTTGGTGATATCATCATCACGAAGGTGGTCTCAGACGGCAACGTTGTTGATCCTCTTACCAATCCTCTGACATACAAGGTTTTTGACCAGCATTTAATGAGTATGGGTTTAAGGATTGTTACTGAATGGTTCTGAGGGCTAGTTGGAGATTGTTAGCAATGTGAGCCCGAGGAGAACCATTCCTGCAATAAATGTTATTGTAATAAATGATTTATCAATAAAAGTTATTAATTATTTTTCACTCCCTTTCTGAGATTGAATGAATGAATGCACTATAAGGTCCCTCTGTACAATAAGGGTTACGTACCATGTCCAATTTGATAATCATATAGTTGTTGTTGATTTATTCATTGAATCATAGAGGATGATGCTTGGATGAATATTTAAGGAGTTAGATAGAGGACTCATAAGGCATCATCAAATGATTGTTAAGTGATGATCTCCAGCCTGAGCAGGAGATTGAAATCCTTTCTTATTTTGCTGATATCTGACCGACCTCTTGATACAGGTCCTCTGCATGGGAATAGTGATTCGGAGGTGTCAGATTAGTTGAGTCAATGGGTTGACTTAACGAGATCGAGATAACCAAAGACCTATGTTGAATATTGTCACAGCATAGGCAGGCATTCTCTGACCAGAGACAGATATGTTACTATATATCTGAGTATGCACATTTGGAAGACCAATAAGTTGATGACCTAACTGATGAAAGAGATTTTCTATCGGTCTTGCATTCCACACAAAGCGGGAACGCAGTCGTTGAGGCGACCGACAAAGGACCTCGATCAATCAGCAATTAAACCACAATAAAAGAATAAATTTATTAAGTCCCAAAATTTGTGAATTAACATTTAACTCTACCACAAAATGCATAGTGAATAAGCATGTAGAGGTCGAACCACAGAGAGCAATACAAAAATGAAGCAGCCTATGATGTTCATGTACAACATAGTCATCCTTGTATGAATCCTATTTTTGTGGTTTTTTTATTAATTTATTTATTTTATTAATATATATATTGTTTAATCTTATATATTTATATATAATATATATATGTTATAGAATATAGATATATAAAGATATATACCCATAAAGGGTATGTATAGAGCATATAATACATATATACATAGATAGATTATACATATATATATATATTTTTGTGTATATATATATTTTAATTTTATATTTTGATTTTTTCTAATTTTTAGAATTTTATACATAAATATATATAGATATATTTTTTTAATTTTTTTTTAATATTGGAATGTATATACAATGTGGTGAGAGGGGTGATATAATATTATAAGAATATGCAAAAATACGCAAAAAATCAGGAATAAAATCTTTTTGGTATTTTTATGATTTTCTACTGTTTTTGTGATTTTTGTGTATTTTTCAAAATATTTTTGGTATTTTTAAATACTGAAATAAAGCAAACAGTGAATCAATAACCTGGCCGAGACTACAATGGGAAGGAAAAATATCAAATGAATCAAAATTTTCTTAAATCAGTTTTAAAACAAAGAGAATAAAATTATAGAACCTACAGGAATTGAGTTTCTATTTTTCTGTTTTTTCTATGACTTTCTATATTTTTTTTGAAGTTTTTGTGTATTTTCGAATTTTTAAGGTTTTTCTTTTGAAATTTTTAGTGAGTTTGGATTGACACTAAAGTATGATAAAATAGACAATAGGTAATATTTTTTAATTTTTCAAGGTGATTTACTATTTTTTTAATATTTCTAAGCACGACATTAGAGAAAATGCATGTTTTTGATTTTTAATAAATGGAAAAATGCAACAAAAATAAAAACTAAAAATATGGCGTGCAAGAGCAAGCTAACAGGAGCTTACATTTATTTTTGTAGAATTTTTGAAGTTAATATGATGCATGAAATAAATTGAACAAGTAAGTACAAATATATGGCCTGGCAGGGGCATTTTTGCAAATAAAAATAAAGACAGGGGTTTTAGTGCAAAAACACCAAAAATAGTACACTTGGTCTGCAATTTTAAGGGCTAAAATGAAATACAAAACCTTCTAGGGACCCCGTGCAAAATAACCATCACGTGGGACTACATGTGATCCGCATCCACAGGGACCAAAAAGTAATTTCAGAAAAGTTCGAGGTCCTGGTTGCAATTTTTACAAAAATAATAAACTTTTAATTTTATTTTATGGACTAAAGAGAAATATACAAACATACAAGGGGTCTTGTGCAAATTAGCCACCTCACGTGGGACTACACGTGAGGTGACGTGGACTGGACCTAAAAGTAATTTCTCTAATGTACAGGGAGGTTCATGCAAAATGTCCAAAATAAAATGAACTTCGATTTTTATTTACAGGACTAAACAATAAATACAAAAACGTTGGGGTGAAGATCAGCAAATTACCCCTAAGTGCGTGCTGGTGGACGGCGTTGATCATTTCACTTGGACACGCGTCGCGCATCCAACGGCTGGTACCGGTTCGCAGATGAAGGCTGAGATTAGATCAGCCTCGCTGATCGGACGGTGATGTCCACGCTTCATCTGACGGTTCTCGTTAAATCTGGGGCGCTCCTCCTGATCAGATGGTGATGAGGGGGTCTTGAGGAACATGGGAGGAACTCGCTTCAAGCGAGCATCGATCGTGGAGCATGGGCTCCTCCGGGCCTCTTCCTCGCGTCTGAGGTGTTCGAATCGTAGCTGGAGGCCTCCCGCACCTGTCGGTGATCTTCTCATGGCTCCTGGAGGTCAAAGGAGCTCAGGCGAGGTCGATGAAGGTCGGGACCTCCAGGAGCCTCTTCCTGAATCAAATCGAGTCCAAAAGGGCTCCTTGCGTCGTTTGACCTGCATAGGAAGAACCAGGGGGACGAGGGCTATCTCCTCGACCCTGGTTGGTGAAGCTTTGATGCAAGATGAGGTGAGGCGGAGGAGCTCCGACGATAGGCGGAGGTGGAGCTCTGATTCGCAAGGACTGGAGGTCCTTGGTTGAACAAAAGTGATCGATCAATGGAGAATACGATGGGGAACGAAGTGAGGTGAATGGGGCGGTCGGAGACAGTGGGTATCACGGTGTCCGCTCCGGCGAACTTCGATTTTTCTAACTTACGATACGCTACTGATCAAGAGGCTAGACTAAGCACGGAATTGAAATGCTAGAATTAAAATCTACCTAAAAAGCACGAAAGGACAACTATTATACCTGGGGGCCACCAGGGAGCAGGACGGACGCCGGAGCTCCACCGCGACAAAACTTATCCCTCCTCCGGCCGATTCGAGTCGCTGAAAATCTCCTCCTGTCACGAGGAACCTCCCAGGAACAAATTCGAGGCTTTTGGGTGGATGTAAATTGGCCAAATTTGAGGAGGGGGTGGAGCTTCTTATTTATAAATAGGGGAATGCACCCTTATTGACCGGCGTTTATTGAGTAATCCATTGAGCATCATGTTATTCTAAGATGTCGGCGGGCATCAGTGATCATCATGGATAATTTCTTGCGAAGAACGCAAGCGCGATCGATGGACGAGATCGGGGAAAAGACGGTTCTGAAGCACCAGGTCCCGGATGGGACAGTTGACCGGGCGGTCAACAAAGGTCGCGCCCTTATTGGTCCACCTCGGCCGCAAACGGACAAAATAGGGGAATTTATTCGAAAATGATTTATTTAACCTAATAAATGATTTTATTAGAATTTGCTTATAAAATAAAAAATGTGTATTAAGTCATGTAGTATTTATTTATGATTTTTATTTAATATTTTGATATATTTTATTATGGTTTTATTTTGATGATGTATTTATGCATGTATTTACATGTATTTTATATATTTTATTTTGTTTTGTTTATTTTATTTTATTATTTTATTGTATTTTTTTATAAATTTGTAATTTATTTTTGTGAGTATGAGGGTATTTTTATTTAATTTTTATGAGTTGATTTTCATATTTAAATAATTAGGTACATATATATGTAGGTATACCTATAGGTAGTTTACCTATATTTTATATATACTTAATTTATTTAATGCATTTTCTTGGTTTTTATTTCGGATTTGTATTTTTAATAAGTTATATGTAATATTTACATTATTATAAAAATATAGATGAATAATGAAATCCCTTTTTATTTTATATACATATAGATAGCATAGGTATTTTGTCTATGTATCTTATAGACTTATTTTATTTTACAAATTCTTTTTGGTTTTGTTTTAATTTCAATATGTATATGTGTTGTATACATTATTTACAAAATTCTAAAAATATAATTTTGTAAAAATAATGAACAATGAATAAATTGAGTATTTTAATCAGGCAGATTGCACAATGAAGGCCAAAAACCTAACTTTTACAGATGAACTCCAAAAATTATGAAACCAAGTTTATTAAATAGTTCTTGGAAAGATATATACAATTAAAGGAGAGTGTGGGTGATTTGGAGTTTTTATTTGCAAGATAAGGGTCTGTGAAGTTGAGATTTTGGCTTTTTATTCAGGGTATAAAATGTACACTAAGTATTATTTTTACACAAACTCAATTTTGTATTTTTTTTACATTATTATCTACAACTTTCATGTACAAAGTTTCTTTATTTGATGAATGAATAATTATATACAAAATAGGTGTCAAAAATTCCTAAATAAATGAATAAATAAATGAGGTATTTATTGTACTCTTGGCCCTTATCTCCCCCTACTTTATTCCTTGTCGACTAATTCCATGCTGGCCTTGGTCTCGGGGTTCGGGTCATAAAATATTTGCTATATTTTATTCCTTTTTCTTTTCTTCTCTTTATTCTATATTTTGGCCTTAAAAACCTTATTTTATGTACAATGAATGCAACAAATAATAAATGCTTTTATAGACATATTAATGCTATTTACATGCATTTGCTGGGGTTTTTAAGGCCAAAATGATAGAATAAAGGTGATGAAATGGAGATTCATCACCCCCCTATACTTGCCTTTGCTAGTTCCTAACAAATACTTATGCAATAAGTACAAAAAGAGTAAAGAAAAGAAAAAGGGAATGAAAGAAGGATAGAGTGAATAGGGGTGCTTTCAGTGCAATGTATGTCTTTACAAAATATGAATTTGGAGCTTCTGTCAGACCTTGGGTGTAGATGTGTGTGGAACCTGGTCGGGAACCAGCTTTAAAATACAACAGCCTTCGAGAGTCACAGAACTCCGTTCAACCCACCTCAATAGCCTGGTCAGAACTGGTCTACATCATACGCAAACCCTTATAACTATGAAGCCGACTCGTACAGTGTACGTGATGGTGGCTCTCCCCAACTGAAATGACAAAGGGACTGACTTCTCCAGAATGACAACCCAATGATTCCCCAATCCAACAGCTCTTTCCTCGAGGAGCAGGGTATTCCCTTCTAAGTTCAAGTGACAACCAGCTCAAGAGGAGGGGGTGGAGAGAAGAATGGATGGTAGCCGGTGTAGCTACCTATCCTAGGATGCAAGACCAGTGTACTCAAGTCATCCAGCTGCAGGCTCACATATTTGACTTTGGAACTCAAGCTTGCTTATTGGCTTTACAACATATGTACATACTTTGTAGGCATTTTTTATTTTTACAGGCCTGACAATTTTCTTTTCGACATACTATTCACAACAGCATTTACATAAGGAGTTTTTCCTCTTGAGCCAGTAGACTATCTCTCATTTGAAGCTTTATTGCAACCCACAATCTCCTGTCGTTAGACCTCATGGCTATTGAACCAGGTTGGGGTGCACTTCCCTCCAAAGACGAGGATGAATGTTTCCACCCGTGTGCGTCTCAGACTGGAAAATCCAACCCCCTCACCACTCCAACTGAGTTGAGCCAAGTGAAAGGTGCAAGTGTCCAAGTTAGGTCACGGTCGGCAAGAGTCATGCGTGTGTCTCGAAAAGTTCTAGTTAGTCAGTTGAGGTGACTTGAACCCAGCCCTGTTTTCTCAAAGAATTAAGTCTGCCTAGACCTGTAGTACCTTAAACCAAGTTCCCATAAGGTTCCAGTGCAGTTAGGTGCGGTAAGGTCTAACCAAGCTCTAATTTGAGACTTTATTGGACTGATTCAATAATCAAGCTCACTCAAAAAGAATATGAATGGTATACTCATGTTATGCATAATGAATGATGCAATTTTTCACAATGAATTTAAAAAAATCAAAGAATCTTTTTACACAAAGAATTTTTGCAAATAAAAAGCTTGACAAAAAGTACATACAATTATTTACACGGGCGTGCCGCTTTATTTACAAAATGTATGGATTTATAAAGACTTTACAGGTTTTAATGAAGTAGTTTATTCAGATTGTACAGAAAGAATTTTATGTATTTTATTTGCTATCTACAAGTATTTGTATTGATGCTTTTATTTCTCATATTTATTTTGAAAAGAATTTTTGCAAACTATAGTACACAGTAATTTTTACAACCATTTACACACATTTGAAAACTAATTTTGCAAAGATTTTTCCCACTATATATATACATTTTCCATAATAGTTTTGACAAACATTTTTCAAAAACATTTGCACATAGGTTTTTCAAATACTTTATTCCACACAAAGACAAAGTTTTTCAAACCAAACAATTTTACACAGGTTGAAAACATTTCACAGCAAATTTTCCAAACAGTTCACACTATTTTCAAATAATACTATAAAGGTATTTAACCTGATTTATTAATTAGTATATACAAAGGAAAACTGTATTTTATGTACAACATGGCTTAGGCTCTCATAAGCTTTATTTGGGATTATTGCTTATTTTCGTATGAGAGATTTTTGTGTAGACTCCTCAGACTTATTCATGAATCATTTTCTAAAGATTTTGGAAACTATAGTCCAAACTAATTTGACAAACATGTTCACGCATTTGAAAATGATTTTACAAAGGTTTTTCACACATGATAGATAGATTTTTCAAAGCAATTTGGCAACCAAATTTTTCCAATCATTTGCACCCTAATTTTCACATATTTTTATTTCACTCAATGAAAATAAATTTTACACACAAAACTATTTTTTCAAAGGTTGAATACTTGTACACACTATTTTTCAAGCAATTTTCAAAAGATTTTTCAAAGAGAATATTTTGCACGAAACGCTTTTCCTGACTTATTAATCAGTACAAGTACAAAGAGTCTGAGGAGCTCACAATCATCTTTTATTATTATAGAGTTGCTTATTACTTTTTAGATTGAGTTGATGTTTTATTCTTTTCAGTATGAGTTATGGCTTATAGTATATACATGGTATATACGACCCCCCTATACTTAGCTTGAGATATGTCCTCATAGGTCGAAGATAAAAGAGAAGACATAACTCGTACTGAGTATAGACAAGTCTAAAGAATGTATATGAAGAAAAAATGAATGAATGAGAAGTTGACCGTCCCCCCTATACTTAGGATCATGTAATCCTAAGTATAGCAGGTAGTACAAGAAGCAGGGAGGGTAAAGGGTGGGAATACACATATCGTACTCAGATTGTCCCCCCCCTATTCTTTGGGTAAGATACTCCTAAGTATAGACAAGAAGAGGTGACAATGGAGAGGATCGAAATGAAATGAAAAAGTGGGGGTGCACATCCCCCCTATACTTAGGATAAAGTACGTCCTAAGTATGGAAACTGTCAACAAGGGCGGCACCTTTTTGATACAAAAAGAAGATAGAAAAGGAAAAGAAGAAAATAAGAAAAGAAGAAATTCAGGTAAATAGCTTTTGGGGTGCATCGTCTGAATCTTATGATGTTGTCACTGTTGTGGATATGTCATCATGGTGCACGAGCTGAATGGAGTCAACAACGACCAAGAATGTATCTGGTTCGAGGTAAGGCTTCAGGAGTTGACCGTTGACGACGAATGGCTGTGCGTCAGGGGACAATTCTGATATGGCAATACTTCCATTGTCATGCACTTCACAAACTCGAAATGGCCCTGTCCACTTACTCTCTATTTTGCCCGGGAAGATCCGCAACTTTGCATTAAATAACCACACCTTCTGTCCAACATCAAAGGTCTTTCGTCTGATGTGCCGGTCATGCCAGCGTTTCACCTTCTCTTTGTACATCAATGTGTTATCGTATGCATAGTCTCGGAACTCCGACAGTCTGTTCAGATCATCCTTTCTTTTCTAACCACTTTGCGTGAGTCCAAATTGCAACTGTTAACTGCCCATAAAGACTTATGAATTAATTCAACGGGCAGATGGCACGGCTTCCTGTATACAAGATGATAGGGCGACATGCCCAAAGGAGACTTGTAGGCGGTCCTGTAAACCCATAGGACCGAGTCCAAGAGTTGGGACCAGTATTTTCTGTTTGACCTGACAAGTTTCTGCAGGATAGTCTTGATTTCTCTGTTTGATAATTATGCCATGCCATTGGTCTGAGGATGGTAAGGAGATGCGACACGATGGTCGATGCCGTACTTCTTCGTCAATTTCTTGACCTCTTTATTAATGAAATGGCTACCCTCTTATGATATGAGAATTTTCGGTATCCCGAACTGCGAGATGATGTTCTTCTTCAGGAACTGACATACTATTCGGTTGTCGGCGGCTCGAGCAGGGATAGCTTCAACCCAACCACTCACATAATCGACGGCAAGAAGGATGTGCTTAAAACGTTGACTGTTAGGGAAAGGTCCCATGAAGTCAATGGCCCATGCATCGAAAACGTCTTCTATCTGAATGATTTTCAGGGGCATCGAATCTTTTGCAATGAGTGTACCTTTCAATCTCTGATAGTCAATACATCGTTTGACAAATTCTTCTACATCCTTAAATAATGTGTGCACCAGAACCACACTGAAGTACTTTGACTGCCGTACGGTCTCCAGAGTGATGTCCACCAGATTCGAGCGAGTGACAATGCTCGAGGACACTAGATTGCTCCTCCTGAGGGATGCACCTGCGCCAAATGCAATCCGCTCCTTCCCTGAATAAAAGAGGATCCTCCCATTGAAAGATTCGGATGGTCGACATGAATTTATTCTTCTGAGTCTTCGTCCAATCCGATGGTGTTACTCCAGAAGCGAGGTAATTGACTATATCAGCATACCAAGGAAGAGAATCCACTGCTAAGATTGATTCGTTAGGAAAGGTTTCTGTAATGGGTGCACTGTTCAGAGGAGGCTCGGCTGCTCAATTCCGGAGAGATGGTCTGCTACCACATTCTGAACTCCAGGCTTGTCCTTAATTTCCAGATCAAATTCCTGGAGGAGAAGGATCCATCGAATCAGTCTCGGCTTGGCATCCTTCTTCTGCTGGAGGTACCGGATAGCAGAGTGGTCGGTAAAAATTGAGACTTTTGATCCAAGCAAATAGGAACTGAACTTCTCAAGGGCGAAAACCACAACCAGCAACTCTTCTCTGTCACTGTATAATTTCTTTGTGCTTCATCTAATGTTCTACTACAGCAGTGAATGTCATAGGGCGCTTTCTCTTTCCTCTCCCAAGAACAGCCCCGACTGCAAAGTCTGACACATCGATCATTATCTCAAAGGGAAGAGACCAGTATGGCGGCTATAGGATCGGAGCCTGAGTAATAAGCTCCTTCAGCTGGTTGAAAGCAAGGAGAACCTGCTGATCTACATTGAACTCAGTTTCCTTGCACAGAAGTTCTATCAAAGGTCGGGCAATGCGACTGAAATCCTTGATGTATCGTCTGTAAAATCCCACATGCCCCAGAAATGACCTTACATTGTTCACTGTCTGAGGTGGCTGTAGATTTGCAATAACATCCACCTTCGTTGGGTCGACATCCATGCCACGTTTGGAAACGACGTGGCCCAGCACAATCCCTTCTGTGACCATGAAGTGTTTCTTTTCCCATGAAAGCACTAGATTGACTTCACGACACTTCTGAAGCACTCTGTCTAGGTGCTCAAGACAAGAATCAAAACTATCACCATAGACAGAGAAGTCGTCTATGAACACCTCGAGAAAACTGCTTACCATCTCGGCGAAGACTGCTAACATGCATCTTTGGAAGGTTGCAGGTGCATTGCATAATCCAAAGGGCATTCTCTTGAAGGCGTAGGTGCCGAACGGGAAAGTGAAGGTAGTTTTCTCTTGATCTTCAGGAGCGATTGCCACTTGGTTGTAACCGGAATACCCTTCTAAAAAGCAGAAGAATTCCTTGCCTGCTAGTCTTTCAAAAACTTGATCAATAAATGGCAAGGGTAAGTGGTCCTTCTTAGTTGCTGCATTAAGACGGCAGTAGTCAACACATACCCGCCAGGATGTTGGTACCCGAGTGGATATTTCCTCTCCTTTGTCATTCGTAACCACGGTAAGCCCGGATTTCTTTGGAACTACATGCAGTGGGCTTACCCATTTTGAGTCAGAGATGGGATAGATAAATCCTGCATCACACCATTTCGTTATCTCTTTCATGACAACGTCCCTGAGGTTAGGGTTCAGCCTTCTTTGTAATTCACGGGACGGCTTGGCATCTTCTTCCAGATATATGTGGTGTGAACACAAAGCTGGATTTATCCCTCGGAGATCTGATACATACCAACCAAGTGCCTTGCGGTTCCTTTCTAGAACCTCGAGAAGATGAGATTCCTGATCCGAATTCAGCCTGCTAAAGATGATGACCAGATACATCTGTTCTCCACCCGCAAGGAAAGCATACTTCAAGCCTGCAGGAAGTGGCTTGAGTTCTGGTTTTGACCTGTCCAACTTGTCGGTCACTTCAGATACAATGATGGTGGCGGGATGTACTTCTTCGAAGGGGCTACCATCCTCATCATTCTGTTGAGATCCCAGTGATGTGCCGAACGGTTCTGCACTAGGCTAATCGTGTTCGGTCTGGAGTGAATGATCAAAAAGATCGGCCTGCATCTGAGAATCTGTCTCCCAAGACTCATCGGAGCATAGGGTAACTGTGCTTTCCATGTCCTCCTCAAGAGTGAGGATTTCTCGGGTCCATGAATCGTTCAATGACAAGAATGAATCTCTGATCTCAACAATAAAGTCACAGTCTGCATCTGATGTTTCATGACTCTCATCAGTCATGGCGTTCTGTTCTCTGCTCATGTTTATTGTGATTTGCTTGGTGTTCGAGCTGAAAGTAATCTTGCCAGACCCGTAATGAACCACGTCACCTGAAGTACGTAGAAATGGTCAACCAACGATGATAGGGGTCTAGAGCAGGGGTGCTGGTGAGTCCATATCAAGGACTACAAAATCTGCTGGAAATTGCATCTCCTGCACTTTAACTACAACGTCTTCCAAAAGACCCTGGGGCCGGTTGATTGATCGGTCAGCGAACTGAAAGATCATTCGTGTCTGCTTGAGCGGACCCAGCCCAAATTCTTGCATTATGGATGATGTCAAAAGGTTGATGGAAGACCCACTATCGAGGAGAGTGCGCTCGAAAACCTGATCAAAAATCTCACAACTCATAAGAGGTGCTCCTGTGTCTTGCTTCTTCTGTGGGAGGTTGCTGATAGCTGCCACAGTGGCCATGGAGAGCACGTGCTTTTCTACATCTCTGTGTCTGTTCTCCTGTGTTGGGCGATGCTTGTTGGTACATGCCTCCTTTAGTCCTTTCTTCACGGCTGGCATGTACTCCACGGCCTTCAATAAGAGAATCTCAACAGTCAACTTGTCTAGTATGTCCACAACTCCTGGATCAGACAATGCCTTTTTTCATTTTGCAATTTTATTGGATTTTTCTATTGCATAAGGAAAAGGAATATGTACATCTCTAGCAGGAATAATAGAGTTCTTATTTACATCAAAATCATCGCCCAGAGAATGTTGTACATCCGGACTACATAAAGGAGTACAAAGTGTATCCTGGCATGCGGATGCTGCAGGGCAAGCAAAAAGTGTAGCGTCTGCTCTGTCGGCTGGCGAGGGATCGGCTGCTGCTGGCGGCTCCTCCAATGCTGGCGCGGCTTCGCTTCGGCTGCAAACTTCTTTTTGTCGTTTTTGATTTTGCTGATTTTTTTTTTGTATTTTTAGCTGGGGATGCTGGCAATGCACGACGACTGGAATGGCTTCTCCTTCTTCTTCCTCCTTACCCGCCCCTGTAGCTGGCACGACTGATGCAGAAGATGACGATCTACCTGTTTCTTTATTCACCCATTCTTGGTGGCAGGCAGTGGCAAGGCCCTACCGCTCCTGAGAGTAACAACATTAAGATAAACAATAATATCATTTTCAGACACGGACAGGACATCACATTCTACCTGCTCTTTCTTCTTGAAATTATTGGGGTTGGCTTCGACCTGAGCTGGAATGGCATTCCTAGTGGCGGTCAGGTCGTCAAGCCTCATGGTCATTTCCGCCAGCCCTTTGACAAGTTGGGCCAGACAATCCATGGTAGGGTTCACATGGGGTACCTCGGTGGGTTCAGCGTGCAGACCACGATGTTGTTGCATGGATGGGTGCGGAGGTTGTTACTGCTGGTGCTGGGGTGGTGCAGGAAGTTGAAGTTGTTGATAAGAGGGGGGAGGATACTGCCGATACTGTTGAGGTGGGGCAGCCGCATACGGATAAAACGGCTGTAGATGGCGGTATTGCGGCTGCTGGTATGGCGGATTCTGCCTCTATTTATTTGCATACTGGGGAGGATGATGATACTGCTAATGAGGTTGAGAGGACTGTCCAAAACGACCACCCTGAGGTTGGGTGTATTGTCGGTTGGCAAGTGGCTGACCCTGGGGTTGTCCCATAGGACGGGTCGGCTGTGCATCATTAGTCCATACCCCGTTCACTTCCTGAATAAGGGGTGGTGGTGGTGGGAAAATTGGATCAGGTCCTGAAAGAAACTCTGGTTGGTACACAACCATCTGTTGCTACGGCTGTCCCTGGTCGGGCACCTGCACGTAGTACACGTGTTGGACTGCCGGTGGCTGCTGGCTCGGTTGAGGCTGAGGCTGCGGTTGCTGCTCGTCCTTCTTCTCAGTTGGAGCTTCTGATGGTGTCGCCGACAGAACAGAGTTGATGGTGCCCACCAACAATTCAAGGTACTTGTTGTTCTGATCAAGATTGTCTAAATTCTGAGTCCTCTTCTCGCTCACAGCGACTTTCTCAAGATCCTGTGATCGCTTCTCAATGATGTCAACTTTCGAGAGATGGCCCCCGATGATACTGAGGTTGGAGCTCTCATCTCTCTCTGCCTCTTTGGATGCTGCCATGTGTACTTGTTTCTGGAGGATCTGGGGTTGCTTCTGATATGCCTTGGATGAAGAGAGGGTGGCCTCTCCTTTGACAATTTCTTTGAATATCTGCCGAACTACATCTTCATCCTTGTTGAAGTGTGAACCCCCACATGCTGCGTCAACGAGCCTTTGGATCTCGATGTTCAGTCCCCCAAAGAAGTGCTGGACCAAGCTGGTCTTCGGAATCTCATGATGGGGACACTTCTCCTGCAGATCAGTGAATCTCTCCCATGCTTCGTGTACTGACTCATGGGCTCCTTGGGAGAAATTACAGATTCGGGCTCGCATCTGGTTGAGCCGACCGAGAGGGTAATACTTATGCAGAAAAGCTGACTTCAGCTCCTCCCAGGTCATCACAACCTTCCCCAGATGGTTGACCCAATAGAGGGCCTTGTCCTGAAGGTTGAAGGGGAACGCCAACATCTTGACAATGTCCAAAGGGACATTGGGATAATGAGTGGTGCGGCAAATGCGTGAAAATTGCTGCAGGTGAATGTACGGCTCTTCACTGGTATTTCCATGGAATACAGGGAGAAGAGAAATAAACTGGGGTTTCAACTCAAAGTGAGCGTGTACCTGTGGAATGAGGATCCACTCGGTCATCTGATTGTCTCCCGGATTGTACGTCTCTTTAAGTGTAGGCTTGGGTGGCGGTAGTTCAGGTTCATCATCATCAGGGTGACCACCACACCCTCCTCCACCTCCTCCTCCTGTGCCTCTGCCTCCTCCTCCTCCTCCCTCGGCTCGGTTCATCACATCGTTCAACATATCCTGAAATGCTGTCTGCGCGAGGGCCTGCTCGGTCAGCTGCTGTTGGATGGCCTGGATAGACGCCACCAGTTGTGCATTGACTTGATTCTAGTCTGGCATCTGTCCTTCTGGTTGGGGTGGCTGCTGACCCTTGCCATTTCCTTGGGGAGCCATATCGGGGTCTGAGTCGGACGAAATGAACTCCAGAGTAGTCTCCAGGGCTTGCTCTGGCTTCTATCTGCAGAATGAGACAGTCCAAATCAGACCACTTGCAATATTGTTCAGCTGTAATGATGAAGCTGGAATTCAGGTCAACCCCAGGTTGTTGTGAACGGAAAAGGATTTGGACTGTAATCGACTTCCATTCACAACGGCGAAGGCGGGACAAAAGTGATCCCAGTTTATTGGGTGGCCAAGAGAAAGGTAGAAAACGAGGAGTCTGGAGATCGATCCGCAAAGTCCGGATCGGGTTCTCGGGAATCGCCTCGAATTTATTTATGGAGTTGATTTCTTGGAATCGATGTGGGTGTCGGTGAGGTCCAGACGGAAACCATCTATTAATCAACTTTGCGAAGCATGAAAGAGGATCGGATGTTGGAAGAAGGATACGATGATCAACGAAGAATGAAAAGGAGTGTAAAATAGTAGAAAGGCTCGGGTGAGCGGGGTCGTCAAAAGGAGAATGACACAACAAAATGTGCGTAAAGGCGCAGGACTCGATCTTTGAACCTTAATCTATATCCATACAAACGCAATACAAAATTGGGTTCACCAACTCACGCCATGTGAAGCCGTAAAGGTTCGGCTATTTATTATCTTTTCATTTTTAGAGTTGTGAATTCAGGCAAATCTTTTAACAAGTCCTTAGTATGCTACCCTATAGGAGAGAGAGTACTGCCAGAAGAGTATCCCGTACTTGTCCTCCTCCTGTGTAACCTGTAGTCTGTACTTTTTGAGGTCCTTGTAACCCTTCCTGGATTCCTACTCAGCCAAAGAAAATAGAGAGAGGAAGACGATAGGCGAAACCAATACTTCGGTTCTCGCTCGCAACAGAATCGCCCGTGAGCGTGCAAGAACCTACTCGGATGTAGGACAATGAGACAGACACCCCCGTGAAGGTGTGGCCTATGCTCAATACTTCGGATAGGGTCGATGCTTAACACAACAGAGAGTCATCATTGGTGACCAAGTCCTACTCGCCTACGTACGATAGAAGCAGCATTACTTCGGAAATCCAAGCGATACACAAGGCAGTTGCAGACTGGGTTTTTTAGCTTTAATCCTTAGGGGGTCGCACTCACTCAAGGGAGTAGGATTTTGGGCCCCCTCCAAGGTACCTGAAAACAATGAGGGCTTTATGAACCCGGTACAATGATAGTCCATTACAAATTTTAATTAAGGTCAGAGTTTATTTAGCAGTCCCCTTATTTTATTTTTTGGGTTTTCACTTTTTTTTTAGTCTGTTTTCATACCAGCACCTAACGTTTTTGTAGATTCTCATTTAAGTCATAGGTGCTCAACATCAGAGGGAGATAGCGGAAAATCCGTGCAAGTGGCTCCATGATGGAAATCTCACCATTGAACCGAATGATGCATGCTGAGTTAGAAGACTTACAGTGCATCCCAGCTCTCTCCATGCGGTATGCAAAACAGAATTTTTAAACCTATCTACATGTCGGTATGCAAGGCACTAAATCGCCCTAAACATTAGCTGCTATTAGCGTGAAGAACCATATGTCGCTCATTCATCTTTAGCTTGAAAAGTCCGGTCTTGGCTCACCCCTCCTCTACTCAACACACTTGAGTTAGGAGAAAGCGTTTTGTGGGGCTTGTTGTGGAACAAGGGCTAAGAGACAAATGAACGGCTTGTTTACGTTTGACTAGATCCATACGAAGTATACTATAGGAACATGCATTCTTATTAATGTTTGGACCTAGCTAGCGAGTCAAGCAACCTTTATCTAGGGGCTCCAAGCACACAAAACAAAATAAAGGCGGAAAGCTCAAAACTTCGGGAAACAAAGAAAAGAAAGCGATGGAAAACTCGAAAAAATCGCGATGAGGCCCCCAGGTGAACAATCACCCGGGCACTGGACCTCATTGTGAAGAGTAGAGTCCTGTTATTTACATGCCAAAATATTTTTCTCACCATAAATTACAAAAAAGAATCCTAATTGCTTGAAGCATATCTAATTCCCATCTACTTCCATCCTTGGTGCTCTCTCCAGTTGGTCATGAAGTGAAGACCAACCTCCTCCAAGCTCGGCTGCCTTGGCTTCCTAAGAAACCATCCTTGTGTGGCGGGCCCTCGCAACAAAGTCACAAAGAGTTTGAATTAGTATAAGCTTAATAAATGAACTAAAGCGGATAGGAATTAATCATAATAAATAAATCAATCAAACATGGTGATCAATTGCAAAAGAATCATCTGCTCATAAAATCAATGATAACTAAACAAGAATGACAAAGTATAAAAGGCTACTCTCATTGCTCCCCGGCAACGACGCCATCTGATGAATGAGATTTTCTATCGGTCTTGCATTCCACACAAAGCGGGAACGCAGTCGCTGAGGCGACCGACAAAGGACCTCGATCAATCAGCAACTAACCCACAATAAAAGAATAAATTAATTAAGTCCCACAATTTGTGAATTAACATTTAACTCTACCACAAAATGCATAGTGAATAAGCATGTAGAGGTCGAACCACAGAGAGCAATACAAAAATGAAGCAGCCTATGATGTTCATGTACAACAGAGTCATCCTTGTATGAATCCTATTTTTGTGGGTTTTTCTTTTTTTTTATTATTAATTAATTTTTTTATTAATATATATATATATATTGTTTAATATTATATATTTATATATATTTATATATATATATATGTTATAGAATATAGATATATAAAGATATATACTGATAAAGGGTATGTATAGAGCATATAATACATATACACATAGATAGATTATACATATATATTTTTTTGTATATATATATATATATTTTTAATTTTATATTTTGATTTTTTTTTAATTTTCAGATTTTTATACATATATATATAGATATATATTTTTTAATTTTCTTTTTTTTAATATAGAAATATTGAAATAAAGCAAACAGTGAATTAATAACCTGGCCGAGACTACAATGGGAAGGAAAA
The DNA here is from genome assembly GCA_037367405.1 of Ottelia alismoides. NCBI lineage: Eukaryota > Viridiplantae > Streptophyta > Magnoliopsida > Alismatales > Hydrocharitaceae > Ottelia > Ottelia alismoides. The sequence goes on from JAZKJV010005737.1 coordinate 699,936, forward strand.
ATATCAAATGAACTCAAAATTTCCCCAAATCAGTTTTAAAACAAAGAGAATAAAATATAGAACCTACAGGACTTGAGTTTCTATTTTTCTGATTTTTCTATGATTTTATATATTTTTTTGAAGTTTTTGTGTATTTTCAAATTTTTAAGGTTTTTCGTTTGAAATTTTTAGTGATTTTTGGACTGACACTAAAGTATGATAAAATAGTCAATAGGTAATTTTTCTTGGAATTGTTTGATGTGATTTACTACTTTTTTGGTATTTTCTAAGCTAGACAGTAGAGAAAATGCATGTTTTTGATTTTTAATAAATGCAAAAATGCAAGAAAAATAAAAACTAAAAATATGGCGTACAAGAGAAAGCTAACAAGAGCTTTTATTAATTTTTGTAGAATTTTTCAAGTTATTATGATGCATGAAATAAATTGAACAAGTAAGCACAAATATATGGCCTGGCAGGGGCATTTTTGCAAATAAAAATAATGACAGGGGTTTTAGTGGAAAAACACCAAAAATATTACACTTGGTCTGCAATTTTAAGGGCTAAAATGAAATACCAAACCCGCCAGGGACCCCCGCGCAAAATAACCATCACGTGGGACTACGCGTGATCCGCACCCACATGGACCAAAAAGTAATTTCAGAAAAGTTTAAGGTCTTCGTTGCAATTTTTACAAAAATAATACACTTTCAATTTTATTTTATGGAGTAAAGAGAAATATACAAACATACATGGGGTCTTGTGCAAATTAGCCACCTCACGAGGGACTACACGCGAGGTGACGTGGACTGGACCTAAAAGTAATTTCTCTAATGTACAGGGAGGTTCATGCAAAATGTTTAAAATAAAATGAACTTCGATTTTTATTTAAAGGAATAAACAATAAATACAAAAACGTTGGGGTGAAGATCTGCAAATTACCCCTAAGTGCGCGCTGGTGGACGACGTTGATCATTTCACATGGACACGCGTCGCGCATCCAACGGCTGGTACCGGTTCGCAGATGAAGGCTGAGATTAGATCAGCCTCGCTGATCGGACGGTGATGGCCACGCTTCATCTGACAGTTCTCGTTAAATCTGGACGCTCCTCCTGATCGAACGACGATGAGGGGGTCTGGAGGAACAGGGGAGGAACTCGCTTCAGGCAAGCTTCGATCGTGGAGCATGGGCTCCTCTGGGCCTCTTCCTCAAGTCTGAGGTGTTCGAATCGTAGCTGGAGGCGTCCCACACCTGCAGGCGGTCTTCACATGGCTCCAGGAGGTCCAAGGAGCTCAGGCAAGGTCGACGAAGGTCGGGACCTCCAAGAGCCTCTTCCTGAATCAAATCGAGTCCAAAAGGGCTCCTTGCGTCGTTTGACCTGCATAGGAAGAACCAAGGGGACGAGGGATATCTCCTCAACCCTGGTTGGTGAAGCTTTGGTGCAAGATGAGGTGAGGTGGAGGAGCTCCGGCGATAGGCGGAGGTGGAGCTCCGATTCGCAAGGACTGGAGGTCCTTGGTTGAACAAAAGTGATCGATCGATGGAGAATACGATGGGGAACGAAGTGAGGTGAATGGGGCGGTCGGAGACAGTGGGTATCACGGTGTGAATGGGTATCACGGTGAATGGGGCAGTCGGAGACAGTGGGTATCACGGTGAGGTGAGCGGAGCTCCAGCGAACTTCGATTTTTCTAATTTACGATACGCTACTGATCAAGAGGCTAAACTAAGCACGGAATTGAAATGCTAGAATTAAAATCTACCTAAAAAGCACGAAAGGACAGCTCTTATACATGAGGGCCACCAGGGAGCAGGACGGACGCCGGAGCTCCGCCGCGACAAAACTTATCCCTCCTCCGGCCGATTCGAGTCGCTGAAATGCTCCCCCTATCATGAGGAACCTCCCAGGAACAAATTCGAGGCTTTTGGGTGGATGTAAATTGGCCAAATTTGAGGAGGGGTGGAGCTTCTTATTTATAAACAGGGGAATGCACCCTTATTGACCGGCGTTTATTGAGTAATCCATTGAGCATCATGTTGTTCTAAGATATCGGCGGGCATCAGTGATCATCATGGATGATTTCTTGCGAAGAAGGCGAGCGCGGTCGATGGACGAGATGGCCATAAAAAAGGGAAGAAAATCGGAGAAAAGATGGTTCTGAAGCGCCAGGTCCCGGATGGGACAGTTGACCGGGCGGTCAACAAAGGCCGCGCCCTTATTGGTCCACCTCGGCCGCAAAAGGACAAAATAGGGGAATTTATTCGAAAATGATTTATTTTACCTAATAAATGATTTTATTATAATTTGCTTACAAAATAAAAATGTGTATTAAGTCATGTAGTATCTATTTATGATTTTTATTTAATTTTTTGATGTATTTTATTATGGTTTTCTTTTGATGATGTATTATGCATGTATTTACATGTATTTTATATATTTTATTTTTATTTTGTTTATTTTATTTTATTATTTTATTGTCTTATTTTATAAATTTATAATTTATTTTTGTGAGTGTGAGGGTATTTTTATTTAATTTTTATGAGTTGATTTTCATATTTAAATAAATAGGTACATATATATGTAGGTATACCTATAGGTAGTCTACATATATTTTATATATACTTAATTTATTTAATGTATTTTCTTGGTTTTTATTTTGGATTTGTATTTTTAATAAGTTATATGTAATATTTACATTATTATAAAAATATATATGAGTAATGAAATCCCCTTTTATTTTATATACATATAGATATAGGTATTTTGTCTATGTATCTTATAGACTTATTTTATTTTACAAATTATTTTTGGTTTTCTTTTAATTTCAATATGTATATGTATTGTATACATTATTTACAAAATTCTAAAAATATAATTTTGTAAAAATAATGAACAATGAATAAATTGAGTATTTTAATCAGGCAGATTGCACAATGAAGGCCAAAAACCTAACATTTACAGATCAACTCCAGAAATTATGAAACCAAGTTTATTAAATAGTTCATGGAAAGCTATATACAGTTAAAGGTGAGTGTGGGTGATTTGGAGTTTTTATTTGCAAGATATGGGTCTGTGAATTTGAGATTTTGGCTTTTATTCAGGGTATAAAATGGACATTGAGTATTACTTTTACACAAACTCAATTTTGTATTTTTATTTACATTATTATCTACAACTTTCATGTACAAAGTTTCTTTATTTGATGAATGAATAATTATATACAAAATAGGTGTCAAAAATGCCTAAATAAGTGAATAAATAAATGAGGTATTTATTGTACTCTTGGCCCTTATCTCCCCCTACTTTATTCCTTGTCGACCAATTCCATGCTGGCATTGGTCTTGGGGTTCGGTCATAAAATATTTGCAATATTTTATTCTTTTTTCTTTTCTTCTATTTATTCTATATTTGGGCATTAAAAACCTTATTTTATGTACAATGAATGCAACAAATAATGAATGCTTTTATAGACAAATTAATGTTATTTACATGCATTTGCTGGGGTTTTTAAGGCCAAAATGATAGAATAAAGGTGATGAAATGGAGTATCATCACTAACCAAGGTTTATACACCGACGAGCTGGTGTGCATGTAAGGACATATGAGTAATATGATCTCTCAAAGGGATCAAACAGGTTCACATGTGAACAGGAAGACATGAGCTCACTCATGAGGAATTTGGACTGATCAAATTCCATGCATGATCGTCATGCTTTGGAAGCATGACATGAATTTAAAGGTAAGATATATGCTTTGGGAATTCATATGATCTATAGCAAATCCCAATGACCAAGATTGAGAAACTAGGTGATCAAACCCTGAAGATGACAATGTAAAATTGATCTATATCTTCAGGATGATGATAGGACTTCCAGTATGCAGGATGTACAGGTGTTGGGAATACCTGAGGGTGATGTGATCATAAAAGATTGTATAATCATGACGCTTCCATTCCGAGGGAGTGATGAAACAGGTTTCGATTTTAGTGTCTCCTCTCAGTAGAGAAGTGACCTAATCTTAGTCCATGTATTGGACATTGATCTGAATGAGATTCAGATGCAATGAGAAGATTAGGTTTATGACGTTGATTTAATCAAGCATCTATGGGAGGTCCATGAAATATGTATTTGAGATGTCATCTCAATATCCAAGTCACTATATGTGGAACAATACAATCACCTTGTCCCTATCTCGAAGTATCTGCGGAGAAATCGCATTATTCTTAGAAGTGTTCGAGAATAATTCCATAGTTGACTTATATCTAAGCGTTGAGAGAATGATAATTAAATGTGATATAATTATCTTGATGCATGTGGAAATTATCCAATATAAATAAATGTGATTTAATTATTAAGTATAAGAGTAATGTGGATAGCAATATCCAATCATTCATAATATATTATAAATGTGATTTATAATGTATTAGAGAGAGCTAATTATAATTTATATTTGTTAATTAATTATTGATGTGTATTGGATACACATTAAGTAATTAATTGAAAATGTAAATTATATTTGTTTTGGGTTGTGAATGTGATTCACAAATTTCCAATTGCAAGATTGCAATATTCTCAAAATTAATTATGAATTATTTTTGTAGAGAAAATATCAAGAAATGTTGTTGGAAATTATGGGAGATTTTCATGGAGATATGCAAACTCATGAGATTACATGAGATTGCCTCCACCATGAGGTCATGGTGGACGACCACCAATTACAAAAAGGAAATTGGTAGTCATCCTACCTATTCCTTATGGGGAGCAATCTCCATGCTAATCTCTCCATATTTGTATGATTTAATTTAGGATTGAATTGTATTTGATTTATCAAAAATATTTGATCTAAACTAAATTAGTAGTTGTTGGTTAAGTTGGTTTTTACAAACAACAATCTTCACCATGGGATTAAACACAAGTCAATCTCATCCATTGATTTTGTGTGTCCCATGGATTGTGATCCATGGATCCTAAAACCCTATAAATAAAGAGGCATACCATGCTCTCTAGGGATATGCAATTGAGACACATCTCTCTCTTCCTCTTCCACACATCAAAGCCTCTTCTCACCTTCTCTTGGTGGTCGTCCACCAAACCCTAGAGGAGAGCATTTGTCGTCGCTTCGCCACCGCGTCGCCGCCTCTACATTCTTTAGTTCTCCATCTTCTTTGGAGTGCTACGCTCGTGAAGAAGGTGTATGATATCGTACGATGAGATCATGAGTAAACCGTGCTTGGATCAACTTGTTGGATTGCAAGGATCACGCGACTCATCCCTACGCTCACAAGCGTCTTCTCCGACGATCGGACTTGAGACAGGAGGTCTCTTTTTGTAGACACTCGATCAACCATGCTTCAAGAGGCATTCCTTTATAGTTGATGTGGTTCTAGAAGAAATGATCTAAGAATCGTTCTTGGATCCTGTGGTTTATTCGCATAATTTTTTTTTAAATTCCGCTGCATAGAACGACTAGTCCGACTAGTCGTTCATCGTCGTATTCGATACGATACTCACGCTTCTGTAATGCGCTTGAGGATTATCCCATATCTTTCAAGTGGTACCTGATGGTTCGGAGGAGCTCCTAAGCTTCAGGCGAAGGTGAACGTATTGGTTGTGGCCTCGATTTGCTATGCCCGGTGAGAGAGGCTTCATGCGATAGAGAGGTCTGACCACGTCGAGCTACAAGCCTCCAGGCAGCTCCCAACGATCCTGAGATGCTCCTCCGATGGCTATCACTTAAACGAAGGTGAATAGGAGTGAATGAGGGAGCGAGGAACGAGCTGCTCGATAGTGTATGTGGACGAGAGCTTTTATAGGATCTTATAGGGGCTGGAAAGATCGAGAGAGTGCGCGCAACCCTAAGAAGATATGCGCCTTCCTAGGGATCCGTGAGGGTCACGTATCCTACGAGAATGCTCGGGAGAAGAATCGGGGCAAGAGATGGTTGGCGTAGGACATGGAAAAGTGGAGAAAATTTTCCGACAAGAGGTTATACAACCCATCTCGAGTGAAAGAGACCGTTGACGTAGGAGAATTTTTTTTTACAAATTATTTTAAAATTATATAGTAGTGTATTTTATACAAAGTTTTTGTGTTTTTTAGTTTCTTTTATTTTCTAATTTTTATTTTATTTTTATAATTTTATTAGAACTATAACCAAGGATTTAAAAGAATAAAATAAATTTAGTTTTACAAAAATAACTAAATAAATAAGGAATATGTACAAGTATAGGTGATATATACAATACATAGTAGACCTTATCTCTCTCTACTTATTTTATTTTGCTATCTGGTCAAGTCTTGACCTTCTCTTGAGATTTGGGTCACTCTGTATTTATTCTAAATACATCATTCCTTTTCTTTTCCTTTATTGTATTATTTTTGCCAAAAATGCATGTTAAATATACAATGTTAACCATGTTATGCAGAAAGCTAAGTTATTATATTTATAGGTATTTACATGGTATTTTGACAAGAAGAAGAGATAAAATAAATAAATAAATAAAGAGTGAGAATCATGGATTCATCAATGTACCTAAACTAATGTAGTCAAGTTAGTCAATATATAAAATATACAATGTGAACCCAAAACCTAAGTCACAATTGAACTCCTATTCTTTTGAAATTTATCTTGTTTTCTATATAATTGAATGTACTTTAATTCAAAAGTGAGTAGGATTCATATGAGACTATTTGTATGATATATTTGACTTTTCAACCTTTTTTCTCAGAACTAGGGTTTCGATTTATTTGACATATATTTGTTATTATTTTATGGTATTTTTTGTTTATTTATGATAGTATTATATATACCATGTATTTGATTTTATTTCATTTGGTAGTAAAATATTGAAAAATGAGTAAAGTCTGGCTAATATACATGTTAACTTTATGCACACAATTATCGACTTCTTACTAATGTACTTAGGCATTATAATATATGGATATTATTTACACATGCATGGATGATAATAACGCAATGTTGCTTTATAAGTGCAATTAGTTACATGAGAACAAAGCTTTATTGTCATCTTTAAAGTGATCATTCACATATCCATCAATGCCATATACTTAAACCTTGCTCTTCCTTGATAGATGGAGATTCATTGAGAGGTGTCTAACGTCCAGTCTTGGAAGAGCATGTGGTGTCCGACGAGTCAGATTTGGCAATCATTGTATCGGCCCTCTCTCGGCCCTCGACACATCAACTAATCAATAGATAAATGATAAACCCACAATGTATGATATTTCAAAGCAAATATGTGAGTCAAAATTTATTTTAATTTTAACACTAATCAATAGATAAATGATAAACCCACAATGTATGATATTCCAAAGCAAATATATGTATAGTGAAAAGTATGTAGAGTGTCGAACTGCTGAGACCACGTTGTGGATAGGTGAATGTTGTCTATTATTAAAAATACACAACAATTTGTTGTACTCTTTAGCTTTTTTGTTTTTTGTGGGTTTTAAATTATTTTTAAAATTTTATGGATTTTTTAATGTTTGATATTAATTATTTGTTATTTTTTATTTATATTTTTGATTTTTCATTTCTTTTTGTTTTTAAATAAACAATATATATTTATATATCTATATATGATAATAATGACATTACATCTTTTATAATAAGTACTACATAGGATATATACAATAAATATATAGTAAATGTATGTAAATATATACCAAAAAAATCCTTTTTTATTTTTTAATGATTTAAAATATATATTAGGAAATAAATATTAATATTAATAATAAGTATATAAATAATATTATAAATAAACACACTATATATGGTTTTATATCTATGAATATAACTAAGTATAGTAAAAAATTTCAAAAGAAAAGTTTTCGTGTTTTTATTATTTTGCTCTATTTTTTATTATTTTTATATTTTTTGCTTATTTTTAGTTAATTTAAATTTATTTAAATTCACAAAATAATAGATATAATAAATAAGTCGAATTATTTTGGGTTTTAACAATAGATATTAATTCAAAAAATTCCCAAAATTGTTTTTAATATATACTAATATATAAGAAACATAAACAAATATTTTTGGGTTCTCAGAGAAAATTTTCTAGTTTTAGAAGGTTTTTAGGGGTTTTCAAATTTTACCGTGTTCTTTTATATTTTTGGTGATTTTTTGTCTAGAGTTTTAAAATATAGTAATAAATATACTCCAACTTTTTTGGGAAATTTAAGTTAATTTATTCTTTTTTATTTTTATACTAGAAAGGAAATAAATAGCTCCTAATATATTTTTAATAGTAAGGAAATGCAATAAAATGAAATAAAAATGAAGGCATGCATCATCATCATTTAAAGCATATCCCACAGTTTTCTAGAATTTATATAACACATGAGCTATTTAAAGAAAATAGAAATGCAAATAAATAATTACAATGTTGGCAAGGGTATTTTTTGCAATAAAATGAAAGTACAAGGATTGTCGTGCAAAAATACCCAAAAGTTAACATGTAATTTACAATTTTCAGTACTAAATACAAATATAGGAATCCAGAAGGATTTCCTTGCACTTTGCCCACCTCACATGGGCTGCCATGTGAGTTGAGATGACATGGACCTAGATGCAATATCTAACAAATTCGAGGTGGTCCATGCAGTTTTTACCAAAAAATAAAGAGATACTTAATATTTACAGTACGTACTGTTAAAAACAAAAAGCGGAGAGGTTACTAATATATTTTCTCCTCAATGGCGCGGATCATATGGCAGAGCTACTTCCACGTGGCGTTATAAATAACAGAGGAGGGTGATGGTTTTCCCTTGATCGAACAACTGAAATAAGACCTGGAGATCAGGCTCGATCTAGTGAATGGGAGGGTAACTAGAAGAATGGGTAAGAATGTCTTCTTCCCCGACCTTCGATTAGATGTATCTTCATCCTCCATAAACCAAACTCCTCACTGAAGGTTGCTCTATCTTCCTCGGAGCTCTCCGCGATTGTTGGTACCCTTAGAAAGATCTGGGCCCTATAGGATGGGGCCTAGAGCTCTATAAACCTAGAGTTCATAACTTGGGCTTGGACTTGTCTCCATGTGAGTTTTCAAACCCCAACACCTGCACAAAAGGGATAAGGGGATCGAGGGCTATCTCGTCATCCCACTACTCAAGTTGTTGCACTAGTGGAATAGTGGAATGAAGAATCTCCGATGACGACGGAGGAGAGGGAGCTCGGCAACTCGTATTCATGCAGAATCTGAGGTGTAAATGGGGAATAAATGTGGAGAAACAAATGCGGAATGAGAGCAAGGTGTAATGCTTGTCGAGCACAGTCGAAGAATAATGAAATTGGGGCTGGAGGCTAATGCTCCAATGATTTTATATCATAAACATAAACTGAGACTACTGATTAAACGCATAATTAACACCTAAACTAAGATGCAGAAATGAAAAGCATTGATTAAATCAATACAATTAAGCTCAACCTGACTATCTTAAGGTGTAGATTAAGCTCGATCTGAGCTGCTCTGGCGAACCTCGGATCATTGCCTCCACCTCCTTATCCTCGCCGTAAAGGATGGGAAATCGATGCTGTTACCAAGGGCTCGACCTAGATTGGTCCTTCAGGGGTTGCAATTGTGAAAAGGGGATAAAAAATAAAAATGGGGATGGAGCCGGGTTTTTATAGATATGGTGAAGGGAAAAAAAAGGCGAAGATGATGAAGTGAAGGAGAAAGTGGGTTGGTGGAACCTAGTGCGTTGGAGTGGAGTAGGGTATTGGGTAGACCATATATGTTGGCAGCTCGAGGAGGAAGATGGAGTAGAGGTGGCATGAAGTTAGAAGAAGTCAAGGGTCACGAGTTGACACAAGTGGGTGTTGATACTAGGATAGTTGACCCATCTGATCAACAAAACTAGGGTTTTAGTTGGTCCACGTGAATAAACCAGGAAAAAGAGATTAAAATTTTACTTTTTAATTCAATATTAAATAATAAATTAATTTATTATTTTTGAATCAAAACATAAAAAATGTTCCTTATTTTATGTAGTATTTTTATTGTATTTTTATTTATTTATAAAAATTAATTTATTATGTGTTCATGTGTGCATATATATACATAGGTATATATACTCGTGTTTTAGGGTATTGTAATTTTATTTTGTATTTTATATTTTATTCTACTAATTACATATTTTATACATTTATAACTTACTTAAATACATATTTTAATTGTATTTTTCTGATTTATTTGTTTTCCTTAAATAAATGTGTACATGTCTTATATAGGTATAGTTTACCTATGTATTGTGCTACTTTAATTATTGCAATTAATTTTCAATGATTTTATTTTTTAATTTATATTTTTAATCTAATATAAATAACAATTACAATAATATAAAATATAAAAGAAATAAGGTAATAAATAATGAATTTCCCCTTTCATTTATATATAGGTTTATTCCACAATGAGGGCCCAAAAGCTAACTTTTGCATCATAACTCCAAATTAACTGCCATCACCTTCATAAAATAGATAATTTAATTTTATGAACAATAAATATGAGTTTGGTAAATTTTGGGTATGTATGGATAAGTTTCATGTCTGTAAAGTTTACTTTGTGGCTTTTTATTCTCTGTCTCGAGTGCATTTTACATTATTTTTAATGAATTGATTTTTTTATTTTTCTTTGTATTTTATGTACAATGTTCATGTTCAAAGCTTATTTATTTGAGGTCAGACGCATGCTAGTTCACAACTGTAAATGGAGAAGATGGAAGAATGGGAAAAGAAGTCGAAATGGACTAGTGTATTCTTATTTCCTTGTGAAGCTCAGCTAGTGTAACTGATTCTTCACCAAGAAGCAAGCTTTTTCTGGAAGCTCAAATTTTTTGTTGAATTATTGGTATAGGCATCTTTTTGGATTTTTCTTGACTTGCATTGCTCTACATTCTTGTACCACCCAGAAGGATGTAGAATCTTTTGGTCTACCCATATTTTGGGGTCTTCAAAATGTTGTGCTAGCATACCATTCCTCACCGAAGCATTATTTCAATCCAATCTCCAATCATTAGATGTCCTTTCTATCATAATAAATGCGTCGAAGTACCGATTTTGGCAATCCCTAAGAATGGTTCCTAAGCCACCCTTGACGAAGCTGCCTAGTATTGTTCTGTCTTAGACTCCAAGATTTTTCAGAAATCCATCTGAGTTGAGATAAGTGTTAAGTGTGATGTTTCTAGTTGAGCTACTTTCGTAAGAGTTGTACATATGACATTAAGTTTCCAGTTTGGCATGAGTCGACTCATGAACACAGTCTCATGGAACCTAAAGAATTAAGTCAAGGTGACCTGAAATATCCTAATTCCTATCCTTTTTGGGTTCCTCTGAAATTAAGTGTATTAAGGTCTATAACAAGCTCCAATAATCAGACTTTATTTTAGACTTGTTCAATTGTATCAATCATCCCATAAAAATGAAATCTTGTGTACAGTGCATGAGAATCTTTGTGTGAAGCAATTTTCTGGTTTTGAATTTTTATTGGATTTTGAAATGTTTTTCAAATTTTTGTGTAATTTTCGAAAACATTTTGCAAACTTTTCTAAGTTTTGAAAATTTTGAAATGTTTAGAGATTTTTTTAATGAAGATTAGCAAAATAAGTCTGTGTCACGAGATTACGTATGTATTTACAAGAATTGGTTGTAGATTTTATAATGGGTACTTATAGGTTTAAATTAGTTGTTATTTACAAAGAGATTTTTACACACACACACACACACACACATATATATATATATATATATGTTATATATATCTGGATAAAGAATTTTATTTCTTGTAATTATGTACCAGGTTCTCAAAGCCATTTGAAAACATTTTTACAAACATTTTGAAACTTTATTTTTGCAAATAATTTATCAAACTTTTTACAAGCTTTTACAAAATTTGAAAATCATTTTGCAAAGATTTTTCAAACAATATGTATAGTCTTTAAAACTATTTTTACAAACATTTTCCAAAACATTTGCAAATTGTTGTTAAAAAATTTCAAACACATGAAACAAGATTTTGAATATATTTACAAAAGATTTTAATAAGGGTGTGAAAATATTTCACAAAAAGTTTTAACTTTTTTCAAAAGATTTTTCAAGAAAATTTCCAACCATTTTTAAAAAATTTTTAAACTGAATTATTAGTGATATTTGCAAAGAATTTTATACTTATTTAGAGTGTATTCTATACAATTATTTAATTGTATACCCTTCATAAATAGTATTTGAGCCATATTATTTAAAAATACGAATGTATGAGTTATGGTAAAGTATATACAATATTTATTTGATCCCTCTATACTTTGCTTGAGCTATGTCCTCATAGTGATCAAAGAGAAAAAGGAAGACATAACTCGTGATGAGTATAGGAAAGTCTATACTACAATGACTAAAGAATGTGAAGTAGAACGCCCCCCTATACTTTGGATCAACTAATGCAAAATGGGGATGATCGAGGATCAGAATTACAAAATTAATCAGTTCAGCTTGTCCTTCCCTATACTTAGCGTAAAATATCCTTATGTATAAACATAATGTCAAAAAAATGAGGGGCAAGCGAGAGAAAGAATAATGAATAACCTCAGTGCAATCATCCCCTATACATAGGATGAAGCATATCCTAAGTATAGCACATATGAATGGGATGAGTGGCATGCAGAAGAATGAAAAAATTGGAAAATTGAAATGAAAATAAGAAAATATGAAAGGAAGACAACTAATCAAAGAAGTTTTGCGAGGCATTGTCTGGTTCCACTAATGTCATTGAAGCTATGACCTCTTCATCAAAAATTACTTAAATAGAATAGACAACAATCAAGAATGTGTCATGCTGTAAACACTGCTTCCGCAACTAGTTGTTGACGATGAAAAGCTATGCATCAGCTGAAAATTCAGATATCAAAATACTTCCATTGTCAGGCACAATTTTCATTATATCAGGCCCTATTCATTTACTCTTCATTTTTTCAAGAAAAATATTCAACATCACATCAAATAATAACACTTTTTGACCATATTCAAAGATCTTTCTTTTGATGTGCTTATCATGCCAGGATTTGACCTTCTCTTTATACATCAATCTGTTTTTATAGACAAAGTCTTGGGATTCCAAGAGCTTCTTGAAATCAATTTTTTTTACTGACCACATTTTTGTGAGTCGAGGTTACATATATTTATTTCCCAAAGTGACCAATGAATGAGTTCCAAGAATATGGCAATGCTTTCCTTAAACAAGACAGCAGGGTGACAAGCCCAAGGGAGACTTGTTGGCGATTCCGTATGCCTACAGAACTTATTCTAGAAGTTGTGACCGGTTCTTTTTGTCTAGCCTCACATGTTTCTACAAGATCATCTTGATTTCTCAGTTGATAGTTTAACGAGGCATCTGATTGAGGATGACAAGGAGATGTGACTCAGTGATCGATGTTGTAATCCTTCGTTAATTTCTTAACCTCCTTGTTGTTGAAGTGGCTACCCCCATTTGATATCAGTATCTTCAATATCCTGAAAGATAAGAAAATGTTATCTTTCAAATATTTACAAATTGTTCTACTGTCGATGGCTTAATCAGGTTTAGCTTCAACCCAATGACTCACATAGTCCACGACAAGAAGGATGCATTCATAGCCCTGACTGTTAGGAAACAAACCCATGAAATCAATACCCCATGCATCGAGCATATCAAAAATATGGATGAATTTTGGAGGCATAGAATCTTTGATATTGGGGGTTTTTCCCATTTTCTGACAATCAGTGCAGGCTTTGACATATTCATTTGCAACCTTGAATAGGTTGGGCCACTAGAGACCACACTGAAGTATCTTAGTTGCCATTCAACTTCCATTATGGTGTCCACTAGATTTGAGATTATGGTAGTGCTTGAGAACACTTTTGTACTCCTCTCGAGGAATACACTAACGCCAAATGCAAGCTGCTCCCTCCGAGAACAAGTATCGATCTTCCCATTGGTAGAAGCGAATATCATACATGAAGTTGTCCTTCTTTATCTTGTCCAATCTTGTTTGACTATCCCAGAGATGAGGTAGTTCACAATATCATCATACAAAGGGAGAGATCCAACACTGAGTATGGATTAATTAGAGAATTTCTCTATGATAGGTGCACTGCTCATTTGGGTATCTTCACATTCAAATATGGACATAAGATATACTACCACATTTGAGCTCATGGCTTATATCTGATTTCTAAGTCAAATTCCTGGAGGAGAAGTATCCATCTGAGTAGACGTGATTTTGTATCCCTCTTCTACTGTAGGTATAAGATAATAGAGTGGTCAGTGAAAATAATAACTTTTTATCCAATAAGGTAGGATAAGAACTTCTCTAAAGTAAAAACAACTACCAACAATTCTTTATCTATAATTGTATAATTTATATGTGTTTCATCGAGTGTCTTGCTGACGTAGTGAATGGCATAGAGCAACTTGTCTCTTCTTGTCCTAAGAAAGCCCAGCTGCGAAGTATGATGCATCCATCATGATCTCGAATGGTTGAGACCAATCGGGTGGTTCTAGGACTGAAGCCCGAGTTACTAGCTCTTTGAGCAGATAAAATTATTGGAGGACCTTTTGATCAATAATGAACTCGATCTCCTTACAGAGAAGCTTTGTGAGAGGTCATGTAAGTCTGCTTAAATCCTTGATGAATCTTCTGTAGAATTCAACATGCCCCAGAAATGACCTTACATTCTTCACATTTTGAGGTGGATCTAATTTATCAATGACATCCACCTTCATCGGGTCAACTTCCATACCTCACTTGAAAATGACATGGCCCAGCACAATTCCTTCAGTAATCATGAAGTGGCTCTATTCCCATGATAAAACCAAATTTACTTCATGACACTTCTATTGTACTCGATTTATGTGCATGAGGCATGAATCGAAGCTGTCACTATAAACGGAGTAATCATCTATGAATACTTCGAGAATACTACTAACAATATTAGCAAAAACCGCAAGCATACACCTTTGGAATGTGGTAGGGGCATTGCCCAATCCGAAGGGCATTATGCAAAAGGCATACGTGTTGAATGGGCAGGTGAATGTTGTTTTCTCTTAGTCTTCAGGGGCGATCACCACCCGGTTGTATATGGAGTACCCATCTAATATGTAGAAAAATTCTTTCCCATCTAATCTCTCAATAACTTGATAAATGAATGGAAGCAGGAAGTGGTCCTTCTTGGAAGGTGAATTCAGGCGATGATAATCAACATACAAATGCCACGATGTCAGTATTCATGTAGAGATCTCCTTCCCATGATTGTTTTTAACAACAATGAGGCCTGATTTCTTCTAATTGACATGTAGGGAGCTCACCCATTTGTAGTCGGAGATGACATAAATAAAACCTGCTTCACACCACTTAATGATTTCCTTCATAAACATGTCCTGATGATTATGGTTCAATTTTCTTTGTAATTCCTGGGAGGGTTTGAAGTAATCTTCTAAATAGACGTGGTGTGAACACAAGGCTAGATTTATTCCAGAGATCCGACACTTTCCAACGAAGTGCCTTGCAGATCTTTTCTAGAACCTTGAGAAGTCAAGATTCTTGTTCTGAAGTCAGTTTGTTGTTGATGATGATCAGATAAATATTCTCTTCACTCGCAAGGAATCAATACTTCAGACCTACTAGGAGCTGTTTGAGTTCAGGTAATTGTAGAGTCTGCTCTACAAACACTTTAAAAACTATGCTGGAAGATGGATGATCTGCCATCTTCAATCATGTGTTGTCCACCTCTATCAATGGTGGCTCTAATATAAATGAACCGAACACATCTACACTGAATTCTTCTTTTTCGTTTTTGCATCAATCATCATTAAACAAGCTCCTAAGTGATTTTGAATATATCTCCCATTTGAAAAGTTAACATGGTTCGATTTTGCTATACAGATACTGCTCTGGAGATATGATTTCATATGTTAGAATATCATTCAAAGAAATTTGTTGATCACTGATATCAAGAATGTAACAGACTTTGGTTGTTGGTTCTGGCTTGCCTTCATCAAATGCGTTTTATCCTCACTGATCATGTCCATGGTGACTTTATCAATGTAGGAGTAAAATCTGATCTCTCTGGACTCGTAGTCGATGACCGCTTCGGCAGTTTGAAGGAATGGTCAACCAAGGATGATGGGAGTTTGAGTGGTGTAGGAGAGTCCATGTCTAGGGCCACAAAATCCACAGGGAAGCGCATGTCCTACATAGTCACGATAACATCTTCTAATAAACATTTTTCTGCTTCATAAATTTATCAGCAAACTACATGATAATACGAGTAGGCTTCATCGGTCCAAGGTTAAATTATGTAAGCAATGAGGAGGGCATGAGATTTATAAAAGAGCCTCTATAAAGCAGAGTTTGCTAAAAAAATTGATAAAAAATCTATCATCTGATGAGAGGTGCTCCCTTGTCTTTCTTCTTTTATCAGAGATCACTAATAGCATTTACAGTGGCCATGGTTAGAATGTAATTTTTCCTCTATTGCATCTATTCTTGCGGCTCTGATGCTTAGAGGTACATGCTTGTTTCAATCCTTTCTTCACAATTGGCATGCATTCCATGAACTTCATCAATGGTATTTTTAACACACAATTTTCAATAATTAACTATGCCAAGGTCAGACAATGCATATTTCAAATTTATATTTTTTGATATTTTTCATTGCTTTAGGAAAAGGTGTATTCACAAGAGAAAATGCATTGTTTATAATTATTGAATTTTGTATAGATGGCTGGCTAGAAGATAATTTGCCATGCAAGAAAAATATATCTACCTGAGCATCGGCATCGTCGGACTATGCTGTAAGTGCTGCTAGTGTTGATTCCTCCGCGGTTAGTCCTTCTTGGATTTGGCTGTTATTTTCTTTTTGGGAAATAATATTTTGTTGATTTTTTTGTTTCTTTTGCCCTTAATGGTGGTGGTTGATGACTGGTATTGGTGTTGCTCCTCCATCATCTTCTTCCTCACCTGACTCTACTGTTGGATCAATTGAAGCAGAAGATGACTCACCTGAAGATGCTCTATTTTTCCCCTTTGCTACAGTGGACGATTGCAATGTCCTGCTGCTACCAAGAGTCACTACATGAGACAACACAAAATCTAAAATACCTGACTCTTTGGAACTGCCTAAGATACCAGTAATTACCAGCTCCTCCATTTTGAAATTGTTGGGGCGACCTCAACCTACGCGGGAATAAGAGTTTTTTATGGCAGTGAGGTCATCTAGCTTCTGACTCATCTCTGATAGGTCTTCGACGAGCAGTCAAGAGAGAGGTTCTGAGGAGCTGCCTCAGATGATTTAGCGTGGTGACCACGCTGGGAGTCATAATGTTGAGGATGCCGGTAGGAATACTGTTGATTGTAGTGAGGAGGGAGTTGTTGCTGATGAAATTGAGGAGGAGGAATGTATTGGATATGTTGAGCACCTGTGTATTGGTGATGCAACTGGTATCGGCAGTATGACGACTACTGGCAAGGCTGATTTTGTCTCCATTAGTTCTGATATGGTGGAGACTACTGCTGTAGAGGTTGGTTGCTCTGGACAAACCTCCCATAGGAGGAATGGTGATATGGCTTGAGAGCAGAGGATTGGCCATGTTGTTGTCCAGCTGGACAAGTCAATTACACATAATAATTCCATATGTCGTTTACCTCTTAGATCTTGGGTTGTGGTCAGAAAAATGAATCTGCATATTAAGGGGGTTGGGATTGTGGAGGTGTCTAGTTAGGTGTATGCACGTAATACACATGCTGGACATGAGGCTGACCTGAACTTACTGTGGCTGATGTGGCGATGGTGGCTCTTTCAGATTAGTGAGAGGTGTAGCTGTCGGACTTGCTTATTGGACAACATTGATGGTGCTGACCAGCTGCTCCAGCTGCTTGAAAATCTGATCTAGCTTATTTATATGCTGGTTCCCTTGTTTGATCGCGTAGAACTTCTAGAGGTTGTGTAATCTCTTCTTAATGATATCGACCTTATACATGTGGCTCCCGATGATTCCGAGGTTAGAGCTCCCATCCATGTCTGCTTCATGGGATTTCTTCATGTTGACAAGCTTGTGGTGAATATAGGGTTGTCTTAGTTAAGCGCAGAATGAAGAAAAGGTGGCTTCTCCTTTGACCATTTCTTCAAAAATCTTTCATACAACGTCTTTTTCTTTATTGAAGTGAGATCAGCCACACGCGACATCCAATGTCCTTCGATTTTCTGGAGTGAGGACCCCAAAGAAATGTTGGACCAGACTAGTCCAAGGAATATCAAGGTGGGGGATCTTCTCCTGCAATCTCTAAACCAATCTTAGACTTCCTGAATGGACTCGTCCTGTCCTCGAGAGAAGTTGCTTATCCTCGATCGCATCAGGTTGAGATGATCTAAAGCATAGTATTTCTAGAGGAACACATACTTAAGTTCCTCCCAAGTCATCACAACCATCCCAAAGTCATTAATCAGGTATAGAGCCTTGTCCTAAAGTGGTATGTGGTCATCTTGACAACACATAAAGAGATGTTAGGGTAGTGAGTGGAACGATAGATGCGAGAGAATAGTTGGAGATGGATGTAGGGCTCTTCATTGATGTTCCCATGGAAATTGGGAAGAAGATCAAAGAGCTAAGGCTTCAACTCAAAATGTCTATGGACTACAGAGATCTGTATCCACTTTGTCATCTGGCCAGAGGTAGAATTGGAAGTCTCTTTGAAAGTAGGCTTGGGAAACACTCTCCTCACCTCAACTATTGGCCCTCCATGGGGTCCATCTCCTTGTTCATTATGACCTCTTACTCTCTTCTCTCTTTCTCTCTCCTTATATCATTCAACTTGTCTTGGAAAGCAGCATGGGCAAATGCCAGATCTATTAGTTGTTGTTGGATAAACTGTTCAAAAGCTAGTAATTGAGCATTCACTGCATCCTGATCTGGTTGTCCCTGATCTAACTGATTCAGTCCCTTCCCTTTTCCCTGAGGAGCCATCTCTTATTCAAACTCAAAGAAATTTATCTGAACGAGGTCCAGTGTTAGTTTGTATATGCACAAAAAAATGTATCCTGATTAGACTGGTAAACTAGGGCAACAAATGGAACAAATGATAAGGAATTATAGTCAATTCCAGATGTGTGTGAATGGAGCATTTGATATAAACTTAGATTGATCTCTATTCACATGGGATGAATGGCAGGACAAGAAAGATAATAGTTTATTTAAATAGAGGAAGAAGTCCAGTAGTATGGAGATCAGTTCACAATGTTCGAAACGGGTTCTTGAGAATCACTTCAAATTACTGAAAAATGTCCCATTCATGGAATCGATGTGGGTGTTGGCATAGTCCCGACTAAACCATCCACGAGACATCATCTTGGATATAAGTAGAGTAGAAATGGAATACAATGATGAACAACAGATGAAGTGAAGAGGAAAATATCAAAAGGCTCAAAATGATTGGGTCAAGAAGAAATGAAAACATATAAAATGAGAAAGGCCACAAGTGTGCAGGAGTGGATTTTTTACCTAGAATCTAAATCCAAACAAACACAAAAGTAACAGATTCACTAATTCACATAATGTGAAGCCGTAAAAGTTCGATTATTTTTAGCTTTTCAAATTTAATTTTGTTTTCAAGCAATATTGTAACTTGTCCTTTGTAGGCTAGACATATAGGAGAGTGAGTAATGCTTGAAGAGTATCTCATACTTCCCACGTCCTTTCTTACCTATAACATGCATTTTTTAAGAAAATCCTTGCTATTGGGGCTGGATGCACTACTCAGCCAAATAATAGAGGAGGAAGCCAATAGGCAAAACCAATACTTCCCCCTAGAGGGGTATTCGGACATGGAACGATGATACAATCACACTCGTGAGGGTATGGCCTAATCTCAATACTTCAGACCAGGTCGGATGTTCTACACAAGGTGAGAACACTATCATCAACAATGCCCTACTCCCGGATGTACGATAGAAGCGTTAATACTTCGTCAATCCTGTTAATAACAAGCTAGTACTCAGGCTGGGTTTTTGTCTCTAATTTCCTAGGGTCGTGCCTCACTCAATCTGGATGGTACCTGAAAACATTGGGGGCTTTATGAACACAATATAATGATGTCCGTTATGAATTTTATTTTTGGTCAAAGTTTATTAAACAAACCCCTTGTTGTTTTTCACTTTTTTGAGTATTTTTCAAAATAATACGCCTACCTATTTTTTTGCAGTTTCTTTAAATTCCTAAGTGATACAAAACTGAGGGACATAATCGAAAAGCTGTGCAAGTTGATACTAAGATGGAAATGGTGCATTCTCTGTAAGAAAACTCAAAGTGCTTCCCTGCTCTCTTCATGCGAGATGCAAGATAAAAATATAAATTTACACTACATGCAAATGCAAGTCGATGAAATCACCCTAATTAGGAATTGCTATTATTCTGAAGCAAAATTTTAATTTGATCTAGATCCAAACATAGAAACTATATGTGCAAGCATATATTAGGTGTTTGGATCTAAATTACTCAATCAAGAAAGTCATAAAAATCTAAGGGATCATCTACATAAAGCATAGAAAATAAAGGTGGAAAACTGAAAATATGAAAAACAAATAAAAATAAGTGAAAAAATATGGAGAATAAAAGGGTTAAAGTTAATAAAAACATGGAAAAACCAATGAGGCCCCAAGATGAACAATCACTAGGGCAATGGACCTTGGAGAGTGGCAAGTGTCCAATTAACCTTGGTACATGTATTATTACAAATTAGTTAAATTTTGTCTCTCTCATATTATAAAAAGAAAAATCTATACTTATCTAGATGCTATTCGCTCTCTATGTCTCACTTCTTTGCTCTCTCCTACCGACTCATGAAGAAAGAGTCTATCTCCACCAAGCTTATTGCCACGATATTATAGAAAGTTGTCCTAATGTAGCGAGCCCACGTAAAGAATTCGATGAAGAAATTAATCATAAGTACATAAACAATTATTTTTTAAAAGGAGATAAAAGATAAAAAATACAAATGGCTTATATGTGCAAAAATCCTGTCCTATGTTGCTCCCCGGCAGCGGTGCCATTTGATAGGTGAATATTGATGAGAAGTATCAAACATCTATCATGGAGGAGCCTGTAGTGCCTAATAAGGTGGTACTGGCAATCGCTATATATGCCCTCTCTCGGCTATCGACACGTCAACCCATCAATAGATCAACATTCAAACCACAATGTTTAATATTTAAATGCAAATGTGTGATTCAAAATTAATTTTTATATTAGCTCTACAAAATATGCGTATAGTGTACAATATATATAGTGTCGAACCACTGAGAGCAAGTCGTGGATAGGTGAATTATTTTCTATTACAAAAACTAAACAATTATTTTTATACAGTTTAGCATTCTTGATTTTTTGTGGGTTTTTTAATTATTTTTTTAGTTTTATAATATTTTTATTATTATTATATTTTTCTTGTTTTTTAATTTTGAAATTTTATTTTCTTTTATATTTTTCAGATTTTTAATTTCTTTTTGTTATTAAAGATACAATATTTATAAATCTATATGTCAATAAATATACTAAAATTTATATAATAAGTAACATAGAGGATATATAGATTAAATATATACAAGAGCATTGCCTTTTATTTTTTAAGGAATTAAAATATATATTAGGTATTATAAATGATAATATTAATAATAAGTATATAAGTAATCTTGTGTATATATGTCCTATATAGGGTTTTATATTTATAAATACAATTATATATACTTAAAAATTATAAAATGTTTTTTTTGTTTTTATTATTTATCTTTGTTTCTGTAATTTTTCTTGTATATTTTGAAAAATTTAATGTAATTTAATTTACAAAACAGTAGACATAATAAATAGGTCTAATTGTTTTATGTTTTAAAAGTCCATATTATGTCCAACATTTTCCAAGATTACTTTTAATATATACTATAATATTTTTATATGTGAAATAGAAACAAATATTTTTCGTTTTTTAAAGAAATTTGTCTTATTTTTATAAGGTCTTTAGGGTTTTTCAACTTTTAGTATTTTCTTTTTATATTTTTTTTGTTATTTCTATTCTTGAGTTATAAAATATAGTAATAAACGTACTCTAACTTTTTTGTAATTTTTAATTTAATTTTATCATTTCTTTGTATTTTTAATGCTAGATAGGGAATAAA
Organism: Ottelia alismoides; assembly: GCA_037367405.1. Taxonomy (NCBI): domain Eukaryota; kingdom Viridiplantae; phylum Streptophyta; class Magnoliopsida; order Alismatales; family Hydrocharitaceae; genus Ottelia; species Ottelia alismoides. The sequence continues at coordinate 722,126 of JAZKJV010005737.1, forward strand.
TAGCTCCTAATCTATTTTTAATAATTAAGAAATGCAAAAAAATGAAAAATTAAAATGTGGGTTTGCATCATCATCATCATCATTTAAAGCATAGCCCATAATTTTTCCAAAATTTATAAAGCACGTGAGCTATTTAAAGAAAATAAAACTTCAAATAAATAATTACAATACTGTAGGGGCATTTTTGCAATAAAACTATAGTGTAAGGGTTGACATGCAAAAATACCCAGAAGTTAACACATATTTTACAACTGTTAATACGAAATATAAACATAGGAACCCAAAAGGATTTCCTTGCAATTTGCCCACTTCACGTGAGCCGCGTCATGTGGTGAGTTGGCATGGACCTAATTACAATATCTAACAAATTCTGGGGGGTATGTGCAATTTGTACAAAAGATTTAAAGAGGTTCTTAATATTTGCAGGACCTTCTATTAAGTACAAATGTAGAGGTATTACTAATATATTTACCCCTCAAAAGTGCAGATCAGATGGCGGAGCTGCTTCCATGTGGTGCGATCGACAGAAGAGGAAGGTGATGGTTCGCCCTTCATCGAGTGGTTGAACTAGACCAGAATCTCAGGTTTGATCCCATGGCTGGGAGGGTCACTGGAAGAACATGGAAGAATGTCTTCTTCCCCGACCATCAATCTGATGCATCTTCGCCCTCCAGCCACCAAATGCCTCGTTGAAGGCCACTCAATCTTACTGGGAGCTCAACTCGATAACTTATACCCTCAGAAAGATCCGGGTCCCATCGAAGGAGCCTAGAGCACTATCAACCTGGAGCTCCTAACTTGGGCTTGGACTTGTGTCCATGTAGGTATATAAAACCCAACATCTGCATAAAAAGTATAAGGGTACCGAGCGCCATCTCCTCGTCCCACTACCGAAGCTACAACGTTAGTGGATGAGTATAATGAAGAAGCACCGATGACAGTGGAGGAGAGGGAGATCCTTGGCACAGATTCATGCGGAATTTGAGGCAAAAATCAGGGCTAAAGATGGATAAGAGAATGGGGAATCCTCATTCACTTCCACTGCCTTATCCTCACCATAAAGGCTGGGGAATCGATGTTGTCACTATGAACTCAAACCAAATGGGTCCTTTAGGGGTTACAGTAGTGAAAAAGGGGATCAAATCGAAAAAAGGGGCACGGCTAGGTTTTTATAGAGATGCTGAAGGCCAAAAAGGCAAAGATGGTGGCGTGAAGGAGGAAGGGGGTTGGTGGAACATGGGACGTCGGCGTAGAGTAGGGTTGTGGCTACATCATAGATGTTGGGAGATCAAGAAGGAAGTTGGAGTGGAGGTGGCATGAAAAATAGAAGAAGTTAGGGGGGTCACGAGTCTAACGCAGTCGGGGGCTGATGCCAGTACAGTGACCCGCCCGGTCAACAAAACATGGGTGCTGGTTGGTTCACATGGACCAACCATAAAAAGTTATTCAAAAATTACTTATTTTAAGGATATTAAATAATAAATGAATTTATTATTTTTGCGTTAAAACATAAAAAATGGTTCTTATTTTACGTAGTATTTTAGTGTATTTTTATTTATTTTTTATGTTAATTTATCTTGAGTTCATTTTTGCATACACACACACATAGGTATAAATATACAAATGTTTTAGGGTAGTTTAATTTTATTTGTATTTTATATTTTATTCTATTATTTACATATTTATACAATTATAACTTATTTAAATACATGATTACATATTTTTATTGTATATTTAGAATTTTATTTATTTTCTTAAATAAATGTGTATAGGTCTTTTATACGTATAATTTACCCATGTGTTTTATTGTTTTTAATATTTGCATGTCATCATGCATTTTTGCATTAAAAATCCCAAGTGTAAATTGGCCCAAAAAGCAGCTAACTTCTCATATTTTTACTTAATTTATCCTAACTCCAACTGACCACAAACCACCTCCATTATGTACATATTACTATCAAGAATAAATAAAAAATACAAAAAAGATACTAACCCAAATAAGTGTCAAATAATCCAAAAGTCTAATTACTCATCTGACGGACTAAAACGAGCATATCTTCCTCATAAAGTGACCAATTTTGGTCTACTCACTTTTAAAGTACTCCATTTTCAAATATCTTCGAAATAAGACCACTCATTCAGAGATCATACGTGAAAGTTGGGTTCTGGGCCTCTTTTGCGCATTTTAACATTTTGCTATTTTTGACCTAAGTTTTTATGTATATAATTAACCATTTTAATTTTATTTCTTCTTCATTCGTGTTCTTTATGAAAGTTTTAATAAGCAACACAAAAATCCAAATCTAGATTAAAACGGAAATCAAAGAAACTGACCGTGTCCAAGTGTCCGTTGTGAGTCTGTACAAAAATCCCGTATTTCACACTTCTATTTTATTTTCCTACTTTCTTATTTATTAAAAATCCAAAAAATATATTAGTGTGCAATTAATTTTCTTATATTTTATCATATTTTTTATAAAATTGCTATCCTCATTTTAAACCACCAAAAAAATACAAACCCAAAAAGCTGGTTTTCTATACACATGGAGAACCACCAAAAATACCACTTCGCACAGATGACCTCTTTTGCTCCTAGGTCCTTAACAACTTTCGTGACGAAATCTTTTTTTGATTCGAGTTCTCCTCTTATTTTTTTTATTTTTCTTCCGCTTTAATTTTGAGTTTTTTGGGGGGCGCCACATGGTAACTTCTGGGTGTGCCATGTCGCACCCCCACCTACATCACTCCTCCCTTCCCTTCTGGGTCAAGCCGGTGACATCGGCTTCTTTCGACGAGATTCGTGGAGCCGAGCTCCGTGTAGCTTCCGCCTCCGGCAACAGCTTCATGGTTTCCTTTGCCGGCCACTGAGGCAAGAATCGGAGATGGCCTCCGCCTCCTCCATATTCCAGGCGACCCATCGTCCTCCTTTGACCTCCACATCCTGGAGCATTGCTCCGTCCAACTTACACCACCTTGCACAACAGGTCGCCAACCACCTCCACGTCGGCTCCGCCCCGACTCGCCTCTCCAGGCAACTCGGTTCTCGCACCATAGTCCGCCCCACGAGTACCTCAACCTCTGCCATGCGGAGGCGCTACCACCGCCTTCACCTCGAACCCTCGTGTTGTGTGTCGGCCGAAGGTTCGAGCCTCGCTTCCGATGACGCCACCAACTGTCGCACCTCTCCGCCGCTCCCCTCAGGTCTTTGGCAGCCGTCGTCACCCCCGGCCTCTGCCATCGTATCCACCTTGGTTGGTCATGGCCGAGCTCCACCGTGCACTCGGCCCCCACCAGATGCGCCGTCACGCCGAAGCCACCTTCCAGCCACTGTTGGATGAGGGCCTTAGCCCTTGATCCAACGGCCAACGAGCCGCCACGCCTCCCCCTCCCGAGCCTCGCCAAACCCCAAGGCTCGGGGCCTCCCAGCCTCCACTAGCCGCCACCTAGGTTCAGGGAAATCGAGCCTCTGCAACGACTCCAAGTCTCAGCCTTGGCCCCTCGAGCCTCTACCTCGTCGCCACGTAGAGCCTCGATCGCCGAACCTCAGCCCCGACTGCCCGAACCTCCAGGCGTATGTGCGATGCATGTACATTGTGGGCAAATTGCAGCTGTACCTCCGGAAGTCTCACAAATTGCAGATATACCCCTACTAAGGGTAAATTACAGAAAGACCTCTCCAACTTTTCTAAATTGCAGATAAGTCCCTACAGGGACCATTTTGAAGGAAAAAATTTATTTTATTTACATTTTAGTCCATGGAAATTAATTCCAGCATGTCTTTCTCATACGAACTTCGTTTTTAGCATATAATATGTCATTTTGAAGCTCTTTTCATGCTATACCAATTAGCATAGTTTGTGGATAGATCTGAAGTTGTTTATTGATAGTTATTATTTGAGGATATCTATTGACATATGCAAGCTAATTTTGACATATTTGCTTGAGAAATTAATGATATATTTTACAGGAATTCGGATGAGGATTTTTAGTTGATTAAGTTCTTGTGATATTTGTTGATTATTCTCAATAGTTTAACTTTCACAATGTATTAATTTAGATTTATTCTATTAAGATTATTGTCGACTATTCAAGGAAGAATCACAGAAATTTAGTGGTCAGATATTTTGCTTCAAATTATTTTGAGTATCAAATGATTTATTAACCTGGAGCACTGAGTTAGTTTGAATATCTCTTGAGTTTATTCCATTTTGATTTGTGATTAATTTTGCAGAATTATAGATCATATTATTTGAGGATTTAATACGTTTAAAATCACAGATCCTAGGTATAATCTTCTCTGCTTATTTTCTTTGCAACACATCTTCATCATTGCATTGTATTATATTTTCCCAAATAAAAATAAACCAAACATTACTTATATATTTAATTTAAATTAAAACCATGTAACTAAGAATAATCATTCCCTGTATTCGACCTTGGTAGACTTGCTAAGTAAAAATACTCCACAACATTCAAAGATTGTGGTTTTTGATCGACCGATTTTCGCCTCCTATACTACAGTTATCGATTATTAAAGAGGCGGATTTCACGTTCATCAAATGGTGTCGTTTCCAGGGAACGAAGAATTAGAGTTTTAAATTATTTTTGTAATTAATTTCTTTGAAAACTATTTCTGTGTCATTTTGTTTCTTTTCGGCATTTCATTTTTCACTTATGATACTAACCACATCCTCTCTCTTTGGAGAATACTCGGAGTGAATTTTCGGATATAAATCAAGGATTTGCAAGGACAAAATTTAATTTTGTGAGAGATAGTTAGATTAGTTAATTTTCTGCATTATTTTCAGGGTCCCTCTCTTTGAACCCTTGTAATAAATTGGACTGAACTTCTCTGTGGTGTGTCTGTTCTGTTTCAACCCCTTCTGTGTGGTTGGGACCTGACTTGAGTGGCGTAGGACCTAGGCACATACACGCTTGCTTATTTATCATTGATTGTGCTCGTATGTTTAGGATAGACATTATTCGATGACTAGATGCACTGGCAGATCGTTTGACTAAGACAATTTTGAAATCAATTCTTCCTGCTAATAGAACTATCTGCTTAGCGTGTTTTTCGTCTGTGCAAATCATTTAGTGTATTTTAAATTCCTTGTCTCGCATCCCGCATGAAGAATGCGAGGATTCACTATAAGTCTTCTTCTTAAGCATGCATCATTGATTTACGTTTGCATTGGCTTTTTCGATTCTCCTTCCTCAAGTTTTACAACATAGGAATTAAAGGAATTGGGATTGCTCGTTAGACGTGAATTTTTTTGCTCACATAAACTTCAGTGATAACCTAAATTTAAAACTGGGACTTCTAATCAAGGGCGACAATAAATAAAACTCACCTAAAATTAACCTGTGTCTGGTGGAGAGAAACCCACTCAATGTTTGTAAGGACAAAATTACACACCTTAGAACATAGCCAAAGCCGAAACGTTTCATTCAGACTATTGATTTTAAAAACAATTAGATACTTTGTAGTGAGGGTCTCGGGTAGCTATTTTACGGTCCGACTTTCCTTAGCAGAGTAGATGGTTTAGAGGACACTGTGGAAGGCTCCGTCCTCAAGTAATATGGGTGAACTAGCCAAAAGTAGGTGCAACTAGTTGTATGAACTCGAGACAGTCTTTGTGAAATATTTCGGCACCCAACAACTCTGCTTAATTTTCAAAGATTGTTTTGTCATTAAACAAAAATTTAAAAGATAAGCGGTCGAGCCCCAACATGCCTTCACCAGTGTTGAGTGGGTAAATTGACGAGTTTTGAATTACGTTTTTTTTGAGCGAGTCCTCTGTACATTCGTACGCTCTGTGGGAAATTCCTTATTACAATAGACTCTTCTGGAATTCTTTGTTCGGACTCTCCGAACACATCTCCGATCTCCTCAAACAACTCATCTCCTAAGTTTCAAAATGACTCTCTTCTCGATACACCATGGTATGGAGACAACCCTTTTCTCCAAACCGTGGTTCACCCCATACCCTTATGGATTAGTCAACCCCAGTCTAACCCTCTGTCTTACTCCCTGCCAAAGAAACTTTTATCTTTTGGCAGAAACCCTAAACCCTCTAAGCATGAGCCTAACTCAGATTTATTTGCATCTGAAGGTGAAGAAGAAGATGAGATGCCTCCAAAGAAGGATGAAAACGACAATGACTTTATTCGTGCACTTTTGGCTAGAATTACTGTTGTTGAACAACACAATGAACTCCTTAGATCCCAGATGGCAGAAATGCAACGTAGTGAGGATGCTATGGAAGATACGTGCCTCCCTGAATTAGATGAAGACTATAATTGGTTGAGGCCAATACCCCCCGAGGATGCATTCGAGCACAAACCACATTTCCTTTTATTGTTGCCTATGTTCGAAAGGAATAATCACAAAGAACCATACATCTTCCTCCGAGACTTCGAGCTAGTCTGCACTAACCTATGCCACCCTAGGGTTAGCCAGGACTACATAAGGCTGAGAGCTGTCCCCTTGACTTGACTGATAAGGCGGCCTACTGGCTGAAGAATTTAGGGGAAATTTTTACCACATGGGCCACCTTCAAGACTCTGTTCTAAAAGAAATTATACTAAGTTAGTAGAATCAATCATATGAGGATCAAGCTCACAAGCTTTACCCAACACCCGAGCGAACTATTCTATGAGACCTTAGAAAGATTCATAGACCTAATCCAGAAATGTCCAGGACACGGGATAAGCAAAATGATGCTGGTTCAAAGTCTTGTCAGTGGACTGAACACTGAGACCCAAGTGTTAGTGAGTGCATCCTATGGAGGAAGCTACATGGGACGTCACGAGGACACCATCTATAAGGTGTTCGAAAGACTTCCTGAATCTGGCTGTGCACAAACCACCAGTCGGGCATACATAGCCGGCTCCAAAAAGATGGTGAATAATCTGACGATCGATCGGAGTGCTGATATGGGAATAATAGTTGATAAGCTAAATACGGTCTAACAGATTTATAAAAAGGTGGACGCACTCCATAAATAATCTGATATGGAGAAATTGGCTAAATTGCCTAAGCAAATGGAGGAATTGGCTGACAGATATCTAAGATTCAGATACCTGCCCTGACTTCACCCCCTTCCCCCATACACCAAATTCACTACATTCAAGGTCAAGGGGTAGGGCAACATAGCCATTGGGGTGGAGACGAAGTCTTGTCCCATCAAACTGAAGAAACCTCTGCTCAAACTATTTACGAGGAACCTCCACAAGTCATGGAGATAAACGGAGTTTGGTATAACGTGGAACCTGTCAACCGTTCAGACCAAAACTCTTCCAAACCCTCGTCCACCACAAGCCTGACCCACCTACCAACCTCAACAGCAGCAGCGTTAACAGTACCGCACAGATTATCAGAACCCACAACCACAACCATAGCCAAATCAGCGCCAAGGCCAGCAGGGCCAATTTAGACAATATCAACAGCCTCAGGTCAAGCAGGGCTTGGGGTCCTCCTCTTCTTCTATCTCTCGGGAATTCCAGCGAGTGCTGGACGAACTTCGTAACATGAGAGTCGACATAAATCGACACTCTCGATGGAGAGATGAGGTGACCGCACCCCAAACCGTGATTCCAGCTCAAGTCCAAGCTTATCCAAATAGACTCGGATATAATCAGGTATTAATCTTTGAATATTCCTTACCTGAGCACAAGATCTTGTCGAATAATAATGCTTATCATATTTCTCTTAGGAGCAGAAGGACCGTAGCCATGCTTGATCTAGCGAAAGAACACAGTGACATAGCCCAAGTGTCCACAAATTCACACAATCCATGGGGAGTTGAGGAAGAGAGACACGAGAGGAAAGAAGAAGACCCACCCCCACCACCCATGATACACTACACCAATGAAGGTAGTGGAGAGTCAGAATCTGAGTCTAACGAAGAAACGCCACCAAGACAGCCGCAACAATCGACCACCAATTTCCCTGCTTTTATTCTGAGTCTTGTAAAAAAATTTCCATTCAATAAAAGTGATGTTTTTTATCACAACGATTCCATCCCTTTTCCTCGTTCTCTTACAGCCAGAAAGAAGAAAAACATAAAAAACCAAAAGAAATGAAAACTAGATGGTCTGCATATGTAAAGAAAATATTAAGGTGACTATGTCCCTAGACGATATGATAGAAAGAAACTCGGATTTTCAGAAATACCTTAAGGTGAGATGCACACCAACAAGGGCCAGCAAAAAGACTACTAACCGAACAAAGAAGCACATACTCTTTGTTGCTACATCTCGTCTTATAAAAAAAGAGCTGCCAAGGAAGAAAAGAGACATGGGTGCTCACTTTGTCACAATCAGATCAAAGAAATCAAGTTTGCAAGGACATCATTAGACAATGGCCCATCCATCAATCTCATGCCCACAACCCAATTTGAGCATCTAAATCTAGGTCCTCTCAAGCAATCTACAACTGTACTTCAATTCGCAGATACATCAACTAAGAGATCTAAGGGGGAGATTCGAAATGTTGTCATCAACATAGAGGGAAAAAATTACCCAGTAGATTTCATAATACTTGACATGTATGTACCTAGAAATTGAAAGACTCCTAAATGATATTTGGGTGACCCTTCCTTAGGATCGTAGGAGATATATTCGATTACACATCCGGGAGAACCAGTTTGGAAAAGTTGAATTTAAAATGAAGCAAACTAGGTTTCAAAGACCTAACACTTAGTCGAGCACCAAGTCTGAAAAATCAGAAACTGAGGTAGAATACACAGAAGCAACAGTTAGGACCTGGAGACAAAACCCAACTGCTATGACAGAATCAACCTCATCTGGATAGGAAATTGTTTATGATTTAGTCTACCATCTCATTCATGCATCTACCTATACTCTCGGAGAGTAAGAACTTGCTCCTCTACTACGATCGGTACTCCATTCAAGTACATACATATAGCTACAATCTCATGCAGATTGTATCCATTTGGAGAAAATGGGTTCGATCGACGATTTGTTTCTCGAATGCGAGCATGACGTCGTTATGAACATCAAGTCCTAAGATATGGAACCCCAGAAATAGGCTGGCCCAACTTAAATGATATATGACTGCTTCTTTTCCCACGAACAAAATAAACTCTGTCATCATCCCCCTGACTTCTCTTTCCTCCTTCGTGGGGTGCGAAGCTGCTAGGGTGAGTGGTAGCTATCCCAGGAGATAAAACATAATCCAGCAAAGCCCTACTACAACACAACCCAGCACAGCTCAACTAGTTAATAATTCACCAGTCCAGCTCCTTTTTTGAGAAATTAGTCTATGGGAAAAGGGGCGCTCGTCACCTGTGGCATTCACATAAATTAGAAGGAAAGATATATGTGTCCGACGGTCGGCTCCCCTTCATCTATCGACTCAGCATGAATGAGAGTCCTCTCCTCTCTTCCTGTGCTTCCTAGTCTCAGTCTCAAGCGCATGCAGCACAGACTCAAGCCCTGGAGTTCTAATAGTAGTTTTCTCAAATAATGCATGTTTAGCCGTCGGACTAGGGATATAGGAGTGGACTTTAGTGGAGGGGCGGCATGTGGATTGGAAAGGTGTTGGGCGGTGGCATAGGCAGCTTTTAGTAGCTTGTGGACACGTGAGGACACACCAACTTTATCTCGGTTGAAGATATGTCCCTCACCACCTTATCAATAGTTTACCTAGGACTGAGAAAAGAGAATCCTTTATGTTGACCTGAAGGGTCTAGTTCATACTTTTCTTACTGCGATGAAATATGGAGAACTAATCACGTTGCTTTTAGAGGGCTCTTATACAACCTCTCACATGCCATTTGGCATGGGAGAATATGGTCTTGGTGTTCTCAGTCTCAATTACCTAGGATCACGTCAGGCGCTCGTACAATATATCCGGGCGTCGAAGTGAGAACCCTCGAGAAAAATCGACTAGATTAATGATTTAGAACTACTGGATCAAGTACTCCAGCTTTTTGCCTTCTCCAGTTACTCGCTTGGGCAAACTCTTCCGTACTCAGAAACATTTTTCAGTTGGCTCGAGTTCACTATCGCTTCCACCGCTTGGACTCACATTACAAAAAAACACACTTCAAAGCTCATAAGTCTCGTACAAAATGCCATCAAAAGAAGAACTTCTTCGAGAAATACGAGACATCTAAGTCATACAAGTAAAGAGATCTATTCATTGATAAGAAAAAGAAAAAGTTGTAATAAGCTCGCTCGCCTCTATTTATATCCTAGTCGACATTCAGGTCAGAGATTTAGAGGTCCTCATGAGAAACTGAATATAGGTGCTGCCAAAGATGGTATGCTCTTTCCAGGGCTGGTTAGGAGGGTCTTCTGTCTCAATAGTCGATCTTCTAGTTGCAGAGTGGGGTTAAAAACAAGCTTGCTATCGCTCGCAGCAGTCGACACATGCCCTGATAGAAAATATGCTAGTGTTAAGCGAAGGGTAACGATGAAAAGAAAAGAAAAATAGGCATGTGTTAAGGATCTAGGTATTTCTGTGCCTTATCTGATCAGTTCATATCAAGACTCTTCTCCGGGAAACCCTTCCCATCCGGGTCCTGAATCCAATTGGCCTCTGAAGGATCATCCTAAGGGGGGAGAAGCAGAATAGTTGGTTAGCTGGAGCGTGAGGCTAAGGGTAGTGGGACTCAGTTCCGATAGCATTCTAGCAAGAATACAAGAGTTCCAATCCGGGGCATCGACACCACTAACTCCTTCTTTTGCAGGCATGGTATTAGCCTATTAGTATACCATTATATATGGCGACGACAACGACATGCCGTAGAAGGATACATAAGGTGGAGCAAACGACTCACGGAGACAAACATATCCAGAGGAGAAGCTTCATGTCTCTCTCACACAGGTTTGTAAGAACTAATGAGGGGCAATGCTCCCCACTGGATCGACTTTAGGACTCAAGTGTGGACTGAGTAGTTCATGTAGGAGCTATTGTAATTTCATTCCTATTTGTGGAAGTTCGGCGGCCATCCTCTTTCTATTAAACGCACCTCAGGACATCAAAGTAGGCTCCTAGCTTCAGGTCGTACCTAGCCCTACAATCACATACAGAAGTTCTGCCTTTGGTCTCGTGACTGTAGTGTACATGGAAAGTGCTAGCAAATGAGGTCGTCTATCCAAGAGAGAAGGAGACCATCTATCAAGAAAAGGAAAGTAAGGTAAAGTGAAGAAAAAATGGGCAGTCATATACCCACCTGAACCCCCCTGTCGACTGGGCTGCTTCCTTAACTCTCTCGCTACTATATATCCGGGACATCTACAAACTTCACCTTCAACAAGCATAGCTTGATCACAAGCTGAGTCAAGAATTCCGAGAAAGAGGGTTTGTGTTATTAGAAGAGCACTTTAGAGACTAAAGAGATTTTTGAAGACTAAAAGAGAATCCAGGACTCTTATTTGAATTCAAGACCGCTGATGGTGCAAAGTGAGTTAGCCAGTGGTGTGAGGACGACCAAGCCAATCACCAGGGACATCTATGACGTTCTCAACTACCTCCTATTTGGGTGTAGTGATAGCCAAAGTGATTTGAGAGTGAGTTTCGAGATAGTTAGGGATCCCTAGGGAGCTTCCCTCCGTCATTAAGTGTCTGAATCTCTCAAGAAGAAGAAGGCAGGGGAAGATAAGAGCAAGAGATAGGCGCGTCAGTGTAGCCATTGAGGAAGAAGCTTCTTTAAGGCCCCAAGGCGCAGGAGTGAAAGCATTATCCACATGAGGTGTGTAATGCATAGCTAAAAAAAGGCCAGCGAATGTGGGTGGATAGAGGAGTGTTCTTATTTGGACACTGAGAATGTTCTTGCGCACGTTGCATTTGACCCACTCGATGTGCCGCGGAGAACTCCACCACCTCGACTACAACCCTAACCTCGCTTGCCCCCGAAAGGACCAGTGGAAATCCCAACGAATTGGGCCTTTGGATACAAGAAAATAGATTTCCACCCGTTAAGCAATAAAAGAGTTAGGACTGGCCAAATATCTGTATCCCTGCCCTATTTTCTTGACCATCTTCTCCCTCGGCTGATCCGCACCACACACATTACTCTTTTGTCTTTTTATATCTTTCCCTATACCTCTCGCTCAGATCTGGGACATGCTTTCCAGGTAGAGACCAGTGGCTCTAATTCAAATAGATGTCCCAGGACTGTTCGGGCCATCGTCGTAAGAGTAGAGGAAATTAGGCTGTGGGAAAAGGGAGATTAGTGACCGGCTTTCACCCGACTTGAGTTTATGGCATATTTTGCCCGTCGGTCCATTCTTCTTATGGACAATACCAGAGTGAGGTACACAGATCGAACGATGCGCTTGCCACACCACTTTCCATCATTAGCGATTCGATCCTAGCAACAATTGCGATGGTGGCCGATACTGATACACTACAAGCATCTGAAGGATATTGAGAATCCTCAAGCGCATCACGGAAGTGTGACGATCGTATCTCATACGATCGGGGCGACTAGTCGCACTAGTCGCTAGATGCAGCGGAAATTAAAATTTTTAAAATCTAAAGATGAAACCACATGATCACGAGAACACTTCTCGGATCGTTTCATCAAACCAAAAAGTATAAGGAATACCTCTTGAAGCGTGGTTGTGATCGCAAGATCCCAAACTAGAGATCCTCCTATCTCAAGTCCGATCCACGAAGAATGCACTTGCGGGCATGATGATGAGTCACGTACCTCCCGCTATCCTCGATTAAGATCCAAGCAATGGATCCCCTGATTTCGTCAAACGAAATCCGTCGTCTTCCTTTCGAGAAAGCATCCCCAAAGAAGAAGGAGATCCCCGAGTCGTCGAAGGCGAAGGCGAGAGACCCTTCTCCTCAATACACAAGATGGTCGGCCCCCTTTGTATGAAGAGGGAGAGAGAGAGGCAAGAATGAGAAAGAGAGAGAGAGAGTTGTAGGCGTGTACAACTCTTCCTTGTGTATTCTTGAAAGGCTAGGCTAGCCCTCCTTATATATTAGTTTAGGATCCAATGGATCTCAATCCACGGGACACATAGATCCAACGACCATGCTTGGTCTATGTAATAATCAATGGCTATGATTGTTGTTGGTTAAAAATCAACAACATTAATTTATATTAAATTTTATATATGTTGAATTATTATCAACACAATTTAATTAACATAAATTAGTTTATTAAGAGATAATATGATAAATAAAAAAAGAGAAGACAACAAACCTACTAAAACATAGGAGGCATCACTTATGACCAAGTCATGGGTGACGCCACCTTTGTTTTTGGTGGTGATTTTTATCTCCTTTTTATTTATCCTATTATTTCTTTATTAATTGCAATAACTAGTATTGCAATAATATCCACCAAATTAAATCCAAATTAATTTGTGAATATTTCCATCGTGCCATTGAAGAAAATGTGAATCATATTCACATCCCAAACTAATTTATAAATTACATTTCCAATTAATTACTTAATGCGAATCCAATTCACATTAATAATTAACAAATGCTATTTACATAGTTTCTCTCTCTAATATATTATATATCATAGTTATAATATATATGATTAATATGGATAGTGCTATCCACATTATTCATATCCATGATAATTAAATCACATTTAATCATCTTGGATCTCTTTTTTCATATGCCCAAATAAAATGAATCACTTTCACGTTATTCATATCTTTGATAATTAAATCACATTTAATTATCTTAGTTATCTCTTCTTATAATATGAATCAAATTCATATTATTCATTATAACTAAATCATATCTATTTATCCATTTTCTCGATGCTTGGATACAGAATTCATCAAATGAATTATTCTTGAACTCCTTCAAGAATAACGTGCTTTCTCTGCAGATACTTGGAGATAAGGACAGGACGATTGTATTGTTCCACATATAGTGACTTAAATATTGAGATCACATCTCAAATCTAGATCTCGGGCCTCTCATAGATTCTTGATTAAATCAAGACCACAAATCTAATCTTCTCATTGCATCTGAATCACATTCAGATCAATGTCCAACAATTAGACCAAGATCAGATTACTTCTCTACTGAGAGGAGTCACTAAAATCTAGACTCGTTTCATCACTCCCTAGGAATGGAAGCGTCATGGTTATATAATCGTTTATTATCACATCACCCTCAGGTATTCCCAACACATGTACATCCTGCATACTGGAAGACCTATGATCAACCCGAAGATCAAGATACATTTTATATTGTCTTCTTCTGGGTTTTATCAATAAGTTTCTCATTTGATAATTGGGATTTGGTATCGATCATATACTTTCCAAAAGCATATATCATACCTAGGTCTTGATCATATACTTTCTAAAAACATATATCAAACCTACAAATTCAGTCAAGCTTCCAAAGCGAGACGACCGTGCACGGAATTTGATTCTTCGCAATATCTCATGAGTGAGCTCATGTCTTCCGGTTCAATAGTGAACCTGTATGATCCCTTTGAGAGATCGTATTACTCATATGCCCTTACATGCACACCAGCACGACAGTGTATAAACCTTGGTTAGGCCATCAACCTATCGGTCTGCCAAATGTACATACTCAAACATATAGTAATACATCTGTCTCCGGCCAGAGGACGCGTGCCTATGCTGTGACAGCATTCAGCATAGGACTTAGGTTATCTCGATCTCGTTAAGTCAACTCATTGACCTAACTAATCTGACACCTCCGAATCTCTATTCCTATGCAGAGGACCTGCATCAAGAGGTCGGTCAGATATCAACCTATGTGAGAAAGGATTGCCATCTCCTACTCAGGCTGGAGATCACATCTTAACAATCATTTGACGGTGCTTGATGAGTCCTTAATCTAACTTTTTAGATATTTATCCAAGCACCAGCTTCTATGATTCAATAATTGAATCAACAGTTGTATGATCATTAAGATATCCATGGTACATAACCGTAATTATACAGAGGGACCTATTATGCAAATTATTTATTCTTCATTTCAGATCAGGGAATGATATTTGCAATAACATTTATTGCATAGTGGCTCATCGTGGGCTCACATGTCCAACAATCTCCCACTAGCCCAAAGAGCCATTAATGGGAAAATCATTTAAACCCACACTCATGTGACAATCATAGGCTATTTAGAAATAGCTAGGTAAGCTGATCAGTCACTCTGCTCCCAAAAGACTATGCCAAGTCCTTTTACGGCACTTGCATATCCCTAGGTAACAGTGCTCGCATCCAATGCGAATGTTGCATCATATGCAACCAATACTCAATCTTGTTAAAGCAATTATAGTGTCCTTGACACTATTGCCCAGTAATTATTATAACCAGTATTTCCATAATCCCTATCAGAATACCCTTATTCCTGGAGATCACTATCTCATAATGTATCTACAATTAAGACTTTTTATATCTCTATCTATAAAGTCTTAAGCTCTTGAAGATGAGACTTAGAGATCACTATCTCTAAAGCCTTCTCATCTTTAAAGATATTGTTATTACTACAATCAAGTGTTTTCTCTCCATAGTAGGATTATTAACAGTTTACTACTCCCACTGCGTGGCAGATATCTGGCTTTTGTACACATCTAGCACACACTTAGCTTCTCGTAACTGATGCACAAGTACAAGCAGTTCTAGCATTCACTTCCTCAACTCTTAGAGGTGCTATCCCTTTAGATAGGTCAGTACCAAATCTTAAGGGAAGGAAGCCTTTCTTGGAATTTTCAAGAAAAATGGAACATGTCCAAGGGGTACTACAAATGTGACAGTCCCAATACCCTCTTTTCTTTGCTTCTGAACACATTAAAAACTAAGATCCAAGAGGTATCCTTGAGATCACATCTCAAGGTATGGAATAGCCATATCATAAAACACTTATTATCATCCTTATATCATTCCAAATGATTAGGATATTATCTACATTTAGCACGATCAACACAATGGCACTCCCACTAAGCTTCACATGGTTCATCAAGATTCTATTTGAAATCATAAAATTTATAATTTCATCAAATCTTATGTTCCAACTACAAGAAGCTTATTTGAGTCCAAAAATGGAGTTCTTTAGCTAGTACATCTTGCATTCCTCAACCATGAAGCCCTGTGGCTACTTCATGTGAATATCCTCAGAGAGATATTCTTAGAGGAATGCAATCTTGACTTACATCTTGAAGATGCAATAGTCAAGTTGTGTAGCTAAGGTTAGCAATATTCTGATGATTTTAAGCATTGTCACCGAAGAGCAAGTCTCACTGCAAGCAATGTCTTCTCTTCCGATGTGTAGCTTATGGCTATGAACCGAGATTTGAAGGTCTCTACCTTCTCATCAGGTTCCCTTTCTCTTGAAGATCTATTTGCACCTTAATGGGTCTAACCCTTATAGGTGGATCCTCGAGGGTCCATACAAAACATTTGTATATGAAGTCTACTTTAGACTTTATTGCTAATATCCATCTTTCCATGTCATGATCCTCAGGAGTTTCACCACATGAAATCCGATCATTGTCAGACACATGGAATACATCCTCAAACTCATTTGAAGAGGTATTAATGTTTCATCTTTAATTATACTTTTAGTTTCCGATTTCAGGAGCCTCATTATCTTCTCAAGATTAAATGAGTTCCTTTACTTCATTTTCTTCTTGATTCTCAAGACTATCAATCCTCCAATAATCACATTCTCAGAGATGAGATCTTTTAAGAAACTCAAGGTCAGAAAGTAGGTATCCAAGACCATCCTTTATTTTCCTAATGAAGTAGCACTCTCTAGTGCTTAATTCCAGCTTACTTGCATGGAATCTTATTAAGGATATATATAGTGTAGTCTCTACTACACATATATACCTTGAAACTAAGGGATAACTATGCTAAAAATTCATCACTGATCAAATCATGTCACGCATGATCCAATTGTATCTTCCTACAACTCCATTGAGTTTAGGTGTGTTAGGAGGATTGAGATAGAAATGATATTCATATCTTCATAAGGTATTCTCTGAATTCATCTAATATGTACTTGCTACCTTGGTTAGATCAAATTCATTTAATCTTCCTTCAAACTTTGGTTCTAAACCAAAAATTATGAAATCTTTGAACATTTTGAAGGTTTCTCAGGTGAAGAGAAGAAATCTCATATCATACATAATCATCAATAGATATCACATATCCATAATGTTTACTACGATATAGATGATCCACATACATCAATATGTATGAGATCTCGAATACCTTGACATCTAACACCATTCTCAGAGAAGAGTGTATTGAAAATTTTACTTTGAATACAATATTCACAAGTATGTAAGATTTGAAATTTTAGACATTCTAAAGTTTCATATCTTACTAGTCTATTGATCTCATCAGCAGACATATGTCCAAGACTTGATGCCAGATCATTGTCAAATGATCTTCATCCTCCTATTGATCTTATAAGGTTTGATTTTTAGTATTAGAAATCTTAATGAACTATTCATTAATTTTTCTCATTTTGTGGAGTCCACTAGATGTTAGATTACTATCTGAAATATATCCATCATAACTCTTTATGATAGTTCTATCTCAGAATTCATTTTTATTTCCAACATTTAGAAACAAACAATGAGGGTATTCTAATATCTAGGTCATAGAGACATTCTCGAAGACTAAGGGCTCTCCCACTGAGAATATGAAGTCTATCCATCCAACAGAGATTGCTGCAACAATTACAGCAATATCCATGTAGATGACTACTAAACCTTAAGATCAAATTTCTAATCTTCTAATATCTATGCAACCAATTGCAAATGTCATTAGGAGAATGAGATACAATTATTAGACTTTATCTTATTAAATAAGCAAGTCAATATCAATGATTAATGTAGATTATTCAGGTGCTCTATCCAAGTCCTTCTCTAAGGATTCAAGAGAGACTTGATAGTCATACTATTAACACACCAACTTATTGCAGTATTGGCACTCATCCAACTCTTAGGATGTTATATGGAAGTCACATAAGTACATTCAACTCTTTGACTATAGTTCTTACTTGGGTCTAACCCATGCTTCCACTGCACTCCCTTTATCTATAAGCAACCATTGCTTAAGACTAAGGATCTCTTATATTAAATTCAAATGAATTCAATGTAAGAGCATTTCAATATTTATACAGGCTCATTAAATTCATACAATATGAATATTATGAAGCTTCATGAATGACTAGAGTGTAGATAGTAGAATGATGATACTCATCATGTCTACATCCATCTAGACTGTAAAACATTGGTTCAGATAGGTATTCAAACATTTTGAATACATCATCTCTTTTGAGCTACCATTCTGCATAATGTAGAGAACCATGTCATTCATGATTAAATGTCTAGAGCACATATGTATGCCAAAATATCTTCTTTTATTTTATAAGGATTATTCGATAATTACGATCACCATCGATATGTCACTACCAAAGTACACTCGATGAAAGATCAAGACTATAGAGACATTCAAACCCTAAGGTGATGTCTTATTGTTTTATTTAATTGTCATTCCTCATTACGTTGAGGAAACTTACACATTGCAACCACATACATTATGTGTCCAATTGCAAGTACAATATATGGATCATGAGTCCAATCAATGATATTTTACTGGTTATTATTGAGTATAACATTGAGTGGGTTTAATGAAGGATTATCTGAAATAAGAAATTTGCATAAGTGTATATATATTATATATACATATTTTACTTTGATTTAGAAATTTTTATATCAAAGTTGTCTTGCGTTGTCAACAATGAAAGTTTATTCCCTTAATCACTTTCAATGTAAGAGATATCCTTACCATTATATCTCTACCAAGATCTGGGATCTCCTTTCCTATCTTCGTCACATCCCAATAATATGAGAACCTGCGACTCCGATAAAAAGAAGCGGGAACACATTCCGCCTTGCAAGTCCAACTTGCATTTCCCGATTCGGTCTTTAACACCCGGGCCCACCACCCCTAAGGTGATGTTGACCCATTGCTAATTGAACCAACCGTCAACAGGCTTAATACTCGCTATACGCAATCCAATATCGCCCCAATAATATGAGGACCCGGTATTGGGGTCACTACGTATACGGCCTTACTCTTTCGAGAAGCAAAGAACCCGATCCAAATAATTGTATATAGGATCTGTCACTTCGGACAGGCGTCTCCTATATACAACTTTTGGCGACGAAATCCTTTGCCTTGACGGGAGACCATGGATGTCACTTATGTGATCCTCCACCTCTTATTCAAATTGTAATTAACTATCGTGAATCATATTCACATAATTAATTCTTCCAAGGGAAATACGCATCTATTCATAATAGAGTGTTTTAATATGATATAATTAATTTAATCACATTAAATTAACTATAAATCCTATTATCAATCAACAAACTTTGAATTTTACTTGAATAGTAGGTATAATCTTAAAGTATATATTATTTCGAATTTTAATAATCAGAAAAATACACTTTGGTTTCTCCGGCATTATCCAGTCCCTACCCGCTGTCATGGCCAGTACCGGCGAGAGTGGGACGGACCACATACGTTGCAACCCGCTACCCCAGCGATCTCCGACTAGACACCAGATCCACCTCAGGAAAGGATAATGCCAAATAAATCATCATGTACTTTGAGATCCTCATCGGTCTTTCAACCGAATTTATACCATATAATATACATCAAAACAATTTTGATTATATTATAAGGAGATTTGCTAAACAAATCCCCAATCCTATTCAAGCAAGATGGTTTTGCATGTAAAAGTTATCCTACAACTATTGTAGGATGACCTAGGTTTGTATGCAAACCGTGTTTGTTGATGTTTTCAAATTAACCAATGATCAAGATCAATTATCTTATGATTATGGTTTAGGCAAATGTCATTCAATGAAATAATTACCTCTTTAAATATTTCACAAATATTTATCATTAATTATTTCAGAAAATTAACAATTAATTTTCGTCATCATATTTGAATGACTTATCACAAGGTTCATGATCAAAAAAATGTCAATTTCCAGCAGTGACCCCCAATCACTAAAATTAACTTATCTTGATCAATTTAAATCCAAAATTCGCAAAATTAGTCCCTAAGATTGCCAACTTGATTTACAATAGAACCCAAGTTAGAATTCATGCATTTTGAGGCATGTCAAAACCGTAATTAACAAATTAATCACGTTCAATTTCGCTGTTCCTGCAACAGTGAATACATGCTTATTCAAAAGGTCATATCTTGCGTAAATTAAATCCAAATTTAGTAAACTCAAATCCTATGGTTTCCTTGTTTATTGGGGAACAAAATCCAATTGAACATTTCATGTGTAAAAAATTTAAACAGTGCTGAAAAAATCAATTAGACAGAGTTGTGAAAATTCAAATGCGCTAAAAACTTTCGCGACCCTTTCAAACCCAAGTCGCCCTTGGTTCATGGATCATATCCAAAACCCTTTTCAACCTACGGCTCTGATACCACTTGAAGGATATTGAGAATCCTCAAGTGCATCACAGAAGCGAGATGATCGTATCTCATACGATCGGGGCGACTAGTCGCACTAGTCGCTAGTTGCAGCGGAAATTAAAAAATTTTAAATCTAAAGATGAAACCACATGATCACGAGAACACTTATCGGATCGTTTCATAAAACCACAAAGTATAAGGAATACTTCTTGAAGCGTGGTTGTGATCGCAAGATCCCAAACTAGAGATCATCCTGTCTCAAGTCCGATCCACGAAGAACGCACTTGCGGGCACGATGATGAGTCGCGTACCTCCCGCAATCCTCGATGAAGAACCAAGCAATGGATCCCCTGATTTCGTCAAACGAAATCCGTCGCTTTCCTTTAGAGCAAGCAGCCCCAAAGAAGAAGGAGATCCCCGAGTCGGCGAAGGCGAAGGCGAGAGACCCTTCTCCTCAATACACAAGATGGTCGGCCACCTTTGTATGGAGAGGGAGAGAGAGAGGCGAGAATGAGAAAGAGAGAGAGAGAGAGAAAGTTGTAGGTGTGTACAACTCTTTCTTGTGTATTCATTAAAGGCTAGGCTAGCCCTCCTTATATATTAGTTTAGGATCCAATGGATCTCAATCCATGGGACACATAGATCCAACAGTCATGCTTGGTCTATGTAATAATCAATGGCTATGATTGTTGTTGGTTAAAAACCAACAACATTAATTTATATGAAATTAAATATAAGTTGAATTATTAACAACATAATTTAATTAACATAAATTAATTTATTAAGAGATAATATGATAATAAAAAAAGAGAAGACAACAAACCTCCTAAAACATAGGAGGCGTCACCAATGACCAAGTCATGGGTGACGCCACCTTTGTTTTTGGTGGTGATTTTTGTCTCCTTTTTATTTATCTTTTTATTTCTTAATTAATTGCAATAACTATTATTGCAATAATATCCACCAAATTAATTCCAAATTAATTTGTGAATGTTTCAATCATGCCATTGAAGAAAATGTGAATCATATTCACATCCCAAACTAATTTGTAAATTACATTTCCAATTAATTACTTAATGTTAATCCAATTCACATTAATAATTAGCAAATGCTTTTTACATAGTTTCTCTCTCTCTCTCTGATATATTATAGATCATATTTATAATATATATGATTAATATGGATAGTGCTATCCACAATATTCATTTCCATGATAATTAAATCACATTTAATCATCTTGGATCTCTTTTCTCATATGCCCAAATAACATGAATCACATTCACGTTATTCATATCTTTGATAATTAAATCACATTTAATTATCTTAGATATCTCTTCTTATAATATGAATCAAGTTCATATTATTCATGATAACTAAATCATATTTAATTATCCATTTTCTCGATGCTTGGATACACAATTCATCAAATGAATTATTCTTGAACTCCTTCAGGAATAATGTGCTTTCTCCGCAGATACTTCGAGATAAGGACAGGACGATTGTATTGTTCCACGTATAGTGACTTGGATATTGAGAGCACATCTCAAATCCAGATCTCGGGCCTCTCATAGATGCTTGATTAAATCAAGACCACAAATCTAATCTTCCGATTGCATCTGAATCACATTCAGATCAATATCCAACATTTGGACCAAGATCAGATTACTTCTCTACTGAGAGGAGTCACTAAAATCCATACCCGTTTCATCACTCCCTAGGAATGGAAGCGTTGTGGTTATACAATCGTTTATGATCACATCACCCTTAGGTATTCCCAACACATGTACATCCTGCATACTGCAAGACCTATGATCAACCCAAAGATCAAGATCAATTTTATACTGTCTTCTTTTGGGTTTTATCAATAAGTTTCTCATTTGATCATTGGGATTTGGTATCGATCATATACTTTCCAAAAGCATATATCATACCTAGGTCTTGATCATATACTATCCAAAGTATATATCAAACCTACAAATTCAGTCAAGCTTCCAAAGCGAGATGCCCGTGCACAGAATTTGATTCTTCCCAATATCTCATCAGTGAGCTCATGTCTTCCGGTTTAGTAGTGAACCTGTATGATCCCTTTGAGAGATCGTATTACTCATATGCCCTTACATGCACACCAGCGCGCCAGTGTATAGACCTTGGTTAGGCCATCAACCTATCTGTCTGCCAAATGTACATACTCAGACATATAGTGATGCATCTGTCTCCGGTCAGATGATGCGTGCCTATGCTGTGATAGCATTTAGCATAGGACTTAGGTTATCTCGATCTCGTTAAGTCAATTCTTTGACCTAACTAATCTGACACCTCTGAATCTATATTCCTATGCAGAGGACATTCATCAAGAGGTCGGTCAGATATCAACCTATGTGAGAAAGGATTGCCATCTCCGACTCAGGCTGGAGATCACATCTTAACAATCATTTGATGGTGCTTGATGAGTCCTCAATCTAACTCTTTAGATATTCATCTAAGCACCAGCTTCTACGATTCAATAATTGAATCAACAGATGTATGATCATTAAGATAGCCATGGTACATAACCCTAATTGTAAAGAGGGACCTATTATGCAAATTATTTATTCTTCACTTCATATCAGGGAATGATATTTGCAATAACATTTATTGCATAATGGTTCGTCGTGGGCTCACATGTCCAATGGCATCCATATCACAATAAGAAGCACCAGTGAGAGGGTCAGATTCGGATAACAATACAGACTTACCTGAGCTCAAACCATTGCCTCCTACGCTTAAGTATGCCTCCCTTGTAGGAAATAAGGGACAGTTTCTGGTCATCATCAGTTCACATTTGACCGAAGAGTAGGACATCCGTCTGTTTAATGTTTTAGAGAAAAGTCGCAAGGCTATAGGTTGGAGTTTGTCTTATCTTCCAACGATAAACCCAGCTCTTTGCTCACACAATATTTACCTGGAGGATAATGCTAAATGCTACTGTGAATGCCAACGTAGGTTGAATCCAACCTACGGGAAGTGGTTAAGATTGAGATCGAAAAATGGTGTAAGGCTGGTTTCATATATCCCATCTCAGACTCCAAGTGGATGTCGCCTTTGCATATCGTTCCGAAAAAGTTGGGACTTCAGATTATCACCAATGCAGAGGAGAAGAGATAACAGCACGGGTAGCCACGTCGTGGCGTATCTGTGTGGATTACAGGCGCATGAATGCCATAACGAAGAAGGATCACTTTCCATTGCCTTTTATTGATCAAATCTTGGAGAGATTGGCATGGAGAGAATACTTCTGCTTCTTAGATGGATACTCGGGCTACAATCAGGTAGCCATCGCCCTCGAGGACTAGTAAAATACTACTTTTACATGTCCTTTCAGCACATACGCATTCAAGCGCATGCCTTTTGGGATTTGTAATGCCCCTGATACTTTTCAGCAATGCACGATTACGATTTTTACCGAAATAATTGGCGATTTCTTGGAGGTTTGTTGGACATGAGATCCCACGGCAAGCCATTATGAAATAAATGTTATTGCAAATATCATTCCCTAATCTGAAATGAAGAATAGATAATTTGAATAATATGCCCCTTAGTATGATTAGGGTTATGTACCATGGCCATCTTAATGATTATACAGTTATTGATTCAATTATTGAATCATAGAGGCTGGTGCTTGGATGAATATCTAATGAGTTATATTGAGCACTCATCAAGCACCGTCAAATGATTGTTAAGAGATGATCTCCAGCCTGAGAAGGAGATGTCAATCCTTTTTCAGTTAGTCTGATATCTGACTGACCTCTTGATGTAGGTCCTCTGCGTAGGAATAGAGATTCGGAGGTGTCAGATTAGTTAGGTGACGTGCCGCTAAATACGTTGATTAATTCGGTCACGTTGTAGCACGTGTACTTAGCGAGTCGGTCAGAACCGAGAGAAGATCTCCGTGAAGAATGTCTCGGCTTAATTTATATCCCGGGCAAGTCCGGGGTCGAACACAGGGAGGCAAAGGAACAACTTTGGGGTTAATTAGCAAATTTAAGATCTAGATATCCAACGCGGTTTTTTTTAGATTTTTTTATGCAAAAACCAAAGCAAATGCAAAATGCGGTTGAATTACGAAACTAAGAAAGCATACAACAAGGCCAAATTAATTTTAATGAAAAAAGAAGTCCAAATTAGCCAATTCTTATTTTTCCTAGAGTCCTAATCCAGTGGGGAATACAAAACACATTTTTTTTAATTTTAGGGGTTAAAATGCAATAAATAAAAATACACACTTTTTATGGGTTTTTTCGCAATTTCTCACAAAAACAGTAAGTAAAAATTATGAAAAAATTACTGGAATGAAAACATGATGCAAGGAGACTACAGTAATATTTTTGGATTTTTTTTACAATTAATGATTTTTTTGTGAATTTTTTAGTGAAATTTGAGTGACAGCAAGTAAATAATTTCTAATAAATCCACATTATAAAATTAATCCGAGTGCGAATTATCCCAAAAAGATATTTTCATGAGCAATCCATTAGAGGTGAAATTTCGCAAAAAAGATATTTGTGGATTTAATTAAAAATCGATTACTAAATTCACTCTATGATTTATTTCAGGCACAAGACAACTCCATTTTAAACGAAATTTGGACAGAAAGTTAATCACATATCAAGGCATCACATATATTTTTTGTGGGATTTTTAGAGCAACCGTGTATGAGATATAATTTTAAGAGTCCAGAATGGGTAAACTATGCAAAAGTTCAGTTGCACAAATTTAATTAATTCACAATATCTCACAAAAATATAATTAAATATTCAAAATGTAGAGAATTAGTTGCTCATCATAGAGGCATATTTCATTGAATAAAATGACACAAAAACGAGGTCCAAATTAAAGTACGAATACAGGGGTCTTTATGCAAAACAAGATTAAAAAATACTAAGCAACTTATGTACAGGGACGGAATTGCAATTATGGAAACATGAGAAATAATGTATGCAATTTTTACAAATAAAAAAAAGCACCTTCTTCCTCCTGGAGCACGATGGAACCCAACAAGGAAGAGGTTTGGATCGGCGGAGGCGGCGCCGATCGCGACCGCGGCGGCGGTGGAGGGCGCGGCCGTGCGCTGGGCGAAGGCGGAGATCACCGCCGGCGGAGGAGGACGCTCTGGCGGTTGGAGAAGGCGGCGGGGGCGGCGGAGATGGCAGCGCCTGGAGCGGGCGTGGCGGCTGCCGCGGAGTGAGGCGGCAGGGGCCGCTGCTTGCGGCGGGTGGCGCGCTGGAGCGCGATGATGGAGGGGGAGGGCGGCGGCGCGGCTGTAGAGAGGGGGCGGCGGTGCGGCTGTGGAGAGGGGGGCGGCGGCGGCGCCAGCCGCTGCTGCTCCCTTTTTTTGTTTTGTTTTTTTTTTTTTGATTTTCTACTGCTGTAATAAAAGATATTTTTTTTTGTTTCAATTTTTTTATTTTTTTTTGTTTTGTTTATAAAAGTATGCAAATGGAGAAGGGAGAGTGATGACAATAAAAATAAATGAGAAATAGATGGTGGTGGTGATGATGAAAGAGGAAAAAAATGTGTGATGGTGGTGGTAATGAAATGGCTTTAAAAAAATTGCAAACATAAAATAATGTCAAGATCAAATTAAAATTACCTAAGATGGACGCGGATGCCTATGGAGTGCTCACGAGAGCACGGTCTTCGCTCAAATCGCCGGCGTGCGATGAGCTCGAGCAGCGCGCGGTTGCGGTTGCGGTGTTGGCCAAAAAGCCAACGGATCACACCGGAGAGAGGGCCGTCGTCGCTCGACCGCGGTTGCGTCGCTGTCACCGATTCAACTCAGTGAACTAGGCTCTCCTCACATAAAGATGGATCAAAGGCAAAAATGAGGAGAATGACATGTATATAAAGAAGAAGAAAAATGGAAGTTAGAATTAAGATGGAGTGGGATGGAGGTTAATAAAATGGTGGAGTTGAATTAGAAGTTAGAAAATATGGTGGAGTAATGGAGTTGAATGGTGGTTATTGTAGAGAATGTAAAATAATTAAATAAATAAAATGAAATAAAGTTATCTACTTTAATTACAACAAAATAAAGAAGGAAAAAATAATGGTGAATTTACAAGTGAATACAACACACTATGTGTATATATATATATTTTTTGTCTTTTTAATAAGAGATAATTACAACAGAAAAATACAATAAAATAATATAAATAAAATACAACACAAACATGATTTTTTTGTATTTTTAAAAATTAAGAAAGGTAAGATAAAAAATGAACAAGAATGAATATATACATGGTATACAATGTACATATAGGTCCCAAAACCCAACTTTTGCAAATGAGCTCCGATTTTAATGAAACCACTTCCGTTGGATAGATAATTTTCTAACTTGAACTTTAAAAGTGAGTTTGGTGAATTTGGAGTTCATACGGAGCGGGAATTTAGCTTGGAAGTTGGTCTTTACGGCTTTTTCCCATTGGGATCTAGGAGCATTTATTTGAGATATAATTTATTTTGTATTTTTGTATTTTTATGTACATTTTTATGAACAAGTTAGAGAAAGAATTAGCCAAAAAGGAGTTGAAATGAAATTATTAAAAATACATGAAGTTTTGGGAGTATACATATATAGTAGAGATATGACTTTAAGTGTTGACCGCAGTTACAAGAGTAGAGTCACAACGTCACCCAAGGTTCCAGTCCAAGAGACTCTCCTATGGACCCAATCCTCAACACTAGGGAATAAATCATTTCTTGCATCCAATCCACCGTCTCTTTAGTTGTCAGACTTGAAAGTGTAGATGGCAGGTCAGTTGATGGAGGGCATAGGATTGTGTCATTTCTTCTCTCCCTCTCATTGGAACAAGGATCCTCTCAAGTGCCTTATTACGCAACGCTTTTTTTTTTGGTGTTGATCAGTGCGTCCGTCAAGAGAAGTTGGAGCCGTCTGCACTTGTTTTCCTGGGAGTACACCGGGGTGTGCCTTTTTTGAGTACCTATCGTACCTTCTACACCCAGACTTGTAGCATTTACGATGCAGAGCCCTTTTTTGGTGCAAGCCCGACTCCGGGTCCTAATAGCGGTGGTCCAAGTGGACACTTTGAAATGGTTGGGAGCGCTCGCCTTTGGTGGAAGCTCTTTTGATAATTGACTTTGTGGAATGAGAGCTTTTCTTTGACATTTCATTGCTTTGTAGTATTTGTGGCTAGCTCCACTGCTTTTACCAAGAGTTGGCGCACACTGATCAACAATTTTTTTATTTTATCATACCCTGGCACATAGGTAAATATCAAGAGATAGTACAAGAACCATGTTCTCATACTGGCTAAAGATGCTGACACTCAGGTTTCATGAAGCCTTCATTGATTTTATCCCATCCTCGAGCATCATAAAATCAAGTCCAAACTCAAATCCCTCATCCTAGTTCCTCAAGTGAAATTTCAACTCATCTCATCATAACTGCAGTCGTGTATGTGAGGTGCTGATCATATTCTTAAGGTAGAGACTAAGCATGCAATATAGCATACAAATCTTTCAAACTAGGGAAATGTGAATAATTAAGTCAAGGACGCTAATGACTAAGGCTGGTTAACTCAAAATCTAAAGACCTCATAAACCAAGTGTTCTCGAACATCACTAGTCTTGTGTGAAAGTGAATTGTGTCAGGGATTAAACCAACTTATTAGTTAGTTTTTTTTTTAGTTATTGTTTTTGTTTTTTGTTTTTTTTAATGAGTCATTGATTTTTTTAAATTTTTTTTTAGAAAAAGTTTTTTTTTTCACAAAGGTTTTTTTTTTTGACAAACAAAGGCAAAGAAGAAGTTTTTTTTTAGAAAAGTTTTGCTTTTTTTTTTCAAGAGTTTTTTTTTGAAAAGATAGGTGAATAAAAAAAGACTTTTTTTTGATAAGTTTTTTTTTAAGCAAATAAAGAAAAAGAGATTTTTTTTAAGAAAAAGTTTTTTTTTACTTTTGTTTTGTTTTGTTTTGTTTTTTTTTACCCACCCCATAATTATTGTATAATATATATATATAAAATACGTGAAAGTACGAGGTATGGGTAAAGTATATATGTAATATATACACGCCCCCCTATACTTAGCTTGTGCTATGTCCTCATGGCACTAGGTGACAAAAAGACATAGCTCGTACTAAGCGTAGGAAAGCTAAAATAATAGAAAGTATAGAAGTCGATCCGCCCCCCTATACTTAGGCTCTGGACAGCCTAAGTGTAGAAGAAGAGCAAAAATGGGGCGGACGAGGTCAAGAGGAGAAATGATGAGTAAATACACATGGCGGGCATCGGTCCCCCCTATACTTAGGCTTTGGTCAGCCTAAGTATAAGACAAGAGTAAGTGTGAAAACCGACGTGATCTCGAGAATATACAAAGAAGGGAGAATATGTACAAGAGTGATGGAATCTTCTAAGATGTTGAATCTTGATGCTGCATCTTCATGAAGAGTAATAAGATGTATCTGCTCTGTGCTCACTCTGTATGAAGTTGATGACCTCGACTTGGACTAACTACTCTTTGGAATCAACAAAATGCTTCAACAGTTGTCCATTCACCACATGAGATTGTGCACCATCTGTGAGATCAGCTATCTCTACACTTCCATTCTCGTGCACTTTCTTAACCACAAAGGGACCCGTCCATTTAGATTTGAGCTTCCCATGGAACATCTTCAACCTGGCATTGAACAACCATACCTTTTGTCCAGGGACAAAGTCTTTGCACCTAATGTGCTGATCATGCCATCTCTTTACTTTGTCCTTATAAATCAAATTGTTGTCATATGCCCTGTTTCGGATTTCCACGAGCTCGTTCAAGTTCAAGTCTCGGCAAAGCTTCCCTAGGTGACAACTCCAATTAATCTTCTTAATTGCCCATTCGGATTTATGAATCAATTCTGCGGGCAAATGGCATGGCTTGCCATAGATCATTCTAAATGGTGAAGTACCCAATGGTGTCTTGTAGGTTGTCCTATAGGCCCACAGAACTTGGTCCAAAAGTTGAGACCAGTTCTTCCTATCGGGACGAACCAATTTCTGCAAAATATTCTTCACCTCTCTGTTCGAAACCTCTGCCATGCCGTTGGACTGTGGGTGGAAAGTACTAGTAACTCTATGCTCAAATCCATAGTCCTTAGCTAAAGATCTCATATCTCGGTTCACAAAGTGGCTACCCCCATCAGATATCAAAACTTTTGGTACCCCGAACCTAGCAATAATATGATCTCTCACAAACTTACAAACAGTCTTGCTGTCTGCGGTTCGGGTTGGGATAGCCTCCACCCACCTAGATAAATAATCAACCGCCAACAAAATATACTCATGTCCCTGGCTGTTGAGAAAGGGACCCATAAAATCTATGCCCCATGCATCAAAAACATCACAAATAATCATCGGTTGCATGGGCATCTCATCTCTCTGTCCAACTGTCCCTCCCATCCTTTGACAGATCGGGCACGACCGTACAAAATCAATGGCATCTCTAAACAAGGTCGGCCAATACAATCCACATTGAAGTACTTTGTGAGCGGTTCTCTTTCCCGAATGGTATCCTCCAGCCTCAAGTGAATGATAATATGTGAGGACACTATGGTATTCCTCCTAAGGAATACACCTTCTCCAAATACAATCTGGTCCTTCGAAGAAAAGGAAAGGATCGTCCCAGTGGTATCTCCTCGAATCCGGCTTCAGTCGATCAATGCTGCTCCTAGTCCAACCATGGGGAACCTGCTTGGAGACAAGATAGTTTACCATGTTGGCATACCACGGGAGGGAGTCAATAACACAAATTGACTCATCTGGGAAGGTCTCTCTAATCCGCTCATGATCAGGAGAATCCTTAAGTTCAATCCGAGAAAGGTGATCAGCCACAACATTCTTCACTCCAGGTTTATCTTTTATCTCCAAATCAAATTCCTGGAGGAGTAAAATCCACCTAAGAAGACGCGCCTCCGCGTCCTTCTTTTCCATTAAGTATCTAATGGATGTGTGATCAGTATAAATTGTCACCTTAGAGCCCAAAATATATGATCTGAACTTATCGAGGGCCCATACTACCGCGAGCATTTCCTTTTCAGTCACTGTATAATTTTTCTGTGTAGGATCTAAAACTTTGCTCGCATAGTGAAACGCAAACGGAATCCCCTCTCGCCGTTGTCCTAACACAGCTCCTATAGCGAAATCTGAAGCGTCAGTCATGATCTCAAAGGGGAGAGACCAGTCAGGAGCTTGTAGGATAGGCGAGGCACAAATCTTCCTCTTCAAGAGCTCAAAGGCCTCCAGACACCTGTGATCTAAAACGAACTCTATGTCTTTCCCTAAGAGCTCAGTCAGTGGGCGGGCGATCTTTGAAAAATCTTGAATGAATCTCCTATAGAATCCAACATGCCCTAAGAATGACCGCACTGACTTTACGTTGGTAGGTGGATCGAGTTTCTTGATCACCTCCACCTTGGCAGGGTCAACCTCCATTCCCCTTTTGGAGATGACATGCCCCAACATGATACCCTCCGTCACCATAAAGTGACTCTTCTCCCAGGAGAGTATCAGATTCACCTCTCTACACCTCGTGAGGACTCGGTCCAAGTGCGCTAAGCATGTATCAAAAGAATCACCATGGACCGAGAAGTCATCCATGAACACTTGCAGGAAATCTCCCACCATCTCGGCAAATATGGCTATCATGCACCGCTGAAATGTGCCCGGGGCATTGCAGAGCCCGAATGGCATGCACCTGAAAGCATAAGTACCGAATGGACATGTGAATGTGGTCTTTTCCTGGTCCTCAGGGGCTATGGCCACCTGGTTGTAGCCTGAGTACCCGTCAAGAAAACAGAAGAACTCTTTCCCTGCAAGTCTCTCCAAGATCTGATCAATAAAAGGCAAGGGAAAGTGATCTTTCTTGGTCGCAACATTCAGGCGTCTGTAGTCGACACAGACACACCACGACGTGGGTACCCGTGTCGCGATCTCTACCCCCTCCTCGTTGGTGACCATCTGAATTCCCGACTTCTTCGGGACAACATGAAGTGGGGCCACCCACTTGGAGTCAGAAATAGGGTATATGAACCCTGCCTTGCACCATTTCTCAATTTCATTCTTCACCACTTCCCGTAGATTGGGGTTAAGTCTCCTCTGAAACTCACGGGAAGATCTCACGTTATCCTCAGTAAAAATGTGGTGCGAGCAGAGAGCGGGGTTGATGCCCACGAGATCCGACACTGTCCAGCCTATTGCTTTGCGGTTCCTCTCTAAGACTTCTAACAACCTAGACTCCTGCTCTAAAGTCAACTCTGAGCTAATGATGACAGGATATCTCTCTTTGGGTCCCGCAAGAAAGGCGTACTTGAGTGTAGGAGGCAGTGATTTCAGTTCTGGCAATGTGGTATCATCAAGCAGATCTGGCTGAACTGAATCTGAATCTGATTCCGTGTTGCATGAAGGTGGGCTAAGCTGAGTAGTACTCGCCACCAAATCAGAAGTATCGGGAGTCAGATCATCAAAAGTATCCAAACAATCGGCAAAAGCCACATCCGACTCGTCATCTATGTCCCATGATTGTTCCGAAGAGGATGGAACTGACAGATCCGGATGGATCTCTAAGTCATCATGAGAATAGGTTGATGCATCTCTAGTAAGATCAGACAACACCTGGCAAACTGCATCATGCACTATATCCTCTCCAGATGAAAGGGTCTCGCTCTGTCCTGAAGGAATCTGTCCCCAAATCCTAACTGTGCTAATCAAACTGCAGTCTGCCTATGAAGATGAGTACTCTGTGCTACTCTCTGAATCAGGTCGCTGACACTTGGTTTGCTTCATCTCAAGGTTCACTTCTCCGCCTGGAGAACGGAACTTCATCATTCCCGTACCATAATCGAAAGCTGCGCCTGCGGTCCTAAGGAAGGGTCGCCCGAGAATGATCTGAGATTCTCTCCAATGATTGGGGGTCTCCATGTCCAAGACTGTGAAGTCCACCTGATAGTTCTGGCCCTCAATCGAGATAACGACGTTCTTCACTTCTCCCTTAGGTCTCTTCACTGAACGATCTGCGAATTGGAGTAAAGCTCTAGATTTGCGAAGTGGTCCCAACTCCAATTTTTGATATAATGCTAAGGGAAGTAAGTTGATCGAAGAACCGTTATCTAAGAGTGTGCATGCAAACGCAATGTCGTCAATACGACTCTCCACATAGTGAGCACCCATGTCTCTCTTTTTCTTTGGCAGAGTCTGATTCTTGAGACAATAGGTTGTGGCTACTGATAAGACATGTGTCTTTATATTTCGGTTATCTTTCTTCCTGCTAACCCTTGTAGGTGTGCATCTCACCTTAAGGTATTTTTGGAAGGCAGGATGGTTAGCCACATATTCATCAAATGGCACCTTAACTGTGATATTTTCTTTGCAAAACCGTGCCATATCGGGGTCATCTTTCTGAATCTTCTTGATGCGCTTCCCTGCCGTAAGAGCACGGGGGAAAGGGATTGAAGCTAGGGAAACAGAGGACGAAGAATCTGAATCATGAACTGAATGATCATTCTTTGCATTAACGGAAACAGAGTTCTTCATACAAGAATCTTTTTGATGCAACATGGACTCAAAATCTAAACTATCTACTACAGGTTGTGGAATAGAAGCTGGAATGGTATCCGCCACAACCGGAGATGCAAGGTCCTCCGTAGACTCAGAAGAATATCCATGCTGACGATGCTGCATACGTGCTCTCCTCCTCCTCTCAGCTCCCTGAGTAGAAATCCTCGAATGGTGCTGATGGGGCTCTGAAATATGATGCCTGTCCTCCTCGTCCTCTGAAGACTCCTCAGGTAGAGCTCCAGAGATGCCCCTCCTCGTGTCCCTCGCTCGGTCAGGTACGACCACGGTCCTTCCGCTCCTGAGTGACATGTGGTTAGCCTCGTCACACGAAAGAATCTCATGTTCAGATTTAGAAGATGCTGAATAGTATACCTGACCAAAGTGCTACTGAGAACTAGAACGGTTCAGGCTATTGGGGTTAGCCTGAACCTGGGCTGGGATCGAGGTAGAGGGTGCAGTCTGCTCGTCTCGCCATCTGGACAGGCGGTTGACATCCACCCGTAAGTCCTGAACCTCGTTCCTGTAGGAACGTAGCTCGTCGAGTATCTGCTGCTGAATATCCACGGGACTAGACGATGAAGGAAGTGGATAAGATTGAGAAGAAGAACGGGAAGACTGGCCCTGCTGGCCAGTGTACTGCCTCTGCTGCTGCTGCTGCTGCTGGGGTTGCGGGCCCTGCTGGCCCGTCTGGTAATGGCCCTGTTGGCCATACTGCTGGTACTGCTGCCTCTGTTGCTGGGGTGAATGGAATCCAGGGCTCTGCTGTGAAGGAGGTGGTGCGGAGGTGAATGCGGTTTTGTGAAAGGTCAGGGGATGCTGATAGGTCTGTCGGTCTCCCGTACTTCCCTGCCTGGCAGGGTCCTGAGTATACCATATCCCATTCACCTCCCAAACTGGTGGAGGCTCCTCCTGGACTGTCTCTACTGTTGGAGGTGGCTGCTGGAAAGAGTGGGTGTAGGATTGGTCCTGCTCCCACGGCTGGGGTTGCCCTGACACCAACTGCTCCTGAACATGGTGAACTCGGTAAATGGGAGCAGCGGGTGCAGTCACGGCGGGTATCCGTATCTTGGATACCTTCTCAGTCAACTCCTCCATCTGTTTTGGAAGTTTGGAGACGCTCCGGTCTAACTCATCAATCCTCCTGTCGATCTTCTCAACTACAGTAAGCTTGTCAGCAAGAAGTCCTATGCTAGGGATCACGTCCTGAGAAAGATCGACTACAGTTGATTTTCCCCCTCCAAATGAGAGTGAATTGGGGGATGGTGTATAGGCCCTGCTGGCCATCTGTGAGCGGCTAGTTTCAACCATCTGCTCGAATACCCTCCAGACGGTATCCGCTCCTCGTGATGTATAGCTGCCTCCACAGGCAGCGCTCACTAAACCCTGCATCTCAGGGTTGAGACCAGTGAAAAATGATTGGACCAAGATGTTATCATTTAGTCCATGACAGGGACACTTCTGCAGGATGTCCTTGAATCTTTCCCAAGCATCACAAAAAGCTTCATGGGGTAATTGGGAAAAACTCGTAATGCGCGTCCTCATCATGTTAGTTCTACTCAAAGGGTAGAACTTCTTCAAAAACAGGTCCTTGAACTGGGCATATGTGGTGACGACGATCCCAAGATTCTTTACCCAGTAATCAGCTTTTCCACCCAAGTCAAATGGAAGGGCTTTGATCCTAATATAATCCTGGCTAACATTTTGATGTTTGAGGTTAACGCAGATGAGCTCAAAGTCCCTTAGGAATGCATATGGTTCCTCAGAAGCATTCCCATCGAAGTGTGGCAACAGGTTCAGGAAAAGCGGCTTCAGCTCAAAATCAACCTCGGGTTCGGCCGGACTCAAGTAGTTATGAATTTGATATTGTCCGGGGTTATAAGCCGCATCCATTGGTAGTTGGACCCCAACATTTAACTATCCTAACTGAGCTCTCAGTAATGCTTGTTGCTGCTCAGATGCAGCCAATCGGGCTAATATACTTCTCATCGGGTCTTCATGGTTCTCTTCTTCCTCTTCTTTCTTCTTTGGAGGCATTTTACTCGTGTCTTCTATATGGCCTGAATCAGCAATGTGTTCTTTATTAGAAGAGGATTTATGAATCACGATATTCTCACCAAGGCGATGGTCTTCCTCGGTGAGGTGGGAAGAGAGAAATGGAATGGTTTGAGGGTAACCATCCCGAGGGTGAGTGATCCTGGGCTCAAGAGGGTCATGAGTCCAGGTTTGTCCAAGTTGCGCTTGGACCTTTGAAGACGTACTTTTTGAAGGGTTCAACGAGAGATTCGCAAAGTCCGAATAAATATCCCCCCAATCAGTCATCTTCGATGTCAAAAGAACCGATTAGATCACGATAATCAATGAGGCACTAGTTCTACGGTGCACGTAAATGTGCGGAGTGAACTCACACAATACAAACGCAATTCAAACCCCCAATTTCACCAACTCAACACATGATGGCCGTAAGAGTTCGGCCGATTTATCTGGTCAATTTTAGTTGGCGATAATACAATCTTGGAAAGATTAACGAGCTGTTAGGTGCCCGTATTTTCCTACAGACTGACCCGGTTCTTACGACTAGTTTGACCTACTTTCAGCCAGTATAGGAGTAAGTACGGACCGTAAAAATACGGCTACCCGTTCCTTGAGGACTAAGGCGTCCTCTAAACCTCCCACTCTGCTAAGGAAGTCCGGACCGTTTACCGGCTACCCGTAAATCCTCACTGAAAAGTAGCTAATCGCCTAAAAAGAAAGAACCAGTAGTAAATAAGAAATCCAGACTTGGCTCTATCCTAGGGTCGTCTCTCTCTCACTTGCAGTTAAAACAAACAATGAGGGCTTTATGCACCCGAGAACAAGGGTTCTTTTTATTCCAATTAATTAGATCGACCTGCTCAATTCAGTCCCAATTTTAGAGTTAGGTTATCACTTGAATTTTATGTGAACACACAAGCACGTCTACCGTTCAGTCCCAATTTCCTTTTGACCTTAAGTTGTAAAACAAGATGGGAATCGGAAATCAGAATGCAAACGAGAAACTATGATGCATGCTCAGAAGAAGGTATACTTACAGTGAATCCCAGCACTCTTCATGCGTTTATGCAGAACAGAATTTGTAAATATTACACTAAATGCATGCAGATCGAGAAAACCGCACCTAAACAGTATACTATTAGCGGGGAAGAATTGATTGAATTTGAGCTAAATAGTACGTGTCTATGTGCGTCTCATTATGAATCTTATAAGATAAGTGAATCTTCTAAGATATGTGTGGCCTAAATTACGATGGGCACAAGCAAATTTGAATCTAAACTACCGTGTGCCTAATCCTTAATTTCACCACTCAAGTCAAGTCCCACCCTCACCGGAGAGTGAAACAGGCTCGACACACCACAAATAAAGTCCAAGTCTTTATACAGACGCGAGCTCTCAAACAAGAGCCGCTAGAAATGAGCAACTACCTAAATAATTACAATAATTTACAAAATTCTCTCAAAAATAAATTGCTTTATCCTCGCACTTCAGCAGTCGGCGTTCCTCGCGTCCGTCGACCTCCGATGCACTCCAAGTCCACCGGGCCCTCGCAAGGAAACAAAGATTTATATTAGAGAGATAAATATATATATATATATATACAAAAATATAAAGAGATATAATTGCAAAAAAAAGAATAAATACAAGTGGCTCGGGGGTCAGACTACCCGAGTAAATGGAAAACTAAATCCAAATTTTTAAATTAGTCCCTAAGCCATTTGCCTCCCCGGCAACGGCGCCATCTGACGTGTCGCTGAATACGTTGCTTAATTCGGTCACGTTGTAGCACGTGTACTTAGCGAGTCGGTCAGAACCGAGAGAAGATCTCCGTGAAGAGTGTCTCAGCTTAATTTATATCCCGGGCAGGTCCGGGGTCGAACACAGGGAGGCAAAGGAACAACTTTGGGGTTAATTAGCAAATTTAAGATCTAGATATCCAACGCGGTTTTTTTTAGATTTTTTTATGCAAAAACCAAAGCAAATGCAAAATGCGGTTGAATTACGACACTAAGAAAGCATACAACAAGGCCAAATTAATTTTAATGAAAAAAGAAGTCCAAATTAGCCAATTCGTATTTTTCCTAGAGTCCTAATCCAGTGGGGAATACAAAACACATTTTTTTTAATTTTAGGGGTTAAAATGCAATAAATAAAAATACACACTTTTTATGGGTTTTTTCGCAATTTCTCACAAAAACATTAAGTAAAAATTATGAAAAAAATACTGGAATGAAAATATGATGCAAGGAGACTACAATAATATTTTTGGATTTTTTTGACAATTAATGATTTTTTTTGAATTTTTTAGTGAAATCAGAGTGACAGCGAGTAAATAATTTCTAATAAATCCACATTATAAAATTAATCCGAGTGCGAATTATCCCAAAAAGATATTTTCATGAGCAATCCTTAGAGGTGAAATTTCGCAAAAAAGATATTTGTGGATTTAATTAAAAATCGATTACTAAATTCACTCTATGATTTATTTCAGGCACAAGGCAACTCCATTTTAAACGAAATTTGGACAGAAAGTTAATCACATATCAAGGCATCACATATATTTTTTGTGGGATTTTTAGAGCAACCGTGTGTGAGATATAATTTTAAGAGTCCAGAATGGGTAAACTATGCAAAAGTTCAGTCGCACAATTTTAATTAATTCACAATATCTCACAAAAATATATTTAAATATTCAAAATGTAGAGAATTAGTTGCTCATCATAGAGGCATATTTCATTGAATAAAATGACACAAAAACGAGGTCCAAATTAAAGTACGAATACAGGGGTCTTTGTGCAAAATAGAAATTAAAAAAAATACTAAGCAACTTATGTACAGGGACGGAATTGCAATTACGGAAACATGAGAAATAAAGTATGCAATTTTTACAAATAAAAAAAAAGCACCTTCTTCCTCCTGGAGCACGATGGAACCCAACAAGGAAGAGGTTTGGATCGGCGGAGGCGGCGCCGATCACGACCGCGGCGGCGGTGGAGGGCGCGGCCGTGCGCTGGGCGAAGGCGGAGATCACCGCCGGCGGAGGAGGACGCTCTGACGGTTGGAGAAGGCGGCGGGGGCGGCGGAGATGGCCACGCCTGGAGCGGGCGTGGCGGCTGCCGCGGAGGGAGGCGGCGGGGGCCGCTGCTCGCGGCGGGTGGCGCGCTGGAGCGCGATGATGGAGGGGGAGGGCGGCGGCGCGGCTGTGGAGAGGGGGCGGCGGTGCGGCTGTGGAGAGGGGGGCGGCGGCGGCGCCAGCCGCTGCTGCTCCCTTTTTTGTTTTTTTTTTATTTTTTTTATTTTTTTTTGATTTTCTACTGCTGTAATAAAAGATATTTTTTTGGTTTCAATTTTTTTTATTTTTTTTGTTTTGTTTATAAAAGTATGCAAATGGAGAAGGGAGAGTGATGACAATAAAAATAAATGAGAAATAGTTGGTGGTGGTGATGATGAAAGAGGAAAAAAAATGTGTGATGGTGGTGGTAATGAAATGGCTTTAAAAAAATTGCAAACATAAAATAATGTCAAGATCAAATTAAAATTACCTAAGATGGACGCGGATGCCTATGGAGTGCTCACGAGAGCACGGTCTTCGCTCAAATCGCCGGCGTGCGATGAGCTCGAGCAGCGCGCGGTTGCGGATGCGGTGTTGGCCAAAAAGCCAACGGATCACACCGGAGAGAGGGCCGTCGTCGCTCGACCGCGGTTGCGTCGCTGTCACCGATTCAACTCAGGGAACTAGGCTCTCCTCACATAAAGATAGATCAAAGGCAAAAATGAGGAGAATGACATGTATATAAAGAAGAAGAAAAATTGAAGTTAGAATTAAGATGGAGTGGGATGGAGGTTAATAAAATGGTGGAGTTGAATTAGAAGTTAGAAAATATGGTGGAGTAATGGAGTTGAATGGTGGTTATTGTAGAGAATGTAAAATAATTAAATAAATAAAATGAAATAAAGTTATCTACTTTAATTACAACAAAATAAAGAAGGAAAAAATAATGGTGAATTTACAAGTGAATACAACACACTATGTGTATATATATATATATATTGTCTTTTTAATAAGAGATAATTACAACAGAAAAATACAATAAAATAATATAAATAAAATACAACACAAACATGATTTTTTTGTATTTTTAAAAATTAAGAAAGGTAAGATAAAAAATGAACAAAGAATGAATATATACATGGTATACAATGTACATCTAGGTCCCAAAACCCAACTTTTGCAAATGAGCTCCGATTTTAATGAAACCACTTCCGTTGGATAGATAATTTTCTAACTTGAACTTTAAAAGAGTTTGGTGAATTTGGAGTTCATACGGAGCGGGAATTTAGCTTGGAAGTTGGTCTTTACGGCTTTTTCCCATTGCGATCTAGGAGAATTTATTTGAGATATAATTTATTTTGTATTTTTGTATTTTTATGTACATTTTTATGAACAAGTTAGAGAAAGAATTAGCCAAAAATTAGTTGAAATGAAATTATTAAAAATACATGAAGTTTTGGGTTATTTACAGGTATAAAACTCCTTTATTTTTGCGGCTTTTTATGTGTAATTTATTTTGTACAATCTAGTATACATTAATTAATGTATTTTATTTACAAGAGTCATTTTGTTAATTTATAGATTTTATAGACTTTTATTTGGGAATTTACTCACGGATTTTGCTAAGATCAAGATATTAAGATGATGAATCGAGGATTCATCATTAGGTCAAAGAGTTTAATTAACGAGATCGAGACAACCAAAGTCCTATAACGTAAGTTGTCACGATATAGGCACGCATCCTCTGACCGATGACAGATGTGTTATTATATGTCTGAGTATGTACATTTGGCAGACCAATAGGTTGATGACCTAATCAAGGTCTATACACTGGCGCGCTGGTGTGCATATAAGAGCATTTGAGTAATACAATATCTCAAAGGAATCATACAGGTTCATAACTGAACTAGAAGACATGAGCTCACTCATGAGATATTGGTGATAACCAAATTCCGTGCACGATCGTCTCGCTTTGGAAGCTTGACTGAATTTGTAGGTTTGATATATACTTTTGGAAAGTATATGATCAACACCTGGGTATGATATATGCTTTTGGAAAGTATATGATCGATAAGAACTCCCAATGATCGAATGAGTAACTTAATGATAAAATCCTGAAGTAGAGAGTGTAAAATTGATTTTATACTTCTGGTTTATTCTGAGTCTTCCAGTATGCATGATGTACAGGTATTGTGAATATCTGAGGGTGATATGATCATAAACGGTTGTTTAACCATGACGCTTCCATTCCTAGGGAGTGATGAAATGGGTCTGGATTTTAGTGACTCCTCTCAGTAGAGAAGTAAGTGATTCAGATTCAATGAGAAGATTATTTTTGCTGTCTTGATTAAATCAAGCATCTATGGGAGGCCCAAGATCTGGATTTGAGATGTGATCTCAATATCCAAGTCACTATATGTGGAACAATACAATCGTCATGTCCTTATCTCCAAGTATTCACGGAGAAAGCGCATTGTCCTAGAAAGTGTTCAGGATAATTTCATTGTTGATATAAAGTATCCGAGCATTGAGAAAATGGATAATTAAACATGATTTGATTATCATGATTAATATGAATCCGATTCATATTATAAATAGAGTTATCTAAGATAATTAAATGTAATTTACTTATCAAAGATGTGAATAATGTGAATGTGATTCATATTATTTGGGAACATGAGAATAGAGATCCAAGATGATTAAATGTGATTTAATTATCATGGATATGAAAAATCTGGATAGTACTATCCATATTAATCATATATATTATAAATGTGATTTATAATATATAAGAGAGAGC
Organism: Ottelia alismoides; assembly: GCA_037367405.1. Taxonomy (NCBI): domain Eukaryota; kingdom Viridiplantae; phylum Streptophyta; class Magnoliopsida; order Alismatales; family Hydrocharitaceae; genus Ottelia; species Ottelia alismoides. The sequence continues at coordinate 763,043 of JAZKJV010005737.1, forward strand.
TATTTGTAATTTACATTTGTTTAAATGTTAATGTGAATTGGATTCACATTGGACATTAAAATTGAAAATGTAATTTACATTTTATTTTGGGTTGTGAATGTGATTCACAAATCTCTCAATGGCAAGATTGCAATGTCTACTAAATAATTGTGAATTATTTTTGTAGAATAATTTGCAACAAAAATTGTTGCAAATCGCGGAGATTATATGGGAGATAATATTACCACCTTCCTAAAGAAGGAGGGTGGACGGCCACCACTCCTATTAGGAAAGGGTGGCTGTCCCCCCCTCTCCACTTGGAAGGAGGCATTCTCTCTTCCATTATATTCATGTATTGTTGATTTGATTTTGTGATTAAATTATTTTGATTTATCAATATTGAATTAATCTAAATTAAATTGATTGTCTTTGGTTTTTACCAACACAAATCTTGACCATTAAAAGAAGCACAAATCAATGTTAGCCATTGGATTTGTGTAGTCCACGGATTGAGATCCATGGATCCCAAAAATATTATAAAAGGAGAGGCACCCCTTTTCTCTTCTTAACACACGAGAGAACATAAAACTCTCTCTCTCTCTTACTCTCTACACGGCAAACCTCTCTCATCCTCTCTCATGGTCGTACAGCATGGATGCCCAAGAGAGAGAGAGTCTCCATCACTGCAGCGTCATCGTAATGCTGTCCGATCGTTTTCTCATAGATCTTCGTCTCCTTTGGTGCGCCTCGCTCGTGAAGAAGACGTCGGATCTCATGTGTCGAGATCAGGAGATCCGCCGCTTGGATCATCAACATGGATTGCAAGAAGCACGCGATTCATCCCCGCGCTCGCAAGCGTCTCCTCCGTCAGATCGGACTTGAAGCAGGAGTTCTCTTCCATTAGAGACTCGATCGCAAGCACGCTTCAAGAGGTAATCCTATTACTTGTTGTGGTTTAGACGAAACGATCCGAGGAGTGTTCTTGGATCATGTGGTTTCGTCGCATGAAAATTTTTTAATTTACGCTGCATAGAACAACTAGTGCGACTAGTCATTCCTCGTCGTATTCGATACGACGCTCACGCATCCATGATGTGCTTGAGGATTATCCCATATCCTTCAAGTGGTATCAGAGCCTTAGGTCGATGGTTTTGGATACGATCCATAAAACCAAAGGCGACTTAGGTTCGTTAGGGTTGCGAAAGTTTTATCGCATTTCATTTTTGCATCTCTATTTAGTGATTATTTTCGGCCCTGTTTAATTTTTTTAAACACGAAAATCAAATCAGGATTTTTTCCCCATTAAATAAGGAAACCATAGGATCTGAGTTTACATAATTTGGATTCTGTTTGCTCGAGATATGGTTGTTTCAATGAACATGTATACACTGTTGCGGGAACTGCAAATCTTAAAAAGATTAATGAGTTAATTACTGTTTTGGACTGCGTCGAAATGCGTGAAATATCACTTAGGTTCTGTCCTAAATCAAATTATAAATCTTTGAAAATTGATTTTGTCTAATTTGGAATTATATTGATTGAGATATGTTAATTTTTGTAAGTAGGGGTCGCTGCTGAAATTACAGTCCTAATCAAGAACCATGTGATTGTCAATTAGTAAAATTAATTGTTAATTTCATGAAATAATTATGGAAAATATTTGAGAAATATTGAATTATGATTATTCCCTTAATTGACTTGTCCTCAACCAATAAATTGATTAAATTTGATCTAGATCATAATTGGAAACACAATAATCAAACTCCTTGCTTGAATAGGATTGGGAATTTGTCTAGCAAATTTCCTTATAATAAAAAAATGTTTTGATTATTACTATATGGTATAATTTCGGTTGAAGAACCGATGATCATCTCAAGTACAAAGTTATTAACTCGACATTATTTTTTCCCGAGGCGGATATGGTGTCTAGTCGGGGATCGCTGGGGTAGCGGGTCGCACCGGTTGCGATCCGTCCCACTCCCGCTGGTACTGGCCATGACAACAGGTAGGGAACGAATGTTGCCTGAGAGATCATGATGTATTTTTCTAATTATTAAAATTCAAATTAATATGTATTTTGAGATAATACCATATATTCAAGTAAAATCAAGTTTGTTGATTAAATTGGATTGATAATTAATTTAATATGATTAAGTTAACTATATCCAAATTAAAAACACTCTATTATCAATAGATGTGTATTTCCCTTGTAAGAATTAATTATGTGAGTATGATTCAAGATAAATACTTTAAATTTGAATATGAGATGAAGTATCACATAAGGGACATCCATGGTCTCCCGTTAAGGCGAAGGGTTCTGTCGCCAGATATTGTATGTAGGAGACGCCTGTCCGAAGTGACAGCTCCTGCATATGATCCATTTGGATCAGGCTCGTCGCTTCTCGAAAGAGTAAGGACGTATGCGTAGTGACCCCAATATCAGGTCTTCATATTATTGGAAAGATATTGGATTGTGCATAGCGAGTTGTATTCCTGTTGATGATTGGTTCAATTAGTGACGGGTCAACATCACCTTAGGGGTGGTGGGCTCGGGTGTTAAAGACTGAATTGGGAGATGCATGTTGGACTTGCAAGGTGGAATGTGTTCCCGCTTCTTTTTATCCGAGTTACAGGTTCTCATATTATTGGGATGTAACAAAGATAAGGAAGAAGATCCCAGCTCTTGCTTGAGATATAATGGTAAGTATATCTCTTACATTGAAAGTGATTAAGGGAATGAACTTTCATTGTTGACATGGTAAGACAACTTTGACATAGAAATTTCTAAATCAAAGTAAAATATATATTTATATTTGTTTTTGCAAATTTCTTATTTCAGATAATCCTTCTTTAATCACACTCGATGTTATACTCAAGAATAACCAGTAGAATATCATGGATTGGACCCATTATCAAGATATTGTACTTGCAATTGGACACATAATGTATGTGGTTTTAATGTGCAAGTTTCATCATAATAATGAGGAATGATAATTAAAAAGACAATAGTACTAAAACCCTAGGGTTTGTATGTCTCTATAAGTCTTTGATCTCATCGAATGAACTTTTGAAGTGACATGTCGATAATGATCATAATTATCAAATAATCCTTATAAAATCTAAGAAGATGTTCTGGCATACATATGTGCTTTCGACATATAATCATGAATGACATGGTTCTCTGCATTATGCAGAATGGTGTCTCTATAGGAGATGATGTATTCAAATTGTTTGAGTACCTACCTGAACCTAAGTTTTAAGAATTTAAATAGATGTAGATATGATGAGTGTCATCATTCTACTATCTATACTCTAGTGATTCATGAAGCTTCATAATATTCATATTGTATGAATTGAATGAAGCATGTATAAATGTTGAAAACTCTTATATTGAAATTTTTGAATTTAACATATGAGATCCTTTGTCTTGAGCAATGGTTGCTTATAGATAAAGGGAGCGCAATGGAAGCATGGGTTGGACCCAAGAAAGAAGGAAAGTCAAAGAGTTGACTGTACCTCTGTGACTTCCATATGACATCCAAAGAGTTGGATGAATGCCAATACTGCAATAAGTTGATGTGTTGATAATATGACTAACAAATCTATCTAGAATCCTTAGAGAAGGAATCAGATAGTACATCAGAAAAATCTGCACATAATCATTGAAATTAGCTGACTTATTTGATAAGATAAATTCAAATAATTATATCTCAATGTCACTTGCTTGTTGCATATGTATTAGAAGATTAGAAACTTGATCTTATAGGTATAATAGTCATCCACATGAATATTTATGCAATTGTTACAACAATCTCTGTTGGATTGTTAGACTTCATAATTTCAATGAGAGAGCCCTTAGTCTTAGAGAATGTCTCTATGACCTAGATATTAGAATGCACTCATTGTTTATTTCTAAATGTTGGAAATAAACATGAATTCTGTAATAGACCAATCATAAAGAGTTATGATGGTGATATTTCAGATAATAATCTAAAATCTTGTAGACTCTACTAAATTAGAAAATTAATGAATGGTTCATTGACATTTCTAATACTCAAAATTAAACCATTAAAGATCAATAGGACGATGAAGATCATTTGATAATGATCTAGCATCATGTTTTGGACATTTGTCTGTTGATGTGATCAATAGACTGATAAGAGATGAAACTTTAGATTGTCTAAAGGTTCAAATCTTACATACTTGTGAATACTGTATTCAAAAGTAGAAATGTCCAATACACCCTTCCTTGGGAATGGTGTAAGATGTCAAGGTATTCAAAATCTCATACATATTGATGTATGTGAATCATCTATATGAGAATAAACATTAAGGATATGTGATATCTATTGATGATTATTTGAGATATGAGATTTCTTTCCTTTACCTTAGAAAGCTTTGAAATGTTTATAGATTTCATAATTTTGGTTTTGAACCAAAGTCTGAAGGAAGATGAAATGAATTTGATCTAACCTAGGTAGCTTGTACCTATTAGATGAATTCATGGAATACCTTATAGAGATATGAATATTATTTTTATCTCACTCCTCCTTATAAACCTAAACTCAATAAGAGTTGTAGGGAGATACAATTGGATCATGTGTGACATGATATGATCAATGATGAATATTATCATAATTATCTACTAGTTTCCAAGGTATATATGTAGTAGAGAATACAATATATATATCCTTAATAAGGTTCCATGCAAGTAATGTGGAATCTGGCATTGGAGAGTGCTACTTCATTGGGAAAATAAAGGATGGTATTGGATACCTACTTTATGACCTCGAGATTCTTAAAAGATCTCATCTTTGAGAATATGATTCTTATAGGATGACTCTCTTGAGAATCAAGATGAAAATGAAGTAAAGGAACTCATTTAATCTTGATATGATAATGAGGCTCATGGAATCAGAATCTAAAAGGACAGTTAAAGATGAAACACTAATACATCTTTAAATAAGATTGAAGATGGGTTCCATGTGTCGGTTGAATCTGACAATGATCTAACTTCATATGATAAAGCTTCTAAAGATCATGATATGGAAAGATGGATGTTAGAAATAAAGTCTAAAGTAGACTTCATATACAAGTGTTGTATATAAACCCTCGAGGATCCACCTATATGGGTAAGACCCATTAAGGTGTAAATAGATCTTCAAGAGAAAGAGGAAACCTGATGAAAAGGTAGAGACCTTCAAAGCACGGTTCGTGTCCATGAGCAACACACCGAAGAGAAGATATCGCTTGCGATGAGACTTGCTCATCAGTGACCTGGCTTTAACCCATCAGTATATTGCTAACCATAGCTACACTCAAATAAGCTTTCTGTAGTTGGAATATCGGTTTTGATGAAATCATAAATGTTATGGTTTTTGATAAGAATCTTGATAAACCATATGAAGCTTAGTGGGAGTGCCATTGTGTTCATCATGCTAAATATAGATATCCTAATCATTTGGCATGATCTAAGGATGATAATAATAATTGTTTTATAATATGGTTGTTCCATACCTCGAGATATGATCTCAAGTATACCTCTTAGATCTTAGTTCTGAAGTTTTTCAGAAGCAAAGAAAAGAGGGAATTGGGACCGTCACATTAATGGTATACATTTGATATTTCCATGGAAAATTCGAAGAAAGGATTCTTTCCCTCAAGATATGGTACTGACGTATCTAAAGGAATAACACCTCAAAGAGTTGAGGATGTGAATGCTAAAACTGCTTGCCATTGTGCATCAGTTTCGAGAATCCGAGTGTATGCTAGATATGTACAAAAGCAGATGTTGGCCATGCAGTGGGAGTAGTAAATGGTTGTTGATCCTACTATGGTCATAAAACACTTGATTGCAGTAATAACGATATCTTCATAGAAGGCAAAATTTTTGAGATAGTGATCTCAAAGTCTTATCTTCAAGAAATTAAGACTTTATAGATAGTGATCTAAAAGGTCTTAACTACGGATACCTTAGGAGATAGAGATCTCCGGGAATAAGGGTATTCTGATAAGGATTATTGTAATACTAGTTATAATAATTGTTGAGTAGTAGTATCAAGGACACTATAACTGCTTTGACTATATTGAGTATTGGTTGCATAAGATGCAACATTCGTATTAGATGTGAGCACTATTACTGGGGATATGCAAGTACCGTAAAAGGACTTGGCATAGTCTCGCGAGAACAGAGTGATTGATCAACTTACCTAGCTATTTTCTAAATAGCCTATGATTGTTACATGAGTGTGGGTTTAAATGATTAGCCCACTAATGGCTCTTTGGGCTAGTGAGAGATTGTTGAACATGCGAGCCATGGCGAGCCATTATGCAATAAATGTTATTGCTAATATCATTCCCTGATCTGAAATGAAGAATAGATAATTTTCAAAATAGGTCCCTTAGTATGATTAGGGTTATGTACCATGGCCATCTTAATGATCATACAGCTGTTGATTCAATTATTGAATCATAGAGGCTGGTGCTTGGATGAATATCTAATGAGTTAGATTGAGGACTCATCAAGCACCGTCAAATGATTGTTAAGAGATGATCTCCACCCTGAGTTGGAGATGGCAATCCTTTCTCAGTTAGGCTGATATCTGACCGGCCTCTTGATGCAGGTCCTCAGCATAGGAATAGAGATTCGAAGGTGTCAGATTAGTTAGGTCAAAGAGTTGACTTAACGAGATAAATATAACCAAAGTCCTATAACGTAAGCTGTCACGATATAGGCATGCATCCTCTGACTGGAGACATGTGTGTCATTATATGTCTGAGTATGTACATTTGGTAGACCAATAGGTTGATGACCTAATCAAGGTCTATACATCGGTGCGCTGGTATGCATATAAGGGTAAATGAGTCATACGACCTCTCAAAGGGATCATACAGGTTCATTACTGAACCAGAAGACATGAGCTCACTCATGAGATATTGGGGAGAACCAAATTACGTGCATGGTCTTCTCGCTTTGGAAGCTTGACTGAATTTGTATGTTTGATATATACTTTTGGAAAGTATATGATCAACACCTGGGTATGATATATGCTTTTGGAAAGTATATGATCGATACCAACTCCCAATGATCGAATGAGAAACTTAATGATAAAACCCTAAAGTAGACAGTGTAAAAATGATCTTATACTTCTGGTTTATTCTGAGTCTTCACGTATGCAAGATGTATAGGTATTGGGAATACCTGAGGGTGATGTGATAATAAACGGTTGTATAACCATGATGCTTCCATTCCAAGGGAGTGATGAAACGGGTGTGGAATTTAGTGACTCCTCTCAGTAGAGATGTAATCTGATCTTAGTCCAAATATTGGACATTGATCTGAATGTGATTCAGATTCAGTGAGAAGATTGGATTTGCGGTCTTGATTTAATCAAGCATCTATGGGAGGCCCGAGATTTGGATTTGAGATGTGATCTCAATATCCAAGTCACTATACATGGAACAATACAATCACCCTGTCCTTATCTCCAAGTATTCGCGGAGAAAGCGCATTATCCTAGAAAGAGTTCAGGATAATTTCATTGTTGATATAAGTATCCGAGCATTGAGAAATGCATAAATAAATGTTATTTGATTATCATGATTAATATGAATTCGATTCATATTATAAAGAGAGTTATCTAAGATAATTAAATGTGATTTAGTTATCAAAGATGTGAATAATGTGAATGTGATTCATATTATTTGGGAACATGAGAATAGAGATCCGAGATGATTAAATGTGATTTAATTATCATGGATATGAATAATGTGGATAGCACTATCCATATTAAATATATATATATATTATAAATGTGATTTATAATATATAAGAGAGATCTATTTGTAATTTACATTTGTTTAATTGTTAATGTGAATTGGATTCACATTGGACATTAAAATTGAAAATGTAATTTACATTTTATTTTGGGTTGTGAATGTGATTCACAAATCTCTCAATGGCAAGATTGCAATGTCTACAAAATAATTGTGAATTAGTTTTGTAGAATAATTTGCAACAAAATTTGTTGCAAATCTTGGAGATTATATGGGAGATAATATTACCACCTTCCTAGAGAAGGAGGGTGGACGGCCACCACTCCTATTAGGAAAGGGTGGCCGTCCCCCCCTCTCAACATGGAAGGAGGCATTCTCTCTTCCATTATCTCCTTGTATTGTTGATTTGATTTTGTAATTAAATTATGTTGATTTATCAATATAGATTTAATCTAAATTAAATTGATTGTTGTTGATTTTTACCAACACAAATCTTGGCCATTAAAAGAAGCAAAAATCAATGTTAGCCATTGGATTTGTGTAGTCCATGGATTGAGATCCATGGATCCCAAAAATATTATAAAAGGAGAGGCACCCCTTTGGTCTTCTTTACACACAAGAGAGCATAAGTCTCTCTCTCTCTCTCTCCACACGTCAACCCTCTCTCATCCTCTCTCATGGCCGTCCACCATGGATGCCCTAGAGAGAGTCTCCATCGCCACAGCATCGTCGTTATGATGCCCGATCGTTTCCTCGTGGATCTCCCGTCTCCTTCGGTGTGCCTCGCTCGTGAAGAAGACGTCGGATCTCATGTGTCGAGATCAGGAGATCTGTCGCTTGGATCATCAACATGGATTGCGAGAAGCACACGATTCATCCCCGCGCTTGCAAGCGTCTCCTCCGTCCGATCGGACTTGAGACAGAAGGTCTCCTCCTTTAGAGACTCGATCGCAACCACGCTTCAAGAGATAATCCTATTATTTGTTTGTGGTTTAGACGAAACGATCCGAGAAGTGTTCTTGGATCATGTGGTTTCGTCGCATGAAAATTTTTTAATTTCCGCTGCATAGAACAACTAGTGTGACTAGTCGTTCCTCGTCGTATTCGATACAACGCTTACGCTTTCGTGATGCGCTTGAGGATTATACCATATCCTTCAAGGTCTTCATGGATGACTTCTCGGTCCATGGTGATTCATTCGATGATTGTCTAGCGCACCTGGATTGAGTCCTCCAAAAGTGATGGGAAGTGAATCTAGTGATCTCTTGGGAGAAAAGCCATTTCATGGTAAAAGAGGGCATTGTTTTGGGGCATGTCATCTCCAAGAAGGGAACGGAGGTTGACCGTGCTGATGAATCTGTGATTCATCACTTTAGAAGTTGAAAATAGAGCCTTGTTCCCTAGTAACTTGAGGCATATTTCCACCTATACTGCATAATTAGCGTCCGTGCATACACTGATAATATCTGCATTTTAACATTTACATCTGCATTAAATAAGAAGCCAAAGTCACTTGTAAAAATCACTCATTTGTCCATATTTTATACTAACTCCAAAACCCATTAATTCAACTCTATAATGTATATATTACTAACATTAATACAAGAAAATACCAAAAAAATGCTAACTTGTAAAATTGACCAATAAAACCCCAATCCAAATTTGAGACCAGGGACCTTAAAATACACATATCTCTCTCATACAGCCTCCAATCTAGGTCTACTAACTTTTAAAATAATATACATTCAGTGACCTTCAAAATGAGACCAATTTCATTAAAATTGGAGCTTGTATGCAAAACTTGGGTTTTGGGCCCCATTGCATACTATATGTGTTTGAATTAGTACCCTTGTATTTTATCACTTTATTTGACCTCGTTTCCATTTTCTGTCAACATGAAACTTGTAGTCTCATCGAGATATACAACTTTCATGTTTTCAGTTTTTCCAAATTCGGATATTTTCTCCCTCATATGTCACATTCTTCCTCAACAAATCTGATTGGGCCACGTAGCGCCCTTTGGTTGCACCACGCGACCCACTCATCCGCTCACCACGTGCCCCGTCTCCTGGCCGTTAGATCGCCTCCTTCCTCTTTAGATCTCGGCCATCCAATCCTGCCTAAACCCCAACCCTTGGATCATCATCCCAGATCTCATCACGACCATTCATCTCCGCCTTACCCTCCTTGCACCACGTGGTTCGCCATGTACCGCTAGATAGCCTCGATCCGTGTTGTTCTTTCCCGTGAGATGACCACCCTCTGATCACACTCCAGACGCCATCTCTGTCATTCACCAGTGCCTCCATCTCATCGTGCGACGTAGCGTCTGCCAACACCATCTGATCTTCTCCATGCGCTTCAGATCTCAATCGATCATCTCGCTTTGAATCTCGACCTTTTGACCACGGTCTGATCATCATCACGACCGTTCGCCGGCGCCTCGTCCACATTCCACTACGTGCTAGACCACCACCCTTCGATTGCATCGCCTCGATCTCATCCAGGCCCTTCCTTAGCGCCTCACTTAGAGCCATTGGATCACTAGATCCAACGGTCGAGGCATCGTCTTCCACCTCCGAGAAAGCCTCGCCCACACCACCCACCTCATGTCGTCTCCTTCCCCCTTTCTATTTTCGTCACCATTACCCCACCTTCTTCACCAATTGATCGCCCCACGACGTAGCCCCATCAACCATCATCCTCCCAGCACCCACGATTGCCATGACAACATCTCCCTCACTCCACAAACCCCACTCAAACCACTCCCTCCATCGCTTGGACTCCACCTTCTTCCTTTAAATACCCCGCCTTCGACAACTTTCACGGCCATCCGCCCTTGCATGAGAAATCCCAGAGCTCCTCTATACCCATCAATGATAGTGATTGTGTGTGAAAGTGAGCAAGACGGTGGTTCATATCCGATGAGATCTACGGCGAGCTCCGATGTGCCAGCAACCTCCCAGACGAGCTGCTAGAGCTCGGGCCTCTACCGACCCTCGAGCGACGACCAGAAGCTCCTCCCCGAGGCTCCATTCCCAGGTAGCCTAATCCATTCCTCTTCCGATCTTCTTCATCTTTTCCTTTGATTTTTTCCTAATTTTCCCGCCTTCTCCGCTCAACATCTCCTCCCATTGATCATCGCCTGACCTCCGCCTTAGATCTCCCATCTTCGCGCCACCTTCTGTTCACCTTCATGATACAATGATCCACTTCTGACCACAGCTCCGCCGGCCACGATGGAAGAACACCACCGCCCGCCCACCACTTCATGCCACAGGCCACCAGTCACCCCCTTGCACTCCACGTGAGCACCTGCATGCTTTGACTATAGTCAATAACCCTGTAGGGACCATTCTCTTCATTGGTCGGATGCGTCACCAGAGCTACTTTGAGCTTCATCTCCACCAGCCTACTGACCTCCCCAGCCGCTTTCAGACACTCCGGCAGCTCCTCGACGCTTCCACGATTGCTTCCTGCTACTTAGGAGCCCTCGGAGATCATCATCGAGCGAGATCCAAGGCAGCGGAGCTGACAACCCTTCACCGGAGCCCGTCCACGTACGTCGTAGGAGGCAGCGGCCCGGAGGACACGACACACAACCACTGTCCGATCACCTTGATCGGGCGGTCCTCATCCGTTCATGTCGCCCTCGCCTTCTACTCTAGACTCCGTTGCATCAGGAGGATCTAACTGCTTACAACACGCCACATCGATCGCTTCAGCCGCCGTTGGATCTATCCAGATCGAACGACCCATCTGCCGCCACATAGCTCCCTCCGAGCCTCTTCCCCGACCCATAGGCTTGGAGCTCCCGATCCTCATCCGAAGCATGCTCGAGCCTGCAGCGCACCTGAGCCACCGCCCGAGCCTCCATCATCGTCCGAGCCTAGTATCTCACACGTCCCTCACGAGATGGCTGGGAATTTTGCATTGAGGACCCTACAAGTTTCTAGAATTACAATTCAGTCCCTACGAGGTGCGTCACGCAAGGCACATATGTTCCCATAGATAATTGCATTCATACCTCTAACATTATTAGTAATTGCATTTTAGTCCTTGTACACATGTTTTTTTAATCAAATTTAATTCCTATTTGCATTTTAGTCCTTGTATTTGCACGTTCATTTAGGTATTCATTTAGATTCATTTTTAAATTCCAAAAATTACATGTTGTATAGAAACATGTGCTTTACCATTGTGGACACTTGTCATATTCTTTGGAGCATCGAGGATTTTATTATTATTTTTTATGGAAATTTACATAGTTTGCCCACTGTGTGCTTTAAATTGATTATTAATATATTTATTGCTCCAAAAATTCACAATAGGTTTAGTTTAAGTTGTTCTACATTGTTCCCAAAAATCAAACCATTTTCTAGGTCTATATTAATTAGTCTTTTGCTTAATTGATTTTTAGTAGGTCCAATATACATCATTTTCTAGGTCTATAAAATTTCCTGGATTCATCTCACATAGAACCATCTAGGATATTTTTTGTATATGAAAATAATGTACTTTAGTATTTATTTGAATTAATTTTAAAAAAACTACCCTGCATTCATATTTAATTCATATTCAATTCATTTAGAGTCTAAAAATTCCAAAAAATTGCAGTAGTTTAGTTTATTCATATTCTGGGAAAATTTCATTATTTTTGACTTAATTGACCATCTTTCAAATATAACCATAAAATTTGGCTCGAATTGGATCGTAGTTTTATTCAATTACATAAAAAATCAATAGAGAAAAAAATATTCCCCTTAAAATATAACATTGAAATTAACTTCAAGTTAACCTATGGAGAAAGCTGCCTCCCAGAGTTTGACCTTTGGCTTGTCCAAGTAAAATAAAAAAAATACTGCTTGTGTTTAATTGAAGATTAATATAAGTGGTTTTCAATCAGTCTCGATTTGCCCGACTACAACGAATGACACATTTAGTTCCATCATTAATCCTGTTGAATTAGGTAGGGCGATCGCATGCTCTTCACTTGTCAAAGTCAGTGTGATCAAGAAGCTCGAGCCACCTACCAATGTGAAACAAGTACGGTCTTTTAAGGGGCATGTCGGATTTTACAAGATATTTATTAAGGATTTTTCAAAAATTGCCCGACCGCTAACTGACCTCCTAGGGAAAGACGTCGACTTCCTAGTAGATTATAAGTGTCTTGAAGCCTTTGAACTACTCAAAAGGAGAATCATTGATATTCCTGTCTTACAAGCCCCCAACTGGTCTGTTCCATTCGAGATCATGACAGACTCATCTGATTTCGCAGTAGGGGTTGTGTTAGAAAAAGAAAAGATGGAATCCTATATGCTATTCACTATGCAAGCGAAGTTTTAGACCCTTCTAAGAAAAATAACACTATGACCGAAAAGTAAATGCTTGTTGTAGTCTTTGCATTCGATCTATACTTCTAGGATCGAATGTGACAGTTTACACAGATCATTCTGTCATTCGATACTTAATGGTGAAAAAAGACGCAAAATCACAACTCCTTAGGTGGATACTATGAAGGATATTGGGAATCCTCAAGCTCATCACGGAAGCATGATGATCACATCTTATGCGATCGAAGCAACTAGGCGTACTAGTCGCTAGGTGCGGCGGAATTTAAAAAGTTTAAATCATATAATGAAACCACATGATCTCAAGGACGTTTCTTGGATCATTTCATCTAACCACAAAGTATTAGAAATACCTCTACAAGCATGGTTGCGATCACTAGATATCTAAAACAAGAGATTCTCCTAACTCATGTCCGATATAGGAAGATGGCACTCGTGGGTGTGATGATGAGACGCGTGCTTCCCACAATCCTTGATGAAGATCCAAGCCTTGAATCTCCTGATTTCGTCCAACGAAATCTGATGTCTCCTTCTAGAGCAAGATGCTCTAATGAAGACGGTGATCTACGAGCAATCGAAGCGACAACACGATGGCGTTAACTGCGACTGTTGTTCCCTCAAGGTCACAAGGTGGTCGGCCACCTTCAGAGAGAGATGGAGATGGGTGAGAATGAGAGTTGAGAGAGAGAGAGAGAGAGTAGATGTGTACAATGTGTCCTCTCAAAGGGCTAGGGTTGCCCTCTTTATATACTAGTTTGGGAGTCCATGGATCACAGTCCATGGCATACACAAAATCAATGGTTGGACTAACATGTGTATTTAATCAACGACCATGATCATTGTTGTTTAAAAACGATAATTTATTAATTTATATTAAATCAAATATATGTTGCATTATCATCAACATAATTTAATTCAATAAAAATCAATTATCGTAAGATAATGAGATAATAATCAAAAGGATAATTAATCCATCCAAAGTCACGGGTGACGCCACCTCATATTTTGGTGGATTATCTCCTCCTTTTATTTTATATCATTATCTCTTAATTAGTTGCAATAATATTTATTGCAAAATTATCCACTAAATAATTCCAAATTAATTAGTGAATTTTTCAATCATGCCATTGAAAAAATTTGTGAATCATATTCACAACCCAAACTAAATTGTAAATTACATTTCCAAGTAATTGCTTTATGTGAATCCAATCCACATTAACAATTAATAAATGACATTTACAAAAAATGATGTCTTTCTAATATATTATAAATCATATTTATAATATACACAAATATTATGGATAGCACTATCCACAATCTGCATTTCCTTGATAATTAAATCTCATTTATTTATCTTGGATAATCATTCTCATAATACGAATCTTATTCATATTATACATGATAATTAAATCTCATTTAATTATCAACATCTTGTTGCTTGGATATATAATTCATCAGATGAATTATTCTTGAACTCCTTCAAGAATAATGTGCTTTCTCTGCAGATACATGGAGATAAGGACACATCAATTGTATTGTTCCACATATAGTGACTTGGATGTTGAGATCTCATCTCAAATCCAGATCAAATGGACCTCCCATAGATGCTTGATTAAATCAAGTCTGTTTACTTAATCTTCTCATTACATTTGAATCTCATTCAGATCAATCTCCAACACATGGACTAAGATCAAGTTACTTCTCTACTGAGAGGAGTCACTAAAATTCAGACCTGTTTCATCACTCCCTCGGAATGGAAGCGTCATGGTTATACAATCGTTTATGATCACATCACCCTCAGGTATTCCCAATACCTGCACATCCTGCATACTGGAAGACCTATGATCAACCTGAATATGTAGATCAATTTTACACTGTCTTCTTTAGGGTTTGATCACCAAGTTTCTCAATCTTGGTCATTGGGAATCGGCATCGATCATATGCTTTCCCAAATCATATATCTTACCTTTAAATTCTTGTCATGCTTCCAAAGCACGACGACCATGCATGGAATTTGATCGGTCCCAATACCTCATGAGTGAGCTCTTGTCTTCCAGTTCAGAAGTGAATCTGTATGATCCCTTTGAGAGATCGTATTACTCATATGCCCTTACATGCACACAAGCACGCTGGTGTATAGACCTTGGTTAGGTCATCAACCTATTGGTCTGCCAAATGTACACACTCAGACATATAGTAACACATCTGTCTCCGGTCAGAGGATGTGTGCCTATGCTGGGACAGCATTCAACATTGGACTTAGGTTATCTTGATCTCGCTAAGTCAACCCTTTGACATAACTATTCTGACACCTCCAAATCACTGTTCCCATGCAGAGGACCTGCATCAAGAGGTCGATAAGATATCAGCCTTTGTGAGAAAGGATTGCCATCTCCTACTCAGGCCGGAGATCATCTCTTAATAATCATATTCGACGGTGCTTGATGAGTCCTCTATCTAACTCACTAGATATTCATACAAACAACAGCCTCTATGATTCATTTAATTAATCAACAACTATATGATTATAAAGATGGCCATGTTACATAACCATAATTGTACAGAGGGACCTTATAGTGCATTCATATATTTAATTTTAGAAAGGGAGTGAAATAATCAACAACATTTATTAATAAAACGTATTTATTACAATAACATTTATTGTAAGAATGGTTCGCCTCGGGTTAACATGGCTAACAATCTCCCACTAGCCCTCAGAACCATTCAGGAACAATCCTTAACCCATACTCATTACATGCTGGTCGAAAACCATCTGTGTCAGAGCTTTGGTAAGAGGATTAGCAACGTTGTCTGCAGAGGCCACCTTGGTGATGATGATATCACCACGCTTTTGAATCTCCCGAATGATGTGGTATTTCCTTTCCACATGCTTGCTCTTTTGATGCCATATGGGTTTCTTTGCCTGGGTAATATCTCCCGTGTTATCGCAGAGTAACGAGATGGGAGTATCAGAGGAAACTACGCCAAGCTCCAAGATGAACTTGTGCAACCACACCGCCTCCTTTGCAGCATCCGATGCGGCAATGTATTCGGCTTCTATTGTTGAATCCGTCGTAGTGTCTTGCTTCTTGCTTTTCCAGCTCACAACACCACCGTTCAATTGGAATACAAACCCTAATGTCGACTTTCGATCATCAATATCCGACTGGAAGTCTGAATCTGTATATCCCAAGACATGGAGATCACCATCTCCATAGACCAAGATGTAATCTTGCGTCCGTCTTAAATATTTGACTATGTTCTTTACTGCATTCCAGTGTTGCTCTCCATAGCAGGATTGGTAACGACTTACCACTCCCACTGCATGGAAGATGTCTGGTCTAGTACACATCATGGCATACATTAAACTTCCTACAGCTGATGCATAGGGGCATCCAGCCATGGCCCTCTTTTTCTAAAAACTTTGAGGAGCCATCCCTTTAGACAGATGGATACCATGTCTTAAGGGGAGGAATCCTTTCTTGAAACTATCCATGCGGAATTGTTCAAGAATCTTCTTAATGTATCCATGTTGTGATAATCCTGATATCCTCTTTTCTCGATTTCTGAACAACTTCAGCCCTATGATGTAAGAGGCTTCTCCAAGATCTTTCATCTCGAAGGTATGAGATAGTCAAATCTTTACACTGGTCATCATTATTGTATCATTCCCAATGACAAGGATATCATCTACATAAAGCACGATGAACACAATGGTGCTCCCACTAAGCTTCTTGTACACACAAGGTTCATCAGGATTCTGCAAAAAATCATAACTCTTTATGTTTTCGTCAAATCTGATGTTCCAGCTACGAGAAGCTTGTTTGAGCCCATATATCGATTTCTTCAGCTTGCGTACTTTCCATCCTCAACTATGAAGCCCTGGGGCTGCTCCATATAGATATCCTCCACGAGGTATTCATTGAGGAAAGCTGTATTGGCGTGCATTTGCCAGATGTCGTAGTCAAGAGATGCAGCTACAGATAGCAGTGTCCTGATGGACTTAAGCATAGCCACATGAGAAAATGTCTCATCGTAGTCGATGCCTTCTCTCTGTGTGTAGCCCTTTGCTACGAGCCATGCTTTGAAAGTCTCCACTTTCCCATCAGGTCCTCTTTTTCTCTTGAAGATCCATTTACACCCAATGGGTTTCACCCCTTTAGGTGGATCCTCTAGGGTCTATACACCATTCTTATACATGGAGTCAATTTCCGACTTCATTGCTAACATCCATCTATCCATGTCATGATCCGTGAGTGCTTCATCGAATGAAGAAGGATCATTGTCAGTTTCACTTGAAACATGGAATCCATACCTTTCAGGCGGTGCAACCACCCTTGAACTCCTTCGAAGAGGTATGGGTGTTTCATCTTTAATTATCTCTTCAATTTCTGGTTCAGGAAGCTCAGAATCCTTAGAGGGTTCAATGAGTTCCTCTACTTCATTTCTATCGTGGCCTTTAAGGAAATCATCCTCCAAGCATTTTTCATCTCTAGAGACAAAAACCTTTTGTGTCTCAGGGTCATAAAGTTGATATCCAATATCATCTTTAACATTCCCAATGAAGTAACTCTCACAAGTGCAAGATTCTAGCTTGCTTGCATCCACATTCTTTGCATGGACCAAGCAACCCCAAACCCTCAAGTGTTTAATACTAGGTTTGTTTCCATACCAGAGCTCGCGAGGAGTCTTGGGTACAGATTTGCTAGGAATCTTATTTAGGATAAATATTGCACTCTCTACTGCATATCCCCTAAATCTAAGAGGTAAATGTGCTTTGCTCATCATTGAACGGACCATGTCCATGATGATCCTGTTGCGTCTTTCAGCAACACCATTAAGTTGGGGGGTCCCAGGGGGAGTGAGATTGGAGATAATTCCATTCTCTTTAAGGTATTCTTTGAATTCGTCTGAGAGGTACTCGCCATCTCGGTCAGATCGAATCTGTTTAATCTTCCTATCGGTTTGGTTATCAACCAAAGACTTAAACTCTTTGAACTTTTCACAGGTTTCATATTTATGATGTAGTAGGAAGATAAACCCGTATCGCGAATGGTCATCAATAAACGTCAAATAATATCGATATCCATTTCGAGTCGCGGTAATGAAGCGTCCGCATACATCAGTATGTACTAGGTCAAGAATACCTTCGCATCTTGTAACCTTATTACATAAAGGCATCCTGGTCATTTTACCTTGAATGCAATGTCCACAGGTAGGTAAAGATTGAACTTGTAGAAAATCTAAAGGTGCATCATTTATCAATCTATTGATCCTATTAATAGATAAATGACCAAGCCTTTGATGCCAAATCGTATTTGTATGATTTCCATTCTTCTTGGATCTTTTAGGGTTCTTATTAGTGGTAGTAACATTCATGACATGTTCATCAATGCACAATTCATAGAGTCCACCAGAAGTAAAAACACCATCCGCAATAAATTTATCATATTGATTAGTGACTAACTTATTACATAATAGGAAGGAATATCCATTTCCAACAAGTTTAGATACATATATAAAGTTCCTCCTGACATCAGGTACATAAAGACACTCTTTAAGTACTAAGACTCTACCACTAGATAACGATAGTCGGTAGGTCCCAATGGCGACTGTTGTAATGCTTGCATCAGATCCCATCTAGATGATTATCTCCCCTTACTCCAGATTCCTTGTTTCTTGAAACAAATGCAACGAATTGCATACATGAACAGAAGCACCAGAATCTACAAACCAACTTCCTTCTCGTTCGACGAGAAAACTAGTTTCAATGATGAAAGTAGATTTCATACCTGTTGGGGCTTTACCTTTGTCAACCGACTTCAGGTATTCTGGGCAGTTACACCGCTAGTGCCCTGGCTTCTTGCAGTGGTGACAGACATCAGTCTTCTTTGATGTCATTAGCGTGGAAGCACTAGAAGATGAACCAACTCCTTGATTCTTCTTCTTTCTCTTATGGGGCAGGCCTTCCGAGAACCTTGCTTCTGACCGCACTTTCTTTTTCTTGTGCATCCATTACACTGGCAGAGGGGTCGTCCTTCTTCATTACGTCATCTGCAGACTTTAATGCAGCTAATAGCCCAGTGTTAGTGAAATCACCTTTGCTCATGTGATATGACACGACAAAGTTATTGAAAGACTTAAGGAGCGATAGGAGAATGAAATTAGCCTGCATATCAGAATCCATGTAGGCTCCCAGGGTTTCCAATTTAGAGAGGTAACCAAACACTTTGAGTACGTGTTCTCTGACAGAGGTCCCTTCCTGCATCTTGCAGCGAATAAGCTCTTTCATCACATTATAACGTTGTGTGCGGTTTATGTCATCGAACATTTCTTTTAGATTTAGCATGATTTCTAGGCAATGGTTCATTTCCACATGCTGCTTCTGAAGCACATTGGACAATGAGCCAAGGATATAACATCTTGCTATGTTATGATCTTCATCATATTTTTCATCAAAAGACTTATCTTCCGGAGTCTTAGGGTCTGCTATCTTGTCCTTGGTTAGCACATATGAGATGCTCTCCGCAAAAAGGACAAGATCCAAATTTTGGATCCAATCCAAATAATTTGGTCTGGCCAACTGATTGACGTCCAAGAGCCTACTCAGTGTGTTCATGGACTTCATTTTTCGAAATTAAGAATGCGCTATACTAGAACATATAATTATATATTCATATTTAAAACATTTGATTAAGGCATTTTAAATCAAATTGGTCTTGCTATGTCCACTAGGAAAGATTATTCCCTAACCGTCTTTCAAAGTAAGTGATATACTTACTGCTATATCTCAAGCAAGATCTGGGATCTCCTCTCTATCTTTATCACATCCCAATAATATGAGAACTTGTGACTCAAATAAAGAGAAGCGGGAACACATTCTGCCTTGCAAGTCCAACTTGCATTTCCCAATTCGGTCTTTAACACCCGGGCCCACCACCCATTAGATGATGTTTACCCATAGTTAATTAAACCAACCGTCAACAGGCTTAATACTCACTATACACAATCCAATATCGCCCCAATAATATGAGAAATCGATATTGGGGTCACTACTTATACGGCCTTACTCTTTCGAGAAGCAAAGAACCCGATCCAAATAAATTGTATACAGGATCTGTCACTTTGGACAGGCATCTCCTGTATACAACATCTGGCGACGGAATCCTTTGCCTTGACGGGAGACCATGGATGTCACTTATGTGATCCTCCACCTCATATTAAAATTATAACTAATTAACTATCGTGAATCACATTCACATAATTAATTCTTCCAAGGGAAATACACATCTATTCATAATATAGTGCTTTTAATAGAATATAATCAATTTAATCATATTAAACTAATTATCAATCCAATTTTCAATCAACAAACTTGATTATTTCTTGAATAGTTGGTATAATCTCAAAGTACGTATTATTCGAATATTAATAATTATAAAAATACACTTTTATTTCTCCGGCATTATCGAGTCCCTGCCCGCTGTCATGGCCAGTACCGACGGAAGTGGGACAGATCGCAACCGGTGCGACCTGCTACCCCAATGCTCCTCGACTAGACACCATATCCACCTCAGGAAAGTATAATGCCAGATAGATCATTGTGTACTTTGATATGCTCATTGGTTTTTCCATCAAAATTATACCATATAATATTCATCAAAACTATTTTGATAATATTATGAGGAGATTTGCTAAACAAATCCCCAATCCTATTCAAGCAAGAGGGTTTTGCATGAAAAACAATGTTTGTTGATGAATTTCATATCAATGTCATTCAAGGAAATGATTATCATCTTTAAATATTTCAAAAATACTTATCAATAATAATTTCAAAAAATTAACAATTAATTTTCATCAATTTATTTGAATGACTATCACAAGGTTCATGATCAAGTTTGTCAATTTCCGACAGTGACCCCTACTCACTAAAATCAACTTATCTTGATCAATTTAAATTCAAATTTTGCAAAATCAGTTTCCTAAGATTTTTGATTTGATTTATGACAGACCCAAATTTCATGCATTTTTGAGGACATCAAAACAGTAACTAATTCATTAATCATGTTTAGATTTGCAGTTCCCGCAACAGTGAATACATGTTTATTCAAAGGGCCATATCTTGAGCAAATGGAATCCAAATTACATAAACTCAGATCCTATAGTTTCCTTATTTAATGGGGAACAAAAACAATTGAATATTCCGTGTTTAAACAATTTAAACAGTGCCGAAAAATTCAATTAATCAGAGGTGCAAAAATTGAAATGCAATAAAACTTTCGCAACCCTTTCAAACCCAAGTCATCCTAGGTTTACGGATCGTATCTAAAATCTTTTCCAACATGGCTCTGATACCACTTGAAGGATATGGGTAATCCTCTAGTGCACCAGGGAAGCGTGATGATCGCATCTTATGCGGTCGAAGCAACTAGTCGCTCTAGTCGCTATGTGCAACGGAATTTAAAAATTTTAAATCATATGATGAAACCACATGATCTCAAGAATGTTTCTTGGATCGTTTCATCTAACCACAAATTATTAGAAATACCTCTCGAAGCGTGGTTGCAATCACTAGATCTCTAAAGCAAGAGATCCTCCTGACTCAAGTCCGATCTACGAACATGGCACTTGCGGATGTGATGATGAGACACGTGCTTCTCGCAAATCTTGATGAAGGTCCAAGCCTTGAATATCCTGATTTCGACCAACGAAATCCGATGTCTCCTTATAGATCTAGAAGCTCTAAAGAAGATGGAGATCCATGAGCAATCGAAGCAACAACACGATCGCACTAACTGCGACTGCTATTCCCTCAAGGTCACAAGTGGTCGGCCACCTTTAGAGAGAGAGGGAGATGGGTCAGAATGAGAGTTGAGAGAGAGAGAGAGAGAGTAGACGTGTATGATTTATCCTCTAAAAGGGCTAGGGTTGCCCTCTTTATATACTAGTTTGGGATTCCTTGGATCACAATCCATGGCATACACAAAATCAATGGTTGGATTGATATGTGTATTTAATCAACGGCCATGATCATTGTTGTTTAAAAACAACAATTTATTTATTTATATTAAATCAAGTATATGTTGCATTATCATCTTATAATTCAATTCAATAAAAATCAATTATCATAACATAATTAGTCAAAAGGATAATTAATCCATCCAAAAATATGGGGCGTCACCCATGACCAAGTCATGGGTGACACCACCTCATATTTTGGTGGATTATCTCCTCCTTTTAATTTTATATCATTATCTCTTAATTATTTGTAATAACATTTATTGCAAATTTATCCACTAAATTAACTCCAAATTAATTAGTGAATTTTTCAATCATGCCAGAAAAAATATGTCAATCATATTCACGACCCAAACTAAATTGTAAATTACATTTCCAATTAATTACTTTATGTGAATCCAATCCACATTAATAATTAATAAATGACATTTAAAAAATGCTCTCACTCTCTAATATATTTTAAATCATATTTATAATATACACAATTATTATGGATAGCACTATCCACAATCTGCATCTCCTTGATAATTAAATCTCATTTAATTATCTTGGATAACCATTCTCATAATATGAATCTTATTCATATCATACTTGATAATTTAATCTCATTTAATTATCAACATCTTGTTGCTTGGATACATAATTCATCAGATGAATTATTCTTGAACTCCTTTAAGAATAATGTGTTTTCTCCGCAGATACTTGGAGATAAGGACAGGACGATTGTATTGTTCCATGTATAGGGACTTGGATGTTGAGATCTCATCTCAAATCCAGATCTCATGGTCCTCCCATAGATGCTTGATTGAATCAAGTCTGTTTACTTAATCTTCTCATTGCATCTGAATCTCATTCAGATCAATGTCCAACACTTGGACCAAGATCAAGTTACTTCTCTACTGAGAGGAGTCACTAAAATCCAGACATGTTTCATCACTCCCTCGGAATGGAAGCGTCATGGTTATACAGTCGTTTATCCTCACATCACCCTCAGGTATTCCCAATACCTGCACATCCTGCATACAGGAAGACCTATGATCAACCTGAAGATTTAGATCAATTTTACACTGTCTTCTTTAGGGTTTGATCACCAAGTTTCTCAATCTTGGTCATTGGGAATCGGTATTGATCATATGATTTCCCAATACATATATCATACATTCAAATTCTTCTCATTCTTCCAAAGCACGACGACCATTTATGGATTTTGATCGGTCCCAATACCTCATGAGTGAGCTCATGTCTTGCGATTGATTAAGTGAACCAGTATGATTCCTTTGAGAGATCGTATTACTCATATGCCCTTACATGCACACCAATGCACCTGTGTATAGACCTTGGTTAGGTCATCATCCTATTAGTCTACCAAATGTACACACTCAGACATATAGTAACACATTTGTCTCCGGTCAGAGGATGTACGCATATGTTGTGACAGCATTCAACATAGGACTTGTGTTATCTCGATCTTGCTAAGTCAACCCTTTGACATAACTAATCTGACACCTTCGAATCACTATTCCCATGTAGAGGGCATGCATCAAGAGGTCGGTCAAATATCAGCCTTTGTGAGAAAGGATTGCCATCTCCTACTAAGGCTGGAGATCATCTCTTAATAATCATTTAACGGTGCTTGATGAGACCTCTATCTAACTCATTAGATATTCATCCAAACATCAGCCTCTATGCAACAGCTATATGATTATCAAGACGGCCATGGTACATAACCCTAATTGTACAGAGGGACCTTATAGTGCATTGATTTATTTAATTTCAGAAAGGGAGTGAAGCAATCAATAACTTTTATTGATAAAACATATTTATTACATTAACATTTATTGTAAGAATGGTTCACCTCAGGCTCACATGGCTAACATACTATTACTTCATAAATTTAATTTGGAGATTAAAGAAAAACCTGGGGTTAAGAATGTCGTGGCTGATCATTTATCACGGATCCAACAAAATCAAATACATGAATCTGAGTCCATCCATGAAACCTTCCCAGACGATTCAATTTCTACTATTGCCTCACTTTCATGGTATGCCGACACGGTGAATTTTCTCATCTCCATGAAAGTTCCTCTGGGTTGGCCCAAGAATAAAATTGATCGACTCGAATCGGTTGCCAGACACTACCATTGGGAGAATCCGTGCATTTTCTTTAAAGGACCGGATAGCATATGGAGAAGATGTATTCCTACAGAAGAATACCAAAAGCGTCCTCAATCTCTATCATACCTTGGAGGCAGGAGGACATCATTCTAGGAAGAGGACCGCTGAGAAGATACTACAATGTTGGTTTTACTGGCTGATGTGGCTCAGGTCCGATTGCGGTTTTAAATGGTTGGGTTGTCGGTGTAGAGAACCGCAAAGAGACCCGAGCTTTTACATCAAACCAAGATTGGTTTAAAACCTTATACTATTTCTTTAACCAGGTAAGTGTGCCTGGGTCGAACTCAAGGAGGTAGAATAGGATACTTTTATTTTTTTAACTGAAAATATATTTCTGTGATTATTTTATCTCTTCTTAGCATGATCGAGGAAACGCGATATTTTTATGGATTTTTTATTTTAAATTTTTTATTTGATTATATATTTTTCCAATTTTTATTTATTTTTCAAAGTGATTTTTTTGAAGAAATTTACCTACAATATAATAGGTGAAGAATATGTGAAATATAAGTGATATTATATAGTATGTAAATCGATCGAGCAAGAAGCTCGATGAACACTCGAAATCAAATCAAAACGGAGTCAATTTGTGACAAATCAAAACACGATGAAGAAGCGATGAAAACACACCAAATATACTAACAAACCTTGCGGGGGTAGTTGTGTATCTACCTCAAGAAAAACTACGAAAAATAATGTCAAAATTACGTCCAAAGTCACCTTACAATACAAGGGACCTTGCGGGGGTAGTTTCTGCAGTTTGGTCCTCTGTCAGGGACTAAATCGTAAAGGAAATATGAATTATTACATTTAGGTCCCTGCACGGGGACCTAAATGTGCAATATCTGGAAAGCTTGGAGGCACGCTGGATATCTAGAGATCCTCTGGACTTAGTATGCAAAATTCATATTCCTCAGATCGGACGGTCAATATTATAACATTAGAATCGATCTGAGATGTCCGCTGCTGCCATGTGTCGTCCAGATGTAGCTTCTGGTGTTCTTGGGTTGTTCTTTAGTTCTTGCGCAGGTAGCCGACGAGCCTTCTTCTCCGATTTATCGTCGGCGAATGGCGACAATCTGAGGCCTCCGACGGGGCCAAAGGTGTGTCTCCTCCACCCCTTGAGCTCGCTCGCATGGTACGTGGTCGAGAGTGGTCTTGGACGCCGGAGAAAGCTTGACGAAGATGGTCGTTTAATGCTTTGACGCTGATGCTAAGTTTGTTGCGTCATCTTTAAACATGAATTGTGTGATTTGAGGAATTGCTCCAGATTCAAGAAGAACCTGCAAAGAAGAGATATAGATGCTCGATTTGCGATGAAATCGGCCAACGAGTTTAATTTTACAAGATCGAAATGGTGTTTTCAGAATTGAAAAATAGAGGTGTAAAGAATAATGAAAAATGGATCTCGATTCGATTTGAGGATGAAACGATTTGAATGTTCAATTTGAATGTGCATTTAAGCTACCTGATTAGGCTGACTAATGACGTGATTAACCACGCTAATCATGGCACGAGGATCGAGAAAGAAATCGATGAAGATGGATGAGTTACCAGTGAGTTGCAGGGTGTAAGACCTCTGCTGATCATCGCTCGACAGGTCGGCTTCCCGGAGCTCCACGCACACGCGACGGTGATGCAAGGGCTGACGAGCACCTTGGAAGTCCTCCCCGTTGATCCTTCTTCCACGCGGGCACCATTGGCCAGAGCTGTCACCTCCTAAGAGAGTGGAGCGAGGCGAGGAAGAGAGGGGTTGGCCACTGGATTCTATGTTTCCAGTAGTTAAGAGAAAGTTAGTTATAATCCGCCAAGTTTAAGGGTATTTATAGAGTAATTTACTTTGGCTTCAAGGTTAATCCAAGGGTGGCGAGTAAGAAGGTTGTTAGGAGAAGAGGTTCAATGGTTTATATCACCTGAGTAAGTTGTAGGGTGCATGGTAAAAATTGGTGAAGAAGGCCGGTTTGAACAGAAGTCGTACCAACTTCTTCGAGAAGATGCACCAGGTGCTGACACGTGTCAGCACATGGGTGGCCAGATGCATAAATACATTATATATTATATAATAAATAGTAAATAATGTTATTTTAAATAGGTGTAAAAACAATAAATGTAAATAATTAAATTATCTAAATTATAGAATAATTAGTTAATTATAAATATATATTATAATACGAAATATAAATATTATAGTAATAAATAGGTATAGATAAATAGCTTTTGGATTTTTAATTTAATAATAAATAATTAAATATTTTTTTATTTTCTTAATTATTAGAATAATAAATTAAGGCTATGTGAATTTTTTAGGGATTTTAATAATTTAATTTACATATATTAATAAATACGGGTATAAGTTAACCAATTCCTTTTTATCTATAGATTAGGGTTTTTGATTTTATTAAAATAACAAATAAGCTCTAAAAGTTTTGAAATAAATTATGATGAAAATACAATATCATGAAAATAATTAGAAATTATAAAATTAATAAAATTATAAATAATGTTTTCTACATATATACAGACCCCCCTATACTTAGCGGGTGTTGTGTCCTCAGAGCACGAGAAGCAGAAAGAAGACATAGCTCGGGCTAATCGTAAGAGAGTGAAAAAGGAAAAGAAAAAGAACAAGATTTACAGAATCGGCCCCTATACTTAGATTGTGATCAGTCTAAGTATAGAAGAAGAGCGGAAAAAATGAAGCGGTCGGGGTATGTGAATGGGGAGAGTATATATAGGTGGGTATCGGTTCCCCCTATACTTAGGCTCTGGTCAGCCTAAGTATAAGAGGGTGGGTAGCCGATGATTAAGGCAGTTTTCGGCTGATCTTTTTGTGAGCATGCGATGGGATATCAAAATAACGAGTCGGAGATGAAGCATATGATCCCCAACTATTATCAGTGTCATCCTCAGAAAAATCATGTTTGAGTCAGATGACAGATATCCATAATCAGAATTATCCTCAGAGGAGTAGTATTTGAAAGTGGACATACTCCAAATATTCTGGTCTTTTTGTTTCTTCAATTGTTTCATCAGAATTCGTTCCTTCTTGGGATAAAGCGGTTTGTCCTCAGATGAATACTCAGAAGCACCGGTCTCAGTCATCTCATAAGAAATAATTCTAGTGTAATTGAAGAGGTCAGGAGCATCAGCTTTGGATGAGTAGTAGTTAGGAACGGGAGTTGTCCAACGAGAATTGAATTTTGGATCCTTGCGAAGATATGGCTTTAGAGCTGCCGAACACACTTCACTCATGTAGACTACTTTTTACGGACCTGATGAGGGATCATCAGCTGATTCTTCTTCCGAAAGGTCAAAGGTAACTCTCTTTTTCTTTCTTCGTGAAGGTGTCGGTTCACTTGAGTATCCAGATGAATAGCCATTGGAATTCTCCTTGGTCGGTGCTCGGGCTATGTGTTTGTTCTTAGTCTTCTGAATGTTGGTGCACTCTCGATTTGGGATGATTTTGTCCAGGTATTCAAAGAAGGTTGCTCCAGGGTGCGACCATGCATATGTCTCATGATCATAAAAGAAGGATTTGTCAATTTTAAGATCCGCGGGAATTGAAAAACTGGGGAGAGTCTCTGCATGTTCCTTCTCAATTGATTTGACATTGGAGCATTCCTGTATCAAGTTGATGTGATCCATGTAGTTAGAATAGGATGACCTAGGGTGTGCCCATGCATAAATCTCTGGATCATATGATTCATGTACTTGATTCTCAATGGTGAGAGAAGCGGGGAATGGAGCAGGGGGAGATTCTCTAAGCCAATAGTCTCATCAACAACTGCTATCTCAGGTGTGGTTGCAGGGTAGGGCCCTTCTACCGCTTCATGGTTACGGTTGTCGGGGACTTCGTGGATTGTCTCAGAAGATCGTGGTTCCTAAAAGACAGGGTCAGATCTAAGTGCTTCCAATGATGTGAAAATGATTTCTCGAGACTAACGATCAATAATTGCCTTAGCCAATGCTAATAACGGCTTTCCGAGAATGATTGGAGACTGGGTGAATTCTCCTTGATGCACAATATCAATGATCGTGAATTCTACTTTGAGTGGAGCACCTTGGAATTTCATGTTGACAGAAATTATTCCTCTCAGTCGCTTTATCGATTGGTCCAGCAATTGAACAATCTCTCGTAATTTCCTGACCGGTCCGAGTTTAAGTTCTTGAAATAAATAGGTCAAGAGGATATTGATCGGTGAATCGTCATCAATCCGAGCATGGGTGAAAATTGTGTCTTTGATCTCACAGTCAAATCTGGGAAACCGCTTCACTATGCGACTCTTGGGTTTTCTCCTTAACACCGAGGAGGAGGCCATTGACAAGATATGTCTTTCGGTCTTTGTTCTAATCCTGCCCGACTTTTTCATAGTTAAATTTTCCATTATAAATCTTTTAAGGTCGGAGAAGTATTCAATGGTCTGTAGAAAGGAAAGTTCAAAATTCAGTTTCTTTTCTAGCGTTTTCCATACAACAAGATCCAAATTCTTCATATCTTATTCAGTTTCAATTTTTATGTATTTTTTGAGATTTTTGATTTTTTGTGATTTTTGAATATTCCGATTTTTTCAGTATTTTTTTGTGTGGTGTGGTGATGTGGTGTGCTCCTCAGATGAGCAGGGGTTCTGTTGTTCAGAGTGGGAGTCAGAGGCTTAATCATTTCTAGCGGAATAATATGCAGAAGTGACACTATCAGAATCACTCCCAGATTCTTGTATATCCTCGAAATTGTCAATCTTAGATCCAATCTTTTGCTCTTTCATTTTTATGTTCGAGCTCCCATAAAATAAACTGAGTCGGTAAGTAAAATTTCTGAATTTTTCCTCCATTAATTCAAGTTTCTTATTTATCCTCAAAATTTTATACTTCAAATTCTGTTCATGATCAATCATGGGAGCAGTCGGTGTGTATTCAATAATTTCATCTTCCATTTTCCTATATGTGGTAAGAGAAGAGTTTTTTGGAATATCCATTATACGATCATTGTTTCTGAAAATTTCTCCTTAAAAGTTTTGGAAGGAGACTGCTCATATGGTCCAGGCATGTGTCGTTGGTCTGAGTAGAGTTCAATCCTTTGATTATCATTGGTCAGACCTTGATATTGTGGAATCAACATACAAGGTTTATGTGTTTCTATGTGGTTCGTCCATTCCTCTGTATGAGTATCATGTCTGAAGAGGGATTTGTCATGGTCAATCCAACACTGATGATTATTAAGTGTGACTCTTTCCATCTAGGTTAATTTGGTTTCTCGGCCAGTCATGAGACTCAAAGGTATTTTGTTCTTGAAATGGCTCATCAGCAAGAATCCCAGAATGAGACGGTTCAGTCCGAGATGGTAGATGGTCATGTGTGGTCGGATGATTTGAGTAGAAATTCAATGAGGAGGTCGAATTCATCCGCGGGGTGAAAGTATCCCGCAAATGTTGGAGGATTATTGAAAGAAGAGGATTTAGTTGATTTGGGCCTAACCGAAACAAATTCATTTTCATAGTATAGCTCTAATGGATTTTCAGATAAATGTTCGATCATTTGTGAAAGAGCTGAAAGAAATGATGGTTTGTGTTTATAAGAGTTTTTGGACAAAAGTTCCATTATGAGGTTTAAATCAAGAAAGGAGATAGATGATTACACGG
Source organism: Ottelia alismoides (assembly GCA_037367405.1). Classification (NCBI taxonomy): domain Eukaryota; kingdom Viridiplantae; phylum Streptophyta; class Magnoliopsida; order Alismatales; family Hydrocharitaceae; genus Ottelia; species Ottelia alismoides. The sequence continues at coordinate 792,978 of JAZKJV010005737.1, forward strand.
GATAGTCAAAAAATTTTTATCAAATGTGCGGCTATTGATCTTGAAATGAATTTACGCACACCAATGCACACACAAATCAAACCCCAAGTTCACCAACACACACAATGAAGTCGTAAGAGTTCGACTATTATCTTTTCAATTTTAGTTGGTAATAAATCAATCTTGGTAAAAATTTAGCGAGCTGTTTGGTGCCGAAATTTTCGTAATGACTGGCCTGAATTCTTATAACTAGTTGTACCTACTTTCAACCAGTATGGGTGTAAGTACGGACCATAGAACGGCTACCCGTGTTACTTGAGGACGAAGCCTTACGCAGTGTCCTCTAAACCACCTACTCTGCTAAGGAAATCCAGACCGTTTACCGGCTACCCGTAGATCCTCACTGAGAAGTAGCTAATCGTTATTGGTAGAACCAGTAGTCAATATGAAAATCCGGTTATGGGCTCTAGCCTTAAGTATCGTCTCTCAGTCACTCAAAAAAAAACATCCAAGGTCGGGGTTGCTCTCCCGCAAAATTTCTTGATTTTATGGGTTATATAGATCGGTAATATTTAACACTCCCAATTTTAATTAGGTGATCACTGAAGAATTTAAAATGAGCACAAATACACGTCTGTTGTCCAGTCCCAATTTCCTTTTAAATTTAAGTGACAAAACAAGATTGAGGAGTTCGAGAAAAGCCTTTGCTCGTGAAAACAATGATGTACGCTCAGTTAGAAGACTTACAGTGAATCCTCACAGTCTCCATGTGGAATGCAATACAAGAATTGAAAATTTATTCTATATGAAATGCAAGCCGATGAAAAATTGCACCTGGCAGAAAGTTCTACTAGAGGGAAAGAATTGAGTTAAATTTTGGCAAAATTGAACGATCTATGTGTGTCTCAGTTAATGTGAAGTGTGGCTTAAGTCCTACGAGTACAATCAAAAAATAAAAATGCTCTGAGAGCCGTATGTGCAGGTCTATCCTAATCACCACTCAAGTCGGGCCCCACCCTCACCGGAGAGTGAAACAGGCCATGACACACCACAGAAGAAAGTTCAGTCTTTTTATACACGCGAGAGTCGAAACGAACACCGTTGCAAATGAGAAACTAATTACGAAAAATAAAATTGCAGAAATCTAGACTCTACGCTCTCTCACGACTCGACTCGATTTTAAATTAATTGCGGTTTTTCGGAAGTCGGTGAAGATGCTTCAGTTCATTAAAACCGCTCCACGTACGCCGGGTACCTCGCAAGAAAAATAAGATAGAAGATGTAAGAGAGTGACTCAAAAATAACAAAAAATAAAAGAAAAGAAATAAATGCTGAAAATAAATGTAGGAAATAAAAAAGGAATTTACAATGAAAAATTCAGGGGTCAGACTACACGAATGCGGAAAACCGAACAAAAAATTTTCAAGACAAAAACTAAGCTGTTTGCCTCCCCAGCAATGGCACTATCTGACGGTTCTGATATCCTCTTGTTAAGAAGATGTATTTAATTTATTTGAGCTTAAAAAATGATGATTTGTCATTCGTTGTAGGCGGCAATCGGAGTCGGTCAAGAAATAACCACAACTAATTATTTAAATATTAATCTCGTGGTTTTATGTTTATTTTACTTGGACAAGTCCCAAGGTCGAACACAAGGAGGCAAAGGAACAACCTAGAATTATGTCTATCAAAATTCGTGTGCGGTTTTCGAGGCGGTCTCTTTTTTGGAATTTTTAATGCAATAGAGAATGCAAAATGCAATTTCAGCCTATTTTAGGGACTAAAAAATAAAAGTCGATCAAACGATGTCCGAAAAATATGAAACTTGATGCAAAATATGATGAAATGAATGCACTATAATTTTTTGGAATTTTTTGAATGCAATATGAATTTTTTATGATTTTACAATTATAAACAGAATGAATTTCAATATTTAATTGTAATATATATTAAATCTAGTTATTTTCAAGGGATAAAAGTATCTAAGATCTATCACTAGGTGATTGATCTCAGAAAAATTCGAAACCTAAAAAATACAAGTTTTAATGTCTATTAAAAATCAAATACTGAAATATGCAAAATGATTTTTACAGGGCAAATTATGCATGCAAATGCAAATCTTTTTAGGCACAATGTCAAGCACAATTAATTCTACAATGTAATATTTTTAGGGAATTTTTAGAGCAAAGATTAATCAATAGAAAAATTAAGAGCATAAAATGGGCAAAGTTTGCAATTTTTCACAAAACAATTAATTATTAATTAACTACTACTCACAAAAATGTCCACAATATATCAACCGGTAGAGAATTAAGAGACGAACATCATGTTATTTTTTTGATAATAAAATAATGCAATAAAGAGGTTCAAAACTAAATATAGAGTCAAGGGTACAGATGCAATATAAATATAATAAATAAAAGTGCAGGAGGGGGACCTAGTTGTAATTACCAAGAATCCTGGGGGTTTTCTACAATTTCACCAGAGTTCACGTGCCAAGCACATGACCCTGGAGCTCTGGACTTTTATGCCAATACGAGGAACACCGGGGGTTTTTGCACAACTTACCCACGCGGTGACGTGCGCAGCACGTGACCCGAGGGGATGATGAAGGCGCTAATGTCCCCCCACCCTCACGTTTCGCGCATGTGGTGGGGGTCTCGGGGTACGTGCCCAGTGGTGGAGAGGTGGAGTGGCGACCGACGTGGCTAGCCGGGGAGATAGCCCAGCCACTGGCGGTGAAATGGAGAGGCGGAGGCGCCGATTTGGTCGATGATGCACGGCGTTTGCAAAACCCCCTAGTGCAGCAGAGGGGCTGACTAGCGTTGGAGGAAGGCTGCAAAGGCGGTCGACATCGTGGCTGGAGACGAAGGTGGTAGCTGGAGTAGCATCATTGTGGCTCTGGTGGTTGTCGATGGAGAAGGAGGAGGCATACGGTGAAGTCGATGAAGCGGTGGCGAAGTGTCGTGGCGGAGGTGGTCGTCGGTGGTCGCTGATGATGAAGGCGGAGTCGATGAAGACCACGGAGATGGAGATGACGTAGGCTATACGGGCACGACCGGAGCAGGGGCAGCATAGGCGAGGAGGTCGCTTCCGCAACGAGGACCATAGATCCTCGGATCTCGCCGGTGAGAAAAGACGAAGCTGTCACCGCCGTTGATCCTTGAGCTATCGGCGGATGAGGAGTTGGGGGAGGGTCGAGGTTCTTAAATAGGAGAGAGTGATCGAGCGGCCAGCGGGAGATCCAGAGGTCGATCCCCGGCAACGACACCATCTGACGATCCCGAAATTCGGTTGTTAAGAGATGTTTTTATCGTCGTGCGTAAAAATATGATTTATCGTTCGTTGTAGGCGGCAATCGGAATCGGTCAAGAAATAACCACAAAATAATGTAATCAATTTTTAATCTAGCGGTTCTATGTTTATTTTACTTGGTCGAGTCTCAAGGTTGAACACAAGAGGCAAAGGAACAACCTAGAATTATATCTTTCAAAATTCGTTTACGGTTTTCGAGGCGGTCTTTTTTTGGAATTTTTAATGCAATAAGGGATGCAAGATGCAAATTCGGCCTATTTCAGGGACTAAAAAGTAAAAGTCGACCAACGATGTCCGAAAAATATGAAACTTGGCCGATATGATAATTATGACGAAATGAATGCACTACAGTTTTTTTAGAATTTTTGGATGCAATATGATTTTTTTATGAATTTTTAAATGCAAACAAAATGAATTTCAATATTTAATTATAATAAATATTAAACCTACTTATTTTGAGGGGATAAAATTATCTTAGATCGATCACTAGGTGATGGATCTTAGAAAAATCCTAAACCTCGAAAATGTGGGATTTAATACCTATTAAAAATCAAATACCGAAATAAGCAAAATGATTTTTACAAGGCAATTTATGCATGCAAATGCAAATCTTTTTGGGCACAATATAAAGCACAATTAACTCTCCAAAATATAATTTTTCGGGATTTTTTTGAGCAACGGTTAATCAAATATGAATTTCATAGCTTGAAATGGGAAAAATATGCAAATTTCCACAAAACAATTAATTATTAATTAACCTTCAATCACAAAAATGTCCACAATATATCAAAGCGTAGAGAATTAATGGAAGAACATCATGCTATTTTTGGATAAATAAAATAATGCAAGTAGCTGTCCAAAACTAAGGGAGAACACAAGGGTATAACTGCAATAAATAAATATAATAAATCAATAAATAATGGAGTGGGGTGTCTTGCTGTAATTACCAATACTATGGGGGTCTCTCTACAAAATTCCCAGCGGATCACGTGCGATGCACGTGACCCCTGGGTCGGATGGACTGGAGTGCTAATAGGAGGAAGATTGGGGATGCTTCTATAATTTCCCACGATGCACGTGCGCAACACGTGACCCCTGGGCTGACGTAGTGCTGACGTCCCCCCGCACACATACCAAGCACGTGCGGGGGGTCTCGAGCCTATGCCCGGTCCTGGTCGATGGAGGAGGCGACAGAGGAGCGTCAAGCTCCTGGCGAGGCAGAGTGATGGCCGACGAAGGTGATGGGCGCACGGGAGCTTTGGCCGCAGTCATCGGAGATGATGGCCGAGCTTCCTGGCGTTGTCGATGAAGCGATTGAAGTTGACGCAGACGGTGGCGGAGCAGTTGAAGATGAGGAATGGTCGGAGTCGTAGCGTTGTCGACATTGGTGAAGACGATTATTGAAGCCTAGCGGCTTGTCGGAGATTATCATTGATGGTGGTCGACGTAGGCGGTTGTGTCGATGTTGACAGGAGGAGACGTAGTCAGTGTTGAAGTCGTCGAAGTTGACCGATGATGAAGGCAGCGTTGGCTCTACGAGGATGGGAAACGGAGCGAAGTAGCAGCCGGTGGAAGACACTGCAGGGCTACAACGTGGCGTTGAGCCTCAGACCTCGCCGGAAGGAAGGGGGAGGAGCTCGGGCTGTCACCACCGAGCTTCTCCTCGTTTAGGTGCTATCGATGGATGAGGAGTCGGGGGGAGGGTCGAGGTTCTTAAATAGGAGAGAGGGATCGAGCGGCCGGCAGGAGATCCGGAGGTGGTTGGTCGCGAGCGACACGGAGTTCATTGGCGGTGCGAGAGGAGCGGAGGAGGCGGTTGGTCGTTGGTGATGAAGGCGGGGGCAGCGGTTGGGAGGTTGAAGGTGACTCCTGGGACGTCTGATTGGGCGATGATCGAATGGCCAGGAGGTCGCCACGTTGTGCAACATGGGGAGAGGGAGCGTGGCACGTGTGGAGCACGTGCCTTGGAGGCACGTGCGACGGATGTGCAGTGCCTTTTTAATTTTCTTTAATAAAAATGAATAAATAATGGGGCCAAAAATGGCTGACACGTGGCGGCCTCAAGGGCCGCCACGTCTCAGCACCAAAAAAATCCCTATATAAAGATTTTGTAAAATCAAAAATAAATAGCAAATGACCTCAGATCGAAAACGTTCCTTTACTAAAAATGCTCGTCTCAAAGAGATCTACAACTTTCATGAAACATCAAAACCAAAATCGATCAAATGCACAAAGTGAATTTTCGGGGTACCCATGTACATAGAATACCTTGATTTTTGGGTTTTGTAATTTTTTGTCATTTTTAAATCAGATAAAAATCCGGAAATAAATATGGAAAAATCAAAGATAAATAAAGACACCTTAATCTAATTTTTTTGGATTTTTATTAATTAAGAAAATATGTACATAAAATATCAGGTCAAAAACCGCTAAAATACACAATGTACAAAAGAGGCCCAAAACCCAACTTTCACATACGAGCTCTGAATCACTTGAACTTGGTATTGTTTTGAAGGTAATTGAATGCACATTAGTTCAAAAGTGAGTAGGTTTAAAACGGATACTTGATGGGAGAAGATATGAGGTTTTTAGTCCGGAATTCTTGAAACTAGGGTTTGGGTTTTTGGTCCACTTATCTGGATTAGTGATTTTTTTGTATTTTTCATTTATTCTTGTGAGTGATATGTACACAGTGGAGGGTTTTAGGTCATTCAGAGTTAGCATGAAGGAGTAAAAAATCGGGGAAGTTAGTCTATTTACAGATCAAATTTGGCTGAGATTTTTGGCTTCTTATTTTATGCAGAAATAAGTGCTAAAATACAATTCTTATGAAAAAATGCATGAATGCTAATTATGTCAGAATAGATGCAGAAATGCTGATGATTTTGAGGGATTTGAGCTTAATAAATGAGATTTAGAGTGATGAATCCGAGATTCATCAACCTCTCCTTATAATCCTCAGACCATATGCATGGCAAAGCTATCAAGTAGAGAAATAAAGACAATCTTGTAGAAGCTTGTAAGTACGGACAGAAAAAGTTGGTCCCAACCCCTTGACTTTGTCCTTTGGGCATACATGACCTCCTACAAGTCTTCCTTAGGCATGTCGCCATGTCGGCTCATGTATAGAAAGCCATGCCATATGCCCGTCGAGCTAATTCACAGATTATTATGGGCAGTCAACATTTATAATCTGGACTCACAAAAAAGTGGTCAACAAAGAAAAGTGGATCCGAACAAACTCCTGGAATTCCGAGATTATGCTTATGATAACAACTTTATGTAGAAGGAGAAGGTTAAACACTGGCATGACCGACACATCAGACGAAAGATCTTCAAGACTAGGCCGAAAGATTGGTTATTTGATGAAAAGTTGAAGATATTCCCAGGAAAATTAAAGAGTAAATGTACAGGGCCATTCAGAGTGAAAGAAGTGGGTGACAATGGACACATTTTGATATCAAAATTGTTATCTAAGGCACAATCATTCGTCGTCAATGGTCAATTACTGAAGTTGTACCTCGAGCGTGATACTTTCCTGGTCATTGTCGACTATGTTCAAGAGATCTTCTACGATGCATCCGCCACAACTATAGCAGCATCAAAAGATTTAGATAATGCTCCTATAGAACTCTTTCATTTGATTTCATTTTTTATTATTTTATTATTTTCTTCTATTATTTTATTTTTTATCTTCCTTGTGTGTCTTTCTTTCATTTCTCTCAATTATCACTACTATACTTAGGATATGTTTCATCCTAAGTATAGGGGGGATGAGTGGGACCCATTGTTAAATTTTTGATCCCTCACCTATCTCCTCTCTTGTTGATATTATAGTCTATACTTAGAAATATTTTACCCTTAGTATAGGGGAAGTATGGATGAGTCATTGATATGTTATTTCCCACCCTCAACCCTCCCTGCATGTAGATATAATATTCTATAGTTAGGATTATTTCATCCGAAATATATGGGGACGGTTGATTTCTCATTTATTGATTCCTTATTCTTCAGTCGTTGTAGTGTAAGCTCTTTTATACTTAGTACGAGCTATATCTTTTCTTTTCTCTTCGATCTATGATGACATAGCTCAATCTAAGTATAGGGGGTCGTATATACATTGTATATACATTATCCATAACTCACACTTTCATATTTTCAATAAGTATGTTCAAAATACAATTAATTATTTTAAAGAACATACTTTCATATTTTCATTAACTATGTCTAAAAGTCATGAAAATTCTGTGCACATACTGATTAATAAATTAGGCAAAATGTTTGAAAAATGACTGAAAATTTTATTTGAAAATCTTATGAAAATTGCTTGGAAAATATTTTGTAAAATGTTTTCAATCTTCATAAAAAGGTTTTGTTTGTAAAAATTTCTTTTCTTTGTGTGAATAAAATATTTTGAAAATCTATTTACAAATGATTTGGAAAATGGTTGCAAAAATAGTTTGAAAAATCTATACATACTATTTTAAAAAACTTTGCAAAATGATTTTCAGATTTGAACATTTTTGTAAAAATTATTTGTCAAATCAGTTTACAAAATAAAGAATCACAACTATATTTTCTATCTTTGTAAAAATTATTTGCCAAATTATTTGTAAAAATTATTTGTCAATGTTTACAAAAAAGTTTTCAAATTATTTTGAGAACTATATATACATATCAAGTAAAGAAATTTCTTTAAATTTATACTTAACTTTGTGAATAACCAACTAGTGTAAATTCTTAAATCCCAACTCTAGTAAATACCAAAGATACACTCCCATGTAAATATCTTCACCTAATTCTATTTCTAAAACCTTTTCATTTTATTAAATCCCTAAAAATTTACAAAATAAAAATCCAAAAACATGTGTAGAATCGTTTCAAAAATTGCATAAAAATTTGTAAAACATTTTCAAAAATCCATAAAAAGTTCAAAATAGGAAAATTACATCACAAAAAAATTTTCTTTGCATTGCACATAGCATTTGCATTTTCAAATTGGAGTTGATAATTGGACTAGTCTGAGTAAAATCCAGAGATAGGAGCTTGGGTGGACCTTAAACCATTTAATCACATGAACCTTTAAGGAACTGGATTTTGGTACTTCTGATCTGCTAGACTTAATTCTTTGAGACCATAAGACTTGGTTCAGTGTCTTCTTGACTGCCTATGCAGAATATTTCGGAACATACGCATGACTCTTGTTGATAATGACCTAGCTTGCACACCAACACCTTTCACTTTGCTAACTAAGTTGAAGCAGTAGAGGGTTGGATTTGCCGACATGAGGCACAAGCCAATGGAAACATAAGAAGTCACATATATGTGGTCATTGTACCCCAACCTGATCGAGTATCCATGAGGTCTAATGATAGAAGTTGTGGGTTGCAATAATGCTTCAAAAGATGGATAGTCTACTATCTTAAGAGAGAAGTCCTTACGCAAATATTGTTGTATATAGTATTAAAAAATGTAATAAAAAAACTCAAACAAATTGTATAGGCCTGAATGAGAATAAAATTCCTGCTGGAGTATGTATATATTTGTATAGGAAATAAGAAAGCTTGAGCTTTGAAGTCAAATATATGTGATCTTGCAACCGAATGACATGGCTACATTGGTTTAGGATCCTAAGATAGGTAGCTACACCGGATACCATCCATTCTTCTCCTCACCTCTTTGTCTTGAGTCGATTTTACTAGAACTTAGAAGGGGATATCCTACTTCTCGAGGAAAGAGTTATTAGATTGGGGAACTAGGGTCTACATGTTGGAAAAGACTGTCTTTTACCGCTTCAGCTGAGGAGAGCTACATATCACACACACACTGTCCAAGATAGATTTATAGTCATAAGGGTTTGCGTATCACTTGATTTATTTTGACAAGTCTATTGAGGAAACATGAGTAGAGCTTGTGACTCTCAGAGGATGTTGTGTTTCAAATCCGTTTCCAATAGGGTTTCGACCAAACCTAAATGTCCAAAGGTCTGACTAAGCTGCAAACTTTGATTTTATGAAGGACAAGTTCAAAAGTTAAAATTGGTCCAAGGTTTCTTTTCTTCATTTTCTTTTCTGCACTTCTAGGAATAAGTTTTGGCAAGGGATGTTAGCCGTGTGAGCACGAGTCGAACCATTCCTACACTAAATGTTATTTTAATATTTGAGTTATCAATAAAAGTGATTGTTTATTTCACTCCCTATCTGAGATTAAATGAATGAATGCACTATAAGGTCCCTCTGTGCAATTATGTACCATGACAATCTTAATGATCATACAACAATTGATTCAATAGTTGAATAATAGAGGTTGGTGCTTGGATGAATATCTAAGGAGTTAGACTGAGGACTAATCAAGCATCGTCAAATGATTGTTAAGAAATGATCTCCATCCTGAGTAGGAGAAGTCAATACTTTCTAATTAGGCTAATATCTGACAACACACTTGATGCAGGTCATATGCATGGGAATAGAGATTCAGAGGTGATAGATTAGTTAGGTAAAAGAGTTGACTTAATGATATCTAGATAACCAAGTCCTATGTCACATAATGTAACGATATAGGCACACATCCTCTGACTGGAGATAGATGTGTTACTTTATGTCTAAGTATGTACATTTGGTAGACCAATAGGTTGATGGCCTAATCAAGGTCTATACACCGGCGATCTGGCATGCATATGAGGGCATACGAGTGATACGATCTCTCAAAAGGATCATACAAGTTCACTTGTGAACCGGAAGACGTAAGCTCACTCAAGAGGTATTGGGACCGATCAAATTTCGTGCATGGTTGTCATGCTTTGGAAGCAAGACATGAATTTGATTGTATGATATATGTTTTTGGAAAGGATATGATCGATACAACCTCCCAATGACAGAATGACAAACTTGATAATGAAACCCTGAAGATGAAAGTGAAAATTTATCTATATCTTCGAACTTATTATAACTTTTCCAGTATACAGGATGTACATGTATTAGGAATACCTAAGGGTGATGTATCCATAAACGATTGTATAACCATGATGCTTCCATTTCTAGGGAGTGATGAAACATGTCTGGATTTTAATGACTACTCTCAATAGAGAACTAATCTGATCTTGGTCCAAATGTTGGACATTGATCTGAATGTGATTCAGATGCAATGAGAAGATTAGATTTACAGCCTTGATTTAATCAATCATCTATGAGATGTCCATTAGATCTGGATTTGAGATGTGATCTCAATATCCTAGTCACTATACGTGGAACGTACAATCGCCTTGTCCATATCTTTAAGTATCTACAGAGAAAGCGCATTATTCTTGAAAGAGTTTTAGAATAATTCCATTGTTAGATTATAACACAGCATTGAGAAATTTATAATTAAATGTGATTTAATTATCGCGAGTAATGTGAATTTGATTCATATTATTTAGATGCATGAGAATGATGGTCCAATATAATTAAATGTGATTTAATTATTATAGATAATAATAATTTAGATAGACATATCAAATTATTCATATATATATATATATATATTATATATGTGATTTATAATGTATTAGAGAGAGAGAGCCTATTGTGATTTATATATGTCGATTAATTATTGATGTGAATTGGATTCACATTGGATAATTAATTGAAAATATAATTTACGTTTATTTTTAGTTGTAAATGTGATTCACAAGATTTCCAATGGCATGATTGCAATGTTTACAAGATAATTACGAACTATTTTTGTGAGATAATTTACAACAAGTGTGGTTATAAATATTTGAAGATTTCATGATGTAATGTAATCTCATGAATTGGAAGAAGATTGCTTCCTTCCTTTTCAAGGAGGTGGACTACCACCAACTCCGAAAGGGGATGGTTGGTCATCCCCCTTTTTAGGGATGAGGGCAATATCCTTCCTAATTATCTCTATGATTGATTTACTTAATTTGAAATTGATTTATATTGATTATTCAATATATATTTAATTTAAATTAAATCTATTGTTGGTGTATTTTTACTACAAGATGATGGTCACTGAAAGAAACACAAATAAATCTCATAGATTGATTTTGTGTGTTCCACTGATAGAGATCCAATTAATCCCAAAATACTATATAAGAAGAGGCCCCCCTTGTTCTTCAAGTCACAACTCTCTCTCTCTCCCTCATTCTCATGCCACCCACTCTCTCTCTTCTTGAGTGGTCATCCACTCTAACCCTAGAGAGAAGGTTGTCGTCATGATCACATTATCGTTGTATTGCTATCTTAACTACTCGTGGATCCCCATCTCCTTCAGTGTGCCTCTCTCGTGAAGAAGTCATTGATCTCATGATACGAGATCAGGAGATTCATTGCTTGGATAAACTACTTGGATTGCGAGAAGTACGCGATCTCCGCGCTCGCAAAAGTCTTCTCCGACAAGATCAGACTTGAGACGGGAGGTCTATTTGTTTAGAGACTCGATCACAACAATGCAAAAAAAGGTATTCCTTTATATAATGTGTGGTTTATATGAAATGATCTGAGAAATGTTCTTGGATCATGTGGTTTCATCGATTAATATTTTTAAATTCCGTTGCATAGAGCAACAAGTGCAACTAGTCGCTCTCGATCGTATATGATGTTATCCGCATGCTTCCATGATGCTCTTAAGGATTCTTCCATATCCTTCAAGTTGTATCAGATGCACGTTAGGACTTGGATGTGATCCAAAATCCTAGGCGATCATGGTTCATGTTTTGGATGCGCGGGAATCATTGTTTTTGCATTAGATGCAAGAATCAAATTGTGTTTTTGATGAAATGAAAACCTACTATTTGTGCACTGTTTGGATGTGCTTTTTGGTTGATAAAATTAATTTAAAATGTCCAAAAAATTTCCAAAAATAGTAACCTTTGAATGGTACTAAAAGTGCACGAGATTGATTCGAATAGTTCACACCATGAAAATTATTTTGCATGTATTCACATATCTGTGACAAAACTATTTTTTCTTGCTATTGTCCTATCATGAAACATGAGAAAAATACTTTAATTAAATATAAGATCAAACTAGTAAACCGCACGATTTTATTTTTTGTGATTCCAACTCCGTTTGCCCCAGATATTCCATATATAATGGAGATGGGTCGGATGATAATTATATCATCAAGATCTCTTTCTTAATTTGCTTATCATTCAATGTCAAACTAGGAAATTAATATTTTTCAATGATTAATTGATGATTAATATTTATTTATGGAAATAATTGATTAAACATCTATCATCATTGAATGAGTGTTTCATGAAAACCCTAGTTTATCCTTCAATAGTTGTAGGAAAATCTGTACATGCAAAACATTGTTACTTGAATAGGATTGAGGATTTGTTTAGAAAATATCCTTATAATATTAATCAAAATAGTTTTGATTATTATTATATGGTATAACTTTGGTTGAAAGACTGATGATCATCTCAAATACAAAATGATCAAATTGCATTATCCTAATCTGAGGTGGATATGGTGTCAAGTCGGGGAGCGTTGGGGTAGCAGGTTGCTCCATGAGCGATCATTCCCACTCCCGTTAGAAATAGCCATGACAGTGGGTAAGGAAGGGATAATGTTTTAATCGATCATGATGTATTCTTCTAATTACTTAAATTCGAATATACGTATTTTTAAGATAATACCATCCTTCCAAAAACAACCAAGTTTGTTGGTTGACTGAATTGGATGTATAATTAATTTAATACGATCAAATCAATTATATCCAATTACAACTCACTATTATATATAGATGTGTATTTCCCTTAGAGGAATTAATCATGTGAATTTGAATCATGATAATTAATTAGAATTTAATTATGAGGTAGAGGATCACATAAGTGACATCCATGATCTCCCATCAAGGAGAAGGGTTCCGTCGCCAGGGATTTTATGTAGGAGACGTCTGTCCAAAGTGACAGCTCCTGCATACAAGCACATATGGATCGGGCTCTTTAATTCTCTAAAGAGTAAGGTCGTATGCGTAGTGACCCCAATATCAGTTCCTCATATTATTGGGACGATATTTGATTGCGCATAGTGATTGCTATTTTTTTCGACGGATGGTTGAATTAACAAAGAGACAACATCACGTTATGGGTGGTGGGCCCGGGTGTTAAAGACCAAATTGGGAATGCCAGTTGGACTTGCAAGGCGGAATGTGTTCTCGCTTCTTTTTTACACGATTTACATTTTCTCATATTATTGGGATGTGACTAAGGTAGAAAAGGAGATCCCACATATTGTTAGAGATATATTGGTAAGTATATCTTCTTGCTTTGAAAGTGATCAAGGGTATGAACTTTAAAAGTTGAAAAGGCAAGACTAATCTGATAAAAATTCCTTAATCAATGAATTTAAATTGAATATATATTTATTTATATGTTCTAATAAAGTGCATTCTTTATTTTATAAAATGAAGTCCATGAACCCAGTTAGCAGGCTCCTGGAGGTCAATCAATTTACCGGACCAAATTATTCAGATTAGATCTGAAATTTGGATCTTGTCCTATCTGTGGAGCGTAACTCCTATGTGCTTTGCAAGGATAAGTGCACAGACCTCAGACTTCGAAAGAAATTAAATTCAATGAAAAATATGATGAAGACCATATTTTGACAAGGTGTTACATTCTGGGTTCGTGGTCCAATGTGCTTCAGAAGCAACATATGGACATGGACACTTGCTGACACATCATGGTGAATCTGAGATAAATGTCCGGTGATGTAAACCATACACAACGTTCTAATATCATGAAAGAACTTTTTTGCTGCAAGATGCAGGAGGAGACCTCTGTCAGAGAACATGTGCTCAAAATGTTTGGGTACCTTTCTGAGCTGGAAACTCTAGGAGCTGACATGGACGTAGATAGGCAAGCTAACTTCTTTCTGTTGTCACTATCTAAGTCTTTCAATAGGTTTGTGGTCACATACCACATGAGCAAAGCTGATTACATTAATGCTGGCTTATTGGCTTCATTAAAATCTGTAGAAGATGTAATAAAGAAAAAAAGCCTCTCTAGTAGTGCAATGGTTGCACAAGATAAAGGAAAGCACGGTCGGAAGCATGGTTCTTGGAATGGACCGGCTGGGAAGAGAAAGAAGAGGAGACAAGGTAATGGATCATCTTCTAATGCATCCACTATGATATCATCGAAGAAAAACAATGTCCGCCACCACTGCAAGAAGCTAGGGCACTGGAAGCGTAACTATTCGGATTACCTAAAGTTGGTCGACAAAGGTAAAGTCCCAACAAGTATGAAATCTACTTTCATCATTCAAACTAATTTTCTTGTTGGACGAGAAGGAAATTGGGTTATAGATTCTAGTTATTCTATTCATGTATGCAATTTGTTTCATCTATTTCAGGAAACTAGAGGAGATAATCATCCAAATGGGATCTTTTGCAATCCTTGCAGCAATCACCATCGGGGCCAACAGACTATAGTTATCTAGTGGGAGATCCATTTTACTTAAAGAGTGTCTTTATGTACTTGAAGTCAGAAGGAACCTTATATATGTATCTAACATTGTCTTAAGGAACCTTATATCTGTATCTAAGCTTGAAGTCAGAATTAAGCCATTTTACTTAAAGAGTGTCTTTATGTCTTTTCTTTAATAAATTTTTCATATATTTTAATGATAAGCATATTGCATATGGTGGTTTGACTTCTGGTGGAATCTATGAATTGTGTATTGATGAAAATGTCATGAAGGTTACTACCAATAATAAAAATCCTAAAAGAACAAGAGAGAATGGAAATCATTCTTCTGTGTTTCGGCATGAAAGGCTTAATAATGTATCTATTGATAGGATCAATAGATTGATAAAGGATGGACACTTACGTTTTCTACAAATTCAATCCTTACCTACCTGAGAACATTGTATTCGAGGTAAAATGACTAGGATGCCTTTCCATAACAAGGTTATGAGATGCGAAGGTATTCTTGACCTAATACATACTTATGTATGTGGTGCCTTCGGTACCATAAACTGAAATGGATCTCGATATTATTTGATGTTTATTGATGACCATTTGCGATAGGGGTTC
This sequence comes from Ottelia alismoides, assembly GCA_037367405.1. Classification (NCBI taxonomy): domain Eukaryota; kingdom Viridiplantae; phylum Streptophyta; class Magnoliopsida; order Alismatales; family Hydrocharitaceae; genus Ottelia; species Ottelia alismoides. Next base: position 808,324 of record JAZKJV010005737.1, read on the forward strand.
ATCTTCCTACTACGTCATAAATCTGAAACCTTTGAGAAGTTCAAATAGTTAAAGAATTTGGTTGAGATCCAAATCGATAAGAATATTAAATAGATTCGATCTGATTGAGGCAGTGAGTATCTCTCAGATGAATTAAAGGAATACCTTAGAGAGAATGGAATTGTCTCCAATCTCACTCCTCCTGAAACCCACCAACATAATGGTGTTGCTGAAAGACGCAATAGGACCATCATGGATAAGGTCTATTCAGTGATGAGTAAAGCACATTTACCACTTAGTTTCTGGGGATATGCAGTGGATACTGCAATATATATCTTAAATAAGGTTTCTAGCAAGATTATAACTAAGACTCCTCATGAGCTCTGGTATGGAACCAAACCTAGTGTTAATCACTTAAAGATTTGGGGTTGCTTGATCCATGTGAAGAACATGGACACAAGTAACCTAGAATCTCACATTCGTGAGTTCTACTTCATTGCGTACGGTAAAGATGGTATTGGATACCAGCTTTATGATCCTGAGACCCAAAAGGTTTTCGACTCTAGAGATGTGAAATTTCTGGAGGATGATTTCCTTAAAAGTCAAGACAATAATGAAGTAGAGGAACTCATTGAGTCCCCTGAGGATTCTGAGCTTCCTGAACGAGAAACTGGAGAGATAAATAAAGATGAAACACTCGTACCTCTTCAATGGAGTTCGAGGGTAATTGCACCACCTGAAAGATATGAATTCCATGTGTCAGGTGAAACTGACAATGATCCAGCTTCATTTGATGAAGCACTCGCAGATCATGACTTGGATAGATGGATGCTAGCAATGAAGTCAGAGATTGACTCCATGCATAAGAATGGTGTATGGACCTTAGAGGATCCACTTAAAGAGGTAAAACCCATTGGGTGTAAATGGATCTTCAAGAGAAAGAGGGGATCTAATGGGAAAGTAGAGTCTTTCAAGGCACGGCTCGTAGCCAAGTGCTACACATAGAGAGAAGTCATCGACTACGATGAGACATTCTCCCATGTGGCTATTCTTAAGCCCATCAGGGCACTACTATCTATATATGCATCTCTTGACTACGACATCTGGCTTATGGACGTCAAGACAACTTTCCTCAATGGATATCTCGAGGACGATATCTATATGGAGCAGCCCCAGGGCTTCATAACCGATGAAGGAAAAATATGCAAGCTAAAGAAATCCATATATGGGCTTAAACAAGGTTCTCATAAGATTCTCTTAGCTGGAATATCATATTTCACGAAATCATATAGAGTTGTGATTTCGCGCAGAATCCTGGTGAACCATGCGTGTACAAGAAGCTCAGTGGGAGTGCCATTGTGTTCATCATGCTTTACATAGATGACATCCTTATCATTAGGAATGATACGAGGATGATGACCAGTGTTAAGATTTGGTTGTCACATACCTTCGAAATGAATGATCTTGGAGAAGCCTCTTACAACTAGGGTCTGAATGTGTCCAGAAAATAAGAAAAGATGATATTGGGATTAATACACATGTGTACAATACGAACACTTCGGGGTGTTTCTGTATGAAGTGGTCCAAGAAAGGTTTCCTTCCCTTAAGACATGGTATCCACCTATGTAAAAGGATGGCTCCTCAAAGTGTTGAGGAAAAAAAAGCCATGGCTAGATGCCCCTATGCATTAGTTGTAGGAAGCCTAATTTGCGCCATGATGTATACAAGGTCAGATATCTGCCATGAAGTGGGAGTGGAAAGCCGTTACCAATCCTACTATGGAGAACAATACTAGAACGTAGTGAAGAACATTTTCAAATATCTAAGACGGACGCAAGATTACATCTTGTTCTATGGAGATGGTGATCTCCAAGTCTTGAGAAACACAGATTCAGACTTCCAGTTTGATATTGATGATCGAAAGTCAACATCAGGGTTTGTGTTCCTGTTGAACGGTGGTGCTGTGAGCTGGAGAAGCAAGAAGCAGGACACTACAGCAGATTCAACAACAAAGCAGAATACATTGTCACATTGGATGCTGCAAAGGAGGTGGTGTGGTTTCACAAGTTCATCACGGAACTTGGCTTAGTTTCCTCTGATACTCCCATCCCGCTACTCTACGCTATCACGGGAGCCATTTCCTAGGAGAAGGAACCCAGATGGCATCAAAAGAGAAAGCACGTGGAAAGGAAACACCAAATCATTCGAGAGATTCAAAAGAGTGGTTACACCATCATCACCAAGGTAGCCTCTGCCGACAACATTGTTGATCCTCTTATCAAACATATAACACAGAAGGTTTTTGACCATCATGTAATGAGTATGGATTTAAGGATTGTACCCGAATGGTTATGTGGGTTACTCAGAGATTGTTAGCCATGTGAGCCTGAGGCAAACCATTCCTAAACTAAATATTATTGTAATATTTGATTCATCAATAAAAGTTATTGGTTATTTCACTCCCTATCTGAGACTAAATGCATTTATAAGGTCCCTATGTACAATTAGGGTTATGTATCATGGCCTTCTTAATGATCATATAGTTGTTAATTCAATAATTGAATAATAGAGGCTAGTGCTTGGATGAATATCTAAGGAGTTAGATTGAGGATTCATCAAGCACCGTCCAATGATTTCATTATTTTATGCAAACTACAAATCAAATAAAATCAACTCCACTGCGTACATATTACTAACACTAACAAAAAAATATTAGAGAAATACTAACTTGCATATACATCATATAAAATCAAACCCTTGTTTTAAGATAGAAAGCCACAAATGCAAATATCTCTCGCATACAGTCTCTTATAAACCTTTAATAACTTTTGAATTAATGTACATTTAATTATCTCTAAAACAAGATCTATTTCATAAAGATTTAGAATTCATATGTGAAACTTGGATTTTGAGTCATCATTGTATATTATACATTTTGATTGATTTTGAATTATTATTTTATGTACAAAATAAACTCTTTTTTCAATTATTCCCTTTTTATTTTTTTTCTTTGAATTATGTTGTAATAAAGTGCATAAAAATTACAATAAAAATACCTTAAAAATAAAAGCAAATGAGTCATTCTGAGTCTTTGTATATAGTTTATACGAAAGTCTCATTTATTTTATTTCTTTATTTTTTAACTATTAAAAATTAAAAAATATATTAAGTTATAAATATTTCTTATATATTTTATTTGATTTTATTCTAAATTTATCTTATTTAAAAATCATAAAAAATTACAAAACAAAAATCATCAGGTATTGTATGTACATAGAAGAACACCAAAATACACTTTTTAAATAAGACTTCTTTTGATTTTGGTCTCTCAGCAAAAGTTGTAGATATCATCAAGACGAACTACTTTTATGAAGACCCCTTTTTTATTTGACATCGTTTTATATTTTAATTTGAATGTTATATGATTTTGGGTCTGATTTTAGTGGAGGCAACATGTGGCAACTCCTGGACACACCATGTGCCCCCCGCCACCTAACTCCTTAAATGCCTTCCTCTTGGAACGTTGGGTGAAGGGTGCTTCATACAATGGTCACGATTAATTCTCCATTTTCCTTTTCTTTTAATACTTTTTATTTTTTATTTCTTTTATTCAGGTCACGTGTCCTCTTCATTGTTGTTGGATCACATGTAGATCCAATAGTATGGACTTCATCCCCTTCCACCAAATGACCTCAATCTTCTCCACCCTGACGTCAATGCCCCTGCCTCTTCCTCTTCGTTGTACCACCCCCTTTCTCTCACTCTGCCTCTTGCCCTCACCCTCCACATACCCCACACCTCTGTCTCTTTGCGGACCCTCACCCTCGACTCATCAAAACCACAGCCGCATCCATCTTCGTGGGCCCTCTATCGTCTGTGAGGGGAACATCCACAGCTCCAGGTCATGCAAGGTACAAACTCATGAAATCTTCATGGTGACACCGATTCCTTCTTACTTCAGTTCAATCCAGGGGAGCTCCTACACTATCACAGCTCTGTCCTCTAACATTGCTGATGAGATTATCATGCTTCACACCGATGTAGATCGAAGTGACGATCGAAGCCATCTAGTTTCTCCACTTCTAGGCAGAATTAATGACATGTATCACTTCTTTACCTTTTTACCTCTTTCTTCTTCCTGTAACCAGTTCCCTGATGATTCCATGATTCTCACACTTCATTCTTTTATGTTAGCTATTTATCTTGGCAAAACAACATGTAAATACCGGTAAATACAACAACATAGAATTCAACATGCATTGGTTAATATTGTAGAATTAGCATGTATTTATGCAAAAATAAAAGAATAAAGGAAAAGAAAAAAGAAGGAGGTATTTAGAATAAATACAGAGTGACCCGAACCCCAAGAGAAGGTCAAGCTTTGACCTGAACGACAAATAAAATAAGTAGAGAGAGAGGGTCTACTTTGTGTTGTACATAGTACCTATGTATATGAATAATTATCTTTGACAAAATCAAACTAAATTGTTATTTTTACCTCTTTGTATACATTCCTAGAAATAAAATAAAAATAAAATAAAAATCTGAAAAATTAAATAAAAATAAAAATACAATCCTCCTCACTTGTACAAGTATACATGCATATATATATATATATATATATATATATATATCGTAGTCACCATTTATTCTATATCTGTAAATAATTCATAAAAAATAAAAATTATTTTATATTCTCAAGATTATGTTGAAAATGAATAAAATATAAAATTGGGGTATTTTTGCAAAAAAATAACAAATAAAAATAATTGTACATGACACATAGGTATATTATACATGTATATAATACTATATATTGTATATACCCTAATTTATTTTTCATAAAAATAATTAAAAATCACAGAAATATTCTTTGAAAAAAATAAACAAATTTTATTTTATTAATTTTTTATTTAAATTCGTTTGTTATTTTTAATATAATTATCTTTATTTTTATCATCTGTTTTATCATGTAGTGTGTTCTGTCTGTATTCCATCCCCCCCTCTGATTGGGCCACCTGATGAATCATAGATTCATCACTCTAAATCTCATTTATTAAGCTCAAATCCCTCAAAATCAACAGCATTTAGGCATCTATTCTTCATAATTAGCATTCATGCATGTTTTCATAAGAATTGCATTTTAGCACTAATTTCTGCACAAAATAAGAAGCCAAAAATCCAAGCCAAAATGACTTGTAAATACCCTAACTTCCCGGATTTTTAACTCATTCATGCTAACTTCGAATGGCACAAAACCACCTTCACTGTGTACATATCACTAACAAGAATAAATAAAAATACAATAAAATCACTAACCCAAATAAATGGACCAAAAACCCAAACCCTAGTTTCAGAATTTCTGGACTAAAACCCCATATCTTCCCCATCCAGTGTCTGTTTTAATCTTACTCACTTTTGAACTAATGTACATTCAATTACCTTCAAAACAAGACCAAGTTCAAGTGAATCAGAGCTCATATGTGAAAGTTGGGTTTTGGGCCTCTTTTGTACATTTTGTATTTTAGCTGATTTTGACCTATTATTTTATGTACATATTTAACGTATTTTAGTTTGTTTCTTTTTCGTTTGTCTTCTTTGATAAAAGTTTTATTAAAATGTGCAAAAATCCAAATCCAAATTGAGCTTGAAATCAAAGAAACAAATTGGGTCAAAGTCTTCGTTTCCCACTTGTACAAAATTGAACTTTTTCATATTTTTTTTATTTTGTATTTTTTAATTAAAAAAATCCAAAAAAATTATATTAATATGTAATTATTTATCTTTGATTTTATCATATTTTTTCCAGATTTTTATCTGGTTTAAAATTGACAAAAAAAATTACAAAATCCAAATATCAAGGTATTCTATGTACATGGGAAACCCCAAAAATATCACTTTGTGCATTTGATCGATCTTAATTGTAATGTCTTCATGAAAGTTGTAGATCTCATATAGATGAGCAATTTTTGTGAAGAATCTTTTTAGATCCGAGGTCGTTTGCTATTTATTTTGCATTTTACAAAGGCTTTTATTTCGAAATTTTCTGGTGCTGACACATGGCAGCACCTGGTGGCGCCACGTGTCAGCCATTTTTGGCTTATTTCTTTCCGTTTTTATAAAAAATATTAAACTCCGCACGTGCATCGCACGTGCCTCCCAGGCATGTGCTCCGCACGTGCCCCGCCCCTTCTCACCCCCTTGCCCTCCACGTGGCAGCACAAAGACCGTCCGATCTCGTCAATCAGACGGTGCCTGTACATCTTCAACCTCCATCTCCTTTCCCAAATCGGACAGCATCGCCCCCCCCCTCGATTTTCTCTCCGCGAATCCCTCCACCGCCTTCCTCGCCCGTCCTCGACCTCCGCATATCTCGCGACCGCCCACCACGCATCCTCCATCTCCGATCCCTTTCCTTCTTCGCCTTCGATTCCAATCGAATCTCCAATCTCAGCTGAAGCCATCACCGATTACCCGATCTCATCAAATCCCAATCTCCGGTGATCCCCAATCACGCCCAATCAACAAACTCTGACAACCTTCCTTCTCCGGTGAAACTCCCATCTATTTAAACATACCGCCGCCACAGGAACCCTCATCTGCTGATTAAGCTACAAGTGTGAGGAGCGGCGGTGACAGCGCCGCTTCCTCTTAATTTCTCTCCGGCGAGGTCCGAGCCCCCCCCCCCCCCCTCATCGCAGTATCGCACCTCTATTGCGTGACTGCCTCAGCTCCATCGCCTCTACAACGTCGAGCCAACTACCCCCGCGACTCCACCTTCATCGACGACTTCACTGCTAGGATCTTCATCGTCTACGACCAACGCCTCCACCGACTGATCTCCAGTAACTCCCCGCTACCGTTCACGTCAACGCCACCTCCTGGCCGGAGCTAGGAGTCGCCTTCATCGACTCTTTCCCCCACTGAGCCTACAGCCGACCCCCGCCTTGCCCCTCCGCAGCGCCGGAGGTCCGCCTTCGCCTCACCTCCGCTGACCGCCAGCCGGGCCCAAGCCCGAGACCCTCCTCGTGTGCTACGCACGTGAGCGAGGGGACATCTTGCGCCTAGGCCCCCGGATTCCATTCTATTCGTATCAAGTCCCAAGGGTCACGTGCTTAGCACGTGACCACTTGGTGAAATTTACAAAAGCCCCCCTGAATTTCCCATATTCAAAGAGTCATTCCCGGTAGCCAGAGGCACGTGCATAGCATGTGTCTCGTGGGATTTTTGCATAAATACCCTCTAGGGTATAGGTATTTACTATTTAAATCCTTGTTATGCATTGCCTTTATTTATTTTTATATTGCATAATACCCATGTGTTCCCCACTGATTTTGGACCTCTACATGACTTCATTTTATCAATCCAAAAATAGCATTTTTTTGTCAATTAATTTTCTACATTTTGACATATTGTAGATATTTTTGTGATCAGTGGTTAATTAATAATAAATTATTTTGTGGAAAATTGCATATTTTGCCCAGTTTGTGCTCTAAAATTCATATTTGATTAAGTGTTGCTCTAAAAATTTCCAAAAAATTACACGTAGAATTAATTGTGCTTGACATTGTGCCTAAAAAGAATTGCATTTGCATGCATAGTTTGTCCTGTAAAATCATTTTGCAAATTTCATTATTTGATTTTTAATAGATTATAAATCCCACATTTTTATGTTTTAGGATTTTTCTGAGATCCATCACCGAGTGATAGATCTTAGATAATTTTATCTCTTGAAAACAAGTAGGTTTAATATTTATTATAATTAAATATTGAAATTCATTCTGTTTGCATTAAAAATTTCATAAAAAATTCATATTGCATCCAAAAATTCCAAAAACAATATGCTGCATTTAGTTCATCATATTTTGTATTGTGGCCCAGTTTCGTATTTTTCGGACATCATTTGAATGTAATTTACATTGTAGTCCCTAAAATAGCCCTAAATTGCATCTTGCATCCCTTATTTGTATTAAATTTTCCAAAAAAAGGCCGCCTCGAAAACTGTGCATGAACTTTGATAGACATAATTCTAGGTTGTTCCTTTGCCTCCTTGTATTCGACCTTCGGACTTACCCAAGTAAAATAAACATAAAAACACTCAATTAAATAATTATTTGTGGTTATTTTCTTGACCGACTCCGATTACCGCCTACAACGAACGACAAACCATATTTTTGGCACGAACACGACAATAAATAAACATCTTTTAACAAGCAGATTATCAGACCCGTCACCACCTCAGAGTGTTGACTCTGGTAAACTGATCCCCCCGAGTACCCTGTTTCGCTAGATCGAGTATCTCCTGGATTTCTCCCAATTTTAGCTGCTCGATCCGACTGCCTTTCTCCCCAATTACTAGCTCCAAATAAGAGGCTCAGATTCCTAACCTTCGCCCGACATTCTCTTCTTGATCCGCACCTCGGTTCGCAGGAGCCTCCTCCTTCTTATCGGATCCTCGCTCCTATATAACTTGCACCACCGCCTCCTTTCCCTCCACCTTTTGGCTACGCCACTTCTTCCGTTGCACCCTTCCACCTCCGAATGTGACAACGAGTGAGAGGGACCGCGTGGGAGCCATTTGGAGCATGCTAGCCTTAGGTCTTGTGAGGTGCAACCTCAGCTCTGCCGCGAGGAGCCAAGCCTCTGGCTAAAGACGGCCATCGAGGCCAAGACCATCGTGGACGTTCATCTATAACCCCAGGTGTATTCCTCCACCTTCAGGTACTCCTTTTACCGCCTATCATCCATTGGATCGATCATCTACCCTAGAAACAGAGCATCGTCGACCGTCCTCTGTCCTTCATCTTTCCGCCACTCATCGACCTTTCTCCGCCTTGCCCTTACTTCCTATCTTTTCTGCGTTCGCTCCACAACCCCTCACGTTACTTTAGCCATCAGGATGGAGTACCCTATAGGTCAAAACCTTCACGTCGTCGAAGACCTACCCGTTCACCCTCCATCTTCCGCTCTTGGTTACTTCAGACGTGCTAACCGTTGCCGGAACCACCCTCCGAACATATCTTGTATCCTGTAGGGTTTGCGTGCAACTAGACCTCATTTGAGGTCATGGATGCCACAGGAGAGCTCTAGGTGCCCCATTAATTCCCAGGGCCCCTTACGTGGTCCTAGGCCCTTCTGAGCCTTCCAGAAGCTGCATACGATCATCGGAGAAGTTTCACCTATTACGGCATCCCCTAGTAATGCCTTGGTCGCACGTATCATCGATTGAAACTTGTCGGAGGCGAGTATTTCCGGATTTCTTCCAAGCGTCTTCTCCGTCTTCGGATCGAGCCCTCCTCCAATTCCAATTGTCGTTGTTCATCATCAAGGGAGCCTCAATCATTGGATCCTTCTGAGGATCGTGTCACAGTCGTCCATCGTCGAAGGGGCATCCATCCATCATGACCGCCCATCTGTTAGTGGATCCTCGTCAGCCGTTGGATCGAGATTAATAAGGGGAAATTTACACATATGCCCTTCTCAGTTTTGTTTTTATTGTTTAGTCCTGTAAATATTTGTCGTAGTTTAAATAGTTTGGTTATTTTGCATATGGACCCTTGCTATTTCCAGTATTTAAGTTTTAGTCCTATTTGTATGAACTCACATGTCGTCCCATGTGCTTATCTGGTGTATTTGCATGTTTCATCCTGAACTTCACGTATGTTATGCCTTGAATAGAAATTTTTTGATAATTGCACTTATACCCATGTGCGTGGATTTTTGGGCATGTGCGTGAATACCCTAGTCTTTTTGCATCTTTGGCCTCAAGATTTTTATCTGTGTTATTGATCGGCCCCTGGACTTTCTCATAATTACAATCAAGTCCCTACAAGTTGTGTGTCTTATTTTTTATCAAATAAATACCTAGTGAATTCTAAAAATTCTGTAAGCATTATTGTTAGCTCTTGCTAACATGTATTATTTATGATACTTTTAGTTAATAAATTTAGTATTATTTTATATTTTCTAAAAATAAAAGACCATTAAAAATTATTCTGTCTATTTTATAAAATAATAAAAATTATAAATATTTTGCTAAAAATTCCAAAAAAAATAGTAGTTGTTGATTTTTGTTTGCCTTACTTCCAGTAACATTTTTGTTGCAAAAATCATCATAAAACCCCTAAAAATCTAAAAATTCTAAAAAAGTTATAAAAATCATTAAAAATTGTAAAAAAAATAAAAAATAGGATTGCAATTTCTTCTGTTAAACATTTTTATTTACTTTCTTATAAAATTAATAACCATGTATTAGGGTACTTTAGCTATTTTTAATATAGTTATATTTATTTTTCTCATCTGTTTTGTCATCTACTGTGTTTTGTCGGTATTCCATTCCCCACTGATTGGGCCACCTAAGAGTGTTGACTCTGGTCAGCTAGTCCCCCCGAGTGCCCTTTTTCTCTAAATCGAGTTTCTACTGGATTTCTCCCAATTTTAGCTACTCGATCCGACCGCCTTTCTCCCCAATTACTAGCTCCAAATAAGAGGCTCAGGTCCCTAACCTTCGCCCGAAATTCTCTCCTCGATCCATACCTCGGTTAGCAGGTGCCTCCTCCTTCTTATCGGATCCTCGCTCCTATATAACCTGCACAACCCCCACCTTTCCCTCTGCCTTTTGGCTACGCCACTTCTTCCGTTGCACCCGTCCACCTCCCAGTGTGACAACGAGCGAGAGGGATCATGTGGGAGCCTTTTGGAGCGTGCAAGCCCTGGGTCTTGTGAGGTGCAACCTCATCTCCACCGCGAGGAGCCAAGCCTCTCGCTAAAGCCGGCCATCGAGGCCAAGACCGCCGTGGACGTTCATCTATAACCCCAGTCGTATTCCTCCACCTTCAGGTACTCCTTTTACCGCCTATCGTCCATTGGATCAATCGTCTGCCAAGAAACAGAGCATCGTCGATCGTCCTCTATCCTTCATCTTTTTGCCGCTCATCGACCTTTCTCCGCCTCGCCCTTACTTCCTCTCTTTTTTGTGTTCGCTCTGCAACCCATCACGTAGCTCCAGCCATCAGGCTGGAGTCCCCTACAGGTTGAAACCTTCATGTCGTCGGAGACCTACCCTTCACCCTTCATCTTCCACTCTTGGTTACTTCTGGCACGCTAACCATTGCCGGTACCACCCTTCGAGCATATCTTGTATCCTGTAGGGTTTGCGTGCAACTAGACCTTATTTGAGGTCACGGATACCACAGGAGAGCTCCAGGTGCCCCATTTATCCCTAGGGCCCCTTACGTCGTCCTAGGCCCTTTTGAGCATTCCAGCAGCTGCAGACGATCATGGGAGAAGTTTCACCCATCACGACAGCGCCTAGCAATGCCTTGGCTGCACGTATCATCGATTTAAACTCGTCGGAGGTGCGTTCTTCCGGATTTCATCCAAGAGTCTTCTCCGTCGTCGGATCGAGCCCTCCTCCAATTCTAATTGTCGTCATTCATCATCAAGGGAGCCTCGATCATGGGATCCATCTTAGGATCGTGTCACAGCCATCCATCGTCGAAGGGGCATCGATCTATCCTGACCGCCCATCCGTTAGTGGATCCTCATCAGCCGTTGGATCGAGATTAATAAGGGGAAATTTACTCTTATGCCCTTCTTAGTTTTGTTTTATTGTTTAGTCCTGTAATTATTTGTCATAGTTTAAATAATTTTGTTATTTTGCATGTGGAACCTTGATATTTCTTGTATTTGCGTTTTAGTCCTATTTGTATGAACTCGTGTGTCGTCGAATGTGCTTTTCTGGTGTATTTGCATATTTCATCCTGAACTTCACTTATGTTTTGCCTTGAATAGAAATTTTTTGATAATTTCACTTAGACCCCTGTGCGTGGATTTTTGAGCATGTACATGAATACCCTAGGCTTTTTGCATCTTTGGCCTTAAGATTTTTATCTATGTTATTGATCGTCCCCTGGACTTTCTCATAAATACAATCAGGTCCCTACAAGCTGTGTGTCTTATTTTTGTTCAAATAAATACCTAGTTAATTCCAAAAATTCTATAAACATTACTGTTAGCTCTTGCTAACATGTATTATTTATGATAATTTTTGTGAATTAATATAATATTATTATATATTTTCTAAAAAACCATTAAAATTTGTTCTATCTATTTAATAAAATAATAAAAGTTATAAAAATTGTGCTAAAATTTCCAAAAAAAATTAGTACTTGTTGATTTTCGTTTGCCTTACTTCCAGTACCATTTTTGTTGCAAAAATCATCATAAAACCACTAAAAATCTAAAAACTCTAAAAAAATTATAAAAATCATTAAAAATTTTAAAAAAATAAAAAAGGATTTCAGTTTCTTTTGTTAGACATTTTTATTTACTTTCTTATAAAATTAATAACCAGGTATTAGTGCACTTTAGCTATTTTTAATTTGCAATATTGACCTAGCTGCACACTGTTTGTGTTTTTATCTCTTGTTTTCTTTTTAAAAAATCACATTATAATTAGAAAAATACAAGAACATTGCCAAAAACACCAGAATATTTGAAAAAACATAAAAAAAATTATTCCTAATTTTTGAGTATTTTTAGCCTTAATAAAAATCTCAAAGCTTGTTTGTATGCTTTGGTTTCTGATTTGCTTATTTTTTTAGTCTCTTATTTAAAAATAAAAAAAAATTACAAAAAATAAAAAATTAATAAAAATATGCATTTTATTATCTAATCTCGACTACTTCGAAGGTTTCTCGTGCTCCTTGAGTTCAACCCTATTCGCTATACTAGGTTAACTTAAATAGCAGAGACCGCTGACATTATTTTCATGCCTTGATTATTAGATCTGAGTGGTTCTCAATTTACTTGATTGAGATTAGGCCTTGTGATCCAGGTCGCAACGATCATTTGTTTTTATTTCCTAACCCGTGTCGCTCGGGCGCCTCGTCAGAATGGAACCATTGCCGGGGATCACGACTTAGTAGTCGCTTTTGAGCCTTTTTGTTTATTTTTATCTCTATTTGTTATAACTATTTTTCTGACCTTTTTCTATTTCACTTTTCATGCGAGGAATTGCCCGAGGACGCTTTGCAGGAGACCGATACAAGAGGAGAAGCAAGAGAAGAGCATGAATAAGTTATAGCCTTTGGAGTAGCTTTAGAATAGTAGTAGAGTTAGTTTTATTTTCAGAAGACTCGTTTATTGTTCTAATAATTCTTTATACCTTGGACACTTCTCTCTTAGATTTATATCGAGGTCTATTTCACTGAGCACCGGTGTGCTCGGGGGACCTCACTGCATTTTCACGGGTTTTTATTTCATTGCATTTTTTCTATTTGATTCCTGAAGATTTTAGCCCCTAGTTTTAGGATTTTTCTTGATTGTGATGTAAATAACTTAAGCCCAACCCCTAATAGATTGCTTGCACCTATGGTTCGTAATTGGACCTTATTAATAATTCAGAATTAAAAGTTAACATGATTGATTTAGAGCTCATGTGATGCTAGAGGCTATTTATAGCATGTGCAAGATCCATTGTGGCAGACACCGTTCGGCTCCGAGACCGGACATCGAACTCTCTTTCTGATTAGTTAGCTATTGTTCTTCACAATCACTAGAAATTACACGTCTAAGGATGTTTTCTTCGTGCATCATTTAGATTAGTTTTAAATATGTCTTTTAATTTATGCACGGATCACCCTGTATGTAGAGTGTTGGAGTTAGGAACACATTCCTTACTTTGCATGCATCGTCATGTTTGATCACACATTAGCTATTTGGACTTCCCCCCTTGTTTTTGGACTTAAAATATTCCAGGAGATCGAAAAATTCATTAGGCGTTGCTTTTATTTGAAAAATACATAAAAAAGTGAATATCATAAAATTGAGATTTTTTAAGCAAATTTGACCCTAAAACCCACCTCGCTTAAAAACATTTGTTTTGGGGAGAGTCACCCCCTCATTGGTTGGTTTGCTTGAGCGAGAGAGTGACCCTCACACTCGGATAGAGCCACACTTGAACTTCCATTTGTCTACTGGTCTTGGGTTTAGTCGTTCTCTAGTGAGGATCTCTCTGGTAATCGGTAAAGCGGATCGTGATGTCCTTAACAGACTGAATGGATCGGGTAGCCAGTAAACGGTCCGCAATTCATACTATCTAGGAAAGATCTAACTTTAGGATCGGGCCAATCTCTTGGGAGCATCAAGTTCCTGCCAGCTCGCTTAATCGCTACAAGACTGATTTATCACCTAAAATAAAATCGACAAGATAATCGACTGATCATTTACAGTCATCGGCTCTCGTGTTGAGTAGGTGACTCGGGGGTTTGATTGTTGATCTTGCTTTCCAGATATCATCTGCACTATTCCCATATCACTATGATGGGCCGAAGATCAGTTAGGCTACCTTGGTAGACCCGCTCTCGAGCACTCAGCATCATTCATCTAGGGAGGTTCCAGGGAGCCTATACACGCTCTCCGAATGAGAGTTCGATTCCGCCCTGTTCCCCCTCGACCACCCTTCTTAAACCAGTCCTGAGGTGACCAAGCAAAGGCCAGCACAGATTTTTGTTCATTTGATGGCACCTAAGTTGGGGTCTTTTGCCTTTATAGAGACCCACGAGATGGCTAGGACATATGTTCTTGATTAGGGTGCCATCAACAACACAGTTCTAGCCTACCCAGAGATGATGCAGAGACAAATTAGATATAAGGGAGACTTTATGGTAGAGGTGCACCGAGATTTAGCACAGATGCGAGCCGACAGAGACCAACCATGCAGTGGAGACATACCAACACCTGAGGAGGAGCAGACGGACACCCGGAGGATCAGCCAAGCCAGTCAGACATCCACGACCGATGAGGTAGTTTCACAACCCTGGTGTAACCCTCACCTATTGTTGGATCCATCTACCTAAGATTCTGAACGACTTTCAGCTCAGCCCCCAGATGATTCAGTTACTGCCCAAGTTCCAGGGGCTAGCCACTGAAGAGCTGCATCTATTTTTACAAGAGTTCAAGATGATCTGCAACACAGTCCATGACAGATTTGTGGACGAGGATACCATTAAGATGATATCATTCCCTTTCTCCCTGGTCGACAAAGCAGCCTACTGGCTGAAGCATTTAGGGAGATACGTTACCACATGGGAGCCTCTCCAGACCGAGTACTTGAACAAGTACTATCCACTTGGCCAGACTAATGCATCTCGAGCTCTGATCAACAACTTCATGATGACCCCCCACGAGCAGTTGCATGAGGTGTGGGATCGATTTTGCGAGCTCATCGACTAGTGTGCATACCATGAGATTTCCAAGCCCAACTTAGTGCAGAGTTTCTTTTGTGGGCTGACACTGGAGTTGTATGGGCTTGTCAATGCCTCCTGTGGAGGGTCCTACTTCACCACGGACGAGGATTAGGTATGGGCCATCTATGAGGAGATGGCAAAAAATTACAAAGTGATGTCCCAGACCTGAGCCTATACATAGGGGAGGACCCATCCACAGGTTGTGTCCAATCAGAGGATAACACGTGTTGATGCAGGTCCACCCACTTCGTCAACTGCAGGAGCAGATCCAGAGTCCTTGGTAGCTAACATGGGAATCATTAGCGAGAACTTGGACCGCATAGAGATTATCGAGAAGAAGCAGTGCCAGGCTGTGACGTAGACCGATCAGTTGGCACAAACTCTCAGTGACCTGACGACCCAGATCTTGTGTCTCCAGGAGGCACATACAACTTCTCAACCCCGTCTTAGGTCACGAGATGATCCTAGCAGCAGTAGCTCTTCCCAGTAACCTGCCAAGTACCGCCAGGTCCACCATATTCAGGAAGAGTCGGTTCAGTAGTTGCCCTGGTATTCTTAGCCACCGCCATCTTAGGATACTCAGATGGTGGTGTATAAGCAGGATCAGCCCCTGACATTTTTTTTCCCATTCCCTTATGAGTAGGAGCCATTGATGGAAATCAACAGGATTTGGTATGGCTGGTAGCAGCATGGGATCTACCGAGATCATCCCAAATTCAGGTCGTCTACCAGAGGCACCTCATCCCAACAACCGCCTCCAGATCTGGGCAGATCGAGCAGCCAATCTTAGCAGCAATAACCCAGTACTCCCACCAGCCATAGTATTACTGGTTGGGTCCTCGTCCCTACCATCAGAGACAACAGTGGAGGTAGCAGCAGCAACCTCAGCAGTTCACTCAGCCTCCCCCACACCAGTACCAGATCAACCTTAGTTCCAGTGAGGCAACCTGTTCCATTCTCATTGGCATACCTATGAGAACTCAGCTCTTGACGATTTAGCTTGCCTACTCTCATACCAACATGCATCTTTCAGGCGGGAGATGAATGAGTTCAGGCAGGAGATGAGGGAGATCATTAAGGGAAAAACCACCATACTCGCTCAGATCGAGCCTGATCTGAAAAATCTCAAGAGGAAGTCTGAGAAGGTATCATTCATAGAGACCACCCCTCCTAGTGAGCCATTGGGCGGTATTTCTTCATACGCATTTGATTCTGATTTTGTGTCACTTAGGAGTGGTAGGATGCCAGCCGGTAGTGCCTAGTCTGAGCGATGACCACATAATGATCCAGGAGCGCCACATGAGAAGGATAGCGGTGCTAAGGCCGCAGATAATGTTGATGATGGTGGTACTAAAGCCACCAATGATGTTGATCTAGTTGATGGTACTGAGGCCATCATTTCTCCAGATGCAATTAGTGGTACTAATGCCACCATTCTTCTTGATGCTGAGCCAGAGCGCGGTGCTGATGCCACAAAGACAAATGCCATGGGTGGTGCTGATGCTACTATTTCTATTCATGTCGTGTTTCGTCCAGTTCTTGTATCTCATGATAGTTTAGAAAAAAAACAAAAAAATAATAAAGGAAAGAATTCTTTATCTAATGTGAGTCCATATATGTTGCATGATGATCCTTGTATGGGCTATATTCCTTCACAATAGCAGGAACCTATTCCTAGCCCTCTATCTGAGGAGGGACCAGCCATCCCCTTCCCTCAAGCACTCTGTTTGGCGAAGGGAAATAAAAAAGAAAATTTTAAAAAGACCCAAGAGTTAGAGTTCAGCCAGCAGATGGTAGACAGATTTCAGATTCGGCTGACTATACAGGATGCACTTGAGCACATCTGTCTCTTCAAGAAGAAATTGAGAGAGAAGACTACCATTCACAAGAAGAGAAGAAACCATCATGCAGAGATCCATGTGCTCACCCTTGCCACATGCTTCACCATCCAGAACCGACTGCCAGCCAAGAGGCCAGATGCAGGAGCTCCCTATGTCAGATGCCACATTCTTGAGAAGAGATTCGATTGGACTCTATTAGACAACGGTTCATCCATCAACCTACTTCTGACACCTTTACTCGACCTATTCAAGTTTGTCCCTCTTCCACTGAGCAGGACAGTCCTTCAATTTGCTGATCGATCTGTCAAGAGGACAAATGGGTTGTTGAAGGATGTGGTCATCACAATTCACTGCCTGAAATTCCCCGTGGACTTCGTTGTGCTGGACATAGAGATCCCTGATTTTGTTACGGATACCCCCATCATTCTGGATGTCCATTCTTGGCCACAGCCAAGGTGGTGTTCGATCATAATAGTGGGAAGATGTAATTTCGCTTCAAGGGTGAGAGTATACAAATAGAGACGATCGACGAGACCTGAGCGCGACATTCAGCTTGCTCAGAGCAATCATGCAGAGTAGATGACAGAGGTAGAGCGAGACGTCCATCAAGAGTGTGATTTCGTGATCACATATGACGAAGCAGTTTTGTCTGACCCTATTTCACGAGCCCTTGTCTCATCTTCAGACACCACAGAGTTACAGCTTCCAGCAGATGAGAGTCCAGAGAGCACATTCCTGGCAGAGGACACATTCAAGGCTGACGACCACGTTAAGGAGAGAGAAGCAGATTATGTAACTTGATATTTCTATTCAGATCCCTTGGATTCAAACATAGACTGGGATGATTTTGATGATTATTTAATTGTCTAATTCCCACAGAGAGAGCAGTTACAGTGGAGACCGAGCCAGCACCGAGTATAGACACACTAGCAGGGCCATCTTCACCAGACATTCATGACCAGCGAGAGTCCCTACATTCAGATCTGGTTGCATTCACTCAGACTTTTCAGAATCCAAAGTTGCCAGCTCATAGCTGCTTAGAATTAAATACTTTGCCGCAACGCTGAAGTATAGATTCCTTGCGGGTGAGCATGAGATGTACCTAGTCATTATCTCAGCAGATTTGACTAGAGAGAAAGAATCTCATTTGATGGATGTTCTTGAATGGAACCGTAAGGCGATAGGATGGATCATACCTGATCTCTAGGGGATAAGTCCAACCCTATGCTCCCACCATATCTATCTCGAAGAGGACGCTTAGCCATCGTGTGAGTTCCAGTGATGGCTGAACCCAAAATTTCAAGAAGTGGTCAAGAAAGAGCATTCAAAATGGTGGAGCGTCGATTTTATCTATCCCATCTCTGACTCCAAGTGAGTTGGTCCAGTGCATGTGGTTCCCAAAAAGACGGGCATCACTACAGTTGTGAGTGAGTCTGGAGAGGAGATCGCTACCTGCGTACCCACTTCTTGGAGGGTCTTTGTAGACTACAAACGACTGAATCGGGCCACCAAGAAGGATCATTTCCTGCAGCTTTTTATTGAACAGATTATAGAGAGGCTAGCTAGGAAGAGTCACTACTTTTTTCTTGATGGGTACTCCGGCTATAATCAGTTGTCCATAGCACCTGAAGACCGGGACAAAACGATATTCACCTGTCCATTTGGGACTAATGCTTTCAGACGGATGCCCTTTGATCTATGTAACGCCCCAGCGACATTCCAAAGGTGCATGTTGTCCATCTTCTCGTACATGGTGCGTGAATGCTTAGAGGTTTTCATGGATGACTTCTCTGTCTACAGCGATGGGTTTGATGCTTGTCTTGACTACCTAGACCGAGTGCTTCAGTGCTGCATAGAGGTTCATCTTATTCTATCTTTGGGGAAGATTCACTTCATGGTGACTCAGGGGATGGTGCTTGGTGATATCATCTCCAACAGGGGCATTGAGGTTGATTTGGCCAAGGTGGATATCATCAAGAAACTCAATCCACTATCCAACCTGCGACAGTTGCGATTTTTTCTGGTGCATGTTGGTTTTTACCGATGTTTTATTCAGGACTTCAACAGGATTTCCCGACCGCTCACTGATCTGTTGATTAAAGACACCGAGTTCATTGTAGATAATAAGTGTCTTACATCTTTTGAGATTCACAAGAATCTAGTTGTTGAGGCTCATGTCCTTCAACTACGTGATTGGTCTCTCCCATTCGAGATCATGACAGATGCTTTTGACTTTGTCATAGGGGTTGTGCTAGGACAGAGGAGGGATGGACTACCATTTTCCATTCACTACGCTAGTCGTACATTAGATGACGCTCAACAGAACTACACAGTCACTGAGAAAGAGATGCTAGCCGTAGTATTTGCCTTGGATAAGTTCAGATCGTATATTCTTGGATCCAGAGTGACTATCTATACTGATCAAACCGCCATCAGGTAACTCATGGCAAAGAAGGATGTCAAAGCGAGATTGACTAGATGAATCCTTCTACTCCAAAAGTTTTTTATTAAAGTTAAGGATAAACCTGGAGTCAAGAATGTGGTGGCGGATCATCTCTCCTAATTAGAACATCTTGAGGAATCTGAGCAGATTGATCCTATCATTGATACCTTCCCAGATGAGATGAACCTTGCTATCACCTCGCTCCCATGGTACGCTGACATTTTGAACTATCTTGTTACCAAGAAAGTTCCACAAGGTTGGCCCAGGCAGCGACTTGAGACCTTCCTCGCAAAGGCCAAGTTATACCATTGGGAGGATCCCATCCTTTATCGTGAAGGAGGAGATAGTATCTGGCATTGGTGCATTCCTCAGGAGGAGCACCATAGCATCCTCACATACGGTCACAAGCTTGAGGCAGGAGGACATCATTCTGGGAGCAATACATCACAGAAAGTGCTCCAATCCGGTCTACGGTGGCCTACCCTCTTCAATGATTCTGATGAATTTGTGAAGTGGTGTATTGACTGTCAGAGGATGGGCACTTGTGGACAGTGTGATATGATGCTGATGCAACCCATTTACTTCTGTGAGGATTTTGACGCATGGGGCATCGATTTCATGGGTCCATTCCCTAAGAGTCATTGATTCGGATACATTCAGTTGGCTGTTAACTATGTGACTCGTTGGGTTGAGGTCATTCCCACACGAACAACAAATGCTAAGACTGTTTGTCGATTTTTGAGGAAGAATATCATTTCACATTATGGGG
Organism: Ottelia alismoides; assembly: GCA_037367405.1. Classification (NCBI taxonomy): domain Eukaryota; kingdom Viridiplantae; phylum Streptophyta; class Magnoliopsida; order Alismatales; family Hydrocharitaceae; genus Ottelia; species Ottelia alismoides. The sequence goes on from JAZKJV010005737.1 coordinate 828,607, forward strand.
TGCCTAGAGTTCTAATATCTTATGAGGGGTCTCATTTTATCAACAACAAGGTAAAGGCCCTTGCTAACAAGTTCAGCATAGACCATAGTGTTGACACTCCATATCACCCTATTACCAATGGCCTTGCTAAAGTATCAAACATGGAGATCAAGATGATACTGTAGAAGGTAGTCCGCTCAGACCGAAAGGATTGGTCACAGCTTTTGGACTCGGTCTTGTGGGCATATCGGATTTCCTTCAAGACACCTTTGGGTACGTCTCTCTTTTGTCTCATTTATGGAAAAGCATGCCATTTACTTATGGAGATAAAGCATAAGTCAAAGGCAGAATTGGCAGCCCTAGAGGAGCTTAGAGATACAACCTTTTTGAGTAACCCACAATACAAGGAGCGAGTGAAGATATGATATGATTCTCATATTAGCCATAAGCAGTTTGAGCCGAACCAGAGAGTATGGTTGTTTGATTCCAGGCTGAGATTATTTCCAGGGGAATTGCACAGCAAGTGGAAGCAACCATATTTGGTCCAAAAGGTGCATGACAATGGTAATATTGATATATCTGAGATGTCATCTGAATCCACCTTACGAGTTAACGGTCAGTGCCTCAAGCCATATCTAGATCACCATCTATTGATCGTCGATGTTGTACCTTTTCATTTTGCATGAGATGTGATCTTTGACTCACATCACTTACATCTCATGCCTGATTATCATTGTCTTCCGCCCTTGTATAGATCCAGATGTCCATATCATATATTCTTTGGTCTAACACCTCATCTTCATCTTCTGATTATGTTGTACTTAGGGTGTATTTACCCTAAGTACAGGGGAGGTGTCAGACTTGTGATTATTTTTTATTCTTTTTACCTCTGTTTTACCACCTATACTTAGGGATATTTTAACCTAAGTATAGGGGAGGTAGACCCTGTACATCCTCTCACTAGGTTTTCCCCTTGTGTACGTACTCCTATACTTAGGATTACTTGATCCTAAGTATAGGGGGAATCACCTACTTATATTGATTTTATTCTTTCTTTCGTATTGTATTAAAGCCTTTCTTTTCACTTCCCAATACTAAGCACGAGTTATGTCTTCTTCATCACTCTGTGATCACTCTGAGGACATCGTTCGAGCTAAGTATAGGGGGTGTTGTATATATTGTAAATATATACTTTAGCCATAACTCGTACTTTGTGTGAGTGTGTTTATAAATAAAATGGTTAAAACCTTAAACCTAAAAATCGCAAAAAATTTAAAATTTCTCTGTACATAAAATTCTTTCTTGCACAAACATGCATGTAAATAACTATTTGTAAAAACAATTTTTGTATAAATGTTTGTAAAAATGCTTTGATTGTAAAACTTTATAAATATTTTTTATCAAATTTATGTATATAGTACAAAAATATTTGAAAAATGTTTGAAAAATAAAAGTCTGCAAAGAAACCCGTGTCTAAATGTTTGTAAATAGTTTGCAAAACTCATGCATGCATGCATGCATTCAAACATTTTCCAAAATTTTGCAAATTTTACAAAAAATTTTCGTATTATGAAAATTACATAAAAATATTTTTGTATATATTTGCGTAAATTCTTCTGAATCTTAGTTGACATTTAAACCAGTAAGGAATTAAATTGGAAAATGGAGCTTGGTTAATACCTTAATCCATCTAGTTCTTAGAGGAACCTTATAGGATTTGGGGTTAAGACTTTTTAGGTCCATTAGTGACTTAATTCTTTGAGTCCACTAGGATATGTTCACATGTCATCTTGGTGAGCCAAAGTAGAACACTTAACAACGCACGTATGACTCTCACAGACAATGGTTTAACATGGACCAACACCTTACACATAACTCTCTACGGATGAGGTGATGAGGAGGTAGTTTTCTTTGGCTTGGAGTAGCATACGAGGGTGTTACTTCTAGGTAGAACCTCTTGTCTTTCTTTAGGGAGGGATGTGCACCTCAACTTGGTCTAGCGGTGTTGAGGTCTAAAGACATGAGTTGTGGGTTGAAATAATGCTTCAAAAGAGGGATAGTCTACTGGCTCAAGAAGAAAAAGTCCTTATGTATATGATGCTCCATATAGATATGTTGTACATATGAACATCAAAAAAATGTGCAAAGTCAAGAAAAACTCCAAAAAAGTGGACAAGACTGATTGAAAATAAAATGGTTGTCGGAGTGTATATAGTCAAATAAAGCAAAGCTTATGTATTACACCTTCTCATTTCATGAAACTTGCAGCGCTAGACTTAGCCACACCGGTTGGGCTTCCAGGGATACATGGCTACACTGGCCACGGTCCATTCTCTTCTTTCCCCCTCTTCTTGAGCCGGTTGAACTTGAACTTAGAAGGGAATACCCCGCACCACGAGGAAAGAGCTGCTAGACTGAGGAATTAGAGTTACCTTGTTGAGGGAAGTTGTTTCTTTATCATTTCTGAGTGGGGAGCTACATATCACTTGCACAGTACAAGGAAGATACATGGTCATTAGAGTTTGCGTATGTAGACTTGTTCTGATCTTGATTATTGAGGAGTCTTGCCCATAGAATGGTAGAACTTAGAGGTTGTTGAGTCTTAAACCTAGATCCCAATAAGGTTCCGACAAACTACTAATCCAAAGGTCTGACTGAGCTCCATAATTCAATTTAATGAAGATAATTTTAATAATCAACGTTGATTCTCCTTTTTCTCTTCTTTTTGACTTCTTTTTCAAATAAGTGTTTGCTAAAGGAATAGCAAAGGTAAAGTATAGGGGGGAGATGAATCCCTGATTCTCACTCTTTATTCTTTTGTTTTAGCTATTTATCTTGGCAAAACAACATGTAAATACATTTAAATACAATAACATAGCATTCAACATGCATTTGTTAATATTGCATAATTAGCATGTATTTATGCAAAAATAAAAGAATAAAGGAAAAGAAAAAGGAAGGAGGTATTTAGAATAAGTAAGAGTGACCTGAATCCCAAGAGAAGGTCAAGCCTTGACCCGATCGCCAAATAAAATAAGTAGAGAGAGATAGTGTCTACTTTGTGTTGTACATAGTACCTATATATATAAATAATTATCTTTGACAAAATAAAAAATTATTATTTTTACCATTTTGTATCTATTCCTAGAAATGAAATAAAGATAAAATAAAATCAGAAAAATTAAATAAAAATAAAAATACAATCCTCCTCACTTATACAAGTATACATGTATATATATATATATCACAATCACCATTTACTATACTTGTAAATAATTTAAAAAAATAAAATTAAAATTTATTTTATATTTCTAAAATTATGTTGAAAATGAATAAAATATAAAATTAGGGTATTTTCGCAAAAATAACAAAAATAAAAATAATTGTACCTGATACATAGGTATATTGTACATGTATATAATATTATATATTGTATATATACCATAATGTTTTCCATAAAAATAATAAAAAAATCACAGAAAATTCTTTGAAAATAATAAAAAATTATTTTATTCATTATTTATTTTAAATAAATTTATCATTTTTAATATAATTATCTTTATTTTTTCTCATCTATTTTGTCCTGTAGTTGTTTTGTCTGTATTTCGGCCCCCTCTGATTGGTCCACCTCGGATTGTTGACTCCGGTCAACTGGTCCCCCCGGGTGCCCTTTTTTGCCAAATCGAGTTTCACCCGAATTTCTCCCAATTTTAGCCAGAACGCCTTTCTCCATGATTCCTCGTTCCGAATACGAAGCTTGGATCCCTAACCTTCGCCCGGCATTCTCCTCCTCGATCTGCATCTCGATTCGCGGGTGCCTCCTCCTCCTTGTTGAATCCTCGCTCCTATATAACCTGCATCATCCCTCCTTTCCCTCCACCTTTTGGTTGCGCCACTTCTTCCGTTGCACCCGTCCACCTTTCCCAGAGTGATAGCGAGCGAGAGGGAGGGCGTGGGAGCCTTTTGGAGCGTGCTAGACCTAGGTCCAGTGAGGTGCAACCTCAACTCCGCCGTGAGGAGCCAAGCCTCTGGCTTCGCCAGCCACTGAGACCAAGACCACCGTGGATGTTTGTCTGGAACCCCATGTGTATTCCTCTACCTACATGTACTTTTACTACCCAATGTCCATTGAATCGATCATCTACCCAAGAAATAGAGGATCGTCGACCGTCCTCCGTTTTTTACCTTTCCTCTGCTCGTTGACCATTCTCCGCCTTGCCCTTACTTCCTATCGCATCTACATTCACTCCGCAACCCCTCACGTGGCTCCAGCCATCGGGCTGGAGTCCCCGATTGGTCAAAACCTTCACGTCACTGGAGACCTACCCATTCACCCTCCATCTTCCGCTTTTGGTTACTTCTGACGTGTTAACTGTTGCCGGAACTACCCTCCGAGCATATCTTGTATCATGCATGGTTTGCAAGCAACTAGACCTCATCTGAGGTCACAGATACCACAGGAGAGCTCCAGGTGCCCCATCCATCCCTAGGGCCCCTTGCGTGGTCCTAGGCCCTTCTGCGCCTTCGAGCAGCTACGGACGATCATCAGAGAAGTTTCACCCATCACAGCAGCTCCTGGCAATGCCTTGGCTGCACACAATCGTCGATCAAAACTCATCGGAGGTGAGTTATTCTAGGCATCTTCTCCACTGTCGGATCGAGCCCTCCTCAGTTTTAATCGTTGTCGTTCATCATAAGGGAAGCTTCGATCGTTGGATCCATCTAAGGATCGTGCCACAATCGTCCATCATCGAAGGGCCATCCATCCTGACCACCCATCAGTTAGAGGATCCTCGTCAGCCATTGGATCGAGATTAATAAGGTGTAATTTATTCATTGGACACTCTTTATCGTAGTTTAAATAGTTTGGTTATTTTGCATGTGGACCCTTGCTATTTCAGTATTTGCATTTTAGTCATATTTGTATGAACTCACGTGCCGTCCCACGTTATTATCAGGTGTATTTGAATGTTTCAGCATGAACTTCACATATGTTATGCTTTGAATATAAAATTTTTGATAATTTCATTTATACCCCTATGCGTGGATTTTTGAGCATGTGCATGAATACCTTGGGCTTTTTGCATCTTTGGCTCCAAGCTTTTTATCTATGTTATTGATTGACCCCTGGACTTTCTCATAATTGCAATCAGGTCCTTGCAAGCTGTGTGTCTTATTTTTGATCAAATAAATACCTAATTAATTCCAAAAATCCGATAAAAAATAGTGTTAGCTCCTGCTAACATGTAATATTTATGTTAATATTTGTGAATTAATTTAGTATTATTTGATATTTTCTAAAAACAAAAAAACATTAAAAACTATTCTGTCTATTTTATAAAATACAAAAAAAATATATAAAAATTGTGCTAAATATTCCTAAAAAATTAGTAATTGTTAAATTTTGTTTCTTTACTTCCAGTAACATTTTTTTGCAAAAATCACCATAAAACCCCTAAAAATCTAAAAACTCTAAAAAACTTATTAAAATTATTACAAATTCTAAAAAAATGGGATTTCAATTTCTATTGTTAGATATTTTTATTTACTTTCTCATAAAATTCACAACCAGGTCATTGGCATAATTTACCTATTTTTAATTTGCAATATTGGTCTGGCTACACACTGTTTGTGTTTTTATCTCTTGTTTTATTTTTATAATATCACATAAAAATTAAAAAACAAGAAAATTAACAAAAACACCTAAATATTTAAAAAATATAAAAAATTTATTCCTGATACTTTTAGCCATAAATAAAAATCTCCAAAGCTTGCTTATATGCTATAGTTTCTTATTTGCTTATTTTTTAGTCTCTTATTTACAAATATAAAAAAAATGCAAAAATTAAAAATTAATAAAAATATGCATTTTATTGTCTGATCTCGACTACTTTGAAGGTCTCTAGTGCTCCTTGAGTTTGACCCTGGTCGCTATACCATGTTAAATTAAATAGCGGAGAACACTGACATTATTTTCATGCTTTGATTGTTTGATTTGAGTGGTTCTCAATTTTTCTTGATTGAGCTTAGGCCTTGTGATCAGGGTAGAAATGACCCATTGTTTTTATTTCTTAACCCGTATTGCTCGGGCCGCTCGTCATTCCCCTTGGTAGAATCTCCAACTCTGTATCTCCTTCTTTCTTCCTCTTCAATCCTCTGTTGTCCATCTTCTTTCTTCTCTTATTCTGCTGCTACTATTTTTCTAGAAACCCTACTTCTCCTTGTATAAAATCTAAAATCCATCTACACTTCAAACTAACAATCATCTTCATCCCCTCTCATCCCCTCATCTTCTTTCCTCTTACTCTATGCAACCTTCCATTGACTAGCTCTGAATCATTCACTTAAAGAAGGAGCTCTATATCCCTTATTCTTGTATGGATGTCTCTCGATCGATCTCAGATAGAGTTTCGATACCTCTTTTCAGGTCCACATTCTATAGAACATTAAATGTAAGACGCCGATTAATTATGAATCCATGGAGCACTCAGTCCCCCCGGACTCCTCCATTTGTTGTTACTAGAAAAGAACAACGTCAAGGAATCTCACCTACATCTACTCCATCTAGGGACACAACCAGGCTCCACACAACTTCTACTACAAGGGAAGATCCATCTTCTCCGCAGCATCTACCAGTAAACCACCTTTGTGCAAGCCATATTCCGTCGAAGTCCACCATCATCGAGTCGTCCATGGTTCCACTATCTGAACAGCACCTCACGAAACAGTTGACCAATGAAGAATACCACACCCCGCTTCTTAGATAAACCTCACACATATATACAGTATCCATGTCCTCTTCGAACAGTGAATCTAGAGGTTTCAACCAAACACCAAGAAGAAACAATATCAATTTTCAAGACCATTACAATAGTTCCTCCACTAAGATATCGTCCTTATTCATGACCATCGCCACCTCCTCCACCTGGTCGTGCGCAACAACCGCCATGCCTTCAACTCATCTCTACATCGTTGCGTGGTGTGGCAGTACACAACACCTTGCAACAGAGGAGCCCACATCAATCGTCGCTTCTTCTTCCTGCAGACGTACAACTGTGCATCAACAACCCTTCCACCTAAGAGATTTTTCTTCACCTTCCCTTGAGATTAGACCTCCTCCTTGGACCCTCTCTTTGCTTTTTCTCGAATCCAGGAAGATAACAAAGGGGAAGGTCCCAAGCAAGCTCCAACAAACATGTGCTCCTCACGTGTAGATAAGTATAATGCAACAATAACCCCGTCATCTTTTGGTAGTGAAAAACACGTGGATTTCCATTGCATAATATTGTGGAAATACAGTGATGTTCATTGCAGGCGGATAAATTCGAAATAATCAAAACAACCACTTAATTAATGTTGAATTAAATGTGAAATCAGTACAATTTATTTTACCTGGGCAAGCTCAAGGTCGAACTCAGGGAGGCCACTGTCTCTTTAGGATGACTTTTAGATTATCTAGATGTTAGAATTTCGAGGGAAATCTTTTTTAGAATTTTTTTATGCAAATGATTATGAAAAGCCAATGCAAAATGCTAATTTTAAGGTTAAATTAGCTTAGTATGTAAAATCCAAATTAATGTGAAATTGGGCTCAAAAATCCATGAGGCTATTTTTCCTTAATTATTGATGTAACGATAAATATTTGAAAGTAAGTTAAGAAGGATGATATTAATCTACTTTAATTTTTTTAAATTTTTAGATACAAAATGAACTTTCTATAAAGTAAACAATACATATTGTGTGATTTTCTGTTAATTAATTTTAATAATTAGTTAATCTATTTAATTTCCAGACTAAAATTATCCATGATGTATCTAATTAAGATCTATCAAGGAAGATTCTAACTCCTACAAATATCAAGTTTATAGATAATTTAAAATCAATTATTGTAATCGTAAAATAATTTATTTGATACATAAATATTCATTCAAATTTTTTATTTTTGCAGACATTACATAGCACAAATAAATCTACAAAATGTGATTTGTCTATAATTTTTGAGGCATGGAATATTAAACTATAAATGATTGAAGCTCATATGGGTAAAATATGGAATTTTTCACTACAAACAAAAAAATAAATAATTCTAAACTCACAAAATATAAAGACATCACCACATCATAGAGAATTAATTTAATAATATAATGTAATTTTGGAGTCGGAAAATGACAACTAATGAAGGTTATAAATAAGACTCAAACATAGGGGTATCTATGCAAAATAGAATTGAAATAACCAAAATAAACATGAACAAGGACTAACATGAAATTATCAAAACCCACAAGGGGATTTCTGCAATTTTTCTATGCAGGCGCATGTCGCACCTGTGCGGTCTGGTCAGCGGGGGCCTCTGTGCAATTTCTTTAAAATTTACGGGCCTAGGAGAAAAATGCCTAGGTCATGCGTGCGTCACATGTGCTAGGGCCAAGGATCGAGTTAGAAGGCAAACCGTCACGTGGCTTGTGCTGGGAGGTCCAGGTCAAGGTATGATGGTTCCAAGCCATGAGGCTCGATTTATGGCTTGGATGCAGGGGAAGAACTGGTGTGACTAAGGGTAGAGCAGCTACTTGGTGCGGAGGTGCTCCTGTATGACGAAGATGATCGACAAGGGTGAGTTGTTGGTGATTGATGGAGGTGGAAGGTTGTGTACGACCGACGAAGCTGTGGATGTTCGCCTGGTGGTGGGGGAAGCTGGAAGGGAGATTTCATTGTAGCTTGGATGCTCTTTCGTGGATGACCCAATAAAGCCCAAATGCAGACCTACAATGAATTGAGAGAAGTGGTGCCAGCGGTAGCTCAGCCAGAGCATGAAGAGGATTACAAATGAATCACCAAATGAATGAGGGAGTTGAAGTTATCATTAATGGGAGGTTGCGTCAAGAAATAATGGAAGCTTAGGGAAAGAAAGTGGGGTAGGGGCGATCAGATCAGATTTTGTGTTCTCAATCAGAAGCAGAGATGGAAAAGAAGAATGTCTTACAATAGAAAAGCCTTGAAGCTAAAAGCAAAGTAGAAAAATGGTAAGAGAGGAAAGGAATGAACCTGAAGATGGAGGGATAGCATGTGGATAGAGGAGATACTTCTCCTACATTTTTTCTCGACGGTTTGGTTGCACAAGAGCTCGATAGTCATGCAAAAAGGACTGCAACGGTAATGGAATCCGCGTCGGATCTCACCTGGAGGTTATTGCTTCAAGGTTGTTTGATGTCACCAAAAATTTAGAATTGAGCTCACTCTAAATGGTGGATGGGGTCAACGGTGGGCAACTAGGTGGCGTTTAAAGGTCGTTAGGGTTGAGGCGAGGGAGTCATAGTGTGGGGGATGTGGACAAAGATCATGGAGGTGATAGGGGGTAGAGGAGGTGTGTAGCAAGGTTGTGGGGGTGCGCCCGAGGAAGGCGGAGGATGGTTGCGTGCAGGCAGAGGAAGCGGAGAAAGTAGGGTGCTGCTGTGGAAAGTAGAGGGGAGAACGAGATGGAGCATGACTGTTCGATCGATCGAGATCGAACGACCATGTATGAGCCACATGGTAGAATATTTAAATAATAGAAACAAAAAAATACAAATTACAAAATATAAAATACAAAATAAAAATACAAAATACAAAGAAAGATATGATTTGGGTCGTTGGATGAATCTCCCTTAATCCAACGACCCAAATAAGGGGCGGTGAAGAGGGATAAGTGGGCGACACATGGCAGCTCCAGGAGTGGCTGCGTGTCGCTCTTAGAAAAATCGAATAATAAATCAAACAAAATTCAAATTAAAAATAGTACAATATGTTAAATAGAAAAGTTGTTTGTCTCTATGAGATCTACAACATATTGAATGAACCAAAACCAAAAGAGATCATCTGTACAAACATATTTGGGGGGGGGGGGGTTCATGTACATACAATACCATATTTTTTAGTTTTGTAATTTTTATGATTTTTTAAATAAACTAAGATTGGAAATAAAATATAATAAAATATAAAATAAATATTTACACATGAATATGATTTTTGGTGTTTTAAAAAATTAACAAAATAAAGAAATAAATAATGTGAACTTATATACAGACTTAGATTTATTTATTTTCTTTGATTTTGAATAAAATTCTGATTTAGATTTTTCTATACTTTTTTAAAACATAAATCAAAGAAAATGAATGAAAAAGAAATAAATTAAATGTATTTATTTTTGTAAATAAAATAATAAGGTAATGATTATTCAAGATGTACCTTTTTTTGAATTTAAGGTAATGAACTTATAACTTTGTTGTGTACAATGAGGTCCCAGAACCCAAGTTTCACATATGATTCAAAAGTGAGTAGGAGTTCAAAGGAGACTGTATGAAAGATATTCACATTTATGCCTTTTTGTCTCCAAACTCGAGATTGGGTTTGTTAAGCATATATACAAGTAATTATTTTTAATATTTTTCCTTTGTTAATGTTAGTAATATGTACACAACAAAGTTGATTTTATATTATTTGGAGTTATTGAAAACTAATTTAAAATAATGGATGTTATGGTAATATACAGGTAATAGTGAACAAGTTTTTTGGCTTCTTATTTATGCAATTATGAATGACAAAATATGGATGTTATTTAAATATGCATGAATCATAAAAAATACAATATAGATGAATAAAAGCAATTAATAACTAAGGAAAATAAATCGAGTATCATCTTTTAGAGTGATGAATTACAGAGTCATCAACCCCCTATACTTAAACCTTGCTCGTCCCTAAGTAACTAGAATGAAATGAATAAGTGAAATGATATTGGGTTCCACACCAAGATCATGAATAAAAGGTGAAAATGGAGCTCAACTTGACCTTTGGGCAAATAATGTGGTAGAACTCTATATGAGAATTAAGGTTTTAAGAACAATAGTCTCCAAGTTATATAAGTCGTTATCTAGACCCGACTAAGAAGTCACCTTAGATCAAACTTCTCCCAAAGCATCCCCCACATGAACACTGAATAACTATCTCTGGTGAGTGAAAGATGTTAGCTCTTCCCATCCAAGATGTCGAACTACCATGCAATCTCCTCTTCCAGTAACTCATTCTCGGGGATTCAGTTATTTCCATTTAAGTTCAGGAACGTGCTAGTTCACAATGAGTGGAGGGAGAAGTCTAGAAGAAGGAGAAGAGAAGTTGAGAGTTACCAGTGCAGTCAACTCTCCTATGAATCTTGGTCGGTGTAGACAAGTCTCCACCATATCTATAGGCTATCTGAAGCTTGGACCATTATGGTCATTGGATTCTTTTTGGTAGGAATTGTGGTTGCTCTACATTAATATTTCCTACCCCCACGGATATAGATTCTTTCTACCCATGTTTTGGGGTTTTAGAAAAAATTGTACTAGAAGTCCATCCCTCATTCAAAGCATTATTTTAACCTAGTTTTCCTATCTTTAGATGTCCATGCTTTTAAAGAAAAAGACACACAATATTCCCACATCTAGTCTGAGTTGAGCTAAGTCCATGGTGTAGAGTACAGATTAGTTCCTTATCCAAAAGTCTACTCAAAATAAGACGACCCGGTGAGACACTAAGAGTCAAAGTATAGACATTGTCTTGTGGATTGGAGAATTAAGTCTATGACATGAAGATTCTAAAATCCTACTTCCCAAAGAAGTTCCTTTGAAATTTAAGTGGACTAAGGTCAGGTCAAGTCCACTCTAGATTTTTACTCTTAACTCTGTTCAAAACCTGCTGACATTCATCTTTGCATATGCACATGAAATGCAAATGAAATGCATATGCAAATGAATAGCTCATGAATGAACTGCAAGTTTTTTAATGATTCTTTCATGCAAGAATGAATGAGCAGCCAGTTTTATTTGACAAAATTTTTGTTATACCTCTCATTTTACAATAATTTGCACAAACAAAGATTTTACAACAATTCTACAAAGAGAGTATTATTTCACAAACATATGCAAGATTATACAAGTTTTAGAAATTATACACCTAATACAAATTTACATGTATTTTACATATTTTTACTAACATGGATATTTTTTACCAAATTTTACAAAGGTTGTCCATGTCTTATTTATTAAATAATATATACATAAAATACATGAAAGTACAATCTATGGGTAAAGTATATATGTAGTATATACATACACCCTTATACTTAGCATTTGTTATGCCCTCGGAGTACAGAAAGTGAGGAAGAGACATTGCTCATGCTAAGCAAGAGACTGAAAAGAATGAAAGTATAGATGTCGACCCATCCCCTGTAGATAGGATCTGGGTAGCCTAAGTGTAGAAGAAGAGGCAAAATGGGGTGGTCAAGGTCAGGAGGAGAAGAAATATTGAAAGAATTTACAGGGCAGGCATCAGTTCCCCCTATACTTAGGCTCTGCTTAGCGTAAATATACAAGAAGGAGTAAGTGTGAGAACTGATGGCGTTGGGGAATGTACAGAGAAATGGAGATGTATGAAGGAGATGATTGGAGATGCCGTGGGCAGTGAGGATTCATGTGTTCCCTCCAGGTGGTACATGAAATTCTGGGATACACATGAAAGATATCTCTTCAACGCGAGACAACTACCCATCTAATTCTTGGAAATACTTACGTAGTTGTCCGTTCGCATGGAACAATCATGCACCATCTGTAAGGTCTAAAATCTCTACATTCTCGTTCACGTGCACTTCTCTGACAATGGAGGGTCTCACCCACTTGGACTTAAACATGCCCTTGAAAATCATCAACATGGCATTGAATAACTATACCTTCATCCCTGGGACAAAACTCTGGCATCTGATATGCTTATCATGCCAACACTTGATTTTGTCCTTATAAATCACATTACTATCATATGCCTTGTTTCAGATATCTAAAAGCTCATTTAGGTCCAATTTTCTGCTATGTTGTCCCTCTTGTGTCTTCTAGTCTACTTTCTTTAATGCCTATTCAAATTTGTGGATCAACTCAATGGGTAGATGACACGTTTTTCCATAGACCACACTGAATGGGGAGGTTCAAAGAGGGGTCTTGTAAGCAGTTCAATATGCACATTGAACATGGTCCAAGAGCTGGGACCAGTTCTTCCTATCAGGGCAGACTAGCTTTTGCTAAATGCCCGTCAACTCCCAATTTGACATCATTGTCATGCCATTCGACAATGGGTGGTATGGACTAGTGACATGATGCTCAATGCCATAGTCCTTTGTTAACTTCTTAATTTCTCTGTTAACTAAGTGGCTACCCCTGTCAGAGATGATGACTTTGAAGACCCTGAACTGTGAAATGATGTGATGTTTCACAAACTTCAAACAGGTTTGTTATCTGCAGCTCGGTTAGAGATGGCTTCTACCCACAGAGAGAGATAATCTACCACCAGAAGAATGTGCTCAGAGTCGTGGCTGTTAGGGAATGGGCCCGTGTTATCTCTGCCCCATACATTAAAAACATCAACCATAATCACAGGTTGCATGGGCATTTCATCTTTGGGACCGAGGTCCCTCCCATTATCCGACACACTGGACATGACCTAATAAATGCACATGCATCACTGAACATGGTCAGCCAGTTCTAGCCACACTGGTGTACTTTCCGGGTGATCCTTTTCTCGGAGTGATGTCCTACTGCCACCAAGGAATGATAGTGGGTGAGAACGCTTGTGTATTCCTCCTGAGGAATACAATTTCACTAAACATAAACCATACATTCGAAGAAAAGGAATGGATCCTCCCAATGGAATTTCCTAGATTCTAACTTAAGTCGGTCAATGCCGCACTTAGTCCAATCATGAGGAACTGTCCTAGACACCTAGAAGTTCACCATATTGGCATACCATGGGAGAGAGTCGACATAACAGATCAACTTGTTGGGGGAAGAGTCCTTGATGGGGTCAGTCTCAAGGTAACTATGTGACTCTATGTGGGAGAGGTAATTAGCCACCATATTTTTCACTCCAGACTTATCCTTGATATGTAAATCAAACTCTTGGAGTAATAGAATCCACCTATGAAGACGTGCATTTGCATCCTTCTTTTCCATGAGGTACTTGACAGTTGTGTTGTATGTGAACATAATGACCTTGGACCCTAAAAAATGTGACCTGAATTTGTCTAAGGCAAACTCTGCATCAAGAATTTCCTTCTCTGTGACGATGTACTTCCTTTGAGCCTGACCGAGTACTTTGCTTACATAGTGGACAACATAAGGAATCCCATCTCTCCTTTGTCCTAACACAACCCCAACTGCAAAGTCAGAAGCGTCCGTCCTCATCTCAAAGGGTAGAGACCAATCTGAGGCCAGTAGGATAGGGGCATCCATGATCTTTCTCTTTAGAAGCTCAAAGGCCTCAAGACACCTATGATCTACATGAACTCCATGTCTTTTCCTAAGATCTCCGTTAGTGGTTAGGAAATCTTTGAAAAAAAACCTTTTAAAATATATGGTAAAAATGGACATGCCCGAGGAATGACCGTACTTGTTTGATGTTTATTGGTGGTTGATGTTTCATGATCACATCCACCTTAGTAAGGTCAACCTCAATTCCTCTCTCGGAGATGACGTACCCCTACACAAAGCCCTCTTGGAGCATGAAATGGCTCTTCTCCCAAGAGAGCACCATATTCACCTCACTACACCTTTTGATGACTCGATCCAAATGATATAGACAAGTGTTGAATGAATCGTCGTGGACCGAGAATTCATCCATAAATACTTCCATGAAATCGCCCATCATCTCATCAAATACTACAATCATGCATCGTTGGAAAGTCCTTAGTGCATTGCATAGCCCAAAAGGCATGCGCCTGAATGTGTATGTATGTATAATATCAGTAATATATATAATAAATATATAAAAATCAGTAAATAGAAATAAAAATAGTACTTTTTTAATGGTTTAAAATATATTTATGTTATTTATAATAATTAATAATAATAACTATATATAATTATATATTTGTATATAAATATAATATAAGGTATTCTATTTATAAATATAGTTATATATAGTCAATAAATAAAAAATAATTTTTTATGTTTTTGCATTTTATTGTAATTTTGTCAACTTTTTAGTGATTTTTGCTAATTTTTATGTATTTTTAAAGTCCAAAATGTTCTAAAACAAGGAATAATTAAATAGATCGAATTGTTATAAGGTTTAAGAATATAGAAGGAGTTCAAAATTTCTCAAAAATATTTTAATATATAGTAATATGTATATATAAGAGTATAGTATGCAAAGCTTTTTTTTAAGCTATGAGAATTTTTTCTAATTTTTTGGGATAGAGAAGGTTTTTTATTTTTTTGGTTATCTTTTGTATTTTTTGTGATTATTGGTCTAGAGTGATAAAATATAGTGATAAATATTATCTAATTTGTTTGGAATTTTTAAATAAGATTTTACATTTTTTGTATTTTTCTTTCTAAACAGGAATAAAAAGTCTCCTTTTGATTTTTTTATAAATGGAAAATGTGAGAAATGTGTTAAACTAAATATATGACTTGAATGCACATAAAATCACACACTTTTCCTATTTTTCTAAATTTTTTAGAGCATATGAACTATTTATACAAAAAAAACATAAATAAAAATATATAATATGGAAGGGGCATTTATGCAGTAATAATAAAAAGCAAGGTATTACATGCAAATACCCCAAAATTTTTTAACATTAAATATAAATCTTTAAACTAAATTACAATACATAAACCCGGAGGGGTATACATGTAATTTGGCCACTCACATGGGGGGTCATGTGAGATGACCTAATAGAGGACGTAGATGTAATTTTGTAAAAAGTACAAGGGTTTAGTTGCAATTTTTCCACAAAATTTTATGCTTAATTAAATATTTAAAAGACTTAAATAATACAAAAAGCAGAAGGGGTTCATGCAAATTACCACACTTCCTGACTTTTCCTTAGACCGTCCCTTACAAAACACGTGGTTGGATCTGACGATGACTGGGATGCAATGTTGTGACTTGAATGAACGACCTAGATTAGATTAGGGTTGTGTTCTTGATTGGATGGCACTCAAGGGTGTTAGAAGAACATCCCAAGAACACACCGATGTTGAGCTTCAATCATGGATTCAAGACGACTTCAGTGTCTTCTCCCTTCAACGACGGCTTTAGCTTGCTGGGTTTGCTTTGCATATGCAGGTAGCCTCCGATGAAATCCAGATGTTCCCGATGGGGATCTGGAAGGGTTTCAATTCCAAATCACTTGGAGCTAATGTGCAGCTTTGATTCGAGGCTACGGGGGTTTTCAAGGCTTCTAACCTGTACCAAAAAGTCCTACGGCTCGAGGGCACTATCCTCGACCCGTCTGTGAAGCTGTTGGGCAATGAAACGAGACGAGTGGCGAGCTTCCAGCGAATGGCGGTGGGTGAAACTCGATTTAACAAATCTGTGAGGGATATGGGTTGGTAAGATGTGGGAACGATGGAGAATGTGACATAGATCGATAATGGGGTAAAATGCTGTAGGAAATGGTCGAAGACAGAGTAATTTGGCCTAGAGCTCAAACTCCAGTTCAAATTAGGTTTTATAATTTAACTAATATAAATGCTTAAAGATAAAATCAAATGCTAGAAATGAATATAAACCTAAAGATTAACTAATAATGGCAGAAAATGACCTCGACTTGGTTGGGGGACCAAGGCGGCAGAACCGACGGAGCTAGATCCAGCGATGGGGCTTGATCGACTGCAACAGATGCTCCTCCTCACTGCAGACCCGCCAAATCACTCGATGTCACAAAGTGGAGGATGTTCTGTGGATCTGAGTGGCAAAGAATATTTGAAGGGGTAATGAAACGACAAAATATGGAATAGAAGGTGGATCTATTAATGAAGAAATGGTTGATTTCGAGGCGAGGTGGCGTGTAGAGGACATGGGGAAGGAGAAGGGTATGGGTCCTACGAGGGAGACGGGTGTGCAAGGATCAAAAGCATGAGAGGCTTGAGGGAGAGGGAGTCGTAGATGTTGAGTTAAAATGAGGAGAAAATAGGTGTCCTGTGACTCTGACCAGGGCGACGAAGGGGGAGCATACAGTTGACCATGGTTAACTTTTGTTGTGTCCTAGTTTGTCCACGTGGAGCAACCAGGAAAGAGTTACAAAAAATTTTTGTATAACTGCTAAAAGTTAATGAATGAATTAATTAGTTTTTTGTTAAAATGCAAAAAATGTTTATAATTTTATGTAGTATTTTTAGGTCATTTTTATTTATTTTCACAATGTCATTCATTATGTGTTAGTTTTTACATGTGTATGCATAGGTAAATATACTTGCATTTCCTATATTTTATCTTTAATTTGTCATTCGTATTTTCTTATTATATAAACGCGTTTTATATATTTTTTATTTATTTAGTCACATATTTGGATTTTTTACTTTATTTTTGAGTTTATTTGCATAAGTAATTATGTATATAGATATTATAGCTATATTATAGTATACTTCACCTATATATTGAAGCAAATTATTTATTTTTAATGGTTTCAATTTAGTTTAATTATGTGCATGTGTTTTAATTAATTTTACATTTCTATAAAAATTAAAAAAGTGAAAATTATAAAGAATAAATATATTGAATATTTCATACAGGTATAACGCATAATGAGGGCCCAAAACCTAACTTTTGCATCTGAACACCAAATTGAATGAACCCACCTTCATTTAATAGATAATTTTTTTATGAATAATAAAGGCGAGTTTGGACAATTTTGACGTTTGGTGGACTCTATGAATTGTGCATTGACGAATCTGTCATGAATGTTGGTACCCTAATAAAAATCTTAAAAGAACAGGAGACGATGGAAATAAATCAAACGTGTTTTAGCATCTAAGACTTGGTAATTTGTCAGTTTATATGATCAATAATTTTATAAAAGATGGACCCTCGGATTTTCTACTGGACAAAACAATGCCTACATGTGAGCATTTTATTTGAGGTAAAATCACCTGGATGCCTTTTCGTAACAAGGTTAGATGATGCGAGGCTTGATGAATTTGCATTTCATTATCTTTATTCATTTATTATATCTTTAAGTCCCTTATAAAACACTTGTAAATACTAAAAAATCTCTCATTTTACTGACCTTTTTTTTGTAATATTGCATATTTATTACTATTTTAACCTAAAATAAATAAATGAAAAATAAAGGAAATAAAAGTTTGTATATATGAAACATGCTTACTCTAACCCCAGGTCAAGACAAGACCTGATTGGTAAGGAATAAAGTAGGGGGAGATAAGCCTTCATTCAAAAAATCAAGAAAACTAACTCTCACTTGTGTATATTTATCACTTGTATACTTTTGTATATATTACACAATCCTTACACTAATTTATTTACCAACAATTTCACCTTAAATAAAAATATTCTCTTCCTGGAATTTGTATATAAAATAAGTTGTATATATTAAAAATAATTTCAAGAAGAATCATTGTACAGTTTGTAAATAACAATACTTTGAAAAAGCTGCAAAGCTCATATTGTTAGATCAATATCTGCTCCACAAAAACATGCATAGTTTTCTTTACAGCTTTTTATTTTGTATGACATGGGTACATTATGAAATATTTTTTACTAAAATCTATTTTGTATTTTTATTTGCACTTTTATGTACAATATTGATGTTGAGGGTATATTGTTTTGAGGTATAAAAATGGTAAAATAAAATGGGTTCTAAAATGCAATTATTGAGCACAAAGAATTAGGCTTTTTGTGTTCTTTTCCGTACAGTTTCTCTGCCCTATTCCCCCTACTTTATTCCTTGTCGACCAAGTCATCATGATGACTGGATCTCAGGGTCTTGGGTCACTCAGTGTCTTTGACACTTCATTCTTTTTATTTTATTTCCTTTATTCTTTTACTTTGGAATTAAATACATTATTTTATACAATATTTTACATAGTATTTTATGTGGTTTATTAAATGTTTTTTTCCCAAATTAATGATATATACATGAATCTAGATAGGGTTTTAAGGCCAAAATGAAAGAATAAAGGTGATGAAATGAGGATTCATCTCCCCATACTTGTCTTTGCTAGTCCCTAGCAAATACTTATGCCTATAAGTATAGAAAAAGAAAATAAATAATAGAAAAAGAAATAACTTGGAACAATTTTTTACTCTTGAATTTATCTTATTAAAATCAAAGTTTGTGCTCAGTTAGAACTTTAGATTCTTGGTATGTTCGGAGTCACATTAAGGTTAGGAAGTGTGACATAACAACCCTTTAGGTTCTATAATCCTATTATCTAGTTCTCTTCATAGTCTAGTCAGAACCATCCTCTCAGTCGCATACTCTTACAACCCTGAAATGATAGAATTGTGTGTGTGAATTTTTCAGCTCATTCCAAACAAATCACTGAACTATAAAAGAGTCAGTTCCTCTGGTAGCTCGTCCTTGTGGAGACATATATTTTCTTCTAAGGTCAGGTGCTTTGGTCTTTATAACCGAAAGGGGGGAAGAAATGCAATAGATATTCCCCACTAATGGTGACATTTAAAAAATCCCAGAGTGAAGTGAAGTGTTCATGTGGTATCACAACACGAGACTGACAATCGCTGAAGTAATCGAACGCAGAACTGAAAGAATTATCAACAATCAACCCACAATAAAATATGAAGAAATGCAATACAAATGTGGAGTTAAAATTTATTATGAACTATGTAAATAAATGTGCATAGTAGTCAAGTATGTGTAGGGTGTCGAACACACGGAAGATATATGTGTAGCAATATTATTTATCTCTAATAATGTATGTATGTATATATCTGATATGTACTTAGTGTTTTTGCAGGGTTTTTATTATTTAATTTTTATAAGTTGTTTTATATTTTTTATGATTTTAATTTAAAAACTTTATTTACTTTTTTTCTTATTTTTTATTTCTTTTTGTTTTTAATATATAATAAGTGTATATATATGTAATATATATAATATAGGTGTTATAAATAATATATATAATATAATATATAGATATAGAGATCCTTATATACAAATAAAAATAGTCCTTTTTATTTTTTAAATAGTTTAAAATATATTTATTGTATTTAATATAATTAATAATATTATTAAGTATATATAACAATTTGTATGTATATAAATATAATATAGGGTATTCTATTTATAAATATTTTTATTTATAGTAAAAAAAGTTATTATAAATGATTTTTGTGTTTTTAATATTTTATTATATTTTTGTGATTTTTTAGTGATTTTTGCTAATTTTTATATTTTTTAAAGTCCAAAACACCCCAAAATAATTGAATAATTAAATAAGTGATATTCTTATAAGATTTAATAATATAAAATGCGTCCAAAATTTCTCAAAACTATTTTCATAATATAGGAGTATGTATATATAAAAATATAGTACATAAAACTATTTTTTTGAAATGTTGAGAATTGTTTTCTAATTTTTTAGGTTTAGGAAGGGTTTGAAATTTTTTGTCTTTTATTTTGTAATTTTAGTGATTTATTATCTTGAGTGATAAAATATTATTATAAATATTACCTATTTTTTGGAATTTTTTAGGTAGGTTGTATATTCTTTGCATTTTTCAAGCTAAACATGTACTAAAAATGCTCCTTTTGATTTTAAATAGATAGAAATGCAAGAAATATGCTAAATAAAATGTATAGCGTGAATGAACATGAAATCAGGCACTACTCCTATTTTTTGCATAATTTTTATAGCACAGTAACTCTTTATACAAAAATAAGAAGCATAAATAAAAATGAACAAGCTTGTAGGGGCATTTAAGCAATAAAAATAAAAGGTGAGGGGGCACATGCAAAAATAACACTTGTTTTTGGTGTTTTGTATACTAAATAAAAATTATAAAAGTCATAGGGGTACAATGGGAATTTGCCTGCTCACGTGGGGAGCCACGTGAGCTGAGCTGGTAGAGGACCAATGTGTAATATCTAGTAAGTACATGGGTTCCAATGCAATTTTTCCACAAAACGTAAGTCTTAGTTAATTATTTACAAGGTTCTTTAAATATTACAAAAAGTACATAGCAATTTCATGCAAATTACCCCGAGAACACTATTCATCGGGCAGGGATGAGCGATCCTTATGTCCCACTTAAGAAGATCGTGCGACCGATGAGCACATCGTTTCACCGAGATCCAACGGTTCGCGTTGAACCTTAGGTGCACCTCGATCTTACAACTTAGGGTGTATCAGTAAGAATACAAAGAACAACTTGCCAGAGCTCCTTCGATTGGGCTTCTCTCCTTGCTCCGAAGACCTCTACTCGATCCGACGACACCACCAGCTTCCTCGGCATGCTTTGCATCTACAGGTGGTCTCCAGTGATGCCCATATGCGACAATGGTCGATCTGGAGCTCAATCTACTTCAAGAAACCTGGAGGTCTATTCTAGCCTCGATTCATGGCTTCAAGTGGTCTTCGAATCTCCTGACCTACACAAAAAAATTCCACGGCTCGAGGGCTTCCTCCTAGGCCTGTTGGTGAAGCTAGAAGGTAAGGGGAGTGGAAGGGCGGCAAAGGTTCAGCGAAGGGCAACAACCTTTGATTTGCCAGATCCATGAAGGATCTGGGTTCACTTAGTGAGGCGAACAATGGGGCAGAGGAGGGGAAATGAAATGGATGCTAACTTGGAGAGGAAGATAGTCGGTAACAAGATTTTTGCTTGGAGCTCTAGCTCTAGGTCAAAAGGGGACTATTAAATTAGCCTAAAATAATAGCTAAAACTAAAATTAAAGTTTGGAAATATAATATACACCTAAAGAATACCTAGAAATGTAAGAAATATGCATTGACTTGATTGGGGGACCCAAGAGGCAGAATCACCAGAAGGATACTTTGAAGATAAGCTTGGATCGAGCTCCTCCATGCATCCTCCTCGCTGTAGTTCAGTTGATCTGCTCGCTGTCACCAAATCGATGCAGCACAGGAGAACTGAGGGACTAAGAGTATAAGAAGAGTGATTAATACTTAAAAAAATGGTGGAGGGGTATGTTTATATGATGAGGATGGGTTGGTTTTTCGAGGTGAGGCTGCATGTGATGGAATTGGAGTTGGTGGAGGGTATGGTTCCAACAAGGGAGAGGGTTGTGAGGGCTACAAAAGCGTGAGGGGCTCAAGGGAGATAGAGGTGAGGGAGAGGGCATGGAAAATCAACGAAAATGGCCCCTCGTGATTCTGACATGGCAGCTGAAGAAAGGTAGTACAGTTGACCAAGGTCAGCTTTTGTTGAGTCCTTATTGGTCCACGTGGACCAACCAGGAAAAGGAGATATAAAATAATTTTGTAAAATTGATAAAAAATAATAAATGAATTAATTATTTTTTATTAAAACACAAAAAATGTTTATCATTTTATGTAATATTTTTAGCACATTTTTATTTGTTTTTATAAAGTCATTCACTATGTGTTAGTTTTTTCATGTATATATTGGTAAATATACATGTATTTCCTATATTTTATTTTTAATTTGTATTTTGTAATTATTATTATATACATGTATTTCATATATTTTAAATTTATTTAATTACATATTTGGATATTTCTACTTTATTTTTCTGAGTTTATTTATATACTTAATTAATTATGTACATATATCTTATAAGTATATTATAATATACTTTACCTATATGTTGAAGCATATTATTTATTAAATTTTACTTTTAATGGTTTTATTTTTAATTATGTACATGTGTTTTAAATAATATTTACAATTTTTTAAAAAATATAATAAATTTAAAAATATAAAGAATAAATATGTTGAACACTATATACCAGTATACTACACAATGAGGGCCCAAAACCTAACTTTTGTATCTTAACTCCAAATTGAATGAAACCACATTTATTATATAGCTTATTTTATTTTATGAACAATAAAGATGAGTTTGTCAGTTTTGAATTTGTATGGAGAAGAGACATGTCTACAAAGTTTTCTCTGTGGCTTTTTGTTTTGTGTGTCCCAAGCACGATGTGCTTTATTTTTCAATGAAATCCATTTTGTATTTTTCTTTGAACTTTTATGTACAATGTTCATTTTAAGGATTTATTGATTTGAGGTGTAAACAAATAAAATAAAATGGATCTCAAAATGCAATTATTGTCATATAAATATGAGGGTTTTTGAGTGGTTTTATGTACAGTTTCTCTGCCCTATCTCTCCCTGCTTTATTTCTTGTCGACCACGTCATAATAATGACTAGGTCTTAGGGTCACTCAGTGTCTTTAACCCTTCAGTCTTTTTCTATTCTTTCAATTGTTCTTTTATTTTGGAATTAAATACAATATTTATACAAGGTTTTACATAGTATTTTAGGTGAATTATTGAGTGTTTATTTTCTCAAATTAATGATATATACATGCATTTGGCTAGGGATTTAAGGTCAAAATGAAAGAATAAAGCTGATGAAATGAGGATTGACCACCCCCCATACTTGCCTTTGTTAGTACGTAGCAAACACTTATGCCTGTAAGTGCAGAAGAAGAAAATAAAGAAAAGTAAAAATATAATAACTTGGAATAATTTCTGACTTTTATCCTTATATTGATAAAATTAAAGTTTGGAGCTTAGTTAAAACTTTTGATTATTGATGCATTTGGAACCACATTAAGGTTAGGAGGTGTGACATAACAACCCTTAGGTTCCATAATCCTATCTTCCAGTTCTCTTCACAGTCAAGTCAGAACCATCCTATCAGTCGCAACTCTTGCTACCTTGAAATGACAGATCCATGCATGTGAATTTTTATGCTCTTCCCAGAGAAACCGCTAAACTATAAAAGAGTCTAATCCTCTAGTAACTCGTCCTCGTGGAGATAGGTATTTCTTGCTAAGGATAGGTGTTGTTAGTCTTGACAACTGAAAATGGGATAATTAAGAAAAAGTGGGAAAAGAAGTGGGAATGGACCAGTGTACTCTCCATTCCCTTGTGAAGCTTTGTTGGTGTAAATGAGACTTCACCAAGAAGTAGGATTTTTCTGGACGATCAAAATTTTGTGGAATTTTTGTAGGATTCTTCTTTGGATATTTTCTATGACTTTTCATTGCTCTACATTCTTGTTTGTGCCTCGACAAATATAAAGTCTTTTATCCTCCCATGTTTTGGGGTCTTGGAATAAGTTACACTAGCAGACCATTCCTCATCTGAAGCATTTTCTCAATCTAGTCTCCAGTATTTAGATATCATTGTTATCGAAAGAAGTGAGTTGTAGTACCGGTTTTGGCAATTCCCATGAATAGTTCCTGAGCCACCCTTGACGAAGTGGCATAGCATCGTCTCGACTTAGACTCCAAGTTTTTTCAACAATTTTTCTGGTTGAGCTAAGTGTTAAGTGTGAGATTTCCAATCAAGTCACTGTCTCAAGAGTCTTACAGATGATATGCAGAGTTCTAGTTAGACACATTGAATCAACTCATGAATAAAGTCTCATGGAACCTAAAGAAATAAGTCAAGGTTACTTGAAGTATCCCCTATTTCAGTTTTTTATGGATTTCTCTGAAATTAACTGTATTTAGGTCTATACCAAGCTCCAATCTTGAGACATTATTTTAGACTTTTTCAATTATCTTGATCATTTCAGAAAATGCAGATGTTATGCACAATGCAAAAAAATAATTTTGTGAGGCAATTTCCTAGTTTTGAACGTTTTAAGAATTTTTGAAAATATTTGCAAATTTTTATAATTTTGAAAATTTTGCAAAATTTTAGGATGTTTGATAAAAGTCAGTGAAAGAAATATGTGCAGATATTTGTATGGGAATGCATTTATTATTTACAAGAATCAGGTGAGAATTTACATTAAGTATTTAAAGAAATAAAGTTTGTTGTTATTCACAGACCTTGTAAAGAATTTTTTTGCTTCAATTATGTACAAGGTTCTCAAAATAATATGAAAAGGATTTCACAAACTTTTTGAAAACTTATTTTGCTAATAATTTGGCAAAAATAATTTCTAAATAATTACAAACTTTGAAAATCATTTTGCAAAAATTTTTTAAATACTATATATAAATTTTTCAAAAAAAATTGCAACCATTTTCCAAAACATTTGCAAATAGATTTTCAAAATATTTTATCCAAACAAATAAAAGAAATTTTTACAAACAAAATATTTTTTCAAAGGTTGACAAAATATTTTCCAAAAAGATTTCAAAAGATTTTTCAAAGAATTTTCCAACCATTTTTCTAACATTTTGTAAAACATTTTTAACCTAATTTATTAATCAGTATATATAAAGAATTTAATGTGTTTTTAAATTTTATTAATAAGCCATATTTTTAAAAATATGAAAGTACGTGTTTTGGATAAAGTATATATAGCGTATATATGACCCACTATACTTGGCTTGAGCAATGTCCTTATAGGTCAGAAAGAAAAAGGAAGACATAACTCGCACTAAGTATAGAAAAGTCTGTACTACAACGACAATAATAAAGAATGAAAGTCGATCACCCCCTATACTTAGGATCAATAATCCTAAGTATAGTGGACTATGTACCAAGCAGGAAGGGTCGAGGATGGGAATAAAAAAATCATCGGCTCAACCTATCTCCCCCTATACTTTTGGGAAAGTATCATTAAGTATAGATTGAATATCAAGAGTTGAGGAGACAAGTGAGGGATCAAAGAATGAACACCCGTATACACTCATCCCCTCTATACTTAGGATGAAGCATATCCTAAGTATAGGAATGATGAATGTGATGAGTGAACTTATCAGAAGAATGAAAAAAATGAAATTTGAAAAGAAGAAAAGAAGAAAAGATCGATTAACCAAAAACATTTTTGTGAGCCTCATCTGACTCCGTTGTTTCTGTGTCTTTGAGTTCTTCTTCATAGATCATTTGTATTGAATTAACAACGTACAAGAACGTATCATGCTCTAAGTTGGCTTCAGCAACTGTCCATTGATCACGAAGGGTTGTACGTCAGCTAGCAAACCAAATATCATGATACTACCATTGTCATGAACATGTTTCACTACAAACAACCCTGTCCATTTCCTTTACAACTTTCTTGGAAAAAGTTTCAACTTTGTATCAAACAACCAAACCTTCTGATCGGGCTCGAAAGTCTTTCTGCAGATATGCTTTTCGTGCCACGTCTTTACTTTCTCCTTGTACATCAGTCTATTGTCGTATGCATAGTCTCTGAATTCAAGTAATCTATTCAGATCAAGATTTCTGTTCTTTCCGGCCTTCTTATAATCTAGATTACAGACAATGATTGCCTATAACAGTTTGTGAATAAATTCCACAGGTAGATGTCATGGCTTGCCATAGACTAGGAGGTAGGCAGACATTCCCAAAGGTGACTTCAATGTGGTGCGATAAGCCCAAAGAACTGAGTCCAGCAATTGTGACCAATTCTTCCTGTCAGGTCGTACAAGCATCTGAAGAATAGTCTTAATATCTATATTCGAACATTTTTCCAGGCCATTAGGTTGTGGGTGGTATGGAAAAGCAACACGATGTTCAATACAATATTCTTAGATCAGCTTCCTCGCTTCTCTATTGATAAAATGGCTACCACCATCGGATATTAGAATCTCAAGAATCCCGACCTTGCGATGATAATATTTCAGGAATCACTAGACTGAGTTACTATCGGCGGCTCGGGTTTGGATAGCCACCAGCCAACAACTGATAGAATCAATAACGATCAGAATATATTCAAATCCTTGGCTATTAGGTATTGGGACTATGAAGTCAGTACCCTACGCTTCAAACACGTCTAATATCTAAATGTATTTCAAGGGCTTTGTATCTCTTAATCCAATGGTTCCTCCCATCTTCTGACAGTCAGTGTTGTGTTTCACATAGTCTTCTGCATCTTTGAAAAGACTTGGCCACCAGATGGCGCATTGGATCACTTTCGTTGCTATTCTTTTCCCAGAGTGGTGTCCTTATGATTCACGGTTGTGGCAATGCTCGAGGAAACTGTGATATTCCTCCTAAGGAATGCACCTTCTCTAGATGCAATATGCCCCCTCAAGATAAAAATATGGATCCTCTCACTAATAGAAATGAATATCTAATAAAACTTGTAACTTTCAACCTCATCCAATCTTGTAGAGTTCTCTGGGAAACAAGATAATTCACAATATCACGAACCATGGGAGCGAGGTGACTCACGAAACTACCTCATCTTAGAAATTTTATGTAAACGGTATCACGTTCTACTCAGGAGTGTCTAGATATGGTAATCTTTAAAGATGATCTACACCACATTTTTAATTCCAAGTTTATCTCCAATTTCAAGATTGAGTTCCAAGAGTAGAAGGATCCAACTGATCAGTCACGGTTTGGCATCCTTCTTGCTTTGTAAGTACTTGATGGCAGAATGATTAGGGTAAACAATGAGTTTGGATCCCAATAAATTTAATCTGAAATTTTCTAGGACAAAATGACTGCTATAGGCTCTTGGTCAGTAACAGTATAATTCTTCTATGCTTCGTTTAATGTCCAGCTAGCATAGTGAATTGCAAATGGTAACTAGAATCTCCTCTATCCCAAGACCGCACCAATGGCATAATGAGAAGTATCTTTCATGATCTCAAATGATATAGATGAAGGTTATGGTAAGAACCTTAAGCGCATCACGAAAGAATGAAGATCGCATCATATGCGATCGGGAGCGACTGGTCGTACCAGTCGCTCGAGGCTAATTTAAAACATTTTAAAGAGATGAAACCACAGAACACTTCTCCGATCATTTCATCTAAACCACGAAGAAGATATAGGAATACATCTTGAAGCGTGGTTGCGATCAAAGTCTCTAAATGAAGAGATCTGTCTCAAGCTAGACCCTACGAAGAAGATGCTTACGAGCACGTTGATAAAACACGTCCTTCTTGCAGTCCAAGAAGTTGATCCAAGTGACATATCTCCTGATTCGTCACACGAAATATGTGGTCTTCTTTGCGTACCAGAAGCACTAAAGAAGATGAAGATCCATAAGCAGTCGAAGAGGCTGCATGATGGTGCAGTGACGACGGTGATCCTCTCTAGGTCACAAAGTGGATGACTACTTTAGGGGGGCATGTATGATGATGAGAAGGAGAGAGAACTTGTGAATTATATGTTGTAAAATAAGATCTAGGGTTGTCTCTTCTTTTATAATATTTTGTGAGTCCATGGATCTCAATCCATGGACAACACAAATCCAAAGGTGGAGATTGATTTGTGTGTCTTTTAATGGGCATGATTTTGTTGTAAAAATACAACAATAATCAATTAAATTAAATTAAATATATTGAATAATTATCAACATAAATTAATTCAATCAAATCAATAAGGGATTAAAGGATTAGGAAAGGAGGCAAGCTCCTTCCTTATGAGGAAGATGGACGGCCACCAAGAAATAGGACAAGGGTGATCGTCCCCCCTTTCTCTATGAAAGGATCTCCCTTTTTTTCTTATTTTGTGAGATTAAGAATCTCACATTATCCTTTAATTATTGATATCGACTTTTTTTTTGTAAATTATTTCACTAAAATAATTCCAAATAACTTTGTGATATTTCAATCATGCCATTGGAAATTTGTGAATCACATTCACAAACCCAAAGGTAAAATGTGAATTATATTTTAAATTAATTGTCCAATGTGAGTCCAATTCAAATCAACATTTTAGTTGTAAATTTTATTTACAGATAGGTCTCTCTTATATATTATAAATCATATTTATAATATATATGATTAAAATGGATAGTGTTATCCACATTATTCAAATCCATAATAATTTAATCTCATTGATTATCTTGGATCATCAATCTCATGCATCAAAATAATATGAATCACATTCATGTTATTCATGATAACTAAATCACATTTAATTATCCATTTCTCAAATCTTAGATATACATTTGTCAATAGAATTATTTTTAAACTCTGTCAAGAATAATGCACTTTTTTCTGCGGATACTTGGAGATAAGGACAGGACAATTATACATTCCACGTATAGTGACTTGGATATTGAGATTACATCTCAAATATAGATCTCAGGGACCTCTCACGGATTCTTGATTAAATCAAGGTTGTAGATCTAATCTTCTTATTTTATCTAAATCACATTCCGATCAATGTCCAATATTTGGACTTAGATCACATCGCTTCTCTACTGAGAGGAGTCACTAAAATCCAGACCTGTTTCATTACTCCCTCGAAATAGAAGCATCAAGATTATACAATTTTTGATGATGACATCACCCTCAGTATCCTAATACGTGCACATCCTACATACTGGAAGACCTAGAATAAATTCGAAGATTTAGATCAATTTTACATTGTCTTCTTCAGGGCTTTATCACTAAGTTTCTCATTCAGTAGTTAGGAGTTGGTATCGACCATATACTTTCCAAAAGCATATTCCATACCTGTAAATTCTTTTCATTCTTCCAAAGCAAGGCGACCATGCATGGAATTTGATTGGTCCCAATACCTCATGAATGAGCTCATGTCTTCCCATTCTCAAGTGAACATGTATGATCCCTTTGAGAGATCATATTACTCATATGCCCTTGTATGCACACCAGATCGCTTGTGTATAGACCTTGATTAGGCCCTCAACTTATTGGTCTGCCAAATGTACATACTCTGGCATATAGCAATACATCTTTCTCCGGTCAGAGGATGCATGCAAATATCGTGATAGTATATGACATAGGTCTTGGTTATCTTGATCTCGTTAAGTCAACTCTTTGACCTAACTTAGCTGACACCTCTGAATCTCTATTTCCATGCAGAGTAACTACATCAAGAAGTTGGTTTGATATCTGCTTATAGAGAAGGATTGACATCTCCTTCTCAAGCTAGAGATCATCTCTTAATAATCATTTGATGGTACTTGATGAATCCTCAATCTAACTCCTTAAATATTCATCCAAGCACCCACCTCTATTATTCAACATTGGAATCAACAACTATATGATCATTAAGATGTCCATGGTACATAACCCTAATTGTACTAGGGGACCTTATAGTGCATTCATTCATTTAATCTCAGACATAGAGTGAAATAAATCAATGACTTTTATTGACATAGAAAACATTACAATAACATTTATTTTAGAAATGGTTTGCCGAGCACATGGCTAACATTCTCCCACTAGCCCTCGAAACTTTCAGGTATAATCCTTAAACTCATGTTCATAACATATTGGTCGAAAATCTTCTATGTCAAACGTGTGGTAAGAGGATCAGCATTGTTGTCGGTAGAGACAACATTGGTGATGATGATGTCATCACACTTTTGAATCTCCCGAATGACGTGGTATTTCCTTTCCACGTGCTTGCTCTTTTGATGCCATCTGGGTTTCCTTCGCTTGAGCTATGGATCTCGTATTATGGTACAGTAGCGGGATGGGAGTATCAAAGGAAACTACACCAATCTCTAGGATGGACTTGCGTAATCACATCTCCTCCTTTGTAGTATCCGATGCAGTAATTTATTCATCTTCTGGTGGTGAATCAGTTGTAGTATCCCACTTCTTTCTTATCCAGCACACAACACCACCGTTCAACAGGAACACGAACCCTAATGTTGACTTTAGATCATTAATATCAGACTGGAAGTCAGAATTTGTCTATCCTAAGATCTGGAGATCACCATCCCCATATACCAAAATGTAATCTTGCATTCGTTTTAAATACATGAAGATGTTCTTCACTGCATTCTAGTGTTTCTCTCCATAGCAAGATTGGTTATGT
This sequence comes from Ottelia alismoides, assembly GCA_037367405.1. Taxonomy (NCBI): domain Eukaryota; kingdom Viridiplantae; phylum Streptophyta; class Magnoliopsida; order Alismatales; family Hydrocharitaceae; genus Ottelia; species Ottelia alismoides. The sequence continues at coordinate 859,276 of JAZKJV010005737.1, forward strand.
CTTACCACTGCCACTGCATAGTAGATATCAGGCCTTGTGCACATCATGGCGTACATTAAGCTTCCCACACCTCATGCGTAGGGGCATCCGGCCATGACCTTCTTATCCTCAATATTTTGAAGAGACATCCCTTTAGATAGGTGGATGACATGTCTTAAGGGAAGGAAGCCTTTCTTAGTGTTCATCATATGGAAACTTTCCAAGATCTTCTTAATGTACCCATGTTGTGATAATCCCAAAATCCTCTTTCTCTATTTCTGAACAGCTTCAGACCCAAGATATAAGAGGCTTCTCGAAGATCTTTCATCTCAAAGGTATGTGACAACCAAATCTTCATACCAGTCATCATCCCTATATCATTCCCAATGACAAGGATGTTAGCTATGTAAAGCACAATGAACATAATGGCGCTCCCACTAATCTTATTGTACACCCATGGATTCTGAACAAAATCGTAACTCTTTATTGTTTCATCAAATATGATGTTCCAACTATGAGAAGCTTGTTTGAGCCCATAGAAGGATTTCTTCAGCTTGCATGCTTTGCCTTCCTCGGTTATCAATCCCTAGGACTGCTCCATATAGATGTCCTCCTTGAGGTATTCATTGAGGAAACCTGTCTTGACATCTATCTTCCTGATGTTGTAGTCAAGATATGCAGTTATTGCTAGCAGTGACCTGATGGACTTAAGCATATCCACTGGAGAGAATGTCTCATCGTACTCGATGCCTTCTCTCTATGTGTGTCCCTTGTCTACGAACTTTGCCATGAAGGTCTCTACCTTCCCATCAGCTCCCCTTTTTCTCTTGAAGATCCATTTACACCCAATGGGTTTTATGTTGGATATGCGAGCCCACGACGAGCCATTATGCAATAAACGTTATTTCATATATCATTCCCTGGTCTGAAATGAAGAATAATTAGTTTGCATAATAAGTCTCTTAGTATAATTAGGGTAATGTACCATGACCATTTTAGTGATCATACAATTGTTGATTCAATTATTGAATCATAGAGGTCGGTGCTTGGATGAATACCTAAAGAGTTAGATTGAGCACTCATCAAGCACCATCAAATGATTATTAAGAGAGGAACTCCAGCACGAGAAGGAGATGGCCATCCTTTCTCTAAAGGCTAATATCTGATCGACCTCTTGATGCAGGTCACCTCTGCATAGGAACAAATATTCAAAGGTGTCAGATTAGTCATGTAAAAGAGTTGACTTAATGAGATCGAGACAACCAAAAGCCTATGTCATATGTTGTCACAATATAAGCACGCATCCTTTGACCGGAGACAGATGCGTTACAATATGTTTGAGTATGTACATTTGGCGCACCAATTGGTCGGTGACCTAACCAAGGTCTATATACCGACATGCTGGTGTGCATGCAAGTGCATATGAGAGTACGGGAAGACATGAGCTCACTCATGAGATATCAGGAAGAATCCAATTCCGAGGACGGTCATCTCGCTTTGGAAGCTTGACTGAATTTGTAAGGTTTGATATATGCTAATGGAAAGTAAATGATCAACACCTATGTATGATATATACTTTTGGAAAGTATATGATTGATACAGACTCCCAATGATATAATAAGAAACTTAATGATAAAATCCTGAAGTAGACAGTGTAAAATTGATCTAACTTCGGGTTTATTCTCGGTCTTCCAGCATGGAGGATGTACATGTGTAAGGAATACCTGAGGGTGATGTGATCATAAACGATCGTATAACCATGACGTTTCCATTCCGCGGGAGTGATGAAAAGGTCTCAATTTTAGTGACTCCTCTCAATAGAGAAGTAATTTGATCTCGATCCAAATATTGGATATTGATCTAATGTGATTCAGATGTAATGAGAAGATTAGATTTGCAGTCTTGATTTAATTAAACATCTATGAGAGCTCTGAAAAATCTCGATTTGAGATGTGATCTCAATATCCAAGTCACTATACGTGGAACAATACAATCACAATGTCCTTATCTCTAAGTATCCGCGGAGAAAGCACATTATCCTTGAAAGAATTTAGGTTAATTTCATTGTTGATATTTGTATACGAGCATTGAGAAAATGGATAATTAAATGTGATTTGATTATTATGAATAATATGAATTTGATTCATATTATACGTAGAGTTATCTGATATAATTAAATGTGATTTAATTATCAAAGATGTGAATAATGTGAATGTGATTCATATTATTTAGTCACAAGAGAATGAAGGATATGGAATAATCCTCAAGCGCATCACAGAAGCGTGGCGATCATATCTTATACGATCAAGAACGACTAGTCGCAGTAGTTGTTTGATGTAGAGGAATTTAAAATTTTTATTCAATGAAACCACATGATTCAAGAACACATCTTGAATCGGTTCATCTAACCACATAGATAAGGGAATACCTCTTTTAGTGTGGTTGCGAACAAGCCTCTAAAAGAAGAGACCTCCTACTCAAGTCCGATCATTGGAGGAGACGCTTGCGAGCGCGGGGATGAATCGCATGCTTCTCGCAATCCAAGATGTTGATCAAGGCAAGAGAACTTCTTATCTCGTCGCACGAGATTGTACGTCCTCTTCGCGAACGAAGCACACCAAAGAAGATGGAGAACCAAGGGCAGTCGAGGCGGCAGCACAACGACGAGGCGACGACGACGGCTTCTTCCCTCTAGGGCTTAGGTGGACGACCACCCAAGGAGAGAGAGGGAGATGGGCATGAGAATGAGAGAGAGAGAGAGGAGAGGGCATGTTGTTGTTACCAAGAAGAGCAAGGGGTGCCTCTTCTTATATAGTACTTTGGGAGTCCATGGATCACAATCCATGGACTACACAAAATCAATGGATGAGATTGATTTGTGCTTCTTTCAATGGCTAAGATTTTATTGGTAAAAATCAACAATAATTTAGATTAAATATATATTGATAAATCAATATAAATTAATCCTAAAATTAAATCAATCCCATACGGAGATCAGGGAGTGGAGATTTCATCTACCCATGATAATAGGGGGGATGACCACCCTTTCATTATAGGAGTTGGTGGCTGTCCACCCATATCACATGGGAGATGTAATCTCATGCAGTCTCATGAAATTGCATCATTCCTTGAAAATCTCCAAGATTTACAACACTTGTTGTAAATTATTCTACAAAATTAATTCATAATTATTTTGTCAATATTGCAATCTTGTGATTGGAAATTTGTGAATCACATTCACAACCCAAAATAATATGAGATTTATATATTCAATTAATTATCCAATGTGAATCCAATTCACACCTATAATTAGTCAACAAATATAAATCATAATAAGCTTTCTCTAATACATTATAAATCACATTTTTAATATATAATGAATAATTTAGATATTTCTATCCACATTATTCTTATCCATAATAATTAAATCACATTTAATTATATTTGAAAACCATTCTCATGCATCCAAATAATTTGAATCAAATTCACATTATCCATGATAATTAAATCACATTTATTATCCATTTCTTAATGCTTGGATATAATTCAACTATGGAATTATTCTTGAACCCTTTCAAGAATAATGTGCTTTCGCCGCAGATACTTGGAGATAAGGACACGGCGATTGTATGTTCAACGTATAGTGACTTAGGTATTGAGATGATATCTCAAATCCAGATCTCATGGACCTCTCATAGATTATTAACTAAATCAAGTCCAGAAATCTAATCTTCTCATTGCATCAGAATCGCATTCAGATTAATGTCCAACACTTGGACCAATATCAGATTACTTCTCTAGTGAGAGGAGTCACTAAAATCCAAACATGTTTCATCACTCCCTCTGAATGGAAGAGTCATGGTTTTACAATCGTTAATGACCACATCACCCTCAGTTATTCCTAATACATGTACATCCTACATACTGGAAGACCTATGATAAACCCGAAGATAAAGATCAATTTAACACTGTCGTCTTCAGGATTTTATCAACAAGTTTCTCAATCTTGGTCATTGGGAGTTGGTATCGATCATATTCTCTCACAAACCATATATCACATATACACATTCTTATCATGCTTCCAAAGCATGACGACCATGCATGGAATTTGATCGGTCCCAATACCTCACGAGTGAGCTCATGTCTTCCCGTTCACAAGTGAACCTGTATGATCCATTTGAGAGGTCATCGACCTATTGGTCTACCAAATGTACGTACATAGACATATAGTAACACATGTGTCTCTGGTCAGAGGATGTGTGCCCATATCGTGACAGTATATGATATAGGACTTTGGTTATCTCCATCTCGTTAAGTCAACTCTTTAACTTAACTAATCCAACACCTCCATAACTCTATTCCTATGTAGAGGACCCGCATCAAGAGGTCAGTCAGATATCATCCTAATCATAAAGTATTGCCATCTCCTACTCAAGCTAGAGAACATCTCTTAACAATCATTTGATGGTGCTTGATGAGTCATCTATCTAACTCCTAATATATTCATCCAAACACCAGCATATATGATTCTATCACTGAATCAATAGTTGTATGATTATCAAGATGTCCACGATACATAACCTTAATTGTACACAACGACCTTATAGTGCATTCATTCATTTAATATCATAAAGGGAGTGAAAAGAACCAATAACTTTTATTGATTAATCAAATATTAAAATAACATTTATTGTAGGAATGGTTTGCCTCACGCTCACATGGATAACAATCTCCCACTAGCCCTCAGAACCATTCAAGTAGAATCCTTAAATCCATACTCATTACATGCTGGTCGAAAACCTTCTTTGTCAAAGGTTTGGTAAGAGGATCAGCAACGTTGTCGGCAGAATCCACCTTGGTGAAGATGATATCACAATGCTTTTGATTCTCCCAAATGATGTGGTATTTCCTTTCCACGTGCTTGCTTTTTTGCCATCTGGTTTCCTTCGCCTGGGCAATGGCTCCGGTGTTATCGAAGAGTAACACGATGGGAGTATTAGAGGATACTATGTCAAGTTCTAGGATGAACTTATGCAACCACACCGCCTCTTTTGTAGCATCTGATGTGGCAATGTATTCGGCTTCTATTGTTGAATCTGTTGTAGTGTCCTGGTTCTTGCTTCTCTAGCTCACAACACCACTGTTCAACATAACACAAACCTGGATGTTGACTTTCAATCCTCTATCTCCGACTAAAAATTTGAATCTGTATATCCTAAAACTTGGAGATCACCATCTCCATAGAAAAAGAATAATCTTGCGTTCGTCTTAGTTATTTGAAAATGTTCTTCACTACATTCCAATGTTGTTCTCGATAGCAGGTTTGGTAACGACTTACCACTCCTAGTGCATGGCAGATATCTGGCCTAGTACACATCTTGGCGTACATTAAGCTTCCTCCAGCTGATGCATATGGGCATCTGGCCATGGATTTCTTTTCTTCAACAGTTTGAGAAGACATCCCTTTAGACAAGTGGATACCATGTCTTAAGGGGAGGAAACCTTTCTTAGAACTATCCATATCGAATCGTTCAAGAATCTTCTTAATGTACCCATGTTGTGATAATCCCAATATCCTCTTTTCTCGATTTCTGAATAGCTTCAAACCCAAGATGTAGGATGCTTCTCTGAGATCTTTCATCTCAAAGGTGTGGGACAACCAAATCGTAACAGTGGTCATCATCCCTATATCATTCCCAATGATAAGTATGCCATCTACGTAAAGCACGATGAACACAATGGCGCTGCTACTAAGCTTCTTATACATACATGGTTCATCAGGATTCTGCATAAAATCATAACTCTTTTTGATTTCGTCAAATCTAATGTTCCAGCTACGAGAAGCTTGTTTGAGCCCATAGATGGATTTCTTCAGCTTGCACCCTTTTTCATCCTCAGTTATGAAGCCCTGGGGCTGCTCCATATAGATATCCTCCTTGAGGTATCCATTGAGGAAAGCCATCTTGGCGTCCATCTGGTAGATGTCATAGTCAAGTGATGCAACTATAGCTAGCAGTGTCCTGATGGACTTAAGCATAGCCACAGGAGAGAATGTCTCATCGTAGTCGTTGCCTTCTTGATGGACCGAAAATCCCGAGCGACTAAGGGTAAAATGGTATCAATATTCATTGCGACCTCAACCACTCAGATCGAACTCAATCAAGAAAAATAAGACCACCAAAATACAAAATCAATCAGTCAAACAAAGATAACAGTCTCGCTATTTTATTTTACCTGGTATAGCTACCAGTGTCGAACACAAGGAGCACGATATGCGAAAGCTACGAAGTAGTCGGGAATCCAAGAAAATAAAAGAATTTGGTTGATTTTACATTTTTTTTAAATTTTTTATGATTTTAAAATTAAGAAAAAGGCTAAAAGAATTTAAAAACTCACAAACAAATAATTATTTATAGCATCAAAAATTCTCAGGAATATCAAATAAAAATATTTTTGGGTTTTTTAAAATATTCAAATGTTTTTGTTAATTTTCTTAGATTATTTTGAATTGTAATTAATTTTCTAAAAATCAAATAAGGCCAAAAATGCCAAGCAGTATACAGCCAGAATCTAAAGGCAAGTTAAAATTATTTAAAATGCTTATAAAATACAAGCGACAATTTTATGAGAAACTACAAGTGAAAATCTAACTAGAGGAAAAGAAAACACATTTTTTTGAATTTTTATGATTTTTTTTTGATTTTTCTAATGTTTTTAGTATTTTCATGTTTTATGGTTTTAATAAAAAGAAATGCAACCAAAATCGGTTTGAAGTAAAAACAACACAAAATAAGCAAGCAGTATTTTTTTTGGAATTTTTCAAGCTTTTTTACTATATTTAATTGATTTTTAAATACAAATAGTAGATATTTTTATGGTTTTTGAATTTCTAAAAATAATAAATGACAACAAAATAAAACCAAAAATTCATAGAATTTCCTACACCATAGCAGGAGCCATGTGTCGAAATTTCATGAATTTTGGATAATGGTCGCTATTTATTAAAGCAAAAATAAAAAACGCATCATACATGAACCAAAATGCAATAAAAACATGTTTCTGGATCAATAACTAGCATGCACAAGAAGTTGGGGCCAAATCTGTATTTTTCACATTAATTCCCGCACATGCTAGAAAACAATACGCACACGGGTATATTTGCAAATAACAAAAATAAATATTCAATCCATAACAGCCAATAAGTCTAGGGTAAGCTATGCAAATAACCCAGATAGCACATGATGACGTACGTAGGTCCAAACAAACATGACTGAAATGTAAATCTAGAAAACTGCAGGGGCTAACATGCAAAAAGGTCCACTGTATAACTTCTATTTTACAAACTAAACGCTAAATTGAAATAAATGCAAGGGTGGCTCAGCAAATTACCCATGCAACACGTGCATTGCACGTGGGGTGGACAGGTGGCAGGCGCTGAGTGGAGGCGAGGCGTGCAGTTCTGGTGTGTTCAGCTGGCAGATCCAACGGCCCTCAAGTGTTGGCTACGTGTGCGGCACGGAGGCCGTTAGATGACAGATCTAATGGCCTGACAGCTGCAGGCACTGGATGGCTGTGATGGCGTCTGGGTGAAGAAGTTGATCCAACAGCGGAGCGAGGCACTAGAAGAACTCCTCCTGGGCGAAGCTCACCAGAGCTTCGGCGATGATCCGGCGCTCCGATGAACGATTAGGCAGTGGCAAAAGACTCGTGTGGCTCCTCCGCGTCGGGTAAACAGATCAGATGAGCTCGATGCCGGTCGAGTCTCTAGGACGGTGGTTGTAACCTGGGGAGCTCCGACGAAGCAGGTCTAGGGCGATATCGGGTGTTTCCACGTCCGCTAAGTCCTGCAGAGGAAAGCTCAGACTCGGAGCAAAGCTCCGGTCAAGGTTATTAAACCTAAGACAAAGGGAAGTGGCGGCGAATGGAAGGGGGTTTCTGACGGAGCGACAGACGAAACTGATAGCCTAATCATGGCTATCCAAGCCAAACATAGGATGATCAGATTGCGTAAGAAGGGTGGCGATGAACTGGGGAGTCGATCGGAACGGATGGGGGTGACTGATGAGGCTCCGACCGGGTGGTCGGAGCTGGCGGAGGGCGGACGGGCGCAAATGAAAGATTCGAAGGATAACAGAGCTAAGGACTATGAGATGGATACCTGAAGGTCGTAACTGAATCCTGAGCTCCAAGTCCTGCTGTCGAGGGTGGTCTTTACCTCGACCTCGCTGCGGAAGGTGGGGGAGGCTCGTCGCGGTAGTGCTCCGACCACGAAGCTTGAGCGTCGGCTGCAGCGCTCCTCTTCGATCACCGAGGGTCTCCTCCGATTGCTGTCACCAAGGCGAAGGATTCTAGGGTAAGAGAAAGGTGTGCAGCACGAGCCACTGAGCAGGGGAGGCGATGGAAGGTTATATAGCCCATCATAGGTGGTCGGAGCAATTGGGTAAGGGCGCGCAATCCGAGGACAATCCATGGCTCTCCCTAGGGATTCGCGAGGATCACTGATCCACTGGGGAGACGCGGGCGCTGAAATTGGGGCATGAATGAGTAGGACCCGATCGACAAAAATGGGAGAAGACGGGGCGAGTGTCGGATCCACGCGCAAGAGGGTCCGGGAGGGGTAGTTGACTGGGGTCAACATCCCTCCTGGACCAATCAGAAAAAGGCCGGTCCAAAAGAATTGGAAAATAAATAAAAAATAGATAATGATTTCAAATTAAAAGTGTTCAAAATGAAAATATTTATTATTTTCTAAACTATTTTTTTGTATTTTTATTTATTTTTATGAAAAATAGTTTAATCTATATACAATATTTTATATTATATACAAGTATAAAATAACTATGTATTTTATACAATTATTTTTATTTTCTTATTTTTGCACAAATACCCTAATTCTATATTTTATTTATTTACAACAAATTATTTAGAGTGTAAAATAATTTTTGTTTTCTTTTTATTATTATGTACAAATGGAAAATAAATATGTATATAATACATATATACATGTACTATATACAAGGTAAGAGAGAGAAAATTTTATTTTTATTTTATTTTTCTAATTTTTGTTTTATTTTTAGAAATATATAAAAGGGGATAAAAACATCTTTTTATTTTTATTTTTGTAAAAATAAAATATAAAGACCTAGGAAGGAGTATTTACATGGTAGAGTGACCCTATCTCTCTCTACTTATTTTATTTGGCGATCAAGTCCATTTTGGACCCTCTCTTGGGTTCAGGCCACTCAATATTTATTCTAAATATTTCCTTCTTTTTGTTTTATTATTTATTCCTTTTTTTTTGCACATATACATGCTAATTATTAATAATTAACAAATGCATGCTTATTTCTAATTTATTATATTTACAAACAGCTAAAATAAAAGAATAATGAGTGATGAATGAGGAGTCATCACCCCCCTATACTTTACTTTTGCTAGTCCCTTAGCAAACACTTATTTGAAAAAGAAGTGAAAAGAGAAAGAAAAAGAAGAAGAAGAAGAAGAAGAAGGTGAATCAAGGTTGATTATTAAAGTTGTCTTCATTAAATTAAAGTATGGTGCTCAGTCAAACCTTTGGATTATTAGTTTGTCGGAACCTTATTTGGACTTAGGTTAAAAACACAATAGCCTCTAAGTTCCACCAATCTATGGTCAAGACTCCTCAGCAATCTAGATCAGAACAAGTCTACATACACAAACTATGATGACCATGAATCTTTTCTTATACTGTGTAAGTGATATGTAGCTCCCCACCTCAGAATAAGCAAAGTTACAACCCCCCTAAACAAGGTAACTCTAATGCCCTAGTCTGGCAACTCTTTCCTCGAGGGGCAGGCTATTCCCTTCTAAGTTCAAGTTCAACCAGCTCAAGAAGAGGAGGAAGAAGAGAATGGACCATGGCTAGTGTAGCCATGTATCCTAGAGAGCCCAACCAGTGTAGCTAGGTCTCCCTGCTGCAAGCTTCATGAGATGGGCATGGGTAACATAAGCTTTGCTTTATTTGGCTATATACACTCTGATGGGTATTTTATTTTCTATCAGACACACCACTTTTTTTGGAGTTTTTCTTTTCTTTTTTCACATTTTTTTGATGTGCATATGTACAACATGTCTACACGGTGCAACATATATACATATGGAGTTTTTCCTCTTGAGCTAGTAGACTATCCCTCTTTTGAAGCATTATTGCAACCCACAACTCTTGTGTTTAGACTTCAATTCCACCAAACCAAGTTGAGACGCAATTCCTTAACTAAAAGAAGAAGAGAGGTTCCACCTAGAAGTACTACCCTCATATGCTACCCCAAGCCAAAGAAGACTGCCTGCTCACCACCTCATCCGTAGAGAGCTAGGTGTAAAGTGCTGGTGCAAGTAAGCCATTGTCTGTGAGAGTCATGTGTGCGTTGTTAAGTGTTCTACTTAGGCTCATTAAGATGACATATGATCATAGCCTAGTGGACTCAAAGAATTAAGTCACCATGGACCAGAAAAGTCTTAACCCTAAGCCCTATAAGGTTCCTCTTATAATTAGGTGGATAAAGGTCTTAACCAAGCTCCATTTTTCAATTTAATTCCAGGCTTGTATAAATGTCAACCATGATTTAGAAAAATTGTACAAGTATATATACAAAAATGTTTTATGCAAGTTTTTTAAAATGTGCAAAATTTTTGAAAAATGTTTGAATGAATGGTGCATGCATGAATGCAGAAGTTTTGCAAAATATTTACACACATTTACAAAAGAATTTTTGCAAACTTTTTGTTTTTCAAACATTTTACAAAAATTTTGTACTATATACAAAATTTTGATATCAAAATATTTACAAACTCTTTACACACAAAACATTTTTCAAACATTTGTACAAAAATAATTTTGCAGATAGCTATGTATGTACAATAAAGAATTTTATGTACAAGATAAATTTTAATTTTTTTGGGTTTTTAATGATTTTAGCCATTTTATTTATTAACACACTCACAAAAGGTACGAGTTATGGCTAAAGTATATATGAAATATATACGACACCCACCTATACATAGCTTAAACGATGTCCTCAGAGTGAATCAAGAGCGATGAAGAAGACATAACTCGTGCTTAGTATAGGGAAGTGAAAAAGAAAACTATACTACAATGACAAATGAAAGAATAGAACGAAAAAGAATCTCGGTGTTTCCCCCTATACTTAGGATAAAGTAATCCTAAGTATAGCAGACTGTACACAAAGGGAAATCCGAGTGGAAGAATGTACAGGGTTTACCTCCTCTATACTTAGGTTAAAATATCCCTAAGTATAGGCAGAAAAATAGAGGTAGAATGAATCAAAAGGAAATCAGAAGTCTCACACACCCCCTATACTTAGGGTAAGGTACACCCTAAGTATAGCATAATCAAATATGAAAATGGGGTTTTGGATAAAAGAATGGTGTGATATGGACATCTGGATCTATACAAGGCGGAAGACAGTGATAATCAGGCGTGAGAGGCAATAGATGTGAGTCAAGAGACCACATCTCATGCAAAATGAAGAGGGGCGACATCTACGACCAGTGGCTCATGATCTAGATATGGTTTGAGCCGTTGCCCATTAACACGAAAGGTAGACTCAGATGACATCTCACATATGTCAATGCTTCTATTGTCATGTACCTTTCGGACCTGGTATGGTCCTTTCCACTTGCTCTGCAACTTCCCTAGAAATAATGTAAGCCTAGCATCAAACAATCATACTCTCTGTCCTGGCTCAAACTGCTTGTGACTAATATGAGAATCATGCCACTCCTTCACTCTCTCCATGTATTGTAGGCTGCTTGAAATGGCTACATCTCTAAGCTCCTCCAGGGCTGCCAACTCCACCCTCCTTTGGTCTCCTACACTCACTCGATCAAAAAGTATGTCCGTGACAGCCCAAAGTGACTTATATCAGAGCTCAACACGTAAATGGAAGGGCTTGCCATTAACGAGGTGAAAGGGAGATGTACCCAAAGGAGTCTTGAAGGACGTCCGATATGCCCACAAGAGCGAGTCCAAAAGCTGTGACCAATCCTTTCGGTCAGGGTGGACGACCTTCTGCAATATAGTCTTGATCTCCCTATTCGACACTTTAGCAATACCATTGGTCTGAGGATGATATGGAGTGGCTACTTGATGGTCAATGCTGAACTCGCTAGCAAGGGCCTTTACCTTGTCGTTGACGAAATGAGACCCCCCGTCAGATATCAACACTCTAGGCACCACGAACCATGAAATGATATTCTTCCTTAAAAATCTTCATGCAGTCCTAGCATCTGCGGTTCGGGCGGGGATGGCCTCAACCCAATGACTCACATAATCAACAGCTAACAGAATGTACTCAAATCCCTGACTCTTAGGGAATGGACCCATGAAATCGATATCTCATGCATCAAAAACCTCACAGAAATGAATGGACTGCATCGTCATCATATCACACTGTCCACAAGTGCCCATCCTCTAACAGTCAGTACACCTCTTCATGAATTCATCATAATCCTTGAAAAGGGTGGGCCACCATAGGCCGGATTTGAGCACTTTCTGCGCCATTCTCCTCCCAGAGTGATGTCCTCCTGCCTCAAGCTTGTGGCAGTAAGTGAGGACGCTATGGTGCTCCTCCCAAGGAATGCATCGATGTCAGATGCTATCCCCTCCTTCATGATAAAGGACGGGATCCTCCCAATGGTAGAACTTGGCCTTCGCAAGGAAGGTCTCAAGTCGCTGTCTGGACCAACCTTGTGGAACTTTCTTGGCAACAAGATAGTTCACAGTGCCGGCGTACCATGGGAGAGAGGCGATAACAAGGATCATCTCATCTGGGAAGGTCTCAGAGATAGGATCAATCTGCTCAGAATCCTCAAGATGCTCTAATCAGGAGAGATGATACACCACCACATTCTTGACTCCATGCTTATCCTTAATATCAATGTCAAACTCCAGGAGTAGAAGGATCCATCTAGTCAATCTCGCTTTGGCACCCTTCTTTGCCGTGAGGTACCAGATGGTGGTATGGTCTGTGAAGATAGTCACCTTAGATCCAATGATGTATGATCAGAACTTATCTAGGGCAAAGACTATGGCTAGCATCTTCTTCTCAATGATGGTGCAGTTCCACTGGGCAGCATCCAAAGTATGCCTAGTGTAGTCAATAGCAAATGGTCCTCCATCCCTCCTCTGTCCCAGCATAGCCCCTACGGCAAAATTGGAGGCATCCGTCATGATCTCGAATGGGAGAGACCAATCAGGTGGCTGGAGGACAGGAGCCTCATCAACTAGACTCTTGAGAGTCTCAAATGATGCAAGACACTTATCATCCACAATGAACTCGGTGTCTTTGGTCAGAAGATCACTCAACGGTCGGGCAATCCTGCTGAAATCATGAAAGAAGCATCGGTAGAAACCAACGTGCCCCAGAAAAGACCATTACTGTCGCAAGTTAGACGGTGGACTAAGTTTCTTAATGATATCCACCTTGGCCGGATCAACCTCCATGCCCCTGTTGGAGATGATATGACCAAGCATCGTCCCTTGAGTCACCATGAAGTGACTCTTCTCCCAAGATAACACAAGACGGACCTCAATGCATCGCTGAAGGACGTGGTCTAAGAAGTCAAGACGAGCATCAAACCCATCGCCATAGATCGAAAAGTCGTCCATGATGACCTCAAAGCACTCACCCACGATGTCCAAAAAGATGGACAACATGCACCTTTGGTTTGTTGTTAGGGCGTTACATAGACCAAAGGGCATCCGTCTGAAAGCATATATCCCAAAGGGACAGGTGAATGTGGTCTTGTCCTAGTCTTCGGGCACAATTGCCACCTGATTGTATACGGAGTACCCATCTAGAAAGCAGTAGCGAATCTTCCCAGCTAGCCTCTCTATAATCTAATCAATAAAGGCAGTGAGAAATGATCCTTCTTGGTGGCTTGATTCAATCGTTTATTGTCCACACAGACCCTCCAAGAAGTGGGTACCCAGGTAGCGATCTTCTCTCCAGACTCACACACAACTGTAGTGATGCCCGTCTTTTTGGGCATCAAATGTAATGGACTAACCAGCTTTGAGTGGGAGATGGGGTAGATAAAATCAGCACTCCACCATTTCGAGATTTCCTTCATGACAACCTATCGAAGATTCGTGTTCAGCTGCCGCTGGAACTCACACGACGGCTTGGCATTTTCTTCAAGATAGATATGGTGGGAGCACAGGTCCAGACCTTATCCCTTGGAGATCATCTATGCTCCATCCTATCACCTTGCAGTTCTTTTCAATAACCTCCATCAAACAAGATTCTTGTTCTCCAATCAAATCTGCTGAGATAATGACTGGGTGCATCTCATGCTCGCCTGCAAGGAACCTATACTTCAGCGACTACGGCAAGGGCTTCAGCTCTGGACAACTGGGAGCTGGAGGATCTGGTCTTTGAAAGGTCTGAGTGAATGCAACCAAATCTGCATGGTAGAACTCTTGTTGAACCTGAAAATCTGGTGAAGACTACTCTGTTGGTGTGTCTGTGCTCTGAATGGGATCAGTCTCCACCCTAGTTATGGGCTCTATGGAAATCGGACATGGAATCATATCATCAAACTTTGCCCAATCAATGTTTGACTCCGAGGGATCTGAATCTGTATCGAAAGAAGAATCAACTGCCTCGCTCTCCTGAACACGATCTGCTTCCTGAAATGTGTCATGTACCAAGAATGCGCTCTCCAAGCTCTCCTCTAGTGGAATCTGTGCATAAGCGAGATCTGAAGGTGAGAGGATGGCTCGTGAAACTGGGTCTGACCAAGCTGCTTTATAATCTGTAATCACAAAATTGCACTCCTGGTGGATGTCTCGCTCTGCCTTTGTCATCTGCTCTGGTCTTATCGATCGTCTCTATTTGTATACTCTCGACCTCGACGCGAAAGTACACCTTCCTGCTATTATGATCAGACACTGCCTTGGATGTGGCTAAGAACGGACGTCCTAGAATAATGAAGGTATTGGTCACAGACTCAGGGATCTCCAAGTCCAACAAAATGAAGTCCACGGGGAATTTCAGGCCCTGAATTGTGACGACCACATCCTTCAGCAACCCCTTCAGCCTCTTGACAGATTGATCAGCAAACTGAAGGACCGTCCTGCTCTGTCAAAGATGGCCAAACTCGAATCGGTCGAGTAAGGCTGTCGGAAGTAGGTTGATCGAAGAACCGATATCTAATAGAGTCCGATCGAACCTCTATTCATGTAAGTGGCATCTGACATAAGGAGCTCCTGCATCTGGCTTCTTGGCTGGCAGACAGTTCTGGATGGCGAAGCAGGTGGCACAAGTGAGCATATGGATCTCTGAGTGGTGGTTCCTCCTCTTCCTGCGAATGGTAGTCCTCTCTCTAAGGTTCCTCTAGAAGAGGGGGATGTGCTCCGAGGCCTCCTGTAGAGTCAGTTGTATCTGAAATATGTCCATCATCTGCTGGCTGAACTCTAACTGCTGAGATTTTTTTGGGTTTTCTTTTTTGGTTCCCTTAGCCAAGCGGAGTGCTTGGGGAAAGGGGATGGTTGGGCTCTCCCCAATTGGAGGGCTAGGATCGGGTCCCTTCTGTTGTGGCAAAGTAGAATCCATACAAACATCTCCAAGTAACACATATGGACTCACAAATGAAAAACCCTTTCCTTTATTACCAGAATAGTCCTTAGATACAACTATGGAAGGAAATGCAACCGGATTAGAAATGGTGGCCTCAGTACCGCCCATGACATCTGGACTTGTGGCATCAGTACCGCACTCTGGCTCAGCATCAAGTCTGGTTGCATCAGTACCACCTCCTGCATCTGATGAAGTAACGGTCCCAGTATCGTCAGCTGGATCAACATCCTTTGTGGCGTCAGCACCACCATCATCATCATCACAAGTGGCATCAGCACCGCTCTCCTCCTCGTCTATCGCTCCTGAGGCTGCATGTGGTCGTCGCTCAGATGAGGCGCCGCTGGCCGGCATCCTACCTCTCCTAATTGTAATAAAGTCAGCATCAAAATTGTATGCAGAAATATCACCAAGTAAATCAGTAGGAGTGGTAACCTCTGTAAACTCTACCTGCTCAGATTTCCTCTTGAGGTTGTTCGTGTTCGGCTCAATATGGGCGGGTATGGCGGCCTTTCCCTTCACTATCTCTCTCATTTCCTAACAGAACTTGTCCATCTCCCGTAGGAATGTAGCCTAATGCTCGGAGATGAGGCGGGCAAGATCATCTAAAGCTGGGTTCTTATAGGTGGGCCCATGAGAACCGGACGGGTGGCCTCTTGATGAATCTCGTATTCATCACTCTAAATCTCATTTATTAAGCTCAAAACCCTAAAAATCAACAGCATTCTTCCATCTATTTTGCATAATTAGCATTAGTGCATGATTTCATAAGAAATGCATTTTAGCACAAAAATCTGCATAAAATAAGAAGCCAAAAATCCAAGCCAAAATGACCTGTAAATAGCCTAACTTCCCTATTTTTTTAACCCATTCATGCTAACTCCGAATGACTCAAAACCACATCCACTGTGTACATATCACTAACAAAAATAAAGGAAAAATACAAAAAAATAACTAACCCAAATAAGTGGACCAAAAACCCAAACCCTAATTTCAGGATTTTTCGGACTAAAAGACCCATATCTTCCTCATCCAGTGTCCGATTTAATCCTACTCACTTTTGAACTAATGTACATTCAATTACCTTCAAAACAAGACCAAGTTCAAGTGAATCGGAGCTCATATGTGAAAGTTGGGTTTTGGGCCTCTTATGTACATTGTATATTTTAATTGTTTTTGACCTAATATTTTATGTACATATTTTGTTGATTAATAAAAATCCAAAAAAAATTAGATTAATGTATCTTTATTTATCTTTGGTTTTACCGTAATTTTTCCGGATTTTTATCTGTTTTAAAAATGACATAAAAAATACAAAACCCCAAAATTAAGGTATTCTATGTACATAGGATACCCCAAAAATTCACTTTTTGCAAATGATCAATTTTGGTTTTGATGTCTTCATGAAAGTTGTAGATCTCATTGAGACGAGCAACTTTCGTGAATAAACTTTTTCGATCCGAGGTCGTTTACTATTTTTATCGATTTTTCAAATGTTTTATTTTCGGAATTTTCTGGTGCTGACACGTGGCAGCACCTGGTGCCGCCACGTGTCAGCCGTTTTTGGCTATATTATATATTCGTTTTATTAAAAAAAATTAAAATTTAAACCGCACGTGCGAGGCACGTGCCTCCCAGGCACGCTCCATGCACGTGCCTCGCCTGCTCCCCCTTTGACCAGCCACGTGGAGCCTTTCTGGCCGCCCGATCTCGGCCGATCGGACGGTCAGGGCTCGTCTTCCTCCTCCGCACCCCTTTCCCAAATCTGGCGCTGCCGCCGACCCCGCAAGCTCGCCGCGAATCCCGCCAATCTCCTCCAATCGGATCCCAATCTCCGATCCGCTTCTCCCCATCGTCTCGCGCCGCCTCCCCGCGCATCTCCATCGAATCTCAATCAATCCCCGCGATCTCCTTCCTTCGCCGGTGATGCCCTCCAACCCTATAAAGCCACAGACATCGCGACCTGAGGAACCCATCCGCCGATTGCACAAGGAGCTCTATCGCGGCGGTGACAGCACCGCGTTGGCCTCCCCGGCGAGGTCCGAGGGTCCCTACTCCCCCTCGTCGCAGCGCCGCCCAGCCGCACGTCTGCTCCTGCTCCAGGATTTCCTTCCCGTCGAGCCAACTATCTTCGACTCCATCGCCATCGACACCACCGACACGCCGGGCGTCGGCCCTCAACTCTAGACCCCAGCAGCTCCGCCCACTTCATCAACAAACACCGCATCACGCCATCTTCCTCGGCCAACGCAACCACCTTCGTTCATCCGCCGATAGCCTGCATCAAACGATATGGAATACCGGTGGTGACAGCACCGGTGACCATCTTTTCCAGCGAGGTCCGAGATCTTGTAATCTCGTTGCAGAAGGTATCCCCATTACCCCTGCTCTGCTCCGGCCACTTTTGCGTCGTCGAGCCTACGGTCGCATCAACGACCACCGCCGCACCTCCAGCATTACATTCGTCTTCTCCGACCAACTTGGACTACGCCACCTCCAGCCTCCTCTTCGACCTCGCGTTCAGTAACGACTCGCCACCGACGCCGTCGACTTCGATAGCCATCGCCGGCCCGCCTTCGCCTCCACCGCAGGACCGACATCATCCTCGCCAGGCCGTGACACCTGGCCCCCCTCCGCAGCATCGGAGCTGCACGCCTCCGCCGTGACAGCCTCCGCCCACGCACCACCGGCCGGGTCCAAGGCCGAGACCCCTCGCGCACGTGCGAGGAACGTGCGTCCGAGGGGGACATCAGGCCTCCGTCACCCAGGTCACGTGCAAAGCACGTGACCGTGGGTTAATTACAAAAGACCCCCCAGAAGTCCTCCCTATTGCATTTCACCTGCGCCCGCCGACCAGAGGCACGTGCTTGTCACGTGCCCTCTGGTAATTTTGCAGAAAGACCCCCTGAGTTACTGGTAATTTCATAAAAGCCCCCAGACTGCAGTTTACTTTACTTGTTTATTTTATTTAAATATTGCAATCAGACCCCTGTGTTCCCCCTCAGTTTTGAACACTTCCTCTACATTATTTTATTAATCTAAAAATATCATGATGTTAGTTAATTGACTCTCTACACTTTGACATGTTGTGGGTATTTTTCTGATGGATGGTTAATTAATAATTAATTATTTTGCGGAAATTTACATATTTTGCCCATTTCTTGTTTGGATATTCATAGCTAATTAATCATTGCTCTAAAAATCTCCGAAAAATCACGTATTGTAAAGATTATTTTGATTAACATTGTGCCCAAAAATCTTTGCATTTGCATGCATAATTTGCTCTGTAAAAATCATTTTGCACATTTTAGTATTTGATTTTTAATAGGTATTAAACCCCACATTTTTGAGGTTTAGGATTTTTCTGAGATCCATCACCTAGTGATAAATCTTAGATAATTTTGGATCTTGAAAACAAGTAGGTTTAATATTTATTATAATTAAATATTAAAAAATCATTTTGTTTGCATTTAAAAATCCCTAAAAAATTCATATTGCATCCAAAAATTCCAAAAAAATTACAGTGCACCCATTTCATCATATTTTACATCTCGGCCAAGTTTCGTATTTTTCGGATATCGTTTGGACTTAATTCACATTTTAGTCCCTAGAATAGGCCGAATTTGCATGTGCACCCCCTAATACATTAAAAAAATTCCAAAAAAAAAGACCGCCTCGAAAACCGAACACGAACTTTGATAGACTTAATTCTAGGTTGTTCCTTTGCCTCCTTGTGATCGACCTTGGGACTTGCCCAAGCAAAATAAACATAAAGCCACGAGATTAAAAATTGAATAACTTATTTGTGGTATTTTCTTGATCGTTTCCGATTGCCGCCTACAACGCACGACACGATAAAAACAACTTTTTAAAAGCGACATTTTCAGATTCGTCAGATGGCGCCGTTGCCGGGGAGGCAAACGGCTTAGATTTTTGTCTAAAAATTTTTCATTCGGTTTTCCGCATTCGGGTAGTCTGACCCCCGAATTTTTCATTGTAAATTTCATTTTCCTGCACTTTATTTTCAGCCTTTATTTTTCATATATTCTTGAGTCACTCTCTTACATTTTCTCTCTTATTTTTTTTTGCGAGGTACCTTGTACGTGGAGCGGTTTTCAATAACCGACGCAACTTCATTGACACTTGCAAAAACCACAAATAATTTAAGATCGAGTCGAGTCATGAGAGAGCGTAGAGTCTAGGTTTTTAATTCTTGCAATTTTTAATTTTTTGTAATTTTACAGCGGTGTCCGTTTGGACTCTCGCGTGTGTAGAAAGACCTCTGACTTTATTCTGTGGTGTGTCGTGGCCTGTTTCACTCTCCGGAGAGGGTGGGGCCCGACTTGAGTTGCGATTAGGATAGACCTGCACATACGACTCTCAGAGCATTTATATTTTTGCTTGTGCTCGTAGGATCTTAAGCCACACTGCACTTAATTGAGACGCACATAGATCGTTCAACTTAGCCAAATTTAAATCAATTCTTCCCGCTAATAGAACTTTCTGCTTAGGTGCGGTTTTCCATCGGCTTGCATATCATTTAGAATAACTTTTAAATTCTGTCTAGCATCCCACATGGAGATTGCGAGGATTCACTATAAGTCTTCTAACTGAGCATTCATCATAGTTTTCCACGTGCATCGGCTTTTCCCGAATTCCTCTCTCTTATTTATAAACACAAATCTAAAGGAAATTGGGACTGGACGGTAGACGTGTATTTGTGCTCATCTAAATTCTTCAGTGATCACCTAATAAAATCGGTACTGCTAAATATAGCCGATTTCAAAATAACCCATAAAATCAAGAATTTTTGCGGGAGAGCAACCCCGACCTTGGATGATTTTATTCTTCTGAGTGAGCAAGAGACGACACTTAAGGTTAGAGCCAAGCCCCTACACCTAACAGCTCGCTAATTTTTTTGCCAAGATTGATTTATCACCAACTAAAATTGAAAAGATAAAAGCCGAACTCTTACGGCTTCATTGTGTGAGTTGATGAACCTGGGGTTTGATTTGTGTTTGTATTGGTGTGCGTGAACCGATATTGAAGATCAATAGCCGCACTTTTGATAAATTTTCTGTCCCATATAATCATCTCTCTCTCATCTCTTGATTTTAATCTCATCATGAAAATTTTTCCAAATTTCAGATCCAACCCATCATTTCTCTCAACTCCTTTAAAAATAACCGAACATCATTATGAAAACAAATCTGTCTCGGTTTGGCCCAAATCAACTACATCCTCTTCTTTCAATAATCCTCCAACATTTGTGGGTAACTTTCAACCGCAAATGAATTCGACCACCTCATTGAATCCTTACTCAAAACATCCAACCAGAAATGACGACTTACCATCTTGGACTGAACCACCTCATTCTCAATCTCTCACCAATGAAACATTTCAAGATCAAAATCCCTTTAAATCCCATGACTGGCAGAGAAACCAAACCCAGATGGAAGGACATGCACTTAATGATCATCAGCGTTGGATTGACCACGACAGACCCCTCGTCAGACATGAAACTCATACAGAGGACTGGACAGATCTCCTAGACACATATAAACCATGTATGTTGACTCCACAATATCAAGAGCTGACCAATCATGATCAAAGGACTGAACTATACTCAGATCAAATACACATGCATGTACCATATGAGCAGCCTCCTTCCATAATTTTTGAGGAGAAATTTTCAAAAAATGATCGTATAATGGATATTCCAAGAAATTCTCCTCCCCGCACGTACAGAAAAATGGAAGACGGAATCATTGAACAAAATCCGAGTGCTCCCGTGGTTGATCATGAACAAAATTGTGAGGATAATGTTTCGAGGATAAAAACAAGATTTGAATCGATGGAGGATAGATTTCAAAAATTTACCGACCGAGTAATCTCATTCTATGGTGGATCAAGTGTAAAACTAAATGAGGAAATGATTGGATACCATGATGAAAATTTTGAGGATATTCAAAGACCTAGGGATGATTCTAACATCAACACTTCTGCTCATTATTCCCCTAGGAATGACTATGCCTCTGACCCAAACTCTGAATATCAAGGCTCCTTCTCATCTAAGGAAGACACAACATCGCCACACCACACAGAAAATACAAAAAAATTTGAAAATCCAGAAAATCTCATAAAAATTGAATCTGAAGAAGATCTGAGGAATCTGGATCCTGCTTTACGGGAAGCACTAGAAAAATACTTGATTTTTGAACTTCCCATCATAAAGGCCATTGAACACTTCCCTGACCTTAAGAAATTTCTAATGGACATATTAATCATCAAAAAGTCAGGAAGGATTAGAACAAAAACTGAAAGACATATCTTGTCAATGGCCTCCTCCTTAGTGTTGAGGAGAAAAACCAACAACCGCATAGTGAAGCGGTTGCCCAGATTTGACTGTGAAATCAAAGACACAATTTTCACACATGCTCGTATTGATGACGATTCACCGATCAATATCCTCCGACCTCTGTATTTCAGGAACTCAAACTCGGACCAATTCGGAAGATACGACAGATTGTACAATTAGCGGACCGATCCATAAAAAGGCCGAGAGGAACCATTTCTGTCATCATGAAATTCCAAGGTGCTCCGCTCAAGGTAGAATTCACGATCATTGATATTGAGCATCAAGGAGAATTCACCCAGTCTCCAATCATTCTCGGAAAACCATTCTTGGCATTGGCCAAGGCGAGTATCGATTGTGAGACTCGGGAAATAAATTTTACGGCATTGGAATCACTACGATCTGATACAGTGTTTGAGGAGCCACGACTTTCTGAGGTAACCCACAAAGTACCCAACAACCGCAACCATGAAACGGTAGAAGAGCCCTACCCCGCTGCTACACCTGAGATTGCGTTTGTTAATGAGACTATTGGTTTAGAGACTCCCCCCGATATCTCAATTCCCGCAGATTTCAAATCCTTCTACTACGATCCTGAGACATTTGCATGGTCGCACCCTGGAGCAACATACTCTGATTATCTTGACCAAATCCTCCCAAATCAAGAGTGCATCAACATTCAGGAAACAAAGAACGAACACGTAGCCCAAACACCAACCAAGGAGAAGAATTTTAATGGCTATTCATCCGGGTACGCAAGTGAACCGACATCTTCACGAAACAAGAAAAAGAAAGTCACCTTTGATCTTTCGGAAGAGGAATCGGTTGATGATCCCTCATCAGGTCCGGAAAAGGTAGTCTACATGAGTGAAGTCTGTTCGGCAGCTCTAAAGCCATATCTTCGCAAGGATCCAAAATTCGATTCTCGTTGGACAACTCCCGTTCCTAATTATTACTCATCCAAAGCTGATGCTCCTACCTTCCACAAGTACACTGGAATTATTTCTTATGAGCTGACTGAGACCGGAGCATCTGAATATTCATCTGAGGACAAATCGATTGATCTTAAAAAGGAACGAATCTTGAGGAAACAATTGAAGAAACAAAAAGACATGAACATCTGGAGTGTGTCCACTTTCAAATACTATTCCTCTGAGGATAACTCTGATGATGGATATCTTTCATCTGACTCAAACACTTCGTCCACTATCCATCATGACTTTTATGAGGATGACACTGATAATAGTTGGGAATCATATACTTCATCTCAAACTCATTACGATCTCCCACTGCAGGCTCACAAGAAGATTAGCCGCAAACTGCCTTAATCATCGGCTACCCACCCTCCCTCCCAACCACATCGGTCTCCTTATACAGCTTCTTCCTCTACTTAGGCCAAGGCCTAAGTATAGGGGGGACCGATGCCATCTATATATACCATCACACTCCATCTCCAGATCGACTTGCCTCCACCCTTCTTTTATACTTAGGCTGACCAAAGCCTAAGTATAGGGGGAACCAACGTCCACATGTATATACTCTCCTCATTCACATACCCTGACCGCTTCATTTTTTCTTTTTCGCTCTTGACTTTGCCCAAAATTTTTGGAAAAAAAATGGCTTCTTATTCATTTTTGCATATAAAAAAATCATCAAAAAAATTGTGTCTGCATTTCACACACCTGCACTTCATCCAAGCATCGCATTTGCATATGTGAAAAGTCTTTGGGTTCTGAACCGAGTTATGAGCTGAAACCGAGAGTGGTCTGGACTTGACCTTAATCCACCTAATTTTCATAGGAACTTCACTGAGAAATAGGATTTTAGAGTCTTCAGGTCTTTGACTTAATTCTTTGAGTTCCACATGACAATGTACAGCGTTTGACTCTTAGTGTCTAACATGGTCTCTTCATTCTGGGTACAACTCTGGAATAAGGAATTAATTTGTACTCTCGCACTATGCACTTAGCTCAACTCAGACGGGATGTTGAAAGACTGTGTGAGTTTCTTTTCTGGTAGCGTGGAAATCTAAAGACCGGAGTACGGGTTGAAATAAAGCTTCGGAAAAGGGATGGACGGCTGGGCACAATTTTTTCTAAGACCCCAAAAAATGTATGGAAACAAAAGATTCTATATCCGTAGGGGCACAACAAGATCCAAGCAGAACCACCAAAAATTCCAAATACAAAGAAGCAACTACCAAAAAAATCTGACCAATAAGGTCCAAGCTTCAAGAAACCTGCAGATCTTGGTGGAGACTCGGCTACACTGGCCATCTTCACAAGGAGAGGTGACTACACCGGCCACCCTCCAGTTCTTTTCTCATTCTTCTATCTTCTCCCCCCAATTCGATTGTGAACACAGCGCGACAGACCTTAGAAGGAAATACCTGACTCCCCGAGGACGAGTTATTGGAGAGGAGGCTTGTGAGGTAGTCCGGCATTCTGGGTGGGAAGAGCTAAAATATTTCACACACAAGAGTCGGTTATTCAATGTTCATAGGGTATACTTTGGGAAGAGGATTGATCTAACTGTAGCAATGATGTGTAGAACTTGAGGGCTGTTGATTTTAAAATTCTAAGTCTCACAGAAGTTCCGACACACAAATAATCCAAAGTTTGAGTTTAGGTTCACTTTCACCTTCAGCTCATGGTCTTGATATGGAACCCAATCTCATTTCACCTCATGGCATTTCTTTTTATGCTCAAGGACGAGCATGCTTTAAGTATAGGGGGATGATGAATCTTGTATTCATCACTTTAAATCTCATTTATTAAGCTCAAAACCCTAAAAATCAACAGCATTCTTGCATCTATTTTGCATAATTAGCATTAGTGCATGATTTCATAAGAATTGCATTTTAGCACAAAAATCTGCATAAAATAAGAAGCCAAAAATCCAAGCCAAAATGACATGTAAATAGCCTAACTTCCCTAATTTTTTAACCCATTCATGCTAACTCCGAATGACTCAAAACCACATCCACTGTGTACATATCACTAACAAAAATAAAGGAAAAATACAAAAAAATAACTAACCCATATAAGTGGACCAAAAACCCAAACCCTAATTTCAGGATTTTTCGGACTAAAAGACCCATATCTTCCTCATCCAGTGTCCGATTTAATCCTACTCACTTTTGAACTAATGTACATTCAATTACCTTCAAAACAAGACCAAGTTCAAGTGAATCGGAGCTCATATGTGAAAGTTGGGTTTTGGGCCTCTTATGTACATTGTATATTTTAGTTGTTTTTGACCTAATATTTTATGTACATATTTTGTTGATTAATAAAAATCCAAAAAAATTTAGATTAATGTATCTTTATTTATCTTTGGTTTACCGTAATTTTTCCGGATTTTTATCTGTTTTAAAAATGACATAAAAAATACAAAACCCCAAAATTAAGGTATTCTATGTACATATGATACCCCAAAAATTCACTTTTTGCAAATGATCGATTTTGGTTTTGATGTCTTCATGAAAGTTGTAGATCTCATTGAGACGAGCAACTTTTGTGAATAAACTTTTTCGATCCGAGGTTGTTTACTATTTTTTATCAATTTTTCAAATGTTTTATTTTCGGAATTTTCTGGTGCTGACACCTGGCAGCACCTGGTGCTGCCACGTGTCAGCCGTTTTTGGCTATATTATATATTCGTTTTATTAAAAAAAATTAAAATTAAAACTGCACGTGCGAGGCACGTGCCTCCCAGGTGCGCGCCATGCATGTGCCTCGCCTGCTCCCCCTTTGACCCGCCACGTGGAGCCTTTCTGGCCGCCCGATCTCGGCCGATCGGACGGTCAAGGCTCGTCTTCCTCCTCCGCACCCCTTTCCCAAATCTGGCACCGCCGCCGACCCCACAAGCTCGCCGCGAATCCCGCCAATCTCCTCCAATCGGATCCCCATCTCCGATCCTCTTCTCCCCATCATCTCGCGCCGCCTCCCCGCGCATCTCCATCGAATCTCAATCAATCCCCGCGATCTCCTTCCTTCGCCCGCGATGCCCTCCAACCCTATAAAGCCACAGACATTGCGACCTGAGGAACCCATTCGCCGATTGCACAAGGAGCTCCATCGCGGCGGTGACAGCACCGCGTTGGCCTCCCCGGCGAGGTCCGAGGGTCCCTACTCCCCCTCGTCGCAGCGCCGCCCAGCCGCACGTCAGCTCCTGCTCTAGGATTTCCTTCCCGTCGAGCCAACTATCTTCGACTCCATCGCCATCGACACCACCGACCCGCCGGGCGTCGGCCCTCAACTCCAGACCCCAGCAGCTCCGCCCACTTCATCAACAAACACCGCATCACGCCATCTTCCTCGACCAACGCAACCACCTTCGTTCATCCGCCGATAGCCTGCATCAAACGATATGGAATACCGGTGGTGACAGCACCGGTGACCATCTTTTCCGGCGAGGTCCGAGATCTTGTAATCTCGTTGCAGAAGGTATCCCCATTACCCCTGCTCTGCTCCGGACACTTTTGCGTCGTCGAGCCTACGGTCGCATCAACGACCACCGCCGCACCTCCAGCATTACGTTCGTCTTCTCCGACCAACTTGGACTACGCCACCTCCAGCCTCCTCTTCGACCTCGCCTTCAGTAACGACTCGCCACTGACGTCGTCGACTTCGATAGCCATCGCCGGCCTGCCTTCGCCTCCACCGTAGGACCGAAATCATCCTGGCCAGGCCGTGACACCTGGCCCCCCTCCGCAGCATTGGAGCTGCACGCCTCCGCCGCGACAGCCTCCGCCCACGCACCACCAGCCGGGTCCAAGGCCGAGACCCCTCGCGCACGTGCGAGGCACGTGCGTCCGAGGGGGACATCAGGCCTCCGTCACCCAGGTCACGTGCTTTGCACGGGACCGTGGGTTAACTACAGAAACCCCCCAGAAGTCCTCCCTATTGCATTTCACCTGCGCCCGCCTACCAGAGGCACGTGCTTGTCACGTGCCCTCTGGTAATTTTGCAGAAAGACCCCTTGAGTTACTGGTAATTTCATAAAAGCCCCCAGACTGCAGTTTACTTTACTTGTTTATTTTATTTAAATATTGCAATCAGACCCCTGTGTTCCCCCTCATTTTTGAACACTTTCTCTACATTATTTTATTAATCTAAAAATATCATGATGTTAGTTAATTGACTCTCTACACTTTGACATGTTGTGGGTATTTTTCTGATGGATGGTTAATTAATAATTAATTATTTTGCGGAAATTTACATATTTTGCCTATTTCTTGTTTGGAAATTCATAGCTAATTAATCATTGCTCTAAAATTCTCCGAAAAATCACGTATTGTAAAGATTATTTTGATTAACATTGTGCCCAAAAATCTTTGCATTTGCATGCATAATTTGCTCTGTAAAAATCATTTTGCACATTTTAGTATTTGATTTTTAATAGGTATTAAACCCCACATTTTTGAGGTTTAGGATTTTTCTGAGATCCATCACTTAGTGATGGATCTGAGATAATTTTGGATCTTGAAAACAAGTAGGTTTAATATTTATTATAATTAAATATTAAAAAATCATTTTGTTTGAATTTAAAAATCCCTAAAAAATTCTTATTGCATCCAAAAATTCCAAAAAAAATACAGTGCACCCATTTCATCATATTTTACATCTCGGCCAAGTTTCGTATTTTTCGGATATCGTTTGGACTTAATTCACATTTTAGTCCCTAGAATAGGCCGAATTTGCATGTGCACCCCCTAATACATTAAAAAAAATCCAAAAAAAAGACCGTCTCGAAAACCGAACACGAACTTTGATAGACTTAATTCTAGGTTGTTCCTTTGCCTCCTTGTGATCAACCTTGGGACTTGCCCAAGCAAAATAAACATAAAGCCACGAGATTAAAAATTGAATAACTTATTTGTGGTATTTTCTTGATCGTTTCCGATTGCCGCTTACAACGCACGACACGATAAAAACAACTTTTTAAAAGCGACATTTTCGGATTCGTCACCTCTCTGAAAGTGAGGTTGCTGCTGCTGATGAGAGGGATACTAGGGATGATACTGCTACTGAGGCTGCTGCTGCTGCCTCCACGACTGTCCCTGCTAATAGGGACGAGGACCATGCTATTGTAATGTGGTTGAGGATGTGGTTGTGATGGGAACTGGGGTTGTTGTTGCTTCTTGCTGAACTGACCAACCTGAACTAGAGGCTGCTGCTGGGAAGAGGTACCTCTGATCGACAAATGGAATCTGGGATGGTCTCGTCGGATCCCAGACTGAGGTCGGTCATACCAAATCCCGTTGACGTCCATCAACGGCTCTTGCTCATAAGTGGATGGAGGGAGAACTGCCAGGGGCTGGTCCAGCTCATACACCACCATCTGGCTGTCCTGAGATGGTGGTGGCTGGACATACTGCTACTACTGCTGCTGGAACAGCTCTGTCTGAATGTGATGCACCTGTCGGTAGTGGGCAGAAGGCTAGGTCGAGATGTTGCTGTCAGTATCTGCTCGTGACCTGAGACGGGGATGAGAAGCCGTTTGTGCCTCCTGGAGACACATGATATGGGTCTTCAGGTCACTCAGCATCTGTGCCATCTGATCGATCTGAGTCATGCCCTGGCACTGCTTCTTCTCTATCAGCTCGGTCCAGTCCAACTTCTCGCTAATAATCCCCATATCAACGGTCGTTGACTCGGCATGTGTTGTGGCTGCTGATGATGTAAATGGACCGACATCAACCCGTGTTATCCTTTGATAGGACACGACATGTTGTGTGGGCTTCCCCTGTAAAATCGGGTCTGAGACATTATTGTATAGTTCTCAGCCATCTCCTCGTAGATAGCCCAGACCTGATCCTCATCCTTAGAGAAGTAGGAAACCCCACAAGATCAAGATGCAATGACTAGCCCCTGCAACTCTGGTGTAAGCCCGTAGAAGAAGCTCTGGATAAGGTTGGGCTTGGATATATCATGATGGGGACACCGGTCTGTGAGCTCCCTGAATCTGTCCCATGCCTCCTGAAATTACTCGTTGGGGAGCATGGAAAAGTTGGTTATCAGGGCCCTAGCTGCATTTGTCTGGCCTAGTGGATAGTACTTTTTCAAGTACTCGTTCCGGAGTTGTTCCCACGTCGTGACAAATCTCCCTAGGTGATTCAGCGAGTTGGTTACTCTGTCAACAAGGGAGAATGTAAAGGCCATCATCCTGATGGTGTCCTCATCCACGAGACGATTGTGGACAATACTGCAGGTCATCTCAAACTCCTAAAGATGGAGGTGTGGCTCCTCTGTGGTGAGTCTGTGGAAGCGAGGTAGAAGTTGAATCGTCAGAGGTGGGAGCTTGAAGTATCCCAAAATGGCTGGCACCACTATCCATCTATGGGTGAGAGTTGCACCAGGGTTGTGCAACTCCCTCATTGGTCGTGCAGGTGCTGGTTGTGCTGGTTTCTTAGGCTCTCTATCGTTGGGAATATCTCCTCCTCCTCCTCTAGGTCTACGATGTTCTCGGTCGGCTCGCAACTGCTCCATCTCCCGACGCATATCCACCATGAAAGCCCCCTGATCACGGATCTAACGCTACATGGTCTCTAGGGAGGCTAACATGGTGTTGTTGATGGTCTGGATCCATCGGTGTGCTCCTCACTGCTGACCATGGTCTCTGCAAAGGCAAAAGATCTAAACTCAGGTGCCGATAAATCAACTAGTTGATGTGGTCTCTTCTCCGTCACCTCAGGACTGGTAGAAGGGTGGTCGAGGGGGAACTGGGCAGAGTCAAACTCGGGTTCAAAGAGCGGATCTTGGCTCTCGTGAACCAACCAAGACGAACGGGCTAGAGTGCTCGAAAGCGATGCAGTAAGAGGCTGCCTAAGGGACCTCCGGCCCATCATCTTGATGTGGCGAGTAGAGGTGGATGAGATCTGGAAAAGCACACACGATCGGTAAAGAAAACCTCTGATTCACCTACGCACTCAGAGCTGATGAGTGGAAAGGTTCGGTTTTTTATCTTGTCGGTTTTATTAGGTAATCAAAAAGTCTTTCACAGCGATTAAGCGAGTTGTTGGGAATCCAACACTCCCAGGAGACTCTCCCGATCCAAGGTTAGATCTTTCCCAGCCAGTACAAGTCGTGGATCGTTTACCGACTACCCGATCGACTCGCTCTGTTAAGGATATCGCGGCCTGATTTACCGGAGACCGGAGCGATCCTCACTAGAGATCAACTAACCCGAGACCAGTATTTTGAAGAAATGTCGTATGTGTCTCTAGCCTAGGGTGCGGGTTACTCTCTCGCTCATCCAAACCTTAAGGAAGGGATTACTCTCTGAAGACAAATTATTAAGTCAGATGTCTTTTAAGGTCAAGTGTGCTTAAACAGTCCCAGTTTTATGGTTTTTGTTTTTAAGTATTTTTCAAATAAAACAACGCCTAACGAATTTTCGATTCTCCTGATTATTTTAAGTCCAAAACAGGGGGAGAAAGTGAAAAAGCCGATGCACGACTAAACATGGTGATTCATGCAGAGTAAGAGATGCATACCTGACTCCAGCTCTCTACATGTAGAGTGATCCATGCATAAAACAAAAGACAGAAGTAAACCTATTTATATATGTAAGAAGAAATCAGCCTTAGAAAAATAATTTCTACTCGCGCAGAACTGTAGCTAACGGGTCAACAAGAGGGTTCGGGGTTCGATCTCTGATATCGATCGGTGTCCGCCATAACGGATCCTACCAATGTTGTATACAGCCTCTAGCGGCACATGACCCCTCAGGTGACCGAGTAAACTTTTTATTTGTGAATTAATTAATAAGGTCCAATTACGTTCTTTAGGAGCAGATATGTAATTAGGGTTGGGCCTTAAATAATTACGTCATAAGGCAAGCAAAAATCCTAAGTCTAATGGTCAAAACCTTCGAGAATCTAAATAAAAGGAAAGCGGTCAAAAACCTAAATCGGCGAAAATCACGGTGAGGTCCCCCGAGCACACCGGTGCTCGGCGAAATAGACCTCGAGGTAACCACCAAGTCTGAGAGTTTGTCCTGTATTATTACAATAATAATGTAGAAATAAAAACTAAGTCTAAAACTAAATTACGGCTCCCGATCTGCTCCTCCTCTCCTATGCTCTTCTGCGGCTCAATGCAGAAACGAGACGCCTCCAAGTCACGCGAGTGCCTCGGCTCTCCGAAGAAAGCTGCCCTCGCTCGTCGGGCCCTCGCAAGAAAGTCAAAACAAAAATTTTGTCAGTCCACAATTATTATAAAAAATGGAAAATAAAAATTAAAATAAAGGAAAATAAATGTAAAACAAAAAATAAAATAAAATAAAAAGAAATAAAACAAAAACAAAAATAAAAAGAAATCAAAGAAAAGAAAATAAAATTAAGAAAATGAAAAAGAAAATGCTGAAAAAGGGAAAACCGGCTACTAAGATGCACTCCCTGGCAACGGTGCCATTCTGATGGACCCAAAATCCCTAGAGACTAAGGGTAAAATGGTATAAATGGTCGTTGCAACCTCAACCACTCGGATTGGACTCAATCAAGAAAAATAAGACCACCAAAATACAAAATCAATCAGTCAAACAAAGATAGCAGTCTCGCTATTTTATTTACCTGGTATAGCTACCAGGGTCAAACACAAGGAGCACGATATGCGAAAGCTACGAAGTAGTCAGGAATCTAAGAAAATAAAAGAATTTGGTGGATTTTATATTTTTCAAAAAAAAATTATGCTTTTAAAATTAAGAAAAAGGCAAAAAGAAGTCGAAAACTCACAAATAAATAATTATTTAAAGCATCAAAAATACTCAGGAAATTCAAATAAAAATATTTTTGGGGTTTTTAAAATATTCAAATGTTTTTTGTTAATTTTCTAGATTTTCCTGATTTTTATTTAATTTTCTAAAGATCAAATAAGGACAAAAATACAAAGTAGTGTACAACTAGAATCTAAAGGCAAGTTAAAATTGTTTAAAATACCTATAAAAATCAAGCCGTAATTTTATGAGAACCTACAAGTGAAAATCTAACTACAGAAAAAGAAAACACTTTTTTGAATTTTTTAGAATTTTTAATGATTTTTCTAAGGTCTTTAGTCTTTTTCAATTTTTATAGTTTTTATAAATAGAAATGCAACCAAAATTGTACTGAAGTAAAAACAACACAAAATAAGCAAGCATTATTTTTTTTTAGAATTTTTCTAGGCTTTTTTTCTATTTTTAATGGATATTAAAAACAAACAATGGCTACTTTTATGGTTTTTCAATTCTTAAAAATAATAAATGACAACAAAATAAAACACAAAATTCAAAGAAATTCCTACACCATGGCAGGAGCCATGTATCAAAATTTCATGAATTTTGGATAATATTTTCTATTTATTAAAGCAAAAATCAAACACACAGCATACAGGAACCAAAATGCAATAAAAACATGTTTCTGGATCAATAACTAACACGCACAGAAAGTTTATGGCCAAATCTACAATTTTGACATTAATTCTTACACATGCTGGAAAACAATATGCACAGGGGTATATTTTCTAATAACAAAAATAACTATTCAATCCATTACAGCCAATAAGTTCAAGGTAAGCAATTCAAATAACACAAATAGCATGTGACGATGCACGTGGGTCCAAACAAATATGACTGAAATGTAAATCTAGAAAACTGTAGGGGCTCACAAGAAAAAAGGTCCACTGTATAACTTTTATTTTACAAACTAAACGTTAAACTGAAATAAATGCAGGGGTGGTTGAGCAAATTACCCATGCAGCACGTGTGCTGCACGTGGGCTGGACAGGAGGCAGGCACGGAGTAGAGGCGAGGCGTGCGGCTCTGGGGCATTCAGCTAGCAGATCAACCGGCCCTCAAGAGTCGGCTACGTGTGCGGTACGGAGGTCGTTAGATGTCAGATCTAACGGCCTGACAGCTGCAGGCACTGGACGACTGTGATGGCATCTGGTTGAAGAAGTCGATCCAACGACAAAGTGAGGCACTAGAATAATTCCGCATGGGTGAAGTTCATCAGAGTACCGACGACGATCCGACACTCCGATGAACGATCAGGCGGTGGCAAAAGACTTGTGTGGCTCCTCCGCGTTGGGTGAGCGTATCAGATGAGCTCGATGTCGGTAGAATCTCTAGGACGGTTGCTGTGAACTGGGGGAGCTCTGATGAAGCGGGTTGAGGGCGATATCGGGTGTTTCCACGTGTGCTAATTCCTGTGGAGGAAAGCTCAGACTCGGAGCAAATCTCCGGTCAGGGGTATTTAACCTAAGACAAAGGGAAGCGGCGGCGAATGGAAGAGGGGTTTCCGGCGGAGCGACAGAGGAAACCGATAGCCTAATCTTGGCTATCCAAGCCAAGCCTAGGATTATCAGATTGCGTATGAAAGGCGGAGATGAACTGGGGCACCGATTGGAATGGATGGGGTGACTGATGAGGCTCTGATCGGGTGGTCGGAGCTGGCGGGGGGGTGGACGGGCGCAAATGAAAGATTCGAAAGGTAACGGAGCTAAGGACTATGAGATGGATACCTGAAGGTCCTAATTGAATCCTGATCTCTAGGGGCTACTGTCGAGGGTGGTCTTTGCCTCGACCTCACTGCGGAAGGTGTAGGAGGCTCGTCGCGGCAGTGATCCGGCCACGAAGCTTGAGCGCCGGCAGCATCGCTCCTCTCCGATCACCGAGGGTCTCCTCTGGTTGCTGTCACCAAGGCGAAGGATTCTAGGGTAGCAGAAAGGTGTGCGATGCAAGCTACAGAGCAGGGGAGGCGATGGAAGGTTATATAGCTCGTCACAGGTGGTCGGAGCAATCAGGCAAGGGCGCACAATCCGAGGACGATCCGCAACTCCCTAGGGATCCGTGAGGATCAACGATCCAGTGGAGAGACACGGGTGTTGAAATCAGGGCTTGAACGAGCAGGATCCGATCGACAAAAAAGGGAGAAGACGGGGCGAGAGTCGGATCCACGCGCAAGAGGGTTAGGGAGGGGTAGTTGACCGGGGTTAACACCTCTCCTGGACCAATCAGAAAAAGGCTGGTCAAGAAGAATTGGAAAATAATTTAAAAATAGAAAATAATTTCAAATTAAAAAGTGTTCAAAATGAAAAATATTTGTTATTTTCCAAACTATTTTTTTATTTTTATTTATTTTTATGAAAAATAATTTAATCTATATACAATATATTATATTATATACAGGTAAAAAATAACTATGTATTTTATACAATTATTTTTATTTTCTTACTTTTTCATAAATACCCTAATTTTATATTTTATTATTTACAACATATTATTTGGAGTGTAAAATAATTTTTGTTTTATTTTTATTATTTAAGTACAAGTGGAAAATAATTAGGTATATAATACATATATACATGTATTATGTACAAGGTAAGAGAAAGAAAATTTTATTTTTATTTTTATTTATTTTTCTAATTTTTATTTTATTTTTAGAAATATATACAAGGGGAAAAATATCATTTTATTTTTATTTTTGTAAAAATAAAATATATACACCTAGGAAGGAGTATGTACAAGGTAGAGTGGCCCTATCTCTCTCTACTTATTTTATTTGGCGATCAGGTCCATTTTGGACCCTCTCGTGGGTTCAGGTCACTCAATATTTATTCTAAATATTTCCTTCTTTTTCTTTTATTCTTTATTCTTTTATTGTTGCACAGATACATGCTAATTATCAATAATTAACAAATGCATGCTTATTACTAATTTATTACATTAACAGCTATATTCATGATGCTTTGCTAAGATATTCAGTTAAAATAAAAGAATAAAGAGTGATGAATGAGGATTCACCACTTCTCTATGTGTGTAGCCTTTGGCTATGAGTCGTGCCTTGAATGTCTCTATTCTCCCATCAGGTCCCCTCTTTCTCTTGAAGATCCATTTACACCCAATGGGTTTTACCCCTTTCGGTGGATCCTCTAGGGTCCATACACCATTCTTATGCATGGAGTCAATCTTTGACTTCATTGCTAGTATCCATTTATCCATGTCATGATCTGTGAGTGCTTCATCAAATGAAGAAGGATCATCGTCAGTATCACCTGACACATGGAATCCATACCTTTCAGGTGGTGCAACCACCTCGAACTCCTTCAAAGAGGTATGGGTGTTTAATCTTCATTTATCTCTTCAGTTTCTGGTTCAGTAAGCTCAGAATCCTCAGGGGGTTCAATGAGTTCCTCCACTTCATTTTTATCTTGATCCTTAAGGAAGTCATTCTCTAGAAATTTTACATCTCTAGAGATAAAAAACTTTTGTGTCAGGGTCATAAAGTTGGTATCCAATACCATCTTTAAAATACCCAATGAAGTAACACTCACGAGAGCGAGATTCTAGCTTACTTGCATCCACGTTCTTAGCATGGACCAAGCAACCGCAAACCCTCAAGTGATTAACACTAGGTTTGGTTCCATACCAGAGCTCATGAGGAGTCTTAGGTATAGACTTGGTAGGAATCTTATTCAGGATATACATTGCAGTCTCCATTGTGTATCCCCAGAAACTAAGTCATAAATGGGCTTTGCTCATAACTGAACAGACCATATCCATGATAGTTTCTGTGCCTTTCAGTAACACCATTACGTTTGGAGGTTCTAGGAGGAGTGAGATTGGAGATAATTTCATTTTCTTTAAGGTATTCCTTTAATTCATCTGAGACGTACTCTTCACCTCGGTCAGATCGAACCCGTTTAATCTTCCTATCAGTTTGGTTCTCAACCAAAGACGTGAATTCTTTGAACTTTTCAAAGGTTTCATATTTATGATGTAATAAGAAGATAAACCCGTATCGTGAATGGTCATCAATTTACGAAAAGTAATATCGATATCCATTTCGAGTTGTCGTACTGAAGGGACCACATATATCGGTATGTATGAGGTCATGAATACCTTCGCATCGAGTAACCTTGTTACTAAAAGACATCATAGTCATTTTACCTCAAATACAATGTATGCAGGTAGGCAAAGCTTGGACCTATAGAAAATCTATGGGTCCATCCCTTATAAGTCTATTGATCCTATCACTAGATAAATGACCAAGCCTTTGATGCCAAATCATTTTTAAATGATTTCCATTCTCCCAGGATTTTTTAGGGTTTTTATCAGTGGGAGTAACATTCATAATATGTTCAATAATGCACGATTCATAGAGTCCACCAGAAGTAAAAATACCATCTGCAATATGTTTATCATAATGATTTATGACTAGTTTATTACATAAAATGAATGAATATCCATTTCTAACAAGCTTACATACAAATATTAAATTCCTTCTGACTTCAGGTACATAAAGACACTCCTTAAGTACTAGGACTCTTCCACTAGATAATGATAGTCGGCAGGTCCCGACGGCGACTACTGTAACACTTGCATCAAATCCCATATGGATAACTATCTCCCCTTCTTAGAGATTATCATTTCTTGAAATAGATGCAACAAATTGCATAATTGAACAGAAGCACTAGGATCAATAACCCAACTTTCTTCTCGTCCAACAAGAAAAACGGTTTCAATGATGAAAATAGATTTCATACCTGTATGGGCTTTACTTTTATCGGTAGACTTCGGGTATTCCGGACAATTGTGCTTCCAATGCCATGGCTTCTTTCAATGGTGACAAACATCGGTTTTCTTCGACGCTATCATCGTGGATATATTGGAAGATGACCCAATGCCTTGACTCTTCTTCTTTCTATTCTGGGTTGAACCCTTCCAACAACCTTGCTTCCGATCGCGTTTTCCTTTGACTTGTGCAACCATTGCACTGCTAGAGGGGCCATCCTTCCTCATTATGTCTTCAGCAGACTTTAATGCAACCAATATCCTAGCATTAGTAAAGTCAACTTTTTCTCATGTGGAACGTGACAACAAAGTTGTTGAATGACTTAGGGAGCGACAACAGATTGAAGTCAGCTTGCATGTTTGCGTCCATGTCAGCTCCTAGGGTTTCCAATTCAGAAAGGTATCCAAACATTTTTAGTACATGCTCTGACAGAGGTCCCCTCCTGCATCTTGCAGCGAATAATATCTTTCATTATATTATAATGTTATGTGTGTTTCACGTCACCAAACATTTCCCTTAGATTCATCATAATATCATAGGAAGAGGCCATTTATACATGTTTCTTCTGCAGCACATAGGACAATGAGCCCAAAATGTAACATCTCGCCAGATTATGATCTTCCTCATATTTTTCTTTATATTAGATTTCCTACGGAATCTTTGGGTCTGCGTATAATTTCTTTGACATCACATAAGATATGCACTCAGTTGAAAGAACAAGATCCAAATTTCAGATCCAATCCGAATAATTCGGTCCAATGAGTTGATTGACCTCCAGAAGCCTGCTAAGTGGGTTCATGGACTTCATTTTCTGAAATTAGGAATGCACTATATTAGAACATATAAATAATTTTATATTCAATTTAAAATTTTTTGATTAAGTAATTTCTAATCAAATTAGTCTTGTTTTTTCAACTTTGAAAGTTCATTCCCTTAATCACTTTGAAAGAAGAGATATACTTACTGCTATATCTCTAGCAAGAACTGAAATCTCCTCTTTACCTTTTTCACATCCCAATAATATGAGAAATTGTAACCCTGATAAAGAGAAGCGGGAACACATTCCACCTTGCAAATCCAACTTGCATTTTCCAATTCGTTCTTAACAACCGAGCCAACCACCCCTAATGCAATGTTGACCCGTTGTTAATTGAACAAACCGTCAACATGAATACAACTCGCTATGCGCAATCCAATATGGCCCAATAATATGAGGATCCTATATTGGGGTCACTACGCATACATCCTTACTCTTTCGAGAAGAAAAGAGCCCAATCCAAATGGCTTGTAGGTAGGATCTGTCACTTCGGACAGGCGTCTCCACATACAATCTCTAGCGACGGAACCCTTTTCCATGACGGTGACCATGGATGTCATTTATGTGATCCTCTAGCTCATATTCAAATTATAATTAATTATCATGAATCATATTCATATAATTAATTCTTCCAAGGGAAATACACATCTATTCATAATAGTGTGTTTTAATTGGATAAAATTAGTTTAATCACATTAAATCAATTATCAATCCAAGTCAATCAACAAACTTGATTGTTACTTGAAAATATGGTATTATCTCAAATTACGTATTATAATTAGAAAATACATCATGATTTCTCTTGCATTATCCCTTCCCTACCCGCTGCCATGCCAGTACTAATGGGAGTGGGACAGACCACACATGGTGTAACCTGCTACCCCAACGCTCCCCGACTAGACACCATATCTATCTCGGGTCAGGATAATACTGAATCGATCATTATGTACTTGAGATGATAATTAGTTTTTCAACTGAAGTTATATCATATAGTAATAATCAAAACAATTTTGATTATAAGGAAATTTGCTAAACAAATTCTCA
The DNA here is from genome assembly GCA_037367405.1 of Ottelia alismoides. Taxonomy (NCBI): domain Eukaryota; kingdom Viridiplantae; phylum Streptophyta; class Magnoliopsida; order Alismatales; family Hydrocharitaceae; genus Ottelia; species Ottelia alismoides. The sequence goes on from JAZKJV010005737.1 coordinate 897,663, forward strand.
ATCCTATTCAAGTACGTTTGTTTGTTGAGAAAGATGAGTGTGCAACCAAATGTGATCTAGATCAAATCTAATCAATTATTGGTTAAGGCAATGTCATTTAATGAAATAATTAACAATGACATATTTCTCAAATATTTATCCATATTTATTTCAGGAAATAAGCCATTAATTTCACTAATTGATTAAATGACAATCACAAGGTTCTTGATTAGGAATGTAATTTCCAATAGTGACCCCCACTTACTAAAATTGACATATCTCAGTCAATTTAAATCCAAATCATGCAAAACAAGTTTTCAAAGTTTTTTAATTTTATTTACAACAGAATCTAAGTGATTAACATGCATTTCTAAGCGTTTAAAAACAATAATTAACTCCTTAATTACGTCAAGATTCGCAGTCGCCGAACAGTGTATACATGTTCATTAAAATGATTATAACTTGAGCAAACAGAATCCAAATGATGAAAACTCAAATCTCACGGTTTCCTTATTTAATGGGTAAAAATATTCAACTGATTATTTCGTGTTTAAAATTTTTTAACAGGGCCGAAATTATTCGCTAAATTGAGATACGAAAATGAAATGCGATAAAACTTAAGCAAACCCTAACGAACCCAAGTCTTCCTAGGTTTTTTGATCGCATCCAAAACCTCCGACCTAAGGCTCTGATACCACTTGAAAGATATGGAATAATCCTCAAGCACATCATGGAAGAGTGGGGATCATATCGTATACGATCAAGAACGACTCGTCGCACTAGTTGTTCGATGCAGCGGAATTTCACATTTTTATTCGATAAAACCACATGATCCAAGAACACGTCTTTAATCGTTTCATCTCACATAGATAAAGGACTACCTCTTGTAGCGTGGTTTCGATCATGCCTCTAAAAGAAAAGACATCCTGTCTCAAGTCTGATCGTTGGAGGAGACGCTTGCAAGCGCGGGGATGAACCGCGTGCTTCGCGCAATCCAACATGTTGATCCAAGCAAGAGAGCTCCTGATCTCGCCGCACGAGATCGTACGTCCTATTTGTGAGCGAGGTGCACCAAAGAAGATAGAGAACCAAGGGTCGTCGAGGCGGCAGTACAACAACGAGGCGATGACGACGGCTTCTTCCCTCGAGGGTTAGGTGGACGGCCACCCAAGGAGAGAGAGGGAGAGAGGGTGTAAAAATGAGAGAGAGGAGAGGGCTTGTTGTTGTTGTTACCAAGAAGAGCAAGGGGTGCCTATTCTTATATAGTACTTTGGGAATCCATGGATCACAATCCATGGACTACACAAAATCAATGGATGAGATTGATTTGTGCTTCTTTCAATGGTTAAGATTTTGTTGGTAAAAACCAACCATAACTAATTTAATTTAGATTAAATATATATTTATTAATCAATATAAATTAATCCTAAAATTAAATCAATCTCATATGGAGATAAAGGAGTGGAGATTTCATCAACCCATGATAATAGGGGAGACGGCCACAATTTCCTTAAAGAAGTTGGTGGCAGTCCACCCATATCACATGGGAGATGTAATCTCATGCAATCTCATGAGATTGCATCATTCATTGAAAATCTCCAAGATTTACAACAACACTTGTTGTAAATTATTCAATAAAATTAATTCATAATTATTTTGTGAATATTGCAATCTTGCCATTGGAAATTTGTGAACCACACACAACCTAAAATAATATGTGATTTATATTTTCAGTTAATTATCCAATGTGAATCCCATTCACACCAATAATTAATCAACAAATATAAATCATAATAAGCTCTCTCTAATACATTATAAATCACATTTATAATATATAATGAATAATTTAGATATTGACATCCACATTATTTTTATTCATAATAATTAAATCACATTTAATTATATTGGATAACCATTCTCATGCATCCAAATAATTTTAATTAAACTCACATTATCAATGATAATTAAATCACATTTAATTATCCATTTCTTAATGCTTGGATATAATTCAACTCTGGAATTATTCTTTAACCCTTTCAAGAATAATGTGCTTGCTCTGCATATACTTGGAGATAAGGACAGAGGTGATTGTATGTTCCATGTATAGTGACTTGGGGATTGAGATGATATCTCAAATCCAGATCTCATGGACCTCTCATTGATGCTTGATTAAATCAAGACCGTAAATATAATATTCTCATTGCGTCTGAATCACATTCAGATCAATGTCCAACACTTGGACTAAGAACATATTACTTCTCTACTGAGAGGAGTCACTAAAATCCAAACCTGTTTCATCTCTCCCTCAGAATGGAAGCGTCCTTGTTTTATAATCGTTTATGATCACATCACCCTCATGTATTCCTAATATCGGTACATCCTGCATACTGGAAGACCTATGATAAACCCGAAGATAAAGATCAATTTAACACTATCATCTTAAGGGTTTTATCAACAAGTTTCTCAATCTTGGTCATTGGGAGTTGGTATCGATCATATGCTTTCACAAAGCATATATCACACCTACAAATTCTTGTCATGCTTCCAAAGCACGATGACCATGCATGGAATTTCATCGGTCCCAATACCTCATGAGTGAGCTCATGACTTTCGGTTCACAAGTGAACATGTATGATCCCTTTGAGAGATCATATTACTCATATGCCCTCATATGCACACCAGCTCGCCGGTGTATAGACCTTGATTAGGTCATCAACATATTGGTCTGCCAAACGTACATACTTAGATATATAGTAACACATCTATCTCGGGTAAGAGGATGTGTGACCATATGGTGACAGTATATGATATAGGACTTTAGTTATCTCGATCTCGTTAAGTCAACTCTTTGAACTGACTAATCTGACTCCTCCGAAACTCTTTTCCTATGTAGAGGACCCGCATCATAAGGTCGGTCAGATATCAGCCTAATGAGAAAGGATTGCCATCTCCTACTCAGGCTGGAGATCTTATCTTAACAATCATTTGACGGTTCTTGATGAGTCCTCTATCTAACTCCTTATATATTCATCCAAACACCAGACTCTATGATTCTATCACTGACACAACAGTTCTATGATTATCAAGATGGCCATGGTACATAACCCTAATTTTATAGAGGGATGTTATATTGCATTCATTCATTTAATCTCATAAGGGGAGTAAAAAAATCAATAACTTTTATTGATAAATCAAATATTACAATAACATTTATTGTAGGAATGGTTCGCCTCGGTCTCACATGGCTAACAGAGAATAGAGATCCAAGATGACTAAATGTGACTTAATTATCATGGATATGTATAATGTGGATAGTACTATCCATATTAATCATATATATTATAAATGTGATTTATAATATATTAGAGAGAACCTATTGTTATTTATATTTGTTGATTAATTTTTGATGTGAATTGGGTTCACATTGGAAAATTAATTGAAATCATAATTTACATTTTATTTTGGGATGTGAATATGATTCACATTTTTACAATACCATGATTGCAATATTCATGAGATAATTACGAATCATTTTTGTGAAATAATTTACAAAAGGTGTTGTTGTGAATCTCGGAGATATCATGAGATAATGTGATCTCATGAGATAATGAGGAGATAGACCGCCCCAACTTTTTAGGGGTCAAGGTTGGTCTTATCACTATCTCCAAGATTAATAAATTAATTTATTTTGAAATTAATTTTATTTATTTATCGTATATATTAATTTAAATTAAATTAATTATTGTTGTTTTTTGCAACAAGATCATGGCCATTGAAAGAATTGCAAATCCATCTCAACCATTGATTTTGTGTTGTCCATGAATTGAGATCCATAGATCCCAAAACTCTATAAAATATAAGGCACCCATTTCTCTTCGAGTAACAATAGTTAATGCTCTCTCCCTCTCTCTCTCTATCTCTACACGTCATGTCTCTCTTTCTCTCTCTCAATGTGGTCGTCCACCATGGAGCCATTAAGAGATTTCACCGTCATCGTCGCATCACCATTATGTTGCTAGAAAGGTTTCTCGTGGATCTCCATCTCCTTAGACGCTCCTTGCTCTTGAAGAAGATGTAGAATCTCATGTGATCAGTTCAGGAGATTCGCCGCATGGATCATAAACATGGATTGCGAGGAGCACACATCTCATCAACATGTTCGCAAGACATCTCCTCCGTCAGATCGGACGTGAGACAGGAGGTCTCTTCATTTAGAAACTCAATCACAACCACATTTCAAGAGGTAACCTTAATACATAATTATAGTTTAGATGAAACGATCTGAGAAGTGTTCTTGGATCATGTCATTTCATCGTTTGAAAATTTTTAAATTCCACAACCTCGAGCAATTAGTACGACTAGTCGCTCCCGATCACATATGATGCGATCCTTACGCTTCCATAATGCAGTTAAGGATCTTCCCATATCTTTCAAGTGGTATCATAGCCAGGTTTGAGGTTTTGTATGTGATCCATAAACTTTGGAAAACTTGGGCTGCTCATAAGGGTTTGTGAAATTTTTTATGTATTTCATTCTCGTAGCCTTGTTTTGAGATTATTTTTATTTAAAATTTTTAAACACGGAATTATCACTTGTATAATGATCCCCATTAATTAAGGAAATCATGGGATTTGAGTTTGCATGATTTGGAATCCGATTGCTCAAGATATGATCATTTTAATGAACATATATCCACTATTTTGGAAATGGTGAATCTTGACGTAATAAAAGAGTTAGTTACTGTTTTGAAACGCCAAGAAATGCATGATAATCAGATGAGTTCTGTTATAAATCAAATTAGCAAACTTTGAAAACTTATTTTTCTTGATTTGGATTTAAATTGATTGAGATATGCTAATTTTAGTAAGTAGAGGTCACTGCTGGAAATTATATACTGGATCATGAAACTTGTGATTGTCATTTAATAAACTAGTGAAATTAATGGTTAATTATATGGAATAATTAAGAATAAATATTTCAGAAATATTTGATGATAATTATTTCCTTAAATGACATTACATTAACCAATAATTGATTAGATATGATCTTAATCACAAATTGGTTGCATCATACACTTTCCAACAAACTTTGATACTTAAATAGGATTGCGGATTTGTTTAGCAAATCTCCTTCTAATGTTAATCAAAATGGTTTTGATTATTATTATATGGTATACCTTCGGTTGACAACCCGATTATCTTCTCAAGTACAAAGTGATCAATTTGGCATTATCCTAATCCAAGGTGGATATGGAGTCTAGTCGGGGAGCGTTGGGTTAGCAGGTTGCTCTGTGAGCGGTCTGTCCCACTCCCATCGGTACATGCCATGACAGCGGGTAGGTAAGGGTTAATACTTGAAGCGATCATGATGTATTTTTCTAATTATTAAAATTTGAATAATATGTATTTGAGATAATACCATATTTCAAGTAAAGAATATTTATTGGATATTAATCGGATCATTAATTTAATATGATTAGATTAATTGGAATCCAAAATTAAAAAAACTCTATTATGAATAGAGTTGTTATTTCCTTTGGAAGAATTAATTATGTTAATATGATTCATAATAATTAATTAGAATTTGAACATGATATGGAGGATCACATAAGTGACATCCATGGTCTCCCGTCAATGTGAAGGGTTCTATCGCCAGGGATTATATTGAGGAGACACGTGTCTGATGTGACAGCTCCTACATACAAGTGCATCTGAAATGGGCTTTTTGCTTCTCAAAAGAGTAAGGGCATATACGTAGTGAACCCAATATCGGGTCCTAATATTATTGGGGCGATATTGGATTGCGCATAGCGAGTTCTAATCATGTTGACGGTTGGTTCAATTAATGATGGGTTGACATCACCTCAGGAGTTGTGGGCCCGGGTGTTAAAGATCAAATTGGGAATGCAAGTTGGACTTGCAAGGCAGAATGTGTTCCCACTTCTTTTTATCCGAGTTACAAGTTCTCATATTATTGGGATGTGACAAAGATAAGCAAGGAGATCCCAAATCTTGCTTGAGATATAATGGTAAGTATATCTCTTACATTGAAAGTGATTAAGGGAATGAACTTTCAGTGTTGACAAGGCAAGAAAACTTTGATATGAAAATTCCTAAATCAAAGTAAAACATGTGTGTGTATGCAAATTTCTTATTTCAGATAATCCTTCATTAAATCCGCTCATTACTATACTCAATAATGACTAGTAAAATCTCATGGATTGGATCCATGATCAAGATATTGGACTTGCAGTTGGACACATCGTATGTGATTGTAATGTCCAAATTTGCTTATAATAATGATGAATGACAATTAAATAAACAATAGGACTACAAACCAATGGTTTGTATGTATATATAGTCTTGATCCCACATCGAATTTACTTTGGAAGTGACATGTTGATGATGATTGTAGTTGTTAATTAATCCTTATAAAAATCTAAGAAGATGTTCTGGCATACATATGTGCTCTTGACATTTAATCATGAATGACATGGTTCACTGCATCATGTAGAATGGTGGCTCTATAAGAGATGATGTATTCAAAATGTTTGAGTACCAACCTGAACATAATTTTTAAGAGTTAAGATGTTTGTAGATATGATGAGTGTCATCATTCTACTATCTATACTCTAGTCATTCATGAAACTTCATAATATTCATATTGTATGAATTAAACGAAGCATGTATAAATGTTGAAATACTCTTATATTGAAATCTTTTTAATTCAACATAAGAGATCCTTTGTCTTAAGAAATGGTTTTTTATGGATGAAAAGGAGCATAGTGGAAGCATGGGTAGGACCCAAGTAAGAAGGTAAGTCAAAGAGTTAAATGTACTTCTGTGACTTCCATATGACATCTAAAGTGTTGGATGAATGCCATCATTGCAATAAGCCAACGCATTGATGGTGTGACTATCTATTCTATCTAGGATCCTTAGAGAAGGACTCGGATAGTGCATCAAAATAATATACATTTAATCATTGAAATTAACTTTCTTATTTGATAAGATCAAAGTCTAATAATTGTATCTCATTCTTCTAATGACACTTGCAATTGGTTGCATATTTTTTAGAAGACTGGAAAATTTGATCATAAGCTTTAGTAGCCATCCACATGGAGGTTGATGCAATTTTTTGCAACAATCTCTATTGGATAGATAGAATTCATATTTTTCAGTGGGAGAGTCCTTAGTCTTGGAGAATGTCTCTATGACCTAGACATTAGAATACACTCATAGTTTATTTCTAAATGTTGTAAATAAACATGAATTCGGGAATAAACCTATCATAAAGATTTATGACGGATATAGTTCAGATAGTAGTCTGACATCTGAGGACTCGACAAAATTAGAAAATGAATTAATGGTTCATTAACATATCTAAATACTGAAAATAAAACCTTATAGGAACAATAGGAGGATGAAGATCATTTAATAATGATTTGGCATCAAATCTTGGGCATTTGTCTATTTATGAGATGAATAAACTAGTAAGATATTGAACTTTAGATTGTCTGAAGATCCAAGATCTTGCAAACTTGTGAATATTGTATTCAAAAATAAAATGTACAATACACCCTTCTTTTGGAATGATGCAAGATGCCAAGATATTCAATATCTCATACATATTAATGTATGTGGATCATCTGTATTGTAATAAACATTGATGATATGTGATATCTTTTGATGATTATTTGTTATATGAAATTTCTTCACTTCACCCCAGAAACCTTTGAAATGTTCAAAGATCTCGCAATTTTGGTTTAAGACCAAAGTCTGAAGGAAAATTAAATGAATTTGATCTAGCTTGTACCTATTAGATGAATTCAACGAATATCTTATAGAGAAAAGAATATCATTCCAATCTCAATCCTCCTAATGTACCTTAACTCAATAGAGTTGTAGGAAGATACAATTGGATCATGTGTGACATGTCTGGTCAATGTTGAATCTTAGCATAATTATCTCTTAGTTTCCAAGGTATATATGCAGTAGAGACTACAATATATATCCTTAATAAGGTTCCATACTAGTAAGCTAGAATCATGCACCAGAGAGTGCTACTTCATTTGGAAAATCAAGGATTGTATTGGATACCTACTTTATGACCTTGAGATTCTTAAAACATTTCATCTCTAAGGATATGATTCTTAGAGAATGACTCTCTTGAGAATCAAGATGAAAATGAAGTGAAGGAACTCATTTAATCTTGAGAAGATAATGAGGCTCCTGAAATCGAAAATTAAAAGGACCATTAAAGATGAAACACTAATACCTCTTTAAATGAGTTTTAGGATTGATTCCATGTGTCATAGAAATCTGACAATGATCGAACTTCATGTGATGAATCATCTGAAGATCATGTCATGGAAAATGGATGTTAGCAATAAAGTTTAAAGCACACTTCATATACATATGTTGTATATGTACCCTCAAGGATCCACCTATATGGGTAAGACCTGTTAAGGTGTAAATGGATCTTCAAGAGAAAGAGGAAACCTGATGAGAAGGTAGGGACCTTCAAAGCACAGCTCGTAGCCATGAGCTACACACCGAAGAGAAGACATTGCTTGCAACGAGACTTGCTCTTCAGTGACCTTGCTTAAACCCATCGAAATATTGCTAACTATAGCTACACAACTTGGCTTTTACATCTTCAAGATGGAAGTCAATATTTCATTCCTCTATGAATACCTCTCTGAGGTTATTCATATGAAGTAGACCTAGGATTCATAGTTGAGGAAAGCAAGGTGTATAAGCTAAGGAATTCCATCTATGGACTCAAATAAGCTTCTTGTAGTTGGAACATTGGATTTATTGAAATCATAAATGTTATGATTTCAGATAGAATCTTGATGAGTCATGTGAAGCTTAGTGGGAGTGTCATTGTGTTCATCATGCTAAATGTAGATGATATCCTAATCATTCAGAATGAGTTAAGGATAATAATAAGTGTTTTATTGTCTACCTATTCCATACATTGAGATATGATCTCAAGGATACCCCTTAGATCTTAGTTATGAAGTTGTTCAGAAGAAAAGAAAAGAGGGTATTGGGACGGTCACATTGGTGGTACACCTCGGACATTTTCATTTTATGGAAAATTCTAAGAGAGGCTTCCTTCCCTTCAGATATGGTACTGACCTGTCTAAAGGTATAGCACCTCAAAGAGTTGAGGAGGTGAATGCTGGAACTGCTTGCCCTTGTGCATCAGTTACAAGAAGCCGAGTGTATGCTAAATGTGTACAAAAGCCTTATGTCTGCCATGCAGTGGGAGTAGTAAACTGTTGCTAATCCTACTATGGATAAAAAACACTTAGTTGGAGTAATAACAATATCTTCAGAAGATGACAAGACTTTAGAGATAGTGATCTCAGAGCCTTATCTTCAAGAAATTAAGACTTTATAGATAGAGATGTAAAAGGTCTTAACTGTGGATACCTTAGGAGATTGAGATCTCCAGGAATAAGGGTATTCTTATAAGGATAATGGAAATACTGGTTATACTGATTATTGAGATGTAGTGTCATGGACATTATGATTAACATGATTGAGTATTGGTTGCATAAGATGCAACATTCGCATTGGATGTGAACACTGTTAGTGGGGGATATGCAAGTGTCGTAAAAGAACTTTGAGTAGTCTCTTGGGAACAAAGTAACTGGCCAACTTACCTAGATATTTTTCTAAATAGCTTATGATTGTCACATGAGTGCGGGTTTAAATATTAGCCCATTAATGGCTCTTTGGACGAGTGGGAGATCGTTGGACATGCGAGCCCATGGCGAGCCATTATGCAATAAATGTTATTGCAAATATCATTCCCTGATCTGAAATGAAGTATAACTAATTTGCATAATAGGTCCCTTAGTACAATTAGGATATGTACCATGTCCATCTTAATGATCATACAATTGTTGATTCAATAATTAAATCATAGAGGATGGAGTTTGGATAAATATCTAAAGAGTTAGATTGAGGACTCATCAAGCATCATCATATGATTATTAAGAGAGGATCTCTAGCCTGAGAAGAAGATGACAATCCTTTCTCTAAAGTATGATATAAGACCGACCTCTTGATGCATGTCCTCTGCATAGGAATAGAGATTCAGAGGTGTCAGATTAGTTAGGTCAAAGAGTTGACTTAACAAGATCAAGATAAACAAATACCTGTGTCATATGCTATCACGATGTAGGCACGCATCCTCTGACTGGAGACAGATGTGTTACATAATGTTTGAGTATATACATTTGGCACACCAATAGGTTGATGACCTAACCAAGGTATATATATCGACGCACTGGTGTGCATGCAAGTGCATATGAGTAATACGATCTCTCAAAGGGTTCATACAGGTTCATTTACTGAACCGGAAGACATGAGCTCACTCATGAGATATCGGGAAGAATCAAATTTTCCGTGCACGGTCGTCTCGCTTTGGAAGCTTGACTGAACTTGTAAGGTTTGATATATGCTTTTGTAAAGTATATGATCAACACTTAGGTATGATATATGCTTTTGAAAAATATATAATCAATGCCGACTCCCAATGATCGAATGAGAAACTTAATGATAAAACCCAGAAGTAGACAACGTAAAATTGATCTAATACTGTGTTTATTTTGGGTCTTCCGGTATGCAAGATGTACATGTTACATGAGGGTGATGTGATCATAAACGATTGTATAACCTTGACTTTTCCATTTCGAAGGAGTGATAAAACATGTCTGGATTTTAGTGACTCCTCTCAATAGAGAAGTAATATGATCTCGGTCCAAATATTGGACATTGATCTAAATATGAATTAAATGCAATTAGAAGATTAGATTTGCGGTCTTCATTTAATCAAGCATCTTTGATAGGTCCGCAAGATCTGGATTTGATATGTGATCTCAATATCCAAGTCACTATACGTGGAACAATGCAATCGCCATGTCCTTATCTCCAACTATCTACAGAGAAAGCACATTATCCTTGAAAGAGTTTAGGATAATATCATTGTTGATATATCTATCCGAGCATTGAGAAATTGGATAATTAAATGTGATCTGATTATCATGAATAATATGAATTTGATTCATATTATAAGGAGAGTTGTCTGAGATAATTAAATGTGATTTAATTATCAAAGATGTTAATAATGTGAATGTGATTCATATTATTTGGGCACGAGAGAATAGAGATCTGAGATGATTAAATCTGATTTAATTATCATGGATATGTATGATGTGGATAGCAATATACATATTAATCATATATGTTATAAATGTAATTTATAATATATTAGAGAGAGCATATTGTAATTTAAATTTCTTGATTAATTATTGATGGGAATTGGATTCGCATTGGATAATTAATTGAAAATATAATTTATATTTTATTTTGAGATGTGAATGTGATTCACATTTTTCCAATGGCATGATTTCAATATTCACAGGATAATTATGAATTATTTTTGTGATATAATTTACAACAAGTGTTGTTGTATATCTTGGAGATATCATGAGATAATGAGATCTCATGAGATAATAAGGAGATAGACCGTCCGTACCACTTTAGGGGATATGGTCAATCTTCTCATTATCTCTAAGATTAAGTAATTAATTTGATTTGAAATTAATTTATTGATTTATAGATATAAATTAAATTAAATTATTTATTGTTGTATTTTTACAACAAGATCAAGAACATTGAAAGAAATACAAATCAATCTCAATCATTGATTTTTGCAACAAGATCCCAATACCCTATATAAGAAGAGGCACCCCTTGCTCTTAGAGTTACAACAACCAATGATCCATCCCTCTTTCTCTCTACATGTCATGTGTCTCTCTTTCTCTCTCATCGTGGGCGTCCCCCATGGAGGCATTGAGAGAGCTTGTCGTCGTCATCGCAACGTCGTTATGCTGCCGGAACGACTGCTCGTGGATCTTCGTATCTTTCGATACTCCTTGCTCGTGAAGAAGATGTCGTATCTTATGTGATGAGATCAGGAGATTCACCGCTTGGATCATCAACATGGATTGCGAGGAGCACGCATCTCATCAACACGCTTGTAAGTGTCTCCTCTGTCGGATCGGACTTGAGACAGGAAGTCTCTTCATTTAGAGACTCGATCAAAACCACGCTTCAGGAGGTTACCTTAACACCTAATTGTGGTTTAGATGAAACGATCCATGAAGTGTTTTTGGATCATGTGGTTTCATCGTTTGAAAATTTTTAAATTCAGCTGCCTCGAGCAACTAATACGACTAGTCGATCCTGATCGCATACGATGCGATCCTCACGCTTCTGTGATGCGCTTAAGGATCTTCTCATATCCTTCATTTTACCCCTCTAGGTGGATCCTCTAGGGTCCATACACCATTCTTGTGCATGGAGCCAATTTTTGACTTCATTGCTAGCATCCATCTATATATGTAATGATTCTTGAGTGCTTCATCAAATGAAGCTGGATTATTATCAATTTCACCATACACATGGAATACGTACCTTTTAGGTGGTACAACCACTCTCAAACACCTTCGAAGAGGTACGGGTGTTACTTCTTCATTTACTTCTTCGGTTTCTGATTCAGGATGCTCAGTATTCTAAGGGGATTTAATGAGTTATGTTACTTCATTTTTGTCTTGACTCTTAGGGTTTAATTGGTTGCAGGGTTGGGCAGGGTTGGGTTGGGTTGAGGTACTATTCACAGGGGTACCCCCTCCTCACAGTTTACTATTCACCCATCCCAACCCAACCCAACCCAACCGTGCAACCAAACAAACCCTCAAGGAAATCATCCTCCAGAATTTTACATCTCTAGAGACGAATACCTTCTAAGTCTCAGGATCATAAAGTTGGTATCCAATATCTTCCCTAACATATCCAATGAAGTAGCACTATCGAGTGCGAGATTCTAGCTTAATTCCATCCATGTCCTTCGCATGGACCAAGCAACCCCAAATCCTCAAGTGTCTAACACTATTTTTGGTTCATACCATAGCTCATGAGGAGTTTTAGGTACAGACTTGCTAGGAATCTTATTTCGGATAAATATTGCAGTTTCTACTATATATCCCCTGAAACGAAGAGGTAAATGTCCTTTAATCATCATTGAACTGACCATGTCCATGATGGTCCTATTGTGTCTTTCAACAACACCATGAAATTGGGGAGTTATAGGAGGAGTGAGAATGAAGACAATTCCCCTCTCTTCGAGGTATTCCTTGATTTCATCTCAGAGGTAGTCTCCACCTCGGACAGATAGAATCCGTTTAGTCTTCATATCGGTTTGGTTCTCAACCAATGCCATAAACTATTTTAACTTTTAAAAGGTTTCAGATTTATGATGTAGTAGGAAGATAAACGCATATCACGAATGGTCATCAATAAATGTCAAATAATATCGATATCCATTTCGAGTAGTGGTACTGAAGAGACCACATACATAAGTACGTATTAGGTCAAGAATTCCCTCACATCTTGTAATCTTGTTACGAAAAGGCATCCATGTCATTTTACGTCGAATACAATGTTCGTAGGTAGGCAAAGTTTGGACCTGTAGAAAATCTAAGGGTCCATCCTCTATCAATCTATTGATCCTATCAACAGATAAATGACCAAATCTTTGATTCTAAATCATGTTAGAATGATTTCCATCCTCCCTAGTTCTTTTAGGATTTTTATTAGTGGTTGTATCATTCATGATATTTTCATCAATGCACAATTCATAGAGTCCACCAGAAGTCTAACACCATGCGCTATATATTTATCATAATGATTTATGACAGTTTGTTACATCATAGAAATGAATATCCGTTTCTAAGTAACTTATATACCGATATAAGGTTTCTTCTAACATCCGGAACATAAAGACACTTATTAAGTACCAAGACTCTTGCACCATATAATGATAGTCGGTAGGTCCCAACAACGATTACTGCAAAAGTTGCATCAGATCCCACCTGGATGACTATCTCCCCTTCATTAAGATTCTTAATTTCCTGAAATAGATCAAAAAAATTGTATACATGAACATAAGCACCAGAATCGATGATCCAGCTACCTTCTCATCCTATGAGAAATTTGGTTTCAATGATGAAAATAAAATTCATACTTGCTGGGGCTTTACCTTTATCTACAGATTTCAGGTAATCTGGGAAGTTACGCTTCCAATACCCCAGCTTCTTGCAGTGATGGCAGACATCGATTTTCTTTGATGCTACCAATGCGGAAGCATTAGAAGATGAGCCAACACCTTGACTCTTCTTCTTCTGGGTCAGACCCTGCCGAGACCCTTTCTTCCTACCATGCTTCCCTTTAACCTGTGCAACCATTGCACTGCTAGAGGGATTCTCTTTCTTCATTATGTCTTCTGCAGACTTTAATGAAGCTTTGAGTTCAGCGTTAGATAATGTCAATTTATTCATGTGGTACGATACAACATAACTTGTGAAAGACTTAGGGAGAAACAACAAAATGAAGTCGGACTGCATGAATGTGTTCATCTCAACCCTGAGAGTCTCCATCTTCGAGAGGTAACCAAACATTTTGATCCCATCCTTTCGGACCCAAGTCCATTCCTGAATTTTGCAGTGGATAAGTTCTTTCTTTACATTATAGCGTTATGTGTGGTTGACATCACCGAACATCGCTTTCAGATTATCCATTATATCCTGGCAATTATCCATCTCCACATGTTGCTTGTGAAGCACATTGGAGAGAGATCCCATAATATAACATCTGGCCAATGAGTGATCTTCATCATATTTTTCATTGTATTGATTTGTTCTGGTGTCTTAGGGTTAATATGCTTGTCCTTAGATAACATATACGATATATGGTTTGCAGAAAGGATAAGATCCAAATTACTGATCCAATCTTAGTAGTTTGGTCCGGCCAACTAGTTGACCTCCAAGAGCCTACTGAGTGGGTTCGTGGACTTTGTTGTCTGAAACTAAGAATGCATTATATTAGAACATATAAATAAGTATATATTCAATATTAAATTCTTTGATGAAGGAATTTTAATCAAATTAGTCATGCCTTTTAAACTATGAAAGTTCATTCCCTTAATCACTTTTAAAGCAATAGATACACTTACCATTATATCTCTAACAAGAACTAGGATCTCCTTTTCTACCTTAGTTACATCCCAATAATATGAGAAACTGTAACTCGGGTAAAAAGAAGCAGGAACACATTCTGCCTTGCTAGTCCAATTTGCATTCCCAATTCGATCTTTAACACCTGAACCAACCACCCCTAAGGTGATTTGACTCAACATTAATTGAACCAACCGTAAATAGGATTAGAACTCGCTATGTCAAATCCAATGCCCCAATAATATGAGGAACTGATATCGGGTTCACTATATATACGACCTTACTATTTCGAGAAGCAAAGATCTCGATCCATGTGCACTTGTATGTAGGAGCTATCACTTCGGACATGCATCTCCTACATACAATCCATGGTGACGGAACCCTTCGTCATGACGAGAGACCATGGATGTCACTTATGTGATCCTCCATATCATGTTCAGATTATAATTAATTATTATGATTACTAATAACATAATTAATTATTCTAAGGGAAATACAACTCTATTCATAATATAGTGTTTTAATTAGAACTAATTAATTTAATCATATTAAATTAATTATAAATCTAATCCAATCAACCAACAAAATAATAGTTTCTTGATATTAATATATAGTATACACCCTCACAAGTATGCATTAATTTTGTATTTTAATAATTATAGTAAAACTTAACTTATTCATAGTATTCTTTCCTCAAAAACAGATCTGGCCTTTACACTCGAGTTATGCTAGGAGGGAGCATTTCCTTGACATGAAGGCGTTAATTAGTAAATCAAGCCAGCATACCTGGACTAGACACCTTCACCATTCCGATTGAGAACGATACAAAATAATGCCACTATACTTACGGTTCTATCGATCAACTTTTATGACCAACATTATACTATATAATAATATCTCAGAAATATTAGGCATCTTAAAACACTTTAGACATCCTAAATTTCTAAGCATATCAAGCAACCATGTTTTACATGTAAAAGTTATCCTACAACTATTGTAGGATAAACTAGGGTTTTCATGAAACATTCACTTAATGGACTATGATGACTATCAATTATTTTCATAATTATTAAGAATCATAATTAATCAAGGCAATTTCATAATTTTCATGATTTCCATTTAATTATAAACACAATAAGTAAAAAGATTTGATGATCTAATCATCATCTAACCCATCTCCACTAAATATGGAATATCTAGGGTAAACGGAGTCAGAAATCATGCGAAATAAATTCGAGCAGTTTGTTGATTTTATTCTCTACTTAATTCAAGTGTTTATTTCATGTTTCGTGACAGGAAAATAGTAGGTAAAATATTTTTCATGGTGGGAACTCATCGAATCAAATTCACGTACTTTTGGTATCAATACAAGGTTATTATTTTAGGAGATATTTAGACATTCTAAATAGATTTTAGTAACCAAAAACATGTACAAATAACGCATAAATAATAGGTTTTTAGCGAAAAACCAATTCGAATCTTGCATCCAATGCAAAAACAATGATTCTCGTGCATCCGAAACATAAACCTTTATCACCTAGAGTTTCGGATCATACCCAAGACCTAAATCAAGGCTCTGATACAACTTGAAGGTTATGATAATAACCTTAAGCGCATCACAGAAGCATGAAGATCGCATCATATCTGATCGAGATCGACTAGTTGTACTAGTCACTCGGGCCAATGTAATTGAAAAAATTAAAGCGATGAAACCACATGATCCAAGAATACTTCTTAGATCGTTTCATCTGAACCACAAAGAAGATATAGGAATACCTCCCGAAGCATGATTGCGATCGAAGGCTCTAAAGGAAGAGACTGCCTATCTCAAGTCCAACCTGATAGAGGAGACGCTTGTGAGCGCATTGATGAAACGTGTCCTTCTCATAGTCCAAGAAGTTGATCCAAGCGACGGATCTTCTGATTTCATCATATGAAATCCAAGGTCTTCCTCGCGTACCGAAAGCACCTAGGAAGACAAAGATCTACAAGCGGCATAAAGTGGACGACCACTTTAGAGAGGGGGTGTGTATGATGACGAGAATGAGAGAGAGCTTGTGAATTATATGTTGTAAAAGATTGAGAGTCCATGGATCTCAATCTATGAATAACATAAATCCAATGGTGAAGATTGATTTGTGTTTCTTTCAATGGCCAAGATTTTATTGTAAAAACACAACAACAATTAATTTAATTAAATTAAATATATTGAATAGTTACCTATATAAATTAGTTCAATCAAATCAATGAGGCATTAAAGGAATAGGAAAGGAGGAAAGCTCCCTCCCAATGAGGAGAGTGGACGACCACCAAGAAAGATCTCCCTTTTCTCCTATTTTTGAGATTATGAATCTCACATTATAATTTAATTATTTACAACAAATTTTGTTGTAAATTATTTCACAAAAAAATCCAAATTTTTTTGTGACAATTTTAATCATGCCATTGGAAATTTTTGAATCGCATTTACAATCCAAAATAAAATGCGAATTACATTTTCAACTAGTTGTCCAATGTTAATCAAATTCACATCAGCATTTAAATTGTAAATTTTATTTACAAATAACGCTCTCTTATATATTAAAAATCACATTTATAATATATATAATTAATATTGATAGTATCATACACATTATTCATATCCATAGTAATTAAACCCCATAAATTATCTTAGATCATCAATCCCATGCATCAAAATAATATGAATCACATTCACATTATTCGTGATAATTAAATCACATTTAATTATTCATTTCTCAATTCTTGGATATACATTTATGAACAGATTTATTCTTGAACACTTTCAAGAATAATGCACTTTCTCTGTGGATACTTAGAGATAAGGACAGGATGATTGTACATTCCACATATAGTGACTTGGATATTGAGATCACATCTCAAATCCAGATCTTAAGGACCTCTCCCAGATTCTTGATTTAATCAAGATCGTAGACCAAATCTTCTAATTGCATCTGAATTAAATTAAGATCAATGTCCAACATTTAAACTAATATCATATCTCTTCTCTACTGAGAGGAGTCACTAAAATCTAGACCTATTTCATCACTCCCTCGGAATGGATGCGTCATGATTATACACTTGTTTATGATAACATCACCCTCAAGTATTCCTAATACCTGCACATCTTGCATATTGGGAGACCTAAAATAAACCCTAAGATTTATATAATACACTATCTTCTTCAAGGTTTTATCACTAAGTTTCTCATTCGGTCATTGGGAGTTTGTATCGACAAATACATTCCAAAAGCATACATCTTACCTACAAATTCTTCTCATGCTTCCAAAACAAGACAACCATGTACGGATTTTGATTGGCCCTAATACCACATGAATGAGATCATGTCTTCCGATTCACATGTGAACATATATGATCCCTTTGAGAGATCGTATTACTCATATGCCCTCGTATGCACACCAGATCGTCAGTGTGTAGACCTTGATTAGGTCGTCAACCTATCAATCTGTCGAATGTACATACTCAGACATATAGCAATACATATGTCTCCGGTCAGAGGATGCATGCCTATATCGTGACTGCATACGACATAGGTCTTGGTTATCTTGATCTCATTAAGTCAACTCTTTGATGTAACTTATCTGACACCTCCAAATCTCTATTCCCATGCAGAGGACCTGCATCAAGAGGTCAGTCAGATATCAAATTATAGAGTAGGATTGCCATCTCCTTCTTAGGCTTGAAATCATATCTTAATAATCAAGTGACGGTACTCAATGAGTCCTCAATCTAACTCCTTAGATATTCATCCAAGCACCATCCTCTGTGATTCAACTATTGAATCAACAATTGTATGATCATTAAGATGGCCATGGTATATAACCCTCATTGTACTAAGGCATCTTATAGTGCATTCATTCATTTAATCTCAGACAAGGAATGAAATAAATCAATAGCTTTTATTGATATATCAAGCATCACAATATCATTTATTATTGAAATGGTTCACCTCGATCTCACATGGCTAACAAGAGACCAATTTGGTGGTCGTTATACAGGGGCCTAAGTGATTAAATCCTTCAATTGATTAAAGGCTTGGGGAACTCTTGCACCAACAAAAAAACCAGTCTCCTTGCCAAGAATCTCAGTCAACGGTCGGACAATTTTGCTGAAGTCTTTTATGAATTTTTGATAAAATTTCACATTTTTAAGGAATGATTGTACTTGCTTCATAGTTGTAGGTGGCTCGAGTTTGGAAATGGCGTCCACCTTAGCAGGATCAACCTCCATACCACGTTTTGATATGACATGACCTAACATGATTCCTTATGTCATCATGAAGTGACTCGTCTCCCACGAGAGCACCAGGTTTACTTCAAAACATCTCTTCAATACTTGTTATAGATATGTAAGGAACTGATCAAATCTGTCTCTATAGATCGAGAAGTCACCCTTGAAAACTTTGAGAAAACTACCAACCATATATGCGAAAATTGTCAACATGCACCTCTAAATATCACTGTAGCATTACACAATCAAAAGGCATTCTGCAAAAGGAATGTGTTCCGAACGGATAGGTAAAGGTTGTATTCTCATGATCTTCATGTGTAATGGCAAATTTATTATGACCGAAGTGTCCGTCCAAGAAATAGAAATACTCCTTCACGGTCATTCTTTCGACTATATTGTCGATGAAGGGAAGCAGGAAACGATCTTTCTTGGTCGCTCGATTCAAGTGCTTGTAATCCACACAGACGTGCCAAGAAGTTGGAACTGTGGTTGGGATCTCCTCTCCCTTGTCATCAGTCACAATTGTGATCCATGATTTCTTTAGTACAATGTGCAGGGGACTCACTCATTTGGAGTCAGAGATGGGATATATGAAGCCAGCATCACATCATTTGATAATTTCATTAATGGAAATTTCCCAGAATTTAGGGTTCAATCTGTGTTGAAATTCTCGGGAGGCCTTTTATCTTCTTCAAGGTAAATGTGATGAGAACACAGTGAAGGATTAATCACATGGAGATCTGAAATTTTTGTATCCTATTGCCTTGCGATTTCTTTATAGAACCTTGAGCAGACGAGATTCTTGATCCTTGGTTAGATGTGAATTTATGATAATCGGAGCAAGTTTTGTTCACCCGCAAGGAAGGCATACTTCATTTTTGTTAGTAATGATTTTAGATCAGGTGGGGTTGGAGTCAATTCAGTAGTAACCTCAACAACTGTGCAGATGGTGGTGTCGAATCCATCAACTGTAAACTGTCCAACATCGGTAGTGCAAACTCTAAATCAATGCTTCACAGAAATTTTCAATAATTTTCATCTTTTTCACATAAATTTTCAATAATATCATCTTGATCTGTTAAGAACAGGTGGTCAATAATAAATTCATCTGGCAGATCAACAAAGATCTCATCTTTAAAGATAGAGGGGAACTCAACTATGTTATACACCCATTCTTCAGTGGAGAGGAATTTATGGGTCTCTATGTCATCCACTGATGAATCTGTGATTCATGCCTCTAAAAGTTGAAAATAGAGCTTTGTTCCCGAGTAAATAGCTGCATATTTTCCCTTATCTTGTATAATTAGCATTCATGCATGCAAGCATAACATCTGCATTTTAGCATTCATATTTGCATAAAATAAGAAGCCAAATTCACTTGTAAATATTCACCATATTTTACCTATTTGTATATATTTTATACTAACTCAGAATCCAATAAAATCAACTCTATAGTGTATATATTGCTAACACTAATAAAATAAAAATATCAAAAAAAATACTAACTTGAAAAATTGACTAATAAAACCTCAATCCAAGTTTGAAACCATGAACCTTAAAATGCACATATCTCTCTCATACAACCTCTGAATTAGGTCTACTCACTTTTAAAGTAATATACATTGAAAGACCTTCGAAACAAGATGAATTTCATCAAAATCGGAGCTCGTATGCAAAACTTGGGTTTTGGGCCCCTTTTATATATTGTACATATTGACTGTTTTACCCTTGTATTTTATCTTTTTATTTTTCTTAATTATTAAAAATCCAAAAAAATTAAATTAAGTTGTAAATATTCTCCTCATATTTTCTCTATTTTTATTTTGATTTTTCTCTCTCTTAAAAATGACAAAAAAAATTACAAAAGATAAAATGTGGTATTTTATATCTATAAGGTACCACCCAAAAAAACGTTTTTGTACAGATGGCTTCTTTTGATTTTCAGCCCTTCACGAAAGTTGTAGATCTCGTCGAGACGAGTAACTTTCATGTTGACCACTTTTTGATTTAATCCTTTTTGTTATTTCTTTTTGAGTTTCTTTACATTTAATTTTTGGAATTTTCTAGGAGCGACATGTGGCCGCTCCTGGAGCCGCCACATGTCACCCCTTTTATTTATTTTCGGATTTATTTTATTATTTTCAGATTTATTATTATTATTATTATTATTATTATTATTATTTTCTTATTTTTAATAGCCTACTATATTATTTTATTAATTTATTTCTTTTAATCCCCTTTTACCTCTTCTCCTTTCTTTTCCCCCACTCCAAGCCACATCTTCTCCACTTCCTCCACCATTTTCTCCACTCTCTCCATCTCTTCTCTAACTCCATCCATCCTCTTTATAATCTCCTCCACTCCTCCATTCACACTCATACACCGATCTTGAGAGAGAGAGAGCCCCATCCCTCGTATCGTTCCTGGTGACAGCATGGAGGAGACGATCTGAGCGACGACGAGCTTGGCCATCTTCGGTCGTGGTGAGATCCAAGGAGCCTCACAACTCCTTGTTACAGCTTACAAATCCGCTGCCAAGCTTCGAAGACCGCCATCTCCTCAAGGCCACGACGGAAGCCGCAAGACGTGGCTCCACTTTCTACGAACCACACAGGTAAGTATTTTCTATCATATCTTTTCTTTTCAATTTTTTATCTAACATATTTTGTTCCTTGTTCGTCACCAAACATTTCACAAACATCAACACAATCACGATCACCAACACACACACCACTTCATTTCATATATTTCACTTTTTATCTGTTGTTCAAACAAAGAAAATACAAAAAAACACACAAAAAAATACAAAAAAATTAAAACAGGAGCCGCAGCAGCCCCTCGCCGCCGGCGTTGTGCGCCCCTGCCCTTGCTGCCAAGCTCCAGGATGCCAGTGGCCTCACACCGCCAGCAGCCGGCTACTCCCACCACGCCACCAGCCCCAAGCGTCGTCTGCTCCCTTGGCCTCTGCCTTCCTCGCCGTCGACGCGAGGCCGCTGCTCAATGGCCCCAGGACGCGCGCACCGCCGCCCAGCTCCAACCGCCGCGGCCTCCGCCCAGCGCCGCACGCACGCCCCTCCATCATCGTGCAACCGCGCGCTCTACCACCGCGCACGGCAGCGCATGCCTGTCCCCGCCAGTGCCGCCCCGTGCGCCGCACCGCTCCCGTAGCCACCTCAGGCGACACGTAGCGCCACCTCCGTCCAACACCTCGCGCCGACTCCGCCATTGCCGCCGCAGCTCCACGCGCGCGGAAGAGCGCGCGGCTGCTCCCAGCCACGCCGCCCTCAGCGCGTGAGGCGGCCCCGTCCTTCACCGCCAGCCGCGCCACCCTCTCTCCGCCGCGAGCCGCCCCACCGACATCGTGCAGCCACCAACCTCCGCAAGCACGCCGCCGCTGCCTCCCGAGAGCCCTAGTCACTTCTGCCGTAGGTGTTGGGAAGTGGGTTCCTTTCTTGGAACCCACGTTTCAAGCGAAGGTCCTTTTATTTTTTTTATTTATTTTTTGTGAAAATTGCGAGGTCACTCCTGCATGTTACTTAATTTGCAAAAGTGTCCATGTGCACAGTTGTTCATTTAACTTCCATTTTCTGTATTGCATTCATACCCCTGCATTTGCACGTTTATTTTATCATCATTCTGTCAGTTATTTTTAATTCCGAAAATTGCATTGTGTAGCATAACTCTTGTTCTATCATTTTATCATTTATTTGTATTTTTCTGATTCGCAGAATATTTATTGAAATTAACTTGATGAAAATTGCATCATTTTGCCCATGTTGATTGATTAATTTATTGTGCATTGTCTGTTTATCGAAAAATCTCTGGAAAATCATCATTTGTAAATCTAAATATATGCTACAACATATCCAAAAATCATCCCATTTGCACATATAGTATGTCCTAGAAAAATTATTTAGTGGAAACCTTAATCGATTTTTAAGTAATCAATCGTGAAGTGTTTTAAGGAAATTCAAGTTGATTTGGATAGCTCTTAACTAGACCTATTTGGATTAATTTTGTTTCTGAAAAATATTATCGTTTGTTAATTATTATAATTAGATTAGTCATTTTCACTAAGGTCTGCATTTTTTATTATCCGTGCATATAAAAATTCCAAAAAAATTAGGGTTATCTCCTTTCATTCCATTTCTTTATCTGGCCAAGTTTCATAATTTTTGGAATTAATTTGATACCTTAATTGATTTAACTTTGAATTGGCCTGATTTTTGCATGTGTCTGCACAGAAAATAGAAAAAGATAAAAAAATATAATTCCTTGAAAAATCGAACATTGGACTTTGCTATTAATTCACCTAAGGAGACAGATGCCTCCCTGAGTTCGACCTTGGACTTCACCAAGTAAAAAAAATTGCCGCTTGAGATTAACTTGACATTAATTCAAAGTGGTATTTGATTAGCCATTTCGTATCCGACTGCAACGAACACTTTAAATTAATTTGGACACTAGTTTGCTCGAATTAACTAAGGGTGCGGGGGAGACCTATCAAAATGGCATCGTTGCTGGGGAGGCACGGCTTAGGTTAATTTTTAGTGAAATCCTGATTGTTTGATTTTCTATCCCTGGGTAGTCTGACCCCCGGTTTTCTTGTAATTATTTTTTCTCTTTTATTTCTTTTCATTATTTTTCTGTCACTCTCTGACCTCAATCTATTTATGTACGAGGAAAGCGAGGAGTCGAGGACGCTTCGAGGATCTAGCATTTAAATTTATTGAGTGAATAAAGAGGCCTTGTAATTTTCATTTTATTTCTTTCTTTTTCGCATTATTTCCAGCGGTTCCCGTTTGGGTTCTCGCGCGTGTAAGTATAGTGAAACTGTGTCCCCGTGTGATGTGTCGGTGAATGTAATTTAGCTTGCACTAGCGGCTCCTCGAGCTAATCTAGGAATTGCTTGTGCTCGTAATTTTTAGGACCACACAAATCACTTAAAAGACGCACTTAGACCGCAGAACTTAGCCAAAAATAATCTGTTCTTCACTCGATAATAGAACTGTTTGTCTAGGAGCGGCTTTTCTCGTTTGCATTTGCATATAGTGTAAAATTTCAATTCAGTACTACATCCTGCATTGTAGAGAGCGGGAGGCACTGTAAGTCTTCTTACTTAAGCATTCATCATCGTTTTCTCGATCGCATCAGCTTTTTTCCGATTCTCTCTCTCGGTTTTCTAACCTAGGATAAAGGAATTGGGACTGGACGGTAGACGTGATTGCTTGTGTGGATTAATATCAGTGATAACTAATCTCTAAAATCGAGTCTGCTAATTGAATTGAACCCAAAAAAATTAACTAAAATTAACCCTTGTTTGCGGGAGGGTAACCCCGACCTTGTTTTCAGGCTGAGTGAGGGTACTTGAGTGTGTGTGAACACCTTAAGGAAGAGCCCAAATCCCCGCCTTCCATATCACGTTCCGACTAATCCTAGTAAATATCACAAGTCAAATTTTTAAGGTTCACTGACTAGTACCAAGTAGCCTCCGCCTTTCTCAGGTAGATAGGGGCGAAATTGCGGTACTTTGCGACAAGTTGCCAGTAACCCCCCGGGGTGAAGTTCCGGCCTTGTCAGCCTCCTCCTGCTTGCAGGTAGATAGGGGTGTGGTCTTTGAATCCATCGACTTGGGATAGGAGCGATGAAAGGAAGGACCGGCGGTATCTTAGGCGATAGGTTAAACAGGGAAGACGCATCCAGCTCTGAGCCGACTTCCCTATAGGCCGCGTAATCCATGCTATCTTGCTTGAAAATCACACTTAAAATCTACAAGATTAATTGGACTCAATTTCGAGTCCTTCACCGTGTTGAGTGTGAACTCGGGGTTTGCTCTTGCGTTTGTCTTTGAGTCTGTCTATGTGTGTATCCTGTGTAATTGCGCATTTTCTACCTCAATCTTCTTCCTTTCGTCTTCAAGATGTCAGGATATTGGTCCCCATACCTTGTGACCTCTGGTCAATGCTAGTCGACCATATACCGATCATCTTCTCATTCTTCCATGTATCCTCCGCCACTCACGGGAGACCCTTACCTGTGGTCGGCTCCACCTCAACCCGATTATGAAGTCAGAACTTCGACTGACTTATCCACTTCTTCGCATTTCTCATCTACTCCATATTCTAACACCCCGGATCCACTTCCATCTTGGGCTGACTGTCCTTACTCTCGAGAGCTTGCAGGAATCAAAGAACCGAATGAAGAGCAAGCCACTGCTGAGACAGATGATTGGCAAAATTATATGGCCCTGCATACTTCATTCTCACATCAAGTAGGGACCATACAACAATTTGCATATACACATCCCGACTTGATCTTAGGGCATAACTTGGTCGATCAAATAACTCGAATAGAGAGGCATGAACATCATGATTTCCCAGACATGATTGACTTTAGTGATCAAGCCTTCATTAACCAGCCTTCATGTCACACATTCGGAGAGCCTATACATTTACAAGATTGGACTCATAAGCTAGACTTATCAGTCCCCGTTTCATCATATGAGGCTCCGACCAATATTTGCCAGTTGGATAGTTCATACTCGACCTAGCATTACATGGCAGAGTCTAGGTATGTTGAGTATGAGACCCCAACATCTCAGCAGTCTCCTGCAATTGAGCAGAACTCTCCCATGATTTGTCATGAGAACATTTTGGAGGATGACATTTCCAGACTTATTGAGAAAAATGAATCATTTGGTAACGAGTTGAGAGATGTCATGGACATATTTCACTCAATTTCTTCCAGCTTGGGAATGATAGTGGAAAAGGAAGTAAGCAGATCTGATGTTGAAAACCAAGCAAGTATTCAGGAACCCACACCATTTGTACAGGTGGAGTCCATTCTATCTCCCTCTTCTACTAACCCCTTGCCTTCCAATCCAGAATCTGATCATTCACCCACTAAAAATACCAAAAAATTGAAAATCCCCAAAAGACTATAAACATTGAAAAATCAAAAAATCACATAAAAATTGAAAATGAAAAAGACCTAAAAAAATTGGATCCTGCCCTAAGGGAAGCACTCGATGAAGAATTGATTTTTAATCTTCCCTTAATAAAGGCCATAGATCACTTTCCTAACCTCAAATGATTTCTGAGAAATAAATTGTTGCCCAAGAGGTCGGGCAATAAGAGGACAATGACTAAAAGACACATAGTATCTATGGCCACCTCCTTGGTGATGGGGAGAAAGACCAAAAGCCGCAGAGTGAAGCGGTTACCCCGAGTTGAATGTGAAATCAAAGACACTATCTTCACCCATGCAAGAATCGATGATGACTCCCCGATAAATATCCTCCTGACCTCTGTGTTTGACAAGCTCAAACTCAGGCCAATCAGAAAGTCTAAAGAGATCGTTCAGCTGGCTGATCGATCCATCAAACGGTCGAGAGGAAATATTTCAGTCATCGTTACTTTCCAAGGTGCTCTACTCCAGGTGGACTTCACGATCATTGATATCGAGCACCGAGGAGAATTTACCCAGCCTCCGATTATTTTTGGGAAGCTATTCTTAGCCTTGGCTAAGGCGACTATAGTTTGCGAGACTCGGGAGATCGATTTTTCAGCATTGGGAGCGCCTCGACCTCACCCATTCTTTAATACACTTTACTCTAAGGTGACCCGCACATCTACTGACAGTCGTGACAACCGAGAGGTAGATGAGTCCCACCTCTCTACTACACCTGAGAGACCGATTGTCTACGACTGTTGGTTCAGAGACTCCCCACACCTCATCAACTGCTTGCACCACCACTGTGACAGCTTCTAAGGAGGACTCACGACCAGAAGCTATCATTGAGTCAGACACGACCTTTGAGGAGTGCCTTGATAATTTCAATGATCCGACACAAGATCCCAATAATGCCAAGTCAACTAAGATCACTAGCACTTTCTCGAGACGCGTGTTGACCCTTCAAGAATATGCTAATCTATATGGTGACTCGTCTGATGAGGAACCCATGGTCAACACCGCACCACATCATGGACCTTCAAAGGAAACAACCAAGAATATTAGAGGAAGTCGAGAATTGATTCCTCGAGATGTTCCCCCGAACCTCTCCAGGCGCATCGCTCTCATCTCCCTCTCAATGATTCAGGTTCTAGAAAACCAACTAAGAAAGTTTCCTTCAACACATCGGAGAAGGAATTTTCTGAGGAGTCCTCATCTTGTCCGGATAAGGTGATTTATATGAGTGAGCTCAGTTCGGTTGTTCTCAAGCCTTATCTAAGCAAGCAGCCGCGTGTCGACCCTCGTTGGACAATCCCTACACCTCACTATTATTCATCTGAGGACGATTCCGACAGCGACACATATGTATATTATCCACATCCCTGCGTCCACAAGAAGGTTCGTCACAAACCTTCTTAATACATGTATATTCTCAAATCTCCTTGTATATATTTTTCCTCCCTCCCCAGTGATTCGAATCACTCGCCCCAGCTCCATATCATTTCATTTTATGGCTATACTTAGGATGATCAGATCCTAAGTATATGGGGAGAGTGACCCGAGTCTCTTCACCGTTAGTTGTACATTCTCCAGATCACATTGGTCCTCATACTCACTTCCGTCCTATACTTAGGCTGATCTGAGCCTAAGTATAGGGGGGATCGATGCCCGCATTGTATATTCATCCACTTCTCTTCGTGACCTCGTCTGCCCCACTTGTTGACTTTATTCTACACTTAGGCTGCCAAAGCCTAAGTATAGGGGGGTCGGTCGATTTCTATACATTTTCATTTCTCTTTAGCTCTCTTACGCTTAGCACGAGCTATGTCTTTTTCCTCGCTCTTCATGCTCTGAGGACATAGCACACGCTTAGTATAGGGGGGCATGTATATATTACATATATACTTTACCCATAGCTCGTACTTTCGCGTACTTTTGTATAAATTTTACAATAATTACGGGTGGGTAAAAATTGAAAAAAAATATTGTGTATATACTTGTATAATACCCTTATAAATTGTGTAAAATAGGAGGTATTTTCACGTACTTTTGTATATATTTTACAGTAATTACGGGTGGGTAAAAATTAAAAAAAATTGTGTATATACTTATTAAACTCTTGTAAATTGTTGTAACATAGGAGGTATACCAAAGTTTTGAAAAACAAAAAAAAATGAAAATAAAAATAGGCTTCTTATTTACTCTTGCATATCATCTCTGCATCTAAAAAGAAAAGAAAAAGAGTCTTCCATTTTCATTCATCTTCATAGCATGACATCTACATCTCATCAGCATATCTTGCATATGCAAAGTGAAAAGCTAGTGGGTTCTGAACAAAGTTATGAGTAGATATTGAGGATGGACTTGATTTGACCTTAATCCACCTAATTTCAGAGGAGCCTTATAGGAACTGGAGTTAAGATGTCTTAGGTCAAGTGACTTAATTCTTTGAGTCTGCAAGTCTATGTTCACATGTCATCTTGATTAGTCTAAGTAGAATATCTCGTGCATACGCAGGATTCTTTTAGAAAATGACCTAACTTGGACAAGAACAATGCACGTAGCTCTTCATTGATGAGGTGGTGAGGAGGTAGAATCCTTTAGCTTGGAGTAGCACACGGGTGGAAACATCAGTCCTCCTCTAGGGAGGGTAGTGCATCTCAACCTAGTCTGTTGGTGTTGACATCTAAGGACAAGATGATGTGGGTTGCAATAATGCTTTGAAAGAGGGATAGTCTACTGGCTCAAGAGGAAAAACTCCTGATGTACATGCTGCACCTTGTATATAGTTCCAAAAAAAGAAAAAAAATGCAAGAACTCCAAAAAAATCAGACAGGTCCAAGCAAAAAAAATAATACCTGTCGGAGTATGTATATTAGCAAAGAAAATGCAGCTGGATGACTTGGCTACACTGGTCAGGCATCCCGGGATAGGTAGCTACACTGGCCACCGTCCATTCTTTTCTCTACCCCCTCCTCTTGAGTTGGTCGCACTTGAACTTAGAAGGGAATACCCCGCTCCTCAAGGAAAGAGTTATTGGACCAGGTTATTTGAGTTACCTTGTTAGAGGAGGTTGTTTCTGAGCCATTTCTGATGCGGGGAGTTACATTTCACTTACACAGTACAAGTAAGAATCATAGTCATCAGAAATTTACGTTTGAGGATTTGTTCTGACCTGACTATTGAGGCATCTTGAGTAGAAGACTTGTGGAACTTGAAGTCTGTTAGGTCTTAAATTCAGATCCCAATAAGGTTCCGTCACACAATTAATCCAAAGGTCGAGTCAAGCTCCATTTTCAACTTTTTTTCATGACCTTGGTATGGAACCCAAAATCATTTCACTCTTGCATTTCATTTTAGTTGCTCGGGGACGAGCAAGGTTTAAGTATAGGGGGGTTATGAATCTGTGATTCATGCCTCTAAAAGTTGAAAATAGAGCATTGTTCCCGAGTAAATAGCTGCATATTTTCCCTTATCTTGCATAATTAGCATTCATGCATGCAAGCATAACATCTGCATTTTAGCATTCATATTTGCATAAAATAAGAAGCCAAATTCACTTGTAAATATTCACCATATTTTACCTATTTGTATATATTTTATACTAACTCAGAATCTAATAAAATCAACTCTATAGTGTATATATTACTAACACTAATAAAATAAAAATATCAAAAAAAATACTAACTTGAAAAATTGACTAATAAAACCTCCAAGTTTGAAACCATGAACCTTAAAATGCACATATCTCTCTCAGACAACCTCCAAATTAGGACTATTTTAAAGTAATATACATTGAAAGACCTTCGAAACAAGATCAATTTCATTAAAATCGGAGCTCGTATGCAAAACTTGGGTTTTGGGCCCATTTTGTATATTGTACATATTGACCGTTTTACCCCTGTATTTTATCTTTTTATTTTTCTTAATTATTAAAAATCCAAAAAAATTAGATTAAGTTGTAAATATTCTCCTCATATTTTCTCTATATTTATTTTTATTTTTCTCTCTCTTAAAATGACAAAAAAAAATACAAAAGATAAAATGCGGTATTTTATATCTATAAGGTACCGCCCAAAAATACGTTTTTGTACAGATGGCTTCTTTTGATTTTTGATCCTTCACGAAAGTTGTAGATCTCGTCGAGACGAGTAACTTTTGTGTTGACCACTTTTTGATTTAATCCTTTTTGTTATTTCTTTTTGAGTTTCTTTACATTTAATTTTTGGAATTTTCTAGGAGCGACATGTGGCCGCTCCTGGAGCCGCCACATGTCACCCCTTTTTATTTATTTTCGAATTTATTTTATTATTTTCGGATTTATTATTATTATTATTTTATTATTTTTAATAGCCTACTATATTATTTTATTAATTTATTTCTTTTAATCCCCTTTTACCTCTTCTCCTTTCTTTTCCCCCACTCCAAGCCACATCTTCTCCACTTCCTCCACCATTTTCTCCACTCTCTCCATCTCTTCTCTAACTCCATCCATCCTCTTTATAATCTCCTCTACTCCTCCATTCACACTCATCCACCGATCTTGAGAGAGAGAGAGCCCCAGCCCTCGTATCATTCTTGGTGACAGCACAGACGAGACGATCTGAGCGACGACGAGCTTGGCCATCTTCGGTCGTGGTGAGATACAAGGAGCCTCACAACTCCTTGTTGCAGCTTCCAAATCCGCTGCCAAGCTTCGGAGACCGCCATCTCCTCGAGGCTACGACGGAAGCCGCAAGACACGGCTCCACTTTCGGCGAACCACCAGGTAAGTATTTTCTATCATATCTTTTCTTTTCAATTTTTTATCTAACATATTTTGTTCCTTGTTCGTCACCAAACATTTCACAAACATCAACACACAATCACAATCACCAACACACACACCACTTCATTTCTTATATTTCACTTTTTATCTGTTGTTCAAACAAAGAAAATACAAAAAAACACACAAAAAAATACAAAAAAAATTAAAACAGGAGCCGCAGCAGCCCCTCGACGCCGGCGTTGTGCGCCCCTGCCCTTGCCGCCAAGCTCCAGGCCGCCGGCAGCCTCGCACCGCCAGCAGCTGGTTGCTCCCACCACGCCACCAGCCCCAAGCGTCGTCTGCTCCCTTGGCCTCCGCCTTCCTCACCGTCGACGCAAGGCCGCTGCTCACCAACCCCACAACGCGCGCACCGCCGCCCAGCTCCAACCGCCGCGGCCTCCGCCCAGTGCCGCACGCGCACCCCTCCATCACCGCGCAACCACGCGCTCTGCCACCGTGCACGGCAGCGCATGCCCGTCCCCGCCAGCGCTGCCCCATGCGCCGCACCGCTCCCGTAGCCACCTCGTACGACACGTAGCGCCACCGTCGTCCAATGCCTCGCGCCGACTCCGCCATTGCCGCCGCAGCTCCATGCGTGCGGACGAGCGCGCGGCTGCTCCCAGCCACACTGCGCTCAGCGCGTGAGGCGGCATCGTCCTTCACCGCCAGCCGCGCCACCCTCTCTCCATCGCGAGCCGCCCCACCGACATCGTGCGACCGTCGACCTCCGCAAGCACGTCGTCGCTGCCTCCCAAGAGCCCTAGTCGCTTCTCCCCTAGGCGTTGGGAAGTGGGTTCCATTCTTGGAACCCACGTTTCAAGCAAAGGTCCATTTTTATTATTTTTATTATTTTTTGTGAAAATTGCGAGGTTACCCCTGCATGTTTCTTTATTTGCAAAAGTGTCACTGTGCACAGTTGTTCATTTAATTTCCATTTTCTGTATTGCATTCATACCCCTGCATTTGCACGTTTATTTTATCATCATTCTGTCAGTTATTTTTAATTCCAAAAATTGTATTGTGTAGCATAACTCTTGTTCTATCATTTTATCATTTATTTGTATTTTTCTGATTCGCAGAATATTTATGGAAATTAACTTGGTGAAAATTGCAATATTTTGCCCATGTTGATAGATTAATTTATTGCGCATTGTCTGTTTATCGAAAAATCTCTGGAAAATCTTCATCTGTAGATCTAAGTCTATGCTACAACATATCCAAAAATTATCCCATTTGCACATATAGTTTGTCCTAGAAAAATTATTTAGTAGAAACTTTAATCGATTTTTAATTAATCAATCGTGAAGTGGTTTTAAAGAAATTCAAATTGATTTGGATAGCTCTTAACTAGACCTATTTGGATTAATTTTGTTTCTGAAAAATAGTATCATTTGTTAATTATTAAAATTAGATTAGTCATTTTCACTAAGGTCTGTATTATTTATTATCCGTGCATATAAAAATTCCAAAAAAATTAGGGTTATCTCATTTCATCCCATTTCATTATCTGGCCAAGTTTCATAATTTTTGGAATTAATTTAATACCTTAATTGATTTAACTTTGAATTGGCCTAATTTTTGCATGTATCTGCACAGAAAATAGAAAAGGATAAAAAAAATATAATTCCTTGAAAAAACGAACATTGGACTTTGCTATTAATTCACCTAAGGAGACAGATGCCTCCCTGAGTTCGACCTTAGACATCACCAAGTAAAAAAAATTGCCTCTTGAGATTAACTTGACATTAATTCAAAGTGGTTTTTGATTAGCCCTCTCGTATCCGACTGCAACGAACACTTTAAATTAATTTGGACAATTAATTTGCTCGAATTAACTAAGGGTGCTGGGGAGGCCTATCAATATGTCATGAACATATTTGTATCTCTAATTTCTACTATAAAGTCACAGTCCTTTGTTCTCTGCTGTGTATGCTCACTCTCATCTCATGTAGAATCTGTCGGCTTGGGCGTCGATGGGCACCTTGTCACTGCTAGAACGAAAGGTAATCTGGTAGGTGCCATAGTCCACCATTGCTTCGACTATTCGAATTAATAGTCTTCCGAGTATTATCGGGATATGAGGTAGAGGAGCTGAGGTGTCCATGTCCAACACAATGAAGTCCACAGGGAATTGCATCCCTTGAGTTGTGACAATGATATCCTCCAGAATGCCAGTGGCCGCTCGATTGATGTATGTGCAAACTACAGAATCTTTCTAGTACACTTTAGTGGTCCCAACCCAATTCTTTGAGCAATGAAGTAGGCATCAAATTTATAGACAATACACTATCAAGAAGTGCACTATCGAACTCTTGGCCGAACATCTGACATCTGACGAGAGGAGCTACCATGTCTTTCTTTTTGCTTAGGAGATTATCGATTGTATTGATTGTAGTTGCAGTTAGGATATGTTCCACATTTCTTTCGTGAACTCAATGTGGTTGTCGCTTTTTAGTGCATACCACCTTCAGTCATTTCTTAATGTTAGACATGTATTTAATAACCTTGAGCAGAGGAATTTCAAGAACAAGATTCTGAATTATTTTGATAAACATCAGGGTCAGACAAGGCTATTTCCAAATTTTCTAATTTTCTTATTTTTGCAAGGTATCTAGAAATGGAATATGTAGAGAATAAAAACCAAAAGTAGTGTTCTTATTTATATCAAAATTTATGTCCACATTTTGCTGTACACATGAATGATAAAAAGGGGTACAATTATCCATATCATGTGGACATCAAAAAAATGCAGGTTGGGCTCCACTTGCTGGCACTGAATCGACTGCTGGTGCAATCCTCTCCATAGATGGCATGGTGTTGTTGTTAGCAATGTGAGCCCGAGGCAAACCACTTCAACAATAAATGTTATTGTAATGTTTGATTTATCAATAAAAGTTATTGATTTATTTTCACTCCCTTTCTAAGAATAAGTGAATGAATGCAATATAAGGTCCCTCTGTACAATTTGGGTAATGTACCAGGGACATCTTAATAATCATACATCGGTTGATTCAATAATTGAATCATAGAGGCTGGTGTTTGGATGAATATCTAAGGAGTTAGATTGAGGACTCATCAAACACCATCAAATGATTGTTAAGAGATGATCTCCAGCCTGAGTAGGAGATGGAAATCATTTCTCATATTGGTTGATATCTGACTGACCTCTTGATGCAGGTCCTCTGTATAGGAATAGAGATTCGTAGGTGTCAGATTAGTTAAGTCAAAGGATTGACTTAACGAGATCGAGATAATCGAAGTCTATGTCGAATGTTGTCATGGTATAGGCACGCATCCTCTGACCGGAGATAGACGTATTGCTATAAGTCTGAGTATATACATTTGGTAAACCAATGGGTTGATGACCTAACCAAGGTCTATACACCGGCGAGTTGGTGTGCATATAAGGGCATGTGGGTAATTCGATCTCTCAAAGGGATCATACAGGTTCACTTCTGAACCAGAAGACATGAGCTCACTCATGAGTTGTTGGGACCGATCAAATTCCATGCATGGTCATCGTGCTTTAGAAGCATGACACGAATTTGAAGGTATGATATATGATTTTGGAAAGCATATGATCAATACCAAATCCCAATGATTAATATTGAGAAACTTGATGATGAAACTCTGAAGATGACAGTGTAAAATTGATCTACATCTTCGGTTTGATCACAGGTCTTCCAGTATGTAGGATGTACATGTATTAGGAATACCTGAGGGTGATGTAATCAATAATCGATTGTATAACCATGACGCTTCCATTCTGAGGGAATGATGAAACATGTCTGGATTTTAGTGACTCCTCTCAGTAGAGAAGTAATCTGATCTTGGTCTAAGTGTTGGACATTGATCTGAATGAGATTCAGATGCAATGAGAAGATTAGATTTGCAGCCTTGATTAAATCAAGCATCTCTGAGAGGTATGTGAGATCTGGATTTCAGATGTGATCTCAATATCCAAGTCACTATACGTGGAACAATACAATCGCTCTGTCCTTATCTCCAAGTATCTGCGGAGAAAGCGCATTATTCTTGAAAGAGTTCAAGAATAATTCCAAGGTTGAATTATATCTAAGAATTGAGAAATGGATAAAATAAATGTGATTTAATTTTCATGAATAATGTGAATTTTATTCACATTATCTGAATGCATGAGAATGATTCTCCAATGTAATGAAATGTGATTTAATTAATGTGGATATGGATAATGTGGATAGCACTATGCAATTATCCATGTAGATTATAAATACGATTTATAATATATATTATAGAGAGACTTATGTGATTTATATTTGTTGATTAATTGTTAATGTGAATTGGATTCACATTGAATAATTAATTGAAAATATAATTACATTTAGTTTTGGGTTGTGAATGAGATTCACATAGTTTCAATGGCTTGGTTGATATTTTCCACAAGATAATTTGGAATTATTTTTGTGAAAAATTATTTACGACAAGATTCATAGGATATATCATGAGATAATGAGATCTCATGATATTTTTAGGAGATTGACCAATTCCTCTCAAAGAGGAGTGGACGGCTACAACTCTCCATGTGGAGAGGAGTAGTTGTCCCCTCTATTTTAGGGATGGACCTTGGTCTTCTCATTATCCTATATCTAGTCAAATGTGATTTAATTTGAGATTAATTATATTTATTTATCAATATAAGAAAATTTAAATTAAATCATTTGTTGTTGAGTTTTTAGAACGACATCTTAGACATTGAAAGAAACACAAATCAATCTCAACCATAGATTGTGTGTTTCCCATGGATTGGGATACATGGACTCCCAAAGCCATATATAAGAAGGGGCATGCCTTGTTCTTCGACTAACACCGTCTCGACGAAGTCTCTCTCTCTCTTGCTGTCATTCTCACGCATACTCTTTCTCTTCTCTCTTTGAGTAGTCGTCCACTCTCATAAAGAGAAGATCATCTTCATCATCGTACCCGCTTCGATGACTCGTGGATCTCCATCTTATTTGGTGTGTGGTGCTAATGAAGAAGTCATTTGATCTCATGAGATGAGATCAGGAGATCCATCGCTTGGATCAACGACTTGGATAGCGAGAAGCACGCGACTCATCCCAACGCTCGCAAGCGTCTCCTCCGACGGATCGGACTTGACAGAGGAGGTCTCTTCGCATAGAGGCTCGATCTCAACCGTGCTTTAGGTATTCCGATATCTTGTATGTGGTTAGATGAAACAATCTGAGAAATGTTCTTGGATAATGTGGTTTCATCGTAGAAAACTTTTAAATTCCGTTGCACCGAGCAACTAGTGCGACTAGTCGCTCTTCATCGTATACGATACGATGCACATGCTTCCGTGATGCGCTTGAGGATAATACCATATCCTTCAAGTGATATCAGGTTGGTGGTTTTGGATTCGATCCATAAACCTATGAAGATTTGGGTTCGTGAGGGTTCGTTAAAAAATTATCGCATTTCAATTTTCGCAACCCTTTATTGTGATAACTTTCGGCCATTTCTAAAATGTTTAAACATGAATATATGACATGTATAATATTCCCCATTAAATAAGAAAATAGTGGAACTTGAGTTTGCGTAATTTGGATTCCGTTTGCTCGAGTTATGATCCTTTTAGTGACCATATGTCCACTGTTTCGGGGATAGCGAATAATGGCCTAATTAAAGGGGTTAATTACTGTTTTAAATTGCCTGGAAATGCATTCTTATCACATGATTTCTGTTTTAAAACAAATTATCAATCTATGAAAATTGACTTTTCTTAATTTGGATTTAAAATGAAAGAGATATGCTAATTTTAGTTAGTGAGGGTCACTGCTGGAAATTGCATGTCTTTATCAAAACCTTGTGATTTTCATTTAAGAAACTTGTGAAATTAATGGTTAATTCCCTGGAATAATTATGGATAATATTTGAATAATAATTTTCCCTTATATGACATTACCTCAACCAATAGATGATTAGATTTTATCTAGATAACCAATTGGTTACTTGATACACTTTCAACAAACATGCTACTTGAATAAGTTTGATTTTGATTAATCAAAATGGTTTTGATTATTACTATATGGTATAATTTCAGTTGAAAATTGATGATCATCTCAAGTACACAATGATCAATTTGTCATTATCCTTTCTTGAGGTGGATACGGTGTCTAGTCGGGGAGCGTTGGGGTAGCAGGTTGCATCATGTGTGGTCTGTCCCACTCCTGCCGGTACTGGCCATGACAGCGGGTAGGGACTAAATAATGCTGGAGAAATCATGGTGTATTTTCTAATTATTAAAATTCAAATTAACACGTACTTTGAGATAATACCATATATTTCAAGTAACAATCAAGTTTGTTGATTGAATTGGAATGATAATTATTTTAATGTGATTAAATTAATTATATCCTATTAGAAACACTTTATTATGAATAGATGTGTATTTTCCTTGGAAGAATTAATTATATGAATATGATTCATGATAATTAATTTAAATTTGAATAAGAGGTGGAGGATCACATAAGTGACATCCATGGTCTCCCGTCAAAACGAAGGGTTCCGTCGTCAGATATTGTATGTAGGAGACGCCTGTCCGAAGTGACAGCTCCTTCATACAATCCATTTGGATCGGGCTCTTCACTTCTCGAAAGAGTAAGGACGTAAGCTTAGTGACCGCAATATCGGATCCTCATATTATTGGGGTGATATTGGATTGCGCATAGCGAGTTGTATTCCTGTTGATGGTTGGTTCAATTAACAACGGGTCAACATCACCTTAGGGGTGGTGGGCCCGGGGTTTAAAGACCGAAGCGAAATGCAAGTTGGACTTGCAAGGCAGAATGTGTTCCCGCTTCTCTTTATTGGACTTACAGGTTCTCATATTATTGCACTTGCCAAGAGATCATGTTGAATCTAAAAGATAAGTTCGGTGACGTAAACCGCACACATCGTTACAAGATAATGAGAGAACTTATTTGCTGCAAGATGCAGGAAGGGACCTCTGTCAGAGAACATGTGCTCAAAATGTTTGGGTACCTCTCTGAGTTGGAAACCCTGGGAGCTGACATGGACGCAGACATGCAAGCTGACTTCATTATGTTGTCACTCCCTAAGTCTTTCAACAACTTTGTGGTTAAATATCACATGAGCAAAGTTGATTTAAGTAACGCTGGGTTATTAGCTGCATTAAAGTCTGTTGAGGATGTAATGAAGAAGGATAGCGCCTCTGGCACTACAATGGTTACACAGCTCAAAGGAAAGCGCGGTCGGAAGCATGGTTCTCAGAAG
The DNA here is from genome assembly GCA_037367405.1 of Ottelia alismoides. Taxonomy (NCBI): domain Eukaryota; kingdom Viridiplantae; phylum Streptophyta; class Magnoliopsida; order Alismatales; family Hydrocharitaceae; genus Ottelia; species Ottelia alismoides. The sequence goes on from JAZKJV010005737.1 coordinate 936,038, forward strand.
GGTCTGGCCCAGAAGAGAAAGAAGAAGGTTCAAGGAGTTGGCTTATCTACCAATGCATCCACTCCGATAGCATCAAAGAAAAAATGATGTCTGTCATCACTGCAAGAAGTTGGGGCACTGGAAGCGTAATTGTCCGGATTACCTGAAGTCGGTCGACAAAGGTAAAGCCCCAGTAGGTACAAATCTACTTTCATCATTGAAATTAGTTTTTTCGTTGGATGAGAAGGAAGTTGGATTATAGATTATGTGCTTCTATTTATGTATGCAATTTATTGCATCTGTTTCAGGAAACTAAGAGTCTTGATGAAGGGGAGATAGCCATCCAGATGGAATCTGATGCAAGTGTTGCAGTAGTCGCCGTCGAGACCTGCCGACTATCGTTATCTAGTGGAAGAGTCCTAGTACTTAAAGAGTTTCTTTATGTACCCTTAGTCAGGATGAATTTAATATATGTATCTAAGCTTGTTAGAAGTGGATATTTATTCCTTTTTGTAATAAAGTAGTCATAAGTCATTATGATAAATAAATTGCGGATGGTGTTTTGACTTCTGGTGGACTCTATGACTTGTGCATTGATGAACATATCATCAATGTTACTACCACTAAGAAAAACCTTAAAAGGTCCAGGGAGAATGGAAATCATTCAAACATGATTTGGCATCAAAGACTTGGTCACTTATCAGTTGGATCCATAGATTGATAAAGGATGGTCCCTTAGATTTTCTAAAGGTTCAACCATTGCCTACCTGCGAACATTGAATTCGAGGTACAATGACTATGATGCCTTTTAGTAACAAGGTTACAAGATGCGAAGGTATTCTTGACCTTATACACACTGATGTATGTGGTCTTTTCAGTACCGCGACTCGAAATGGATATCGATATTACTTGACATTTATTGATGACCATTCGCGATACGGTTTTATCTTCCTATGCATCATAAATCTGAAATCTTTGAAAAGTTCAAAGAGTTCAAGGCTTTGGTTGAGAACCAAACCAATAGGAAGATTAAACGGATTCGATCTAACTGAGGCGGTGAGTACCTCTTAGATGAATTCAAGGAAAACTTTAAAGAGATTAGAATTGTCTCCAATCTCACTGCTCCTGGAACCCCCCAACTTAATGGTGTTGCTGAAAAACGCAACAGGACCATCATGGATATGGTCCATTCAATGATGAGCAAAGCACATTTACCACTTAGTTTCTGGGGATATGCAGTAGAGACTGCAATATATATCCTGAACAAGATTCCTAGCAAATTTGTGCCTAAGACTCCTCATGAGATATGTTATGGAACAAACCAAGTGTTAATCACTTGAGGGTTTGGGGTTGCTTGGTCCATGTGAAGAACATGGATGCAAGTAAGCTACAATCTCGCACTCGAGAGTGCTACTTCAGCTCCGATTGAAGGTGCCCACATGGGAGAAGGCTCATCGGGGAGGAATTCCAAGGCGATCACTCCACCTTGCATCGCCGCCTTGCGCGCGTTCAGCTCCGGCAAAGATCGACCGTCGAGCAACCATCTGAGGTAAATACACCTCTGCTTTCACAGATCTATTCCTTCACCTTCATCAAATTTTATCTCGATTATTGTGCCTCCATTAGTGGGGTTAAGATCGTCACTAGGACGCTTAACCTTCCATCTTAGACGCCATATCAAATCAAGTCTTCTATTCATTTCAAAATTAAATCAAATTTCAGTCTCAAACCCTTGCTATCATTCACGCATATTTGACATATACTGGAATCATATTTTTTAGCTTGCAAAAACATTAATCCATCGGCCGATTTCTCGCAAACTGAGCACATGCACATCTTCTTTGCAGGTTCTTCTTGAATTTGGAGCGAAATTTGATCATCTAGAGTCCATAAATAATCACGCAATTCAGGTTCAAAGAAGACGCAACAACCTGACTCCAGGAATAGAGCAGCGAGAACGCCACCTTCATCAAGCTTACACTGCCACTCTAAGCCTTCGCCGACCGACGTCCACCACGTGCGAGCTCGAAGGTTAGAGCAGCTAACCCTCTGGCCCCGCCGGAGACCCCAGTCTGTCGCTAGTCGCCTATGATAATTCGGAGAAGACGGCTCGTCAGCTACCTGCGCAACTGACTGAAGAACAAACCAAGAGCAGTCGTGCTATAGCCTTGCGACACGTGGCAACATTGGACGGCTAGGATCACGCCTGACGTTATAATCCAGACCGTTAAAGATGAAGCGGTAGAAATTTTGCATAAAAAGTCCAGAAGAGCTCCAGATTTCTAGCCCGCCTCCAAGGTTTCTAGTAATTGCTATTAGGTCCCTCTACAGGGACCTAATTACAATAATTCATATTTTTGTTACAGAACAGTCCCTGCCTGAGGACCTTTTTGCAGAACTTTTATATCTTTTCTTTCATTTATAACCCTCATCTGTAGGGGACTTTTGGACGCATTTTTGACATAATTTTCATAGTTTTTCTTGGGGTTGTTACACAACTACCTCCGCGAGGTTTTCTTGTAATATTCGTGTATTTTTGTCATTTTTTCATCGTGTTCCTATTTGTCGAAGTTTGCTTCCGTTTTGATTTGATTTTGTGTGTTGTTCGAGCCCGTTGCTCGTCCACTTTACCTACTATAGAATATCACAAACATTTCACCTATATTTCACCTATTATATCGTAGGTAAATTGTTTGAAAAATATCATTTTGAAAAATAAATAAAATTTGGAAAAATATAAAATCAAATAAAATTTTAAAAACCTAAATTCCATAAAAAATTGTCGTATTTCCTCGATCGCATTGAGAAGAGATAAAATAATCACAAAAATATATTTTCACCAAAAAAATTCAAAGTATACTATTCTTCCTCCTTCTGTTCGACCCAGGCACACTTACCTGGCTAAATAAATAGTGTGTGGTTTCTTTTCTAAAAAACCGATCTTTGTTTGATCGACTAGGACCTCTTTGCGGTTTTCTACACCGATAACCCTTTCACATTCAAAATCGCAACCCGACTGTAGCTCGCATCAGTTATGAAGCCCTTGGGCAGCTCCATATAGATATCCTCCTCGAGGTATCCATTGAGGAAAGTTGTCTTGACATCCATCTGCCAGATGTCGTAGTCAAGAGATGCAGCTATAGCTAGCAGTGTCCTGATGGACTTAAGCATAGCCATAGGAGAGAATATCTCATCGTAGTCGATTCCTTCTCTCTGTTTGTAGCCTTTAGCTATGAGTCGTGCCTTGAAAGTCTCCACTTTCTCATCAGGTCTCCTTTTCCTCTTGAAGATCCATTTACACCCTATGGGTTCTACCCCTTCAGGTGGATCCTCTAGGGTCCATACACTATTCTCATGCATGGAGTCAATTTCTGACTTTATTGCTAGCATCCATCTATCCATGTCATGATCCGTGAGTGCTTCATCAAATGAAGTAGGATCATTGTCAGTCTCTCCTGACACATGGAATCCATACCTTTTAGATGGTGCAACCACCCTTAAACTCCTTCAAAGAGGTATGGGTGCTTCATCTTTATTTATCTCTTTAACTTCTGGTTCAGGAAGCTCAAAATCCTCAGGTAATTCTACGAGTTCCTCTACTCCATCTTTGTCTTGACCTTTAAAGAAATCATCCTCCATAAATCTAACATCTCTAGACACGAAAACCATTTGGGTATCAGGGTCATAAAACTGATATCTAATACCATCTTTAACATAGTGTCACCTCCTGAGAGAGCAGAGCAAGGCAAGGAAGAGAGGGGTCAGCCACTGACAGTTGAACTTCAGCTGGATATGGGAAAGTTTGTTATGAACCGCCAACACTGGGGGTTAATATAGATAGATTTCGTGGGTCTCAAGTTTAATCGAAGGGTGGCCGATTATCCTGGTTGTTAAGATAATAGATCTAAGGGATTAGATCGCCTGAAAAGGTTATAAGGTGCGCGAGAAAATTTGGTCAATAAAGCTAGTTGGAATAGACTTCAGAACTGACTTTTTGAAGAAGAAGCATCATGTGCTGACAAGTGTCAGCACCTGGTAGGCCATATGTGCGAATTTCTTATAAATTCAATAATAAATAGTAAATAGTGTTATTTTAAATAGGCATAAAAACAAGAAATATAAATAATTAAGTTATCTAAATTATAGAATAATTACTTTTATAAATAATAAATATTATTCAAAAAAAATATAGATATTATATTAATAAATAAGTATAGATAAATAGGTTTTGGATTTTAATTTAATAAATAAATCATTAAATATTAATTTTGTATTTTGTTAATTATTAGAATAATAAATAAGAGTTGTGTGAATTTTTAAGGATTTTAAGAAATTAGTTTTCATATATTAATAAATATAGGTATAAGTTATCCAGTTCATTTTTATCTATAAATTAGGGATTTGGATTTTATTAAAACGATAAATAAGCTTCAAAAAATCTGAATTAAATTAGGGTGAAAATACAATATCATGAAAATAATTAGAAATTATAAAATTAGTATAAATATATAGTGTGTTATACATAAAATAAATAGCCCAGAAACCTCGTTGTCATTTGGTCCCAAAACCGACTTTTTGCAAACGGACTCCGAATTCAATGAAACCCCCTCTATTAATTAGATAATATTATTTTATGATTAAAGGTGAGTAGAGTGAAATTGGATTCGTATGAAGAAGTTATGATGTTCAGAAGTTGAGAATTTGACAATTTACAGGTAGGATTTCTTGGTATATGTACAGGATAATATTTTTAACTTATGTTTATAATTTTATACACAATTTTAGAAATAATTAGGAAAAGAGTTTGGTGAAAAATATGTACATATGAATTAATTAAAAATTAATGAGGTTTGGTATTTATTTGATAAATAATGAGAAGTATATGAAGTATATCTTAATTTATTTTTATGGTTTTCTTTCCTTATCTCCCCCTACTGATTTGTTTGTCGACCAATCCATGCTGACTTGGTCTCGGAGGTTTTGTTATAAATATACATTACATTTATATTTATATTTGTAAATCATATTGTACATATATACATATTTCCAATCCGCCTTATTTTCTTTTCTTTGTTCTTTATTTATTTACATGTTTTTTATGCTTAAAAGTGGATATTTATTCATGAATTAAGTTTTTATAAAAGATGGAAATTAATGTATATTTACATGTATTTGTTAAGGATTTTAAGACAAAATGCGACAGAAATATTAATGAATCATGGATTCATCAACCCCCTATACTTAAACTTTGTTAGTCCCTTAGCAAACACTTATTTGAAAAAGTAAGTGAAAAAGAAAGAAAGTTAGAATGAATTTATTTTCCTGAAACAATTCATGAGAACAGACAAAGGACAGAGCTCGATCGGGCTTGAAACAAGCATTTTGTCAGAGCCTTAACTAGGAGTAGAATTTTATCCTCAACAGTCCTCAAGTTCCACAAATCCTTATTCAAGATCACTTCATCCGCTAGTTCAGACTCACTTATTCATATCACAAACTCTATCATCCTTGAAGTCAATTTGTATAGTGTGTGAATTGATTTAGCTCTTCCTGCTTAAAGAAACGAAGAAACCGTCCATCTCGTCTATACACTTATATGGCTTCCTCATCCAGCTACTCTTTCTTAGGGGAGGGAGGTATTCCCTTCTGAGGTCAGTTCATGATATGTCCACAATCAAGTATAGAGAGAAAGTAGAAGAATGAGAAAACAAGTGGAGTGTGACCAGTGTAGACGCATCTCCTTGTGAAGCTCAACCGGTGTAGCTAAGTCTCCACGATGATGTGCAGGCATTTTTTTGGTGGAAGCTTGGACCATTGTGGTCGTATTTGGTGGCTACTTTTTTTATTTGACTTTGTCATTTGCTTACACTGCATTCATCTTTTTGTGCCTCGATGGATATATCATCTTTTTATTTCGTCCCTTTTTTGAGGTCTAAGAAAAATTGTGTCAGCAGATCCTTCCCTCATCCGAAGCGACTATCGCAACCCCAATCTCTCCCGTCTTTAGACATCAATGCTGCAAAGACAAGGATAGAGATGCACTACCAAGATTTACTGCCCTTCGTAACACCATGCGAGTCGAGCTAAGTGCAGAGTGCATGTGTTCAAGATTGGTTCACTGGTGCAGAGTTGTACGGATGACACCAAATGGTCTACTTAAGCACATATGACTTGATTTCCCGAATATGGTCTTATGGAACCCAAGTCATAGACCTGAAGAGTCTAAATTCCATATCCTAACTAGGCTCCTTACAACGAAAGTTAAAGGCTGTAATCAAGCCCCATCCTTTAGACTAGACTCAATCCTTAGTTTGAGAAATCAAACTTATTCTGAAAGATGCGAATGCAAATGCAACCATGTTTTTGTGAAGTAAATTTTCTGAATTTTACTCATTTTTATGGATTTTAAGGCTTTTGTAATTTTTATGACCTTTAGGACTTTGTAATTTTTTAATGGTTTTCTGATTTTATAAACAAGTTTTTGTACATGAATTTTACAAGATATATTTTATTTGAGTTAAATATCTAATGTATTTTACAGATTTTATCTACAGAGGATTTTGCAGGGATTAAATGATTTTTACACATGTTTTAATAAATAAGATTTTAAATAAGTATTATACAAATTTTAAATACAAAATTTAAATATAGATTTTAATTACATATTATAATAACAAGTTTTAGACATATTTTACTTATTTACAAGGATTTTATAATAATAAATAAATGTATAACTGGATTTTAAATTAAGCCTCACCCACTTTTTATGGATTTTATAAATATAGAAAAATACATAAAAGTAAGAGTTATGGACAAAAGTATATATATAATATATACGCGCCCCCTATACTTAGCTTGTGCTATGTCCTCATAGCGTCAAAAGAGAAAAAGGTGGACATCACTCGTGCTAAGTAAAAGTGGGTGAAAAAGAATAGAGAATACAAGTTAGTCAACCCCCCTATACTTACGATCAGGTCATCGTAAGTATAACGAGAGAGCAAAAATTGGATGACTGCGTGAACAGAATATATAACGAAATATCAAAAGGAATAAAGAATACGAGATCATCGAAATCACTCGGTCCCCCCTATACTAAGGATAAGGCATCCTAAGTATAGAAAAGAGTGTTGCCAAAAATCGGAGACCAGTGATTTGTGAAAAAGAAAGGATATACAAAAGAATCAGAACAAAATATAAAACATCAATCAATGAACAATCAGTCCCCCCTATACTTAGGATCTGGTATCCTAAGCATAGAGGATGAGCGAAAATGGGGACGATTATGGTCTACGAAGAATATACAAGAGTTGCGGATCTCCAGAAATCGAATGGCTCAAAAGTCTTTATACAGGATGAGATGAAGTAAAAGAATGATCATGATTCCTGTACAAAATAGATCACTTCAACCAGGGTCATACTGAATCTTCTGCTTTTTATATGTGTATTGATCCTTGGAGGAAAAAGTAGAGCCTCCTCTGTAACTGAACTATGTACATGGCATAGCTCTCTTTTCTGAAATATGTGTCTCTGGAGTTGAACTACAGGAGGTGTCTATATGTGTAAGCATCAGACCATCCGACTCTCTATGCTGAATAGACTGTATGATCTGTGAAATGTAATCAATTGACTCTTCTACTCTAGTATGTGTACTCTCAATCTGCGGCACTGAGATGTCTTCTGCAAGTGACTGCTCATCTGAATCTGATATGAAATCTGTCTCTGTATGTGAACAATCATCCGAAGAACTAGGTACCAGGTGATCTACCCTATCCTCGTGTTAGATATCGTGGGTATCAAAATAAACATTCTCAAGATCAGGAAATTATGTGTCATCTATGTGTTGGCAATCTTCTGCAAGACTGATGTCCTCTGAAGTAAATGACAATACTGATCTGGGACTGCTACATCCTCTCTCCATCTCAATGTGTATCTCTCCATTATCTGTGTGGAATGATACTCTCCCAACATCATAATCAAAGAGTGCTTTTGTTGTCTACCAAAGGGCACCTCCCAAGAATGATTGGAGCAAGGTGTAATTGTGTAGGGTACGTCATGTCTAGGACAGTAAAGTCCACTAGAAACTACAAGCCCTGAACGGTTACAATAATGTTCCTCAGCACACCTCTAGGTCTCTTCACAGATCGATCTGCAAACTGAAGTATCGCTCGTGATTTGTAGAGAGGACCTAGATTGAGTGTATCAAGCAAAGAGGATGGAAGTAAATTGATCGAGGAACCATTATCTAAGAGAGTACGATGGAATGTAGTGTATTCAATCTCACAAGTGACATAATGAGCTCCAGAATCTTTCTTCTTCTTGGGTACCTTGTTCTGAATCGGACACAAAGTTGCCTTGGTCAATATATGCTTCTCAACTCATGATCTCTTTTTCCTATGTGTAGTGCATTTGTTCCTCAACTGATTCTCGAGTGTAGGAAAATGATCCAAGGCATCGTGAAGTGGAATCTTCAGAAAGATGTGATCTTTTAGTAATCGCTCGGTCTCTGGAGTCACACCATTCTTTTTGTTATTTTTCTTTCCTTTTCCAAACAGAGCATCGGGAAAAGGAACAATGTCATGAATGAGAAAATCAGACTTTTTATTGATATCGAAATCAGCATGTACATCGAGAGTTTTAGAATTATGTACAAAACTCTCTAAAACAGGGGAAGACATATTTTTGTTGAGAGTATCTGCATGGTCGGGCGTGATATCATCATCTGACTCGCTAGTGTCCATGTCAAATGTATCGGCATCGCTCCCTTCTCTTTGATAGTCCTCATAAATATGTTGGTTCTCCTCCTTAGCATCAGAATCTAGCTGTTCATGGATTTGCTCCTGCTCCTCATCAAGTGCCCTCTCCTCTACTCCAGCAGGTACTCGTGGTGATCTACCGCTCCTGAGACGAATGAAGTTAGATAAAAATTCAGGAAACGAGATCATACATGTATTGTTGTCTACCTGATCTGAATTCCTCCTCTTGTTATTTGGGTTCATCTGAGGCTGGGCTGGAAGAGTGTTCTTTGGTGAAGTTAACTCATCCAGATGACGGTTAACTTGCTCCATCTCTATTTTGTGCGCAATTTGGAGCGTACTCAGCATATCCATGATTTGATTCAGTGCCTGGGCCTGTGAGTTCAATTCAGATTCGGTGTGGTGGCCCTGGCTTGCTCCTCTCTCCTGTCTTGGCATGTATTGCTGAGAAGTGGAAGGCTGAGAGAACCTCTGCAGTGTGGAGGAAGATTGTTGTGGTTGTTGATAAGGATATGTCTGTGAATGGTGAGCAAAATACTAGTATGATTGTGGTCTCTGATAAAAATGCTGATGAGACTGCTGCTGCGCGAAATTCTGCCGGTGCTGGAAATGTGGACATCCATGCTGCGGTTGACTGTACGGCTGCTACTGATGATGCGGTATACTCAGTTACTGAATCGGAGTATACCAAATCCCGTTGATCTCGAGGGTGGCTTGCGGCTCCACATCCATATCTGCAGCACTGGTGATCTGACCGGGATTGGCATGAGACTGATCCTCATGCCAATCAATCTGCAGAGTCTCTGGCTCGATCTGTACGTAGTGAATCTGACGGGTGGGAGGAGCGGGTAAGATCCTCCGTGTAGTTTGTGCGGTCAAAGAAGATTGGCTTCGCTAGTACTGAAGCTGAAGCTCTGAAACCTTCTTCGAAATATAACTCAGTTGCTGAGGTAGAGATGAGAGTTTCTCTAACTCTCGCAGCGATTGTAAGTCTTGAACTTGTTTCTGAATCACATCTACCAACGTTAATTTCTCGCTAATAAAGCACATGCTGGTGTTGGATTCAGTTTCTGAAATGTTAGCCACCTTATGATGCTCTCGATGATGTGGTGGCTGAGGGGCTTTCTGAAATGCCTGAGTAGAGTCAACGAATCTTGAGTTCTCAGCCATCCCTTTGAAGATGGCCCGGACTGACTCGGCATCCTTCTTTAAATAGATGCTGCCACATGCGGCACTCACTAGCCCCTGGATGTCCGGTTGGAGTCCATTAAAATAATTTTGTACTAGCACCTTTAGTGGTATCTCATGATGCGGGCATCTCTTCGTAATTTCTTTGAATCTATCCCATGCCTCATGGAAAGACTCATGCGGATGCTGCGTAAAATTGGATATCTGACTCCTCATCATGTTTGTCCTCCCTAGAGGAAAATACTTACGCAGGAATGTGGACTACATATCGTCCCATGTAGAATTTTCCCTTCCCAGATGACTCATCCAGTAAAGCTCTTTATCGGCTAAGGCGAAGGGAAAGGCTTTGAGACGGACAACCTCCTGCGTAACTCCTGATAGCTAGCCATACCATAGATCATCTCAAATTGCTTCAGAAAGATAAATGGCTCCTCTGTAGCATTCTCGTAGAACTTGGGAAGTAATGAAATGAAGGATAACCTCAACTCGTATGGCCCTTGATTCGGTGGTAGCCGAATCCAATGATGGAGCGTTCTCGCTCCCGAGTCATACTCTTCCCGTAAAGTAGCGGGAACCACTACAGGCGGTAAATGGTTCCCGACCCTTGCTCGCAGCGTGGCTATCTCAGCCTGCAACTCATTCTGAGTTCTAAATTGTTCTCGAATCTGGATATTCATCTGTTGGAGAGTGTCGAGAATCCCTATCGTAATATCTGCGGCTGAGTCTGGTCTTCCTTCATGATGTTCCTCAGCTGGTGGCCTCTCGTCTGCTGGTCCTTTTCCGCGAGCCATCTACTTCAAATCTTCTGTGAAAGAAAAGCTATCGTAAGAACTCAGCAAAAATTCAGCTGGAGATGATGATGTATTGAGATAAGGGTCTGCCTTAATAGTCTGGCCAGGAGGCGAGGGAGTCTGGATCTGACTCTCCTCAAGATAAGATGGGACCAGCTTGGGAAAAGAGTCATCCCAAGCTTGTGAAGATGTACGAATGACGGTGGATGGTCGAAAGCTCACAGAGTCTGAGCAGAAAAGCCGTCGAGATGTCATCTTCGATATCAAGAGAATGATCGGGAGAGCACGATTTGCAATTCAAAAGAGAGGGAAAAGTGCGTAAAGTCGCGGTAACTCATGCCCCGCAAGCAAACGCAAAGCAAACCTCATTTTCACCAACACAACCCGATGAAGACCGTAAGAGTTCGGTCTTTTATCTTGTCGGTTATAGGATTGTAATTAGCAAACAAGTATAATCGATTAATGCGAGCAGATGCGAGTTGATAGGTGCCCGATGTTTTCCCCGAAACACTGGCCGGAGTCTTTACAGAAAATCACTTGCACTCAGCTAGTATGGGAGTAAGTACGGACCGTTTCCGGCTACCCGTGTTACTTGAGGACGGAGCCTTACGCAGTGTCCTCTAAACCTCCCACTTTGCTAAGTAAACCCGGACCGTTTCCAGCTACCCGAGCGTACCCACTGAGGAGCAGTGATTAGGTGCATAGACTAAGTAGTATTTCGTGAGAAATACAGGTTTTTGGCTCTAACCTTATGGGTCGTTTCTCACACGCGCACTCTGAGAAAATGTACAGGGATTACTCTCCCAAATCAGATGAACCTTTATGTTTTTTTAGGTCATATACGTTAGCAGCCCCGGTTTTATTTGGGGTTTTTATATTTTTTTGAGTTTTTTCAAACAAGCATCTACTTTTTTATTTTCTTTTTATAAAAATCCTAAAATCATGCACCTAGGTTGCAAGTCCTAAGACTAACTACGTAAGCACAATCAGATAGAATAAAAGAAATCTCTTAAACAAGCACCTATCGAAAAAGCCACGGAAAAACCTTCGAGGCAAGAAAACTGTGGTGGGTGCCCTGATCCCCCGAATACACGGTACTCGGCGAATCAGACCTCGAAAAAAAATGGGGGGGTTGATAAGCTACGAAATCGGCCCTCTAATATTGTTGTTTTAGCACTTCATGATGTCATCACAGTCTGGGCCGAATCGGGTCATCAAAGACCATCTAATTGATATGTCAATAAGAATCAGACGGTCGTATTTATTTTTTTTACTTGGCAAGAAACCAAGGTAGAACTCAGGGACACGAGCCTCTCTCGTATTATCTAGATTTTTATCTATTAACTAAGTGTTGAATTAAAGAAGCTTAGGTCAAATTATGCAAGAAGACACAACAATGCATTAAAGAAAAGAATAAACATGCATTTTTTATTTTAATTTTTATCATGCAATTAAATGCGATACAATGCAACACAAGTAATATGCCCTAGATCAGAATAATTAGCAAATTTAACAAAAGTCGATTTAAGGTTTAATTAAGAGGTCAAGCTTGATGAACAAGTTAAATAAGGCACAAGTTTAAGCACTAAGGGACACATGGCTTCTAAAATAATATAACAAAAATTTGTGTCCAAAATAACAATTGAGCATGCCATTAGAAAGATCATCAAACAAGCTTCGAAATGAAACTAAAATCAACATAAACGGAAATACGATGCTCAAGATATACAATAAAGAAGACAGGGGTATAACTTAAAGAAAACATGAAATAAAATTGCAAACAGGTCCCTGGGAGGGACTAAAGTGCAATAAAAAAAGTTGAGGCCTTCCCTGTAAATCACCCACACGCGCGGGGGCATATTTGTAATTATTAAAACCCGCAAGGGTTAAAATGCAAAATACCCCAGGCACATATGGTGTTGCACGTGATTCTGGACCTGGTTGCAAATTGGAGAAGATGGCAGGACCTCTGTGCAAATTACCCAGAATCCATGTGCATGGCACATGCTCTTCCAGGCTCGGAGGAAGCTCAGGCTCGGCAGAGGCTCGGAGTAGCTTCGGTTGATGCTTCGGGCTCGGTGTAGGCTCGGGGCACACTCAGAATCCAGCTAAGACTCGGATGAGGCTCGGGAGCTCTGAGCCTGCTGGTTCGGATGCCAAGGCTCTGAAACTGTCTGACTCTGACACGTGGCAGGCGTTAAACCGTTGGTTCTCGAGAATCCAACGGCATCTGGAGAAGACGCTCGAGGTTGACGTGGACGCTCCTGCGTCGTTGGATATGCTCTGAGAGGGAGCATCCGACGGTGCCGAGGCTCTCTTCCTCGTCTTTAGCTGGCGGCGAGATCAGGACTCCAGCGAAGGAGCCCGGACTCCGCCACTCCGCTCCGCTGTCGGTGTAGGTTTCCCGCCGCTCTCAACCACCTGGAAGTAATCCTTGAAGCTCGGTGGAGCAGCAGGGACATCTGGAGGGATCTGGAACATCACGGATGCTGGAGACGAGCTCGATGAAGGAGCTCTGGCAAAGACTTCCGTCCATTAAAGATGCTAATGCCTGCATGGTTAATACAACAACAGGAGCGAGGGGAAGGTGTGTGCAAGCGAGATGGGGTTCCGTGTGAGCGAGGAGGGATGAGGAACCGGAGCTCCATCTCCAGCGATCGTAGAGGAGGTGGGTCGACGGTGATCGAGGTATGGAAGAATGAGGGAGAGGTGTCTTGAAGTAGCGCGTGAATGGGGGTTGTTGTGCGAAGCTAAGGATATGGATTGTGAAGGGCGAAATTGAACGATAAACTCTAATTAATTAAGCAAAAGGAAGAAGAAGAAGTAGAGATGCTTACCTGATCTGATATGGAGGTGGCGGTCTGTGCTTGAGCTCCGAGGGGAGCTCGGGTCATCGCTGGACTCTGGTGACCCCTCGGAGCAGCTAGGCAGGCTCGGAGCATCGCAATGCCGTCGTGGTTGGCAGCGGGTCGACGTTGGGGGTGAGAGTCTTCATCACTCGATCTCTCCACCTCCCCCTGTCACAGGGAGGTGGAGGAGGGCTGGGCTTCGCCCCGCGTAAAGACGGACGAGGGCTATCGGAGAGGGAGTGAGGTATTTGAAGATGGGGAGTGGCGGTTGGTGAAGTGCAGTCATGGTTTACGAGGGAGATATGGAGTGATTGGGGGAGGCTCGTGGATGGTGGTCGTGTCTGCGAGGAAGGGGGAAGATGGGTGAAGACCGTGAGGCAGTTGGCGAAGGAAGAGGTAGTCGGGGGAGACGGAGAAAATGGAAAGGGTGAGGCTTCCGTGTGAGGTGGCGAACGTGGGAGAGAGGGGGTACCCGGAGGTTGATGATGAGTCCGTAACCGTTGGATCATGTGATCCAATGGTCTGGATCAAGGTGCCTAAGAGCAGTAGCGATGAGATCTCGGGAGAAGTGATCGAAGGGTTGCGGAGCTGACACGTGTCGCTCTGGAGGCTAAGCGCTAGCGGGCAGTTGTGATATGAGATTGAGATTGATCGGGCGGTTGATATCCTCGCGGCAATGAACGGTGGAGATCAAGGCTCTTAGAAGCTGATCAGGCTGAGGAAAACGTGGACACGTGGCGCACGGAGGGGCAAGCGGGTATGGGCGGTGGAGATGAGGACCTGGGAATGATATGACGGCTAGAAAAAAGAAGTGTGTGGAGAGAGAGGGGTCGTTGGATCAGAAGGAGATCCAATGGCTGGGAAGATGGGCAGATAGTGCAAAGGGAGACGGGCCACGTGGCTCACCTAGAAGGGGCCACGTGGCCCAATCAGGTTATTCAAAAGAAGATGATGGGATATGAAGGAGCAAATGGCCGAATTTGAGAAAACTCAAAAAAAAGAAAGTTGTAGATCTCGATGAGATCTACAAGTTTCATGTTGACGAAAAAAGGAGAAGAGGTCATCTGAAGATACAAAATATTTTTTAGGGTACTTTTAAGGCTAAAAATACCACAGATTTTAATTTTGCAATTTTTTTGTGATTTTTAATTTATTGAAGACTCTGCTAATTACAGGACTTTAACTGGATTTTATTGACACAAATAAGCAAGGGGGTTAATAATGGAAAATTAAGATGATGAAATTGGGTTTCATCAGGGAATACAAGTCAGGATGTCCTTAGTGGACCCCTTCTACTAGAGTTCAATACAACTTTCACTCTCTTTTGCAACAATTACACTAATTAATTTTTTGCACTCAACAACCGACTCGTAAAGAAAGAATCGGCCTCTGCTCTTTCAACTGACTCGGCTTCTTAAGAAACTGGTTGATCCTGCAAGCCTTGCAAAAAATTAGTTAGAGGCTAAAGAAGATCGAGAAACGATTCGAGAAAAGCCGCAAGAAAAACCAAGTAAAAGCTACGAGAAAACAAGAAGAGAGAAAATAAAATCACAAAATATGTAAAAAAATCAACATACACTAATGCCTCCCCGGCAACAGCGCCATTTTGATGCGTGCTAAGATCGGATTGCGGTTTTGAATGTGAAAGGGTTGTTGGTGTAGAAATCTGCAAAGAGATCCTAGTCGATCAAACAAAGATCGTTTTTTAAGAAAAATCTTACACTAATTATTTAGCCAGGTAAGTGTGCATGGGTCGAACACAAGGAGGCAGAATAGTATATTTTGATATTTTTTAGGTGAAAATATATTTGTGTGATTGTTTTATCTCTTCTTAATGCGATCAAGGAAACAAGACAATTTTTATGGAATTTTGGCTTTTAAATTTTTATTTGATTTTGTATTTTTCTAATTTTTATTTAATTTTCAAAATGATATTTTTCAAACAATTTACCTACGATATAATAGGTGAAATATAGGTGAAATGTATGTGATATTCTATAGTAGGTAAAGTGGACGAGCAACGGGCTCGAACAACACACAAAATCAAATCAAAACAGAAGCAAACTTCGACAAATGGAAACACGATGAAAAATGACAAAAATACATGAATATTACTGGAAAACCACGCTGAGGTACTTGTGTAACTACCCCAAGAAAAACTACGAAAAATTATGTCAAAAATGCATCCAAAACTCCCCTATAAATCAGGATTATATATAAATGCAAGAAAAGATATAAAAGTTCTGCAAAAAGGTCCTCAAGCAGGGACTGTTCTGTAACAAAAATATTAATTATTGCAATTAGGTCCCTATAGAGGGACCTAATAGCAATTATTGGAAACCTTGGAGGCGGGCTGGAAATCTGGAGCTCTTCTGGACTTTTTATGCAAAATTTCTACCGCTTCATCTTTAATAGTCTGAATTATAACTTTAGAAGCAATCCTAGCCGTCCATTGCTGCCACGTGTCGCAAGGTTGTAGCACGGTTGTTCTTGGTTTGTTCTTCAATCAGTTGCGCAGGTAGCTGACGAGCCGTCTTCTCCGAATTATCATAGGCGACTGGCGACGGACTGAGGTCTCCGGCAGGGCCAGAGGGTTAGCTCCTCTAACCTTCGAGATCGCCTGCGGTAGACGTCGGTCGGCGAAGGCTTAGAGCGGCAGCGTAAGATTGATGAAGGTGGCATTCCCGCTGCTCTATTCCTTGAGTGAGGTTGTTGCGTCTTCTTTGAACATGAATTGTGTGATTATTAATGGAACTCCAGATGATCAAATTTCGCTCCGAATTCAAGAAGAACCTGCAAAGAAGATGTGCATGTGCTCGATTTGCGAGAAACCCGCCAATGGATTAATGTTTTTGCAAGCTCAAAAATGTGTTTCCAGTATATGTGAAATATGCGTGAATGATAGCAAGGGTTTGAGACTGAAATTTAATTTAATTTTGAAACGAATAGAAAACTTGATTTGATCTGGCGTCTAAGATGCAAGGTTAAGCGTCCTAATGATGATCTTAACCACACTAATGGAGGCACGATGATCGAGATAAAATTTGATGAAGATGAAGGAATAGATCTGTGAAAGCAGAGGTGTATTTACCTCAGATGGTTGCTCGACGGTCGATCTTTGCCGGAGCTGAACGCGCGCAAGGCGGCGATGCAAGGCAGAGTGATCGTCTTGGAACTCCTCCCCGATGACCCTTCTCC
Organism: Ottelia alismoides; assembly: GCA_037367405.1. Taxonomy (NCBI): domain Eukaryota; kingdom Viridiplantae; phylum Streptophyta; class Magnoliopsida; order Alismatales; family Hydrocharitaceae; genus Ottelia; species Ottelia alismoides. The sequence continues at coordinate 952,796 of JAZKJV010005737.1, forward strand.
CACACGGGAACCTTCGATCGGAGTTGTCACCTCCTGGGTGAGCGGAGCGAGGCGAGGAAGAGAGGGTTCAGCCACTAGCAGTTGAGCTTCGGGTGGATATGGGAGAGTTCGTTATGAACCGCCAACTTTGGGGGTTTATATAGATAGATTTTGTGGGTCTCAAGTTTAATCGAAGGGTGGCCGATTATTTTGGTTGTTAGGAGAATAGATCTAGGGGATTATATCGCCTGAAAAGGTTATAAGGTGCGCGAGAAAATTCAGTGAAGAAAGCCAGTTGGAACAGACTTCAGAACTGACTTCTTGAAGAAGAAGTACCATGTGCTGACAAGTGTCAGCACCTGGTAGGCTAGATGTGTGAATTTCTTATAAATTCAATAATATATAGTAAATAGTGTTATTTTAAATACGTATAAAAACAAGAAATGTAAACATATAAATTATCTAAATTATAGAATAATTACTTTTTATAAATAATAAATATTATTCGAAATATAAATTTTATATTAATAAATAAGTATAGATAAATAGGTTTTGGATTTTTAATTCAATAAATAAATCATTAAATATTAATTTTGTATTTTCTTAATTATTGGAATAATAAATAAGAGTTGTGTAAATTTTTAGGGATTTTAATAAATTAGTTTTCATATATTAATAAATATAGGTATAAGTTATCCAGTTCATTTTTATCTATAAATTAGGGATTTGGATTTTATTAAAATAATAAGCTCCAAAAATTCTGAAATAAATTAGGGTGAAAATACAATATCATGAAAATAATTAGAAATTATAAAATTAATATAAATATAAATAATGTGTTATACATAAAATTAATAGCCCAGAAACCACGTTGTCATTTGGTCCCAAAATCGACTTTTTGCAAACGGACTCCGAATTCAATGAAACCACTTCTATTAATTAGATAATATTATTCTATGAACTTTAAAGGTGATTAGAGTGAAATTGGAGTTCGTATGAAGAAGTTATGATGTTCGGATGTTGCAAATTAGACAATTTGCAAGAAGGATTTCTTGGTATATGTACATGATAATATTTTTAACTTATTTTTATATTTTTTTAAAAATTTTTTAAAATAATTAGGAAAAGTGTTTGGTGAAAATATATACATATGAATTAATTAAAAATTAATGAAGTTTGGTATTTATTTGATAAATAATTAGAAGTATATGAAGTGTCTTAATTTATTTTTATGGTTTTCTTTCCTTATCTCCCCCTACTGATTGGTTTGTCGACCAACTTATGCTGACTTGGTCTCGGGGATTAGGTTATAAATATGCCTTACAGTTATATTTATATTTATAAGTCATATTGTACATATATACATATTTCCAAGCTGCCTTATTTTCTTTTCTTTGTTCTTTATTTATTTACATGTTTTTGATACTTAAAAGTGGATATTTATTCATGAATGAAGTTTTTATAAAAGATGAAAATTAATGTATATTTACATGTATTTGTTAAGGGCTTTAAGACAAAATGCAACAGAAAAGTTAATGAATCATGGATTCATAAATAACCGAGGAAGGTAAAATATGCAAGCTGAAGAAATCCATCTATGGGATCAAATAAGCTTCTCGTAGTCGGAACATCAGATTTGACGAAATCATAAAGAGTTATGATTTTGTGCAGAATCCTGATGAACCTTATGTGTACAAGAAGCCTAGTGGGAACGTCATTGTGTTCATCGTGCTTTACGTAGATGGCATCCTTATCATTGGAAATGATACTGGGATGATGGCCAGTGTTAAGATTTGGCTTTCTCATACCTTCGAGAAGAACGATCTTGGAGAAGCCTCTTACATCTTAGGCCTGAAGCTGTTTAGAAACCAAGAAAAGAGGATGTTGGGATTGTCACAACATGGGTACATTAAGAAGATTCTTGAACGTTTCTGTATGGATAGTTCTAAGAAAGGTTTCCTCCCTTTAAGTCATGGTATTCACCTGACTAAAGGGATGGCTCTTCAAACTATTGAGGAAAAGAAGGCCATGGCTGGATGCCCCTATGCATCAGCCATAGGAAACTTAATGTACGCCATGATGTGTACTAGGCCAGATATCCGCCATGAAGTGGGAGTGGTAAGTTGTTACGAGTCCGACTATGGAGAACAACACTGGAATGCAGTGAAGAGCATTTTCAAGTATCTAAGACGGATGCAAGATTACATCTTGGTCTATGGAGATGGTGATCTCCAAGTCTTGGGATACACAGATTCAGACTTTCAGTCGGATATTGATGATTGAAAGTCGACATCAGGGTTTGTGTTCATGTTGAACGGTGGTGCTGAGAGTTGGAGAAGCAAGAAGCAGGACACTACGATAGATTCAACAATAGAAGCTGAGTACATTGTCGCATCGAATGCTGCAAAGAAGGCGGTGTGGTTGCACAAGTTCATCCTGGAACATGGCGTAGTTTCCTCCCATTACTCTGCAATAACTCGAGAGCCATTGCCTAGGCGAAGGAACGTAGATGGCATCAAAAGAGCAAACACGTGAAAGGAAATACCACATCATTCGGGAGATTAAGAAGAGTGGTGACATCATCATCACCAAGGTGGCCTCTGCCGACAATGTTGCTGATCCCCTTACCAAACCTCTGACACAGAAGGTTTTCGACTAGCTTATAATGAGTATGGGTTTAAGGATTGTTCCTGAATGGTTCTGAGGGCTAGTGCGAGATTGTTAGCAATGTGAGTCCGAGGTGAACCATTCTAACAAGAAATGTTATTGTAATGTTTGATTTATCACTAAAAGTTATTGATTTATTTTCACTCTCTTTCTGAGATTAAGTGAATGAATGCACTATAAGGTCCCTCTGTACAATTAGGGTTATGTACCATGGCCATCTTAATAATCATACAGTTGTTGATTCAATAATTAAATCATAAAGGCTGGTGTTTCGATGGATATCTAAGGAGTTAGATTGAAGACTCATCAAACACCATCAAATGATTGTTATGAGATGATCTCCAGCCTGAGTAGGAGATGGCGATCCTTTCAAATTTCCATTTATATCTGATCGATCTCTTGATGCAGGTCCTCTGCATAGGAATATAGATTCCGAGGTGTCATATTAGTTAAGTCAAAGGGTTGACTTAACGAGATCGAGATAACCAAAGTCCTATGTCGAATGCTGTCACGATATAGGCATGCATCCTCTAACGGGAGACAGATGTATTGCTATATGTCTTAGTATGTACATTTGGCAGACCAATAGGTTGATGACCTAGCCATGGTCTATACACCAGCGAGCTTGTGTGCATATAAGGGCATATGAGTAATACGATCTCTCAAAGGGATCATACAGGTTCACTTTTGAACCGGAAGACAATAGCTCATTCATGAGGTATTGGGACCGATCAAATTCCATGCATGGTCGTCGTCCTTTAGAAGCATGGCACGAATTTGAAGGTATGATATATGCTTTAGGAAAGCATATGATCAATACCAAATGCCAATGACCTAGATTGAGAAACTTGATGATGAAACTCTGAAGATGACAATGTAAAATTGATCTACATCTTCGGGTTTATCACAGGTCTTCCACTATGCAGGATGTACATGTATTAGGAATACCTAAGGGTGATGTGATCAATAATCGATTGTATAACCCTGACGCTTCCATTCTGAGGGAATGATGAAAGATGTCTGGATTTTAGTGGCTCCTCTCAGTAGAGAAGTAATCCGATCTTGCTCCAAGTGTTGGACATTGATCTGAATGAGATTCAGATGCAATGAGAAGATTAGATTTGCACCCTTGATTAAATCAAGCATCTCTGAGATGTATGTGAGATCTGATTTGAGATGTGATCTCAATATCGAAGTCATTATATGTGGAACAATACAGTGGCCCTGTCATTATCTCCAAGTAGCTACAGAGAAAGCGTATTATTTTTGAAAGAGTTCAAGAATAATTTCAAGGTTGAATTATATATGAGCATTGAGAAATGGATAATTAAATGTGATTTAATTATCATGAAGAATGTGAATTCGATTCACATTATCTGAATGCATGAGAATAATTATCCAATGTAATTAAATGTGATTTAATGTGTATAACACTATCCAATTATCCATGTATATTATAAATATGATTTATAATATATATTAGAGAGAGACTTATGTGATTTATATTTGTTTATTAATTGTTAATGTGAATTGAATTCACATTGAATAATTAATTGAAAATATAATTACATTTAGTTTTGGGTTGTGAAGGTGATTCACATAGTTTCAATGGCTTGGTTGATATTTTCCACAAGATAATTTGGAATTATTTTTGTGAAAAATTAATTACGACAAGAGTCATAGGAGATATTATGAGAGAATGAGATCTCAAGATATTTTTAGGAGATTGACCAATTCCTCTCAAAGAGGAGTGGACGGCTACAACTCTCCATATGGAGAGGACTAGCCGTCCCCTCTATTTTAGGGATGGACCATAGTCTTCTTATTATCCTATCTCTAGTTAAATGTGATTTAATTTGAGATTAATTATATTGATTTATCTGTATAGGTTAATTTAATTTAAATCATTTGTTGTTGAGTTTTTACAATGACATCTAAGCCATTGAAAGAAATACAATCAATCTCAACCATTGATTGTGTGTTCCCCACGGATTGGGATCCATGGACTCCCAAAGCCCTATATAAGAAGAGGCATGCCATGCTCTTCGACTAACACCGTCTCGAAGAAGTTTCTTTCTTTTCCTTTCATTCTCACGCATACTCCATCTCTTCTCTCTTTGAGTGGCCGTCCACTCTCATAAAGAGAAGATCGTCTTCATCGTCGTACGCGCTTCGACGACTCGTGGATCTCCGTCTTCTTGGTGTGTGGCGCTCGTGAAGAAGGCGTTCTATCTCGTGTAAAGATATCAGGATATCCATCGCTTGGATCAATGACTTGGATTATGAGAAGCACACTACTCATCCCCTCGCTTGCAAGTCTCTCCTCCGATGGATCGGACTTGAGACAGGAGGTCTCTTCGCTTAGAGACTCGATCACAACCACGCTCCAAGAGGTATTCCTATATCTTGTATGTGGTTTAGATGAAATGATCCTAGAAATGTTCTTGGATCATGTGGTTTCATCGTATAAAATTTTTAAATTCTGTTGCACCGAGCAACTAGTGAGACTAGTCGCTCTTCATTGTATACGATACGATGCACACGCTTCCGTGATGTGCTTGAGGATAATCCCGTATCCTTCAGTTGCTTCATATGCTGCTCTCTTTTTGGTTTTTTCAATTTTGATTATTTTTTTGAATTTTGGTTTATGGTACTTCTCCTTTGTTTTCTTCTTCCTCATATGACCTGACTCTTGGATCGATTGATGCAGAAGATGATGATTCGCATGTAGAAGCTTTATTCTTCCCCTTCACGGTGGAAGAAGTCTACAAAGTCCTATCGCTCCTGAGAGTAATAACATTACATAAAAACATATCAACAACATCTAATTCTATTAGATTGGACAAGACATCACAAATTACCTGCTCTCTCTTCTTGATGTTATTGGGGTTGACCTCAACCTGTGCAGAATGGAAGTTTTGGCGACGGTGAGGTCGTCCAACTTCTGGATCATTTCTGCTAAGCTCTTCACTAGTTGAGCCAAGCAGTCCAGGGTTGGGTTCACAGGAGTAACCTCGAATGGTTCAGTATGTTGGTCACGCTAAGACTAGGAATGTTGTGGAGGTTGTTGTTAGGAATGCTAAGAATTATATTAATGAGAAGGATGGTACTGATAGTGCTAAGGAGGATAGTGCTAATATGGAGCAACCGCATACAGTTGATTATGTTGATGTTGACAGTACGCCGGGTGATGGTAAGAATTATGTCTCCAATTGTTGTGGAATCGTGGAGACAACTGGTGTTGAGGCTAATTATTCTGTACAAATCTCCCTCCTTAATGTTGAGGGAATGGATGGCTAGCTGAAGATTGGCCCTGCTTATATGTCATTCACCTCATGAATAAGAGGTGGAGGTGGAGAACATGGATAAGGAATAATCTAAAGCTCGGGTTGGTAGACAACCAATTGTTGTCAAGGTGATGTTGGCTCAAGGGCTTACACGTAGTACACGGACCATCGGTTGCCCTAGCCTTTATTGTGGGATTTGAGGCGATGAAGTCTACCTCGTCTTGGTAGGAGTCGCGGCTGATGCAGTCACCGACTGGCATGAATTAATTGTACTCACCAGCAACCCCTACTGCTTGGTGATTTGATCTAATTTGTCCAGGTTTTGAGTCCTTTATTTGATCACAGCTAGTTTTTCAAGATCTTGTGATCATTTCTCTATTTTGTCGACTTTGGACAGGTGGCTCTCAGTGATGTTAAGATTAGAGCTCTCATCCCTGTCCGGTTCATGAGCTACCGCCATATGAACTAGTTTATGCTTGATCTGTGGTTGATAATAGTATTCTTGAGACTATGACGAGACATCCTCTCCTTTGTCCATTTCCACGAAGATCTACCAAATGACATCTTCATCTTTGTTGAAGTGTGACCCATCTCAACGAGCCTTTGGCTCTCTAGAGTAAGTCCCCCAAAGAAGTGTTGGACCAGGCTAGTCGATGGGATATCATCGTGGAGACACTTCTCTTGAAGATCTCTGAAACACTCCCTATGATGAATCTCGTATTCATCATGCTAAAGGCCGCTAATTAAAACCCTGGATTAACCATCCTAATAAAAAATCACCTTTAATTCTTTGTTTTTATCTTGTATTATATTGTGTATAATTTACCATTAAATTATTGTATTTAATTTTACTTATTTTTCTTGTATTTATTTTATCTTCACAAACCCCTAAAAATTAGGTATAATAATTGTCTATAAATCACTGACCATTAAAAAGACTAAAAAATAAAAAAAACATCTCAAAAACAGAAATCGGTGTTTTTATCCCCCTAAAAAAACCTCAAAATTATGTTTCGTACAAATGACCTCTTTTGGCTTTTTTATCAACATGAAAGTTGTAGATCTCATCGAGACGAGCAAGTTTCATGTTTTGAATTTTTCCTAATTTTGCCAATAACTATTTCTTTTCTATTTTTCTTTGTATTTTTATTTTAATTTTTCTGATTGGGCCACGTGGCGTTCTCTGGAGCCGCCACGCGGCCCGCTTCTTCTCACGCCACCCGTCGGCCTCCTGGGCCGTTGGCTCCTCTCAGCCCCGCCTCCATCTCATCCGTTGAATTCCGCCCCATCGTCCACCATCTAATCTAAACCTCTGATCAAATCTCAACCGCTCCCTCATGCCCTAATCTCAGCCGTGCGATCAGATCCTCCATCTGATCGCGTCCCTCCACCAGTTCTAACCTCTTGACCGTTGGATTATACGATCCAATGGTCCACCACCATCGTCAACCTCCAACCAGCTGTTCTCCCGTGTAACGTCTGCACCCCCTTCCTTTTTTACCCGTCGCCCCAGCCACCTCCTCCTGCTCGTAACGCCTCCCCGACGTAGCCCTTAGATCCGCCATCCTCGCGCCAACTTCTTGTCCTCGCTCCATTACTCCTTCACCATTAAAACCCCCATCGAAACCTCCCCTTCACCACATAACCACCCGACCCTCTCCGCCTATAAAGCCTCGCCCACCGCCTCCGGTCACCATGTCCACCATTATTGTGCTATACCCTACCTTCCTCCGCCCCTCCGGTGACAGCGGAGAGGCAGAACGTCGAGGCGAAGATGGGTTTAGTCCGGTGTCGACCCACGACGATGCTCCGCCGTGTCCCGGTGTCTCCGGTCACCGAGTGAGCTCGCTGGCCTACTGACCAGCTGGGCGACGACCCCGAGGCTTGTATGAGCCTCAGCACAAGCACCCTCCTCCACCAGGGTCCCCTCCCCGACGAGGTCTCCTTCCTCCCTCTTTTTCTTGTGTTTTCTCCCATTTATTCCTCTTCCTACAATCATCCTCACCTCCATTCGACCACCTTCCGAAATTCGCCTACCATCAGTCACCCTCGCAGACCCCCTTTCCCTTCTCTAGACCCTCCCTCGCTCCGACTCCCCTCTTCTCCTGCTCCGCTGGAGAAGAAGCAACCGGCCACCGCCTCCCGTCGTCTCCACAGCCCTCGCTCACCCACCTGTCACTCGCACTGCACGCGCACGTGCTTCGGCTATACTAATTATTGTAGGAACCTTGATTCGCCTGAGTTTGCATCGGAGCACCTTTGAGCTCCTCTCCTCCGGCGAGGCTTCACCGAGCGTCACCTCCGATCTATCGTGGAGCCTCGTCGCTGCTTCAGGACCTCTGCCGGACCTCCAGAAAGCTTCCACGACTATCATAAAGCCTTGCGAGGTGAGGCAGAGCAAAGGGCAGGTCACCGTAGCCCCGCCGTCTCTGGTGACCTGCGGAGGAGGAAGAAACTACAGTTGTCGTCCGATCATCATGATCGGACGGCCACGATGAAGATGCGTGGCAGCCGATGCTCCAACCAAAGCTACAGGCACGGGTCCCACCGAGCCTCGACCCGAGCCCCCAGTTGTTGCCACGTGGCCCGAAGCAGCCACGCCTCTCGAGCCTAGGCGCCTCACGTGCATTGCACGTGAGAGTCTGGGTAAATTGCACGACAGACCCTGGATTTTCTAAGAATTGCATTTTGGTCCCCAGGCACGTGCTTTACGTGCGTGCCTGTGTATTTTATAGGGAGGCCCTCCAACTTTCAGAAAATTTATACTTGGACCCAGGCGACTTTTAGTATTTGCATTTAGGTCCCTCTAAGGACCTAAATGCAATATTTATCCTTTATGTTTCTTGCATTTTTATTACAATTATGCTCATGCATTGTTTTTAGCATAACTTGAGCATCGTAGGTCCAAATTGCATGATTTTAGTGTCATTTTGATCCTTGTTTTGTCCTCTACATCTTAGCATATCTAATTTTCTCATTTGCCACTATTTTAAAGAAGTGATTTTTTATGTGAAAAATGAGATCCTGCTTTTCTGGTTGTTGCATGAATTAGATGAGCTTTTCATGTTGTGATCAAATTGACTCTGATTTCATTTTGTATTATGTTGCTCGTATTTTTAGGGTATAATTGTAATATGTTGTTCATCACACATATATCTCTTGCATCATATTCATGCATCCTCTTTAAATTGCATAAAAATCAATTAAAAAAATGCATACATCTTGGCATTGCTTTGTAATTAGCACAGTTCATCATGTAGACATGAAACTGAAATTAAATCACATTGTGCTTCATGAATCAAAATTCGATAACTGATGAATCTCCATTTCATCACCTTTATTCTATCATTTTGGCCTAAAAAACCCCAGCAAATGCAGGTAAATAGCATCAAATTGCACATAATAGTATTCATTATTTATTGTATTAATTGTACAAAAAAATAAGGTTCTTAATGCCAAAATTATTGAATAAAGAGAAGAAAAGAAAAAGGAATAAAATATTGTAAATATTTTATGACCCTAACCCCGAGACCAAGGCCAGCATGGAATTGGTCGACAAGGAATAAAGTAGGGGGAGATAAGGGCCAATCATACAATAAACACCTCATTTATTTATTCACTTATTTATGCATTTTTGACACCTATTTTGTACATAATTATTTATTCATCAAATAAAGAAACTTTGTTCATGAAAGTTGTAGATAATAATATAAATAAAAATACAAAATTGAGTTTGTGTAAAAATAATACACAGTGTACATTTTATACACAGAATAAAAAGCCAAAATCTCAACTTCACAGACCCATATCTTGCAAATAAAAACTCCAAATCACCAAAACTCACCTTTAATTGTATATAGCATTCCATAAACTATTTTATAAAATTAGTTTCATAATTTTTGGAGCCCATATGCAGAAGTTAGGTTTTTGGCCCTCCTAGTATATAGGACTGATTAAAATATTCATTTTATTCAATATTCATTACTTGTATAAATTCATATTTTTAGAATTTTGTAAATAATATACATAATGCATACACATGAGAGAAGTTAAAGAAAACCAAAATTAATTTGTAAAATAAAATAAGTCTACAAATTCTTAGACAAAATACCTATGCTCTATACCTATATATAAGTAAAAAGGATTTTAATCCTTGATCCTTTTATTCTTTTATATTTTTTTTACAATGATGTATACATTATACATAACTCATTAAAAATACAAAACCAAAATAAAAATCAAGAAAATACAATAAACAAATTAAGTATACAAAATACATAGATAAAATACCTATAAGTATACCTACATACACCTATATCTATTTATTTAAAAATATAAATAAACTCATAAAAATCAAACAAAAGTACCCTTATACTCACAAAAATAAATTATAAATTTATAAAATAAGCCAATAAAATAATAAAAGAAAATAAACAAATTAAAAATAAAATACATGAAAATACATGTAAATACATACATATACATATTATTCAAATAAAACTATAATAAAACACCTCAAAAAATTCAATAAAAATCATAAATAAATACTAGATGAAATAATACACATTTTTTATTTTATAAGAAAAAATTAATAAAATCATTTAGGGTGTCAAATAAATCAATCTTCCTTCAGATTTTCTATTTTGTCTCGTAGCGGCTGACGTGGCCCAATGAGGCGCCGGCCTTCGTTGACTGCCAGGTCAACTGTCCCATCCCTCGCCTGGCGTCTCTGAACTGTCTATTCCCCCGATTTCATGCCTTTTTCTCGGGCACACCATCCATCAATCGACAACGCTTCCTTCACAAGAATTGTTCCCTAATCTTCCATGATGCCCGCCAAAATCATAGATCAACGAGATGTTCATTGGATCAGTTAATAATCGCCGGGTAATAAGGCCCCTTGCCAATGTTTATAAATAACAAGCTCCGCTTCCTTCCTCGAATTTGGCCACTTTTATTCCAACCTAAAGCCTAGATCTTGCTCCTGGATTGTTCCTTGTGACAGGGGGAGTAGCCCAGCATCTTGACTCGGCCGGAGGAAGGAGATTTTGACGTGGCGGAGCTCCGGCGTCCGCCCTGCTCCCTGGAGGCCCCCAGGTATAAGAGATGATCTTTTATGCATTTCTAGTTAGTCTTAGATGTTAGCTTTTCATTCCAGTCATTAAATTAGTTGTTAGTTAATCACCGTAGCTTTAAAATCGAAATTCGAAGTTCGCCGGAGCTTGGCTCCGACGACTTCCTCACCGTGAATCTCACTGTTTCCGCCCGCTATATGCGCCCCAACTCATTCCTCGTCGCCTTCTCCATCGAACGCCCACATTTGTTCAACCCAAGACCCTAGGTCTTGGCGAATCGGGGCTCCTCCTCCGCCGTTCGCCGGAGCCCCTCCGCCCGACTTCATTTTTGCATCGCAGCTTCAAACCCCGGGTCGAGGAGAAAGCTCTCTCACCCGCGGTTCTTCCTGTGCAGGGATATCGAAGAATCGAGCCCTTTTGGGCTTGCATTGACCCAGGAAGAGGTTCCTGGGGGTCCTCTTCTTCTCCGACCTCGCTCCATCGACTCATACCCCCAGGAGCCATGAGACCACCGTCAAACGACACGGAAGCCTTCCAGCTATGATTAGAGAGCTTCAGATGCGCGGGAGGTGCCCGGAGGAGCCCGAGCTACCCGATCGAACTTGCCGGGGGCGAGCTTCTTCCCCGTTCTTCCAGATGCCTTCCGCACCGTTGGATTGAGAGGGGCGGCCCAGATTGAACGCTGACCATTAGATGAAGACGTACGTCCACCGTCAGATCAGCCAGGAGGTTCTAATCCAGACCCTTCATCGCCGAACCGACACCCGCCGTCCGATGGCTGCCACGTGGATAAGTGGCGCCTCCAGCGCCGCAGGATGAAAGCTTTGTTTAGGGGTAAATTTCATATCAAGCCCCTCTACTATTTGTATTTATTATTTAATGCCAAAAATAAAAGTCTCAGTTGTAAATAAAATGTATATTTTGCAGAAGAGCCCCCGATGTTTTAAGCTTTGCATTTAGGTCCTTCTACGCCTCACGTGCAGTCCCACGTGAGACGCGTGAAATTTTGCACCTAAACCCCGCCGGGTTCCTGTATTTATTAAATGGTCCTGAAAATAAAAGTTAAAGTGTATTTTTATTGTAATTTTTGCATGTATGCCCCTGTGAACTATTTTATTTGCAAAAATACCCCTGCTAGGCCATTTAATTTTTTAATGCTTTGTTTATTTATTTTGTGCTCCATATTAAATCGAAAAATCTTGCAAAAATAGACTTAAGCTCCTGTTAGTGTACCCTTGCACGCCATATTTTTAGTTTTGCATTTTGTTGCATTTTTGCATTTATTAAAAATCAAAAACATGTCTTTTATTCCCTGTCTAACTTATAAAACCCCAAAAAAATATGAAAATGCCTCTGAAAATTCCAAAAAAATTACCTATGGTGTATTTTGACCTATATTAGTTTCAGTCCAAAAATCCCTAAAAATCTCAAAAGGAAAACCTTAAAAATTCAAAAATACCCAAAAACTTCAAAAAAATATTAAAAACCAAAGAAAAATCAGAAAAATATAAACTCAGGCCCTATTTATGCTATATTTTACTACCTTTATTAGAAAAATCGTATGGACAATTTTGAGGCTGTTGGCTATTTTTAATACCTATTTTGGTGACGGCCAGTACCGAGTCCATTGTTTGCTATTATTTAGCTAGTTAAAAATACTAAAAATATTTGCAAAAATACCCAAAAACCATAAAAACAGTAAAAAACCATGAAATTTCCAAAAAGACCCTTTTCCTGAATTTTTGACTATTTTTTAGTATTTCTATAAATATTATAATACCCTCTTTATGTATATATATCTATATATCAAAAAAGAAGAAGAAAAAAATATATTTATTTATTTATTTTATTACATTTATATATACCTATATATATATTGTAAGTATTATAAGCTATATACTAACCCTCTATGGGTTTGCATGTATTTTTATTTATATTATATATATTACCTAATTACATTATAAAAAAAATAATTAATAATAATAATAATATAAAATCAAAAACCCACACAAGGATGACTGTGATTTACATGTAGGCTATGGCATTTTGTATTGCTCTCTATGGTTCGACCTCTACATACTTGTCACTATACATTTTATGGTAGAGTAAATAAAGATTAATTCACATTTTTTTAGCTTGATTGTTGTATTATTTGGATTGTGGGTTAATTACTGATCAACACGGCTATTTTTGTGAGCGGTCGCCTCAGCGACACCTTTCATATTATTAATGGTGACCCTCGCATGATACATCCGTGCTATCAGATGGCGCCGTTGCCGGTGAGCAATGAGCATAGCCTAATTATTTTGTCATTCTTGTATAAAAAAATTCTTGATTTAATATTCATTTTTGTGAGCAGCTATTTTTATTGCTATTGATCACCATGCTTAATTGATTTATGTCTTGTGATTATTTTCTCTGCTCTATTTAATTGATTGAGCTCTACTAATGCATTCTTTTTGTGACTTTGATGCAAGGGACCGCCACACGAGGATGGCTTCTTAGGAGGCCAATGCAGCCAAGCTTGGAGGAGGATGGTCTTCTCCTCATGACCATCTGGAGAGTGCACCAAAGAAGCAAGGACATGTGCATTAGTTAGAGCTAGATATTTAGGATTATTTATTTTGTAATTTATGGTGAGAGAGAGACTATTTTGGCATGTATATAAACAGGACTCTACTCTTCACAATGAGGTCCAGTGCCCGGGTGATTGTTCACCTGGGGGCCTCATCACGGCTTTTTCGAGTTTTCATCGCCTTCTTTCATTTTGTTTCCCGAAGTTTTGAGCTTTCCGCCTTTCTTTTATTTTGTTTTATGTGCTTGGAGCCCCTAGATATAGGTTGCTTGACTCGGTAGCTAGGTCCCAACATTAATAAGAATGCATGTTCCTATAGTTTACTTCGCTTGGATCTAGTCAAACTTAAACAAGTTGATAATTTGTCTCTTAGCCCTATGTGCCGTAGCGAACCCTGTAAAGCGCTTTCTCCTACCCTCAATTTGTTGAGCAGAGGAGGGGTGAGCCAAGACCGGACTCTCTTGGGCTAGAGATGAATTAGCGGCTTATGGTTCTTCACGCTAATAGCAGCTTATGTTTAGGGCGATTTTGTGCCTTGCATATCGACATGTAGATAGGTTTAAAAATACTGTTTTGCATACCGCATGGAGAGAGCTGGGATGCACTGTAAGTCTTCTAACTCAGCATGCATCATTCGGTTCAATGGTGAGATTTCCATCATGGAACCACTTGCACGGCTTTTCCGCTATCTCCCTCTGATTTTGAGCACCTAGGACTTAAATGAAAATCTACAAAAACGTTAGGCGCTGGTATGAAACAAATCCAAAAAAAAGTGAAAACCCAAAAACTTAAAACAAGGGGACTGCTAAATAAACTTTGACCTTAATTAAAATTTATAATGGACTATCATTGTATCGGGTTCATGAAGCCCTCATTGTTTTCAGGTACCTTGGAGGGGGACCAAAACCCTACTCCCTTGAGCGAGTGCGACCCCTAAGGATTAAAGCCCAAAACCCAGTCTGCAACTGCCTTGTGTATCGCCTGGATTTCCGAAGTAATGGCGCTTCTATTGTACGTAGGCGAGTAGGACTTGGTCACCAATGGTGACTCTCTATTGTGAGAGCGTCGACCCTGTCCGAAGTATTGAGCATAGGCCACGCCTTCACGGGGTTGTCTGTCTCATCGTCCTGCATCCGAGTAGGTTCTTGCATGCTCACGGGTGATTTCGTTGCGAGCGAGAACCGAAGTATTGGTTTTGCCTATCGGCTTCCTCTCTCTTCTTTGGCTGAGTAGGGATCCAGGAAGGGTTACAAGGACTCCAAAAAGTACAGACTACAGGTTACACGGGAGGAGGACAAGTACGGGATACTCTTCCGGCAGTACTCTCTCCTATAGGGTAGCGTACTAAGGACTTGTTATAAGATATGCCTGAAAATCACAACTTTAAAATGAAAAGATAATAAATAGCCGAACCTTCACGGCTTCACATGGCGTGAGTTGGTGAACCCGATTTTGTATTGTGTTTGAATGAATCTAGATTAAGGCTCAAAGATCAAGTCCCGCGCATTTGCGCACATTTTTGATGTTTCTCCCTTTGACCACCCCGCTCAACCGAGCCTTTCTACTGTTTTACACTCCTTTTATTCCTCGTTGACCATCGTATCATTCTTCCAACAATCCGACATTCTCTTGCTTCGCGAAGTTGATCCATGGATGGTTTCGTCGGGACCATGCCGACACCTACATCGATTCCATAGACTCAACTCCGCCAATAATTTCGAGGCGATTCCCGAGAAACCGATCCGAACTTTGCGGATCGATCTGCAGACTCCTCGTTTTCTACCTTTCTCTTGGCCACCCAATAAAATGGGATCACTTTTGTCCCGCTTCCGCCGTTGTGAATGGGAGTCGATTACAGTCTACATCCCTTTCCCTTTCACAACATGTTGGGGTTGACCTGAATTCCAGCTTAATCACGACAGCTGAAAGTTAATTACAAGTGATCTGATTCGGACTATCTCATTCTGCAGATAGAAGCCAGTGCGAGCCCTGGAGACTACTCCGGAGTTCATCTCGTCCGACTCAGACCCTGACATGGCTCCAGGAGGAAAGGGCAAGGGTCAGCAGCCACCCATACCAGAGGGACAGACGCCAGATCAAAATCAAGTTAATGCACAATTGTTGGCATCTATCCAGGCCATACAGCAGCAGCTGATCGAGCAGGCCCTGACACAAACCGCGTTCCAGGATATGTTGAATGACATGATGAACCGTGACGATGGAAGAGGAGGTAGAGGCAGAGGAGGCCGGGGAGGAGGAGGTGGAGGTGGAGGAGGTGATGATCCTCCTGATGATGATTTTGAAATACCACAATCGAAGCCGACACTAAAAGAAACATACAACCCGAGAGACAACCAGATGACCGAGTGGATTCTCATTCCACCGGTACACGCTCACTTTGAGCTGAAGCCCCAGTTCATAGCCCTTCTCCCTGCCTTTCATGGAAACACTAACGAAGAGCCGTACATTCACCTGCAGCAATTCTCCTGCATTTGCCGCACCACCCACTATCCGAATGTCCCCCTGGACATTGTCAAGATGACGGCTTTCCCCTTCAGTCTACAGGACAAGACCCTCTATTGGGTCCATCATATGGGAAAGGTCGTGACGACCTGGGAGGAGTTGAATTCGGCCTTCCTGCACAAATACTACCCTCTCGATCGGCTCAACCAGATGCGAGCACGTATTAGTAATTTCTCCCAAGGAGCACATGAGTCAGTACACGAGGCTTGGGAGAGATTCACTAATCTGCAGGAGAAGTGTCCCCATCATGATATCCCGAAAACCAGCTTGGTCCAGCATTTCTTTGGGGGACTGAACATTGAAAGCCAAAGGCTCGTGGACGCAGCATGTTGGGGCTCCCATTTCAACAAGGATGAAGATGTTGTCTGGCAGATTTTTTAAGAAATGGCCGAAGGAGAGGCCGCCCTCTCTTCATCCAAGGCATACCAGAAGTAGCCCCAGATCCTCCAGAAACAAGTTCACATGGATGCATCCAAGGAAGCAGAGAGAGATGAGAGCTCCAACCTCAGCATCATCGGGGGCCATCTCTCTAAGGTAGATATCATTGAGAAGCGATCACAGGATCTCGAGAAACTCGTTGTGATCGATAAGAGGACCCAGAACCTGGATAAGCTAGATCAGATCAACAAGTACCTCGAGCTGTTGGTCGGTACGATCAACTCTGTCCAGTCGGCTACACCATCAGACGCTCCCGCTAAGAAGAAGGACGAGCAGCAACCGCAGCATCAGCCTTAGTTGAGCCAGCAGCCACCGGCAGTCCAGCACGTGTACTACGTGCAGGCGCCCGACCAGGGCCCGCAGCAGCAGCAGATGGTCGTATACCAACCAGAGTTCCTTCCTGTACCTGATCCAGTCTTTCCACCACCACCCCTAATTCAAGAAGTAAATGGGGTATGGACTCAGGATGCACAGCCGACCCGTCCTCAGGGACAACCCCAGGGTCAGCAATTTGCCAACCGGCAGTACCACCAACCTCAGGGTGGTCGTTTTGGTCAATCCTCCCAGCAGCACCAGCAGTACCAGCAGCCTCCCCAGTTTGCACAACAATGGAGGCAGAACTTTCCGTATCAACAGCAGCCACAGTACCGCCACTCGCAGCCATATCACCAGTACGCGGCTGCCCCCTCTCCGTAATATCAACAGTATCCTCCTCTGTCATATCAACAGCTTCAACTTCCTACACCACCACACCACCAACAACAGCCTCCCCACCCATCTACCCAACAGCAGCGTGGTCTGCACGTTGAGTCTTCTGATATGTCCCCTGCTAGTCCCACCATGGAGTGTCTATCCCAGCTTGTTAAAGGGTTGGCGGAGATGACAAAACGGCTTGACGACCTGACCGCCACCCGAACCACTATTCCGGCGCAGGTCGAAGCCAACCCCAACAACTTCAAGAAGAAAGAGCAGGTAGAATGTAATGTCCAGTCCGTGTCTGATAGCGATATTACTGTTTATTCTAATGCTGTTACTCTCAGGAGTGGTAGGGCCTTGCCTCCGCCTGCTACTACCAGTGGGGTGAATAAAGAAACAGGTGGATCGTCATCTTCCGCATCAGTCGTGCCAGCTCCAGGGGCGGGTGAGGAGGAAGAAGAAGGAGAAGCCCGTCCAGCCGTCGTGCCTTGCCAGCATCAACCTCAGCCAAAAATACCAAAAAATCAGCAAAAGCAAAAACACCAAAAAGAAGCTTGTAGCAGAAGTGAAGCCGCGCCAGCCTTGGAGGAGCCGCCATCAGCATCCGATCCCTCGCTATCCTATGGAGCCGACGCTACCCTTTTTGATCGCCCAGCAGCACCAGCATGTTTAGATCCAGCTTGTACTCCATTTTATACTTCGGATGTACAACATTCTATGGGCGATGATTTTGATGTAAATAAGAACTCTAATTTTCCTGCCAGTAATGTGAATATTCCTTTTCCGTATGCAATACAAAAATCCAAAAAAATTGCAAACCGAAAAAAGGCATTGTCAGATCCAGGTGTTGTGGAGATTTTGGATAAATTAACTGTTGAGATTCCCTTGTTGAAGGCCATGGAATACATGCCAGCTGTAAAGAAAGGACTGAAAGAGGCATGTACTAACAGGAGTCGCCAAGCGCAAGACAACAGACGCCGAGAAGTAGAAAAGCACGTTCTTTCCATGGCCACAGTTGCAGCTATCAGCAACCTCCCCCAGAAAAAGCATGATACAGGAGCACCTCTCATCAGTTGTGTGATTTTTGACCAGGTTTTCGAGCGTACTCTTCTTGACAGTGGTTCTTCCATCAACCTTCTGCCCTCGTCTATAATGCAAGAATTCGGGCTGGGACCGCTCAAGCAGACACGCATTATCCTTCAGTTCACTGACCGATCCGTCAAGCGGCCCCGAGGTCTGTTGGAAGACGTGATAGTTACCGTGCAGGAGATGAAATTCCCAGCTGACTTTGTAGTCCTTGATATGGACTCACATGCACCCCTGCTCCAGACCCCTATCATCCTTGGCAGACCATTCCTCCGTACTTCTGGTGCCGTGGTTGATTACGGCTCTGGGAAGATCACTTTCAGCTCGAACACCCAGCAAATCACGATAAACATGAACAAAGAGCAGAATGCCACGAATGATGAGAGCCAGGCAGCATCAGAAGCAGACTGTGATCTTATCGCAGAGATCAGAGATTCAGAGTTATCACTGGACGATCCATGGACCCGAGAAATCCTCATTCTTGAGGAGGACTTGGAAAGCGCAGTCAGCATATGCTCCGATGATTCTTGGGAGACAGATTCTCAGATGCAAGTGCATCTTCTTGAGCATTCACTCCAGACCGAACATGATCAGCTTAGTGCAGAACCGTTCGGTGCATTTCCGGGATCTCAACAGAATGATGAGGATGGTAGCAGCCTCAAAGTGCATTCCACCACCAGCATGGTATCTGAAGTGACAGATAAAGTGGACAGATCAAAACCAGAACTCAAGCCACTTCCTGCAGGCCTGAAGTATGCTTTCCTTGCGGGTGAAGAACACATGTATCCGATCATCATCAGCAGCAGGCTGAATCCTGATCAAGAATCTCGACTTCTCGAGGTTCTAGAAAAGAACCGCAAGGCACTTGGTTGGAGCGTATCAGACCTCCGAGGGATAAATCCAGCTCTGTGTTCACACCATATCTACCTAGAAGAAGATGCCAAGCCGTCCCGCGAATTTCAGAGAAGGTTGAACCCTAATCTTCGGGACGTCGTCATGAAGGAGATCACTAAATGGTGTGACGCGGGCTTCATCTATCCCATCTCCGATTCAAAATGGGTAAGCCCACTGCATGTAGTTCCCAAGAAATCAGGGCTTACCGTGGTCACAAATGACAAAGGAGAGGAAATTTCTACTCGGGTGCCAACCTCCTGGCGGGTGTGTGTTGACTACCGCTGACTCAATGCAGCAACCAAGAAGGACCACTTCCCCTTGCCATTCATCGATCAAGTTCTAGAGAGATTAGCAGGCAAGGAGTTCTTCTGCTTCCTGGATGGGTACTCCGGGTACAACCAAGTGGCGATCGCTCCTGAGGATCAAGAGAAGACTACCTTCACTTGCCCGTTCGGCACCTACGCCTTCAAGAGGATGCCCTTTGGATTATGCAATGCACCTGCAACCTTCCAAAGATGCATGCTAGCAGTCTTCGCCGAGATGGTAGGCAGTTTTCTTGAGGTGTTCATGGACGATTTCTCTGTCTACGGTTATAGTTTCGATGCTTGTCTTGAGCACCTAGACAGAGTGCTTCAGAAATGTCGTGAAGTCAATCTAGTGCTCTCATGGGAAAAGAGCCTCTTTATGGTCACAGAAGGTATTGTGCTGGGCCATGTCGTTTCCAAACGTGGCATGGAAGTCGACCCAGCCAAGGTGGATGTCATTTCGAACCTTCAGCCACCTCAGTCAGTAAAGAATGTGAGGTCATTCCTGGGGCATGTGGGATTTTACAGACGATTTATCAAGGACTTCAGCCGCATTGCCCGACCTTTGACAGAACTCTTGTGCAAGGAGACTGAGTTCATTGTTGATCAGCCGGTTCTCCTTGCTTTCAATCAATTGAAGGAGCTTATCACTCAGGCTCCAATCCTACAGCCTCCCGACTGGACTCTTCCATTTGAGATAATGACCGATGCGTCAGATTTTGCAGTCGGAGCTGTTCTTGGACAGAGGAAAGACAAGGCGCCCTATGCCATTCACTATGCCGGCAGGACATTAGATGAAGCTCAAAGAAATTATACAGTGACAGAGAAAGAACTGCTGGCTGTGGTTTTCGCCTTAGAGAAGTTTAGATCCTATTTGTTGGGATTGAAGGTCACAATATTCACGGACCACTCTGCTATCCGGTACCTACAGCAGAAGAAGGATGCCAAGCTAAGACTAATTCGTTGGATCCTTCTCCTCCAGAAATTCGATCTGGAAATCAAAGACAAACCTGGAGTTCAGAATGTAGTAGCAGACCATCTATCCAGAATAGAGCAGCATGAGCCTCCTCTGAGCGATGCACCTATCACAGAAACCTTCCCTGATGAAGCTATCTTAGCAGTGGATTCTCTCCCTTGGTATGCTGACATTGTCAATTACCTCGCCTCTAGGGTAATACCTTCGGATTGGACGAAGAATCAGAAGAACAAATTCATGTCGACCATCCGCTTCTACCAGTGGGAAGATCCTCTTTTATTCAGAGAAGGAGCAGATTGTATTTGGCGCAGGTGCATCCCTCAGACGGAGCAATCTAGTGTCCTCGAGCATTGTCATTCACTCGAATCTGGTGGGCACCATTCTGGAGATCGTACGGCAGCGAAAGTATTGCAGTGTGGCTTCTGGTGGCCCACATTATTCAAGGATGCAGCAGAGTTTGTTAAAATATGTATTGACTGTCAGCGACTGAAAGGTACACTCACTGCCAAAGATTCAATGCCTTTGAAAATTATTCAGATAGCGGACGTTTTCGATGCATGGGGCATTGACTTCATGGGACCTTTCCCTAACAGTCAAGGTTTTGAGCACATCCTTCTTGCCGTAGATTACGTGAGTCGTTGTGTTGAAGCTATTCCCGCCTGAGCCGCTGACAGCAAAGCAGTTTACCAGTTTCTGAAGAAGAACATCATTTCGCAGTTTGGGATACCAAAGATTCTCATCTCAGACGGGGGTAGCCATTTCATCAATAAAGAGGTCAAGAAATTAACGAAGGAGTACGGCATCGATCATCGTGTCGCATCTCCTTATCATCCGCAGACCAATGGCATGGCGGAATTATCAAACAGAGAAATCAAGACCATACTGCAGAAACTTGTTAGACCGAACAGAAAAGACTGGTCTCAACTCTTGGACTCAGCTCTCTGGGCTTACAGAACCGCCTACAAGTCTCCCTTGGGCATGTCGCCTTACTGTCTTGTATATGGGAAACCATGCCATCTACCATTGGAATTAATACACAAATCTCTTTGGGCAATCAACAATTGTAACTTGGACTCACGAAGAAGTGGTCAGAAGCGAAAAGATGATCTGAACAAGCTCTTGGAATTCCGACACTGTGCATACGATAACACCTTGATGTACAAAGAGAAGGTGAAACGCTGGCACGACCGGCACATCAGATGAAAGACCTTCGACGTTGGACAGAAAGTATAGTTATTTGATGCAAAGTTGCGGATATTCCCAGGCAAATTAAAGAGTAAGTGAACAGGGACATTCCGAGTTTGTGAGGTGCGTGACAATGGCAGCATCGCTATATCAGATTTGTCTCCTGACGCACAGCCCTTCATCGTTAACGGCCAACTACTGAAGCCTTACCTCGAACCAGATGCATTCTTGGCCGTTGTTGACTCTATTCAGCTAATGCACCATGATGACACCTTCACAACACCCGCGGCATCGAAAGATTCAGACTATGCCATTCAACAACTGTTTATCTGATTTGCTCCTTTTCTTCTTTTCTTCTTTTCATTTTCTGTTTTCTTTTTCGTAACAAAAGGTGCCGCCCTTGTAGACAGTTTTCTATACTTAGGACGTACTTGGTCCTAAGTATAAGGGGATGTGCACCCCGAGTTTTTCATTTCATTATGATCCTCTCCATTGTCTCCTCTCCTTGTCTATACTTAGGAGTATCTTACCCTAAGTATAGGGGAGACAATCTGAGTACGATCAGTATATTCCCACCCTTGACCCTCCCTGCTTTTTGTACAGTCTGCTATACTTAGGATTATTTGATCCTAAATATAGGGGGGACGGTCAACTTCTCATTCATTCATTTTATTCATATTTATTCTTTAGATCTGTCTATACTCAGTACGAGTTATGTCTTTGCTTTTCCTTTCGATCTATGAGGACATAGCTCAATCTAAGTATAGGGGGGTCGTATATACCCTGTATATACTAAAAGCCATAACTCATACTGAAAAATAAAAGACCACCTCATCATAAAATAAAATGTAAAAAGTAGCTCTATAATAATGAAAGATGATTGTGAGTTCCTCAGACTCTTTGTAATTATACTGATTATTGAGTCAGAAAAAGGTTTTGTGCGAAACATTCTCTTTTGAAAAATCTTGTGAAAATTGTTTGAAAAGAGTGTGTACAAGTATTCAAAGTTTGAAAGATTAGTTTTGTGTGTAAAATTTATTTTCTTTGAGTGAAACCAAAAAGTGTGAAAATCAGTGTGCAAATGATTGTGAAAAATTTGATTGACAAAATTGTTTTGAAAAATCTATCTATGTTGTGTAAAACCTTTGTAAAAGGATTTTCAAATGCGTGAACATGTTTGCAAAATTATTTGGGACTATAGTTTTCAAAATCCTTGTGAAAATGATTCGCAAGTAAGTGTGAGGAGTTCGCACAAAAATCTCTCATTTGTAAATAATGAATAAGCCCAAATAAGCCTAAAAGAACCAAACCATATTATACATCAAATACTATTTTTCTTCTTTTGTACATACTGATTAATAAATCAGATACCTATACAGTATGCTTTGAAAAATAGTGTGACCAGTTTTGAAAAAATTGATGTGAAATGATTTCAAATGTGTGAAAACATTTTGATTGCAAAATTTTTCTTTATGTGAAAGAAAGGATTTGAAAAACCTATGTGCAAATATTTTGAAAAATGCTTGTCAAAACTATTGTGAAAATGATACATATATAGTGTGACAAATCTTTGCAAAAATAGATTTCAAATGTGTGTAAATGATTGCGAAAATTATTGTGTACTATAGTTTGCAAAAGTATTTTCAAAACCTAATAAGAACACTCTTACAAACTCTTGTAAATCATAAATAAGACACATACAATCCTTTCTGTACAGTTCTAAATAAACTACTCCATTCAAACATGTAAAATTTTTAGAAACTCATACATTTTGTGAATAAAGCAGCACGCCCGTGTAAATAATTGTATATACTTTTTGTGTATGTCCAGTTCTTAGTTTATTTGCAAAAATTCTTTGTGTAAAAACATTCTTTGATTCTTTCCAAACTTTTTATGAAAAATTTGCATCATTCATTGTGCATAGCATAAGCATACCATTCATATTCTTTTTGAGTGAGCTTGATGATTGAATCAGTCTAATAAAGTCTCAAATTGGAGCTTGGTTGGACCTTACCGCACCTAACTGCACTGGAACCTTATGGGAACTAGGTTTAAGGTACTTCAGGTCTATACAGACTTAATTCTTTGAGAAATCAGGGCTGGGTTCAAGTCACCTCAGTGGACTAACTAGAACTTTTCAAGACACACGTACGACTCTTGCCGACCGTGACCTAACTTGGACACTTGCACTTTTCACTTGGCTCAACTCAGTTGGAGTGGTGAGGGGGTTGGATTTTCCAGTCTGAGACGCACACGGGTGGAAACATTCGTCCTCGTCTAGGGAGGGAAGTGCACCCCAACCTGGTCCAATAGCCATGAGGTCTAAAGACAGGAGATTGTGGGTTGCGATAAAGCTTCAAAAGAGGGATAGTCTACTGTCTCAAGAGGAAAAACTCCTTATGTAAATGCTGCTGTGAATAGTATGTTGGAAAAAAATGGTCAGGCCTGTACAAAAAAATAAATTGCCTGCAAAGTATGTACAAAGTCAATAAGCAAGCTTGAGTTCCAAAGTCAAATATGTGAGCCTGCAGCTGGATGACTTGACTACACTGGTCTTGCATCCCGGGATAGGTAGCTACACTGGCTACCGTCCATTCTTCTCTTCACCCCCTCCTCTTGAGCTGGTTGCCACTTGAACTTAGAAGGGAATACCCTACTCCTCGAGGAAAGAGTTGTTGGATTGGGGAATCATTGGGTTGTCATTCTGGAGAAGTCAGATCCTTTATCATTTCAATTGGGGAGAGCCACTATCACTTACACCGTACAAGTCAGCTTCATAGTTATAGGGGTTTCCGTATGATGTAGACTAGTTCTGACCTCGCTATTGAGGTGGGTTGAACCGAGTTCTGTGACTATCGAAGGCTGTTGTATTTTAGAGTTGGTTCCCGACTAGGTCCCACACACATTCACACCCAAGGTCTGACAGGAGCTCCAAATTCAGATTTTGTAAGGACATGCATTGCACTGAAAGCACCCTTATTCACTCGATCTTTCTTTTATTCTTCTTTTTCTTATTATCCTTTTTGTACTTATTGCATAAGTGTTTGCTAGGGACTAGCAAAGGCAAGTATAGGGGGTGATGAATCTCCATTTCATCACCTTTATTCTATCATTTTGGCATCAAAAACCCCAGCAAATGCATGTAAATAGCATCAAATTGCACATAATAGTATTCATTATTTATTGTATTAATTGTACAAAAAAATAAGGTTCTTAATGCCAAAATTATAGAATAAAGAGAAGAAAAGAAAAAGGAATAAAATATTGTAAATATTTTATGACCCTAACCCCGAGACCAAGGCCAGCATGGAATTGGTCGACAAGGAATAAAGTAGGGGGAGATAAGGGCCAATCATACAATAAACACCTCATTTATTTATTCACTTATTTATGCATTTTTGACATCTATTTTGTACATAATTATTTATTCATCAAATAAAGAAACTTTGTTCATGAAAGTTGTAGATAATAATATAAATAAAAATACAAAATTGAGTTTGTGTAAAAATAATACAAAGTGTACATTTTATACACAGAATAAAAAGCCAAAATCTCAACTTCACAGACCCATATCTTGCAAATAAAAACTCCAAATCACCCAAACTCACCTTTAATTGTATATAGCATTCCATAAACTATTTTATAAAATTAGTTTCATAATTTTTGGAGCCCATATGCAGAAGTTAGGTTTTTGGCCCTCCTAGTATATAGGACTGATTAAAATATTCATTTTATTCAATATTCATTACTTGTATAAATTCATATTTTTAGAATTTTGTAAATAATATACATAATGCATACACATGAGAGAAGTTAAAGAAAACCAAAATTAATTTGTAAAAGAAAATAAGCCTACAAATTCATAGACAAAATACCTATGCTCTATACCTATATATAAGTAAAAAGGATTTTAATCCTTGATCCTTTTATTCTTTTATATTTTTTTTACAATGATGTATACATTATACATAACTCATTAAAAATTCAAAACCAAAATAAAAATCAAGAAAATACAATAAACAAATTAAGTATACAAAATACATAGATAAAATCCCTATAAGTATACCTACATACACCTATATCTATTTATTTAAAAATATAAATAAACTCATAAAAATCAAACAAAAATATCCTTATACTCACAAAAATAAATTATAAATTTATAAAATAAGCCAATAAAATAATAAAAGAAAATAAACAAATTAAAAATAAAATACATGAAAATACATGTAAATACATACATATACATATTATTCAAATAAAACTATAATAAAACACCTCGAAAAATTCAATAAAAATCATAAATAAATACTAGATGAAATAATACACATTTTTTATTTTATAAGAAAAAATTAATAAAATCATTTAGGGAGTCAAATAAATCAATCTTCCTTCAGATTTTCTATTTTGTCTCATAGCGGCTAACGTGGCCCAATGAGGCGCCGGCCTTCGTTGACTCCCAGGTCAACTGTCCCATCCCTCGCATGGCGTCTCTGAACTGTCTATTCCCCCGATTTCATGCCTTTTTCCCGGGCACACCATCCATCAATCGACAACGCTTCCTTCACAAGAATTGTTCCCTAATCTTCCATGATGCCCGCCAAAATCATAGATCAACGAGATGTTCATTGGATCAGTTAATAATCGCCGGGTAATAAGGCCCCTTGCCAATGTTTATAAATAACAAGCTCCGCTTCCTTCCTCGAATTTGGCCACTTTTATTCCAACCTAAAGCCTAGATCTTGCTCCTGGATTGTTCCTCGTGACAGGGGGAGTAGCCCAGCATCTTGACTCGGCTGGAGGAAGGAGATTTTGACGTGGCGGAGCTCCGGCGGTTGCCCTGCTCCCTGGAGGCCCCCATGTATAGGAGCTGATCTTTTATGCATTTCTAGTTAGTCTTAGATGTTAGCTTTTCATTCCAGTCATTAGATTAGTTGTTAGTTAATCATTGTAGCTTTAAAATCGAAATTCGAAGTTCGCCGGAGCTTGGCTCCGGTGACTTCCTCACCGTGAATCTCACTGTTTCCGCCCGCTATATGCACCCCAACTCATTCCTCGTCGCCTTCTCCATCGAACGCCCACATTTGTTCAACCCAAGACCCTAGGTCTTGGCGAATCGGGGCTCCTCCTCCGTCGTTCGCCGGAGCCCCTCCGCCTGACTTCATTTTTGCATCGCAGCTTCAATCCCCGGGTCGAGGAGAAAGCTCTCTCGCCCGCGGTTCTTCCTGTGCAGGGATATCGAAGAATCGAGCCCTTTTGGGCTTGCATTGACCCAGGAAGAGGTTCCTGGGGGTCCTCTTCTTCTCCGACCTCGCTCCATCGACTCGGACCCCCAGGAGCCATGAGACCACCGTCAGACGACGCGGAAGCCTCCAAGCTACGATCAGAGAGCTTCAGATGCGCGGGAGGTGCCCGGAGGAGCCCGAGCTACCCGATCGAAGCTCGTCGGGGGCTAGCTTCTTCTCCGTTCTTCCAGATGCCTTCCGCACCGTTGGATCGAGAGGGGCGGCCCAGATTGAACGCCGACCGTTCGATGAAGACGTACGTCCACCGTCAGATCTGCCAGGAGGTTCTAATCCAAACCCTTCATCGCCGAAACGACACCCGCCGTCCGATGGCTGCCACGTGGATAAGTGGCGCCTCCAGCGCCGCAGGATGAAAGCTTTGTTTAGGGGTAAATTTCATATCAAGCCCCTCTACTGTTTGTATTTATTATTTAATGCCAAAAATAAAAGTCTCAGTTGTAAATAAAATGTAAATTTTGCAGAAGAGCCCCCGATGTTTTAAGCTTTGCATTTAGGTCCTTCCGCGCCTCACGTGCAGTCCCACGTGAGGCGCGTGAAATTTTGCACCTAAACCCCGCCGAGTTCCTGTATTTATTAAATGGTCTGAAAATAAAAGTTAAAGTGTATTTTTATTGTAATTTTTGCATATATGCCCCTGTGAACTATTTTATTTGCAAAAATACCCCTACCAGGCCATTTAATTTTTGAATGCTTTGTCTATTTATTTTGTGCTCCATATTAAATCGAAAAATCTTGCAAAAATAGACATATTTTTAGTTTTGCATTTTGTTGCATTTTTGCATTTATTAAAAATCAAAAACATGTCTTTTATTCCCCGTCTAACTTATAAAACCCCAAACAAATATGAAAATGCCTCTAAAAATTCCAAAAAAGTTACCTATGGTGTATTTTGACCTATATTAGTGTCAGTCCAAAAATCCTTAAAAATCTCAAAAGGAAAACCTTAAAAATTCAAAAATACCCAAAAACTTCAAAAAAATATTAAAAACCAAAGAAAAATCAGAAAAATATAAACTCAGGCCCTATTTATGCTATATTTTATTATCTTTATTAGAAAAATAGTATGGACAATTTTGAGGCTGTTAGCTATTTTTAATACCTATTTTGGTGACGGCCAGTACCTAGTCCACTATTTGCTATTATTTAGCTAGTTAAAAATACTAAAAATATTTGCAAAAATACCCAAAAACCATAAAAACAACAAAAATCCATGAAAATTCCAAAAAGACCCTTTTCCTAAATTTTTGACTATTTTTGAGTATTTCTATAAATATTATAATACCCCCTTTATGTATATATATCTATATATCAAAAAAAAGAAGAAAATATTTATTTATTTATTTATTTATTTTATTACATTTATATATACCTATATATATTGTAAGTATTATAAGCTATATACTAACCCTCTATGGGTATGCATGTATTTTTATTTATATTATATATATATATTACCTAATTACATTATTAAAAAAAATAATCAATAATAATAATATAAAATCAAAAACCCACACAAGGATGACTGTGATTTACATGTAGGCTATGACATTTTGTATTGCTCTCTGTGGTTCGACCTCTACATACTTGTCATTGTACATTTTATGGTAGAGTAAATAAAGATTAATTCACATTTTTTTGAGCTTGATTGTTGTATTATTTGGATTGTGGGTTAATTGCTGATCAACACGGGTATTTTTGTGAGCGGTCGCCTCAGCGACACCTTTCATATTATTAATGGTGACCCTCGCATGATACATCCGTGCTATCAATAACTAAATTAAGTAGTTGTGTCCCTATGTTCGACCTTGGTAGACTTGCCAAGTAAAAATATTCCATAGCATTCAAAGGACTGTGGTTTTTGTTGAACCAAATTCGCCTCATGTACTACAACAATTTTATATTATTAAAGAGATGAAGTTGACGTTCATCAAATGGCGTCGTTGTCGGGGACACGGCTTAACTTAATTATTGATATTTGATTTTCTTTGTTGATAATTTTAGGTCCTCGTTTCATGCATCATTTCTTCACATCATATTTCCTGATTTAATTCCTCTGAGTATTCTAATGTTTATCTTTTGTGGCAGGACCCATGATGATCGAGGACGCTTGATCCTCATAGAGACGTGAAGTCAGGAGCTTCCGCTTAAAAGGCCGCAAAAGACATTGTGAAGGAATTTGAGGATTTTTGTCAGTCAGATTGCATTGCATATTGTAAAAAAAAACTTGCATCTGCATATTTACTTCTAGTTTTGCATGTTGTACAAAAAAAAAAGAGAAAGAAAAGAAAGAAAAAAAAGAGTAGATCACTTGATGATCTACCTCCCCCCCCACACACAGACCTACACTTGCACATACACCCTCACACCCACCATATTCCCCTGAATATCTCTCTCTCTCTCTCTTTGTGTGTGTATATTTCACGAACCCCCTCTCCCTCACCCTTGTATCATAGAAACCCCCCCCCCCTAATTCAGACCTTACTTAGGCTATTTGTAGCCTAAGTATAGGGAGGACCTACCTGCTCATCCCTCCCTCGTTCTGTCTTCTTGTACTTAGGTAGATTTTGGCCTAAGTATAGGGGGACCCTCTCCCTCAGCTTCGCTATATCACCCGATATTTGAATCGAGTCTTGGCTTCATGGCACTTGTGCTATGAGGACATAGAAAAATTTAAGTATAGGGGGGTATACCGTATATTATTGTATATTTACTTTAGCCTTAGATCGTGTTTTTAAAACTTTTTAATTTTTTTTTGGGTTGGGTTTTGGTAAACTTGTGAACTGAGTGTTGTAAAAACCTGTAAAAATTGTTTATTAAAATTGAGGGATTAATGTTTGTAATTATTCCTGTAAAAAATTTGAAAATTAAAAATCTTTCTTGGAATTTGACTCTGACTACTAGGCTAAGTAGACACTTTCAGTGAGTGAACCTCGGTCTCCCTTAGCAGAGTGGGTGGTTTAGAGGACATCGCATATGGCCCCGTCCTCAAGTAACACGGGTCTCGGCCCGTACTTACGCACATAGTGGCTGAGAGTGGATACTTTTATTTGAGCCTGGGCCAGTCATTGTTTCTCCGAGGAATCAAAAAAAATTAAAAATAATTAAAACCCATAAATATCTGCAAAAGACAAAAATCTCACAAAAAATCACTAACCTAAGGAGTTGTTGTATTCCTGACACATCCACACCCACTCAAGGCTTGAGGATTTTGAGGACACTTGATTTATGTGATCTTGAGGGACTGAGTTAACGTGCCTTAGTCATTAGGGTTTTAAGCTTAAATATCCGCACTTCCCTGGTTTGAAAGATTTGAGCGCTATATTGCACTCTTCTTCTCTACCTTCAAGAAAAATATGATCAGCACAGTCACTGCCACAACTGCATGATTGATGAGTGAAGTTGAGATATCACTTGAGGAACTAGGACCAGAGATTTGTGTTTAGACCGATCTAATAATATTCGAGGATGGGATAAAGTTAGAAGGCTTCAGAAAACCTGAGTGTCAGCAAAACCCTAGCCAGTATGTGAACAAGATTCATATGCTATCTCTTTGATATTTACCTATGTGCGAGGGTTTGATGAAATTTAAAGGAATTTGTTGATCAGTGTGCGCCAACTTTTGGTAAAAGTAGTGGAGCTAGCTAACAAAAGAAATGAAAAGTCAAAGAAAAAGCTCTAAATACCAAAGTCAAAATACAAATGAGCTTCCACCAATGGCGAGCGCTCCTGAACTTTTTCAAAGTGTCCACTTGGACCAAGCGCTAATTAGGACCAAGGAGTCGGGCTGACACCACAAAAAGGGCTCTGCATCGTAAGCGATACAAGTCTGGGTGTCGAAGGTATCTTAGATACTCAGAAAAGACACACCCCGGTGTACTCCCAGAAAAACAAGTGCAGACGAATCCAACTCTCTTGATGGACACATTGATCAACAATATTAAAATTTACATGTGTTGAGTAAAAAGGCACTCGAGAGGCCCCTTGTTCCAATGCGAGGGTGAGAAAAAATAGACACAATCCCATTACCTCCATCATCTGGCCGTCCATAAACATTTCAAGTCTGACAAACTAATGAGACGGTTGACTGGAGCAAGAATAGACTTATTCCCTAGTATTGAGGATTAGGTTTAGAGGAGAGTCTTTGGGACTGGAACTTTGAGTGATGTATCTACTCGGCTCTCATGAAATGCAGTACACTAAATTTCATATCCTTATACTATATGTACAAAAAGAGAGTATGATAATTAGAGAAGTTGGATTCCTTCTGACTAGAGCATGGATAAGCTAAGAATTTTAGGATCACTTAGGTCAAGGGTCTTCGAAAGATCGAGCCTTGAAAATTTCACGCGCACTGTCAGGAATTAATCCGACTCCTACATTCTTTAGATGCTCGAGGACGAGCATGGTTTAAGTATAGGGGTATGATGAATCTCGTATTTATCATGCTAAAAGCCACTAATTAAAATCCTGGCTTAACAATCCTAATAAAAATCACCCTTAATTCTTTATTTTTATCTTGTATTATATTGTGTATAATTTACCATTAAATTATTGTATTTAATTTTACTTATTTTTCTTGTATTTATTTTATCTTCAAATTCCCCTAAAAATTAGGTAGAATAATTGTCTATAAATCACTGACCATTAAAAAGACTAAAAAATACAAAAACATCTCAAAAACAAAAATCGGTGTTTTTATCCCCTAAAGTACCCCCAAAATTACGTTTTATACAAATGACCTCTTTTACCTTTTTGACCAACATGAAAGTTGTAGATCTCGTCGAGACGAGCAACTTTCATGTTTTAACTTTTTCCTAATTTTGCCTCTATATATTTCTTTTCTATTTTTCTTTGTATTTTTATTTGAATTTTTTGATTGGGCCACGTGGTGCTCTCTGGAGCCGCCACGTGGCCTGCTTCTTCTCACGCCACCCGTCGACCTCCTGGGCCGTTGGATCCTCTCAGCCCCGCCTCCATCTCATCCATTAAATTCCGCCCCATCGTCCACCGTCTGATCTAATCTGATCAAATCTCAATGGCTCCCTCACGCCCTAATCTCAGCCGTGCGATCAGATCCTCCATCTGATCGTGTCCCTCCACCAGCGCTAACCTCTTGATCGTTGGATCATACGATCCAACGATCCACCACCATCTTCAACCTTCAGCCAGTTGTTCTCCCGCGTAACGTCTGCACCCCCTTCCATTTTTACCCGCCGCCCCAGCCACCTCCTCCTGCTCGTAACGCCTCCCCGACGTAGCCCTTAGATCCGCCATCCTCGTGCCAACTTCATGTCCTCTCTCCATTACTACTTCACCATTAAAACCCCCGTTGAAACCTCCCCTTCACAACATAACCGCCCGACCCTCTCCGCCTATAAAGCCTCGCCCATCGCCTCCGGTCACCATGTCCACCATTATTGGGCTATACCCTAGCTTCCTCCGCCCCTCAGGTGACAGCGGAGGGGCAGAACGTCGACGCGAAGATGGGTTTAGTCCGGTGTCGTCTCCACGGCCCTCGCTCACCCACCTCTCACTCGCACTGCATGCCACGCGCTTCGTCTATACTAACCACTGCAGGAACCTTGATTCACCGGAGTTCGCATCGGAGCACCTATGAGCTCCTCTCCTCCGACGAGGCTTCACCGAGCGTCACCTCCGATCTGCCTTGGAGCCTCGTCGTTGCTCCCAGACCTCCAGAAAGCTTCCACAACTATCAGAAAGCCTCGCGAGGCGAGATGGAGCAAAGGGCAGGTCATCGGAGCCTCGCCTTCTCCGGTGACCTACGGAGGAGGATGAAACTACAGTTGTCGTCCGATCATCCGGATCGGATGGCTGCGATGAAGACGCGTGGCAGCTGATGCTCCAACCGAAGCTACAGGCTCGGGTCCCACCGATCCTCGACCCGAGCCTAGGAGCCTCACGTGCATTGCACGTGAGGGTCTGGGTAAATTGCACGACAGACCCTGGATTTTCTAAGAATTGCATTTTGGTCCCCAGGCACGTGCCTCATGTGCGTGTCTGGGTATTTTATAGGGAGGACCTCCAACTTTTAGGAAATTGTAAAAAGGTCCCTACGCGCATGGAAAATTTATACTTGGACCTAGACGGCTTATGATATTTGCATTTAGGTCCCTCCAGGGACCTAATGCAATATTTATCCTTTATTTTCTTGCATTTTTATTACAATTATGCCCCTGCATTGTTTTTAGCATAACTTAAGCATCGTATGTCTAAATTGCATGATTTTAGTGTCGTTTTTATCCTTTTTTTGTCCTCTACCATCTTAGCATATCTAATTTTCTCATTTGCCACTGTTTTTAAAGAAGTGATTTTTTTATGTGAAAAATGAGATCCTGCTCTTCTAGTTATTGCTTGAATTAGATTACCGCTTTTCATGTTGTGATCAAATTGACTCTGATTTCATTTTGTATTATGTTGCTCATATTTTTAGGGTATAATTGTAATATGTTGTTCAGCATACATATATCTCTTGCATCATATTCATGCATCCTCTTTAAATTGCATAAAAAACAATTAAAAAAATGCATGCATCTTGGCATTGCTTTGTAATTAGCATAGTTCATCATGTGGACCTGAAATTGAAATTAAATCACATTGTGCTTCATGAATCAAAATTCGACAACTAAATTAAGTAGTTGTGTCCCTGTGTTCGACCTTGGTAGACTTGCCAAGTAAAAATATTCCACAGCGTTCAAAGGACTGTGGTTTTTGCTGAACCAAATTCGCCTCATGTACTACAACAATTTCACATTATTAAAGAGGTGAATTTGACGTTCATCACCCAAGCATCATGTGTTGGGCATGCGAGCCCACAGTGAGCCATTATGCAATAAATGTTATTGCACATATCATTCCCTGATCTGAAATGAAGAATAAATAATTTGCATAATAGGTCCCTCTGTACAATTAGGGTTATGTACCATGGCCATCTTGATGATCATATAGCTGTTGATTCAATAATTGAATCATAGAGGCTAGTGCTTGGATGAATATCTAATGGGTTAGATAGAGGACTCATCAAGCACCGTCAAATGATTAATAAGAGATGATCTCAAGCCTAAGTAGGAGATGGCAATCCATTCTCACATAGGCTGATATCTGACCGACCTCTTGATGCAGGTCCTCTGCATGGGAATAGTGATTCGGAGGTGTCAGATTAGTTAAGTCAATGGGTTGACTTAGCGAGATCGAGATAACCTAAGTCCTATGTTGAATGCTGTCACAGCATAGGCACACATCCTCTGACCGGAGACAGATGTGTTACTATATGTCTGAGTGTGTACATTTGGCAGACCAGTAGGTTGATGACCTAACCAAGGTCTATACACCGGCGAGCTGGTGTGCATATAAGGGCATATGAGTAATACGATCTCTCAAAGGGATCATACATGTTCACTTATGAACCGGAAGACATGAGCTCACTCATGAGGTATTGGGACCGATCAAATTCCATGCATGGTCGTCGTGCTTTGGAAGCATGACAAGAATTTGAAGGTATGATATATGCTTTAGGAAAGCATATGATCGATACCAAATCCCAATGACCAAGATTGAGAAACTTGGTGATCAAACCCTGAAGAAGACAATATAAAATAGATCTTCATCTTCAGGTTGATCATTGGTCTTCCAGTATGCAGGATGTGCAGGTATTGGGAATACCTAAGGGTGATGTGATCATAAACGATTGTATAACCATGACACTTCCAGTCCGAGGGAGTGATGAAACAGGTCTGGATTTTAGTGACTCCTCTCAATAGAGAAGTAACTTGATCTTAGTCCAAATGTTGGACATTGATCTGAATGTGATTCAAATGCAATGAGAAGATGATGTATACGGACTTGATTTAATCAAGCATCTATGAGAGGTCCGTTAGATCTTGATTTGAGATGAGATCTCAACATCCAAGTCACTATACGTGGAACAATACAATCGCCCTGTCCTTATCTCCAAGTATCTATGGAGAAGGCACATTATTCTTGAAGGAGTTCAAGAATAATTCCAAGATGAATTTAGTATCCAAGCAAGAAGGTTTTGATTATTAAATGAGATTTATTTATCAAAGTATAATATGAATAAGATTCATATTGTGAGAATGTGTCCAAGATAATTACATGAGATTTAATTATCAAGTATAATATGAATAAGATTCATATTGTGAGAATGATTATCCAAGATAATTAAATAGGATTTAATTATCAAGGATAAGCAGATCATGGATAGTGATATCCAGAATATCTGTGTATATTATAGATGAGATTTATAATATATCAGAGAGAGAGAAATATTGTAAATAACATTTGTTAATTATTAATGTGGATTGGATCCACATTAGTTAATTAATTGGAAATGTAATTTACAAATTAGTTTGGGATGTGAATATGATTCACATATTTTTCAATGGCATGATTGAAATATTCACAAATTAATTTGGAATTAATTTGGTGGATATTATTGCAATAATAATTATTGCAAATAATTAAGAAATAATAATATAAATAAAAGGAGACAAAACCACCAATAATCAAAGGTGGCGTCACCTATGACTTAGTCATAGGTGACGCCTCCTTGATTTTAGGAGGGTTGTTGTCTCCTCTTATTTGTTGTCTTATTATCTCTTAATAAATTAGTTTATGTTAATTAAATTGTGTTGATAATAATTCAACATATATTAATATAAATTAATGTTGTTGGTTTTTAACCAACAACAATCATAGCCGTTGGATGGCTCTTGGATTACAATGATCGTTGGATCCATGAGAGCCATGGATTGGGATCCATTGGATCCCAAACTAATATATAAAGAGGGTATCCTTAGCCCTTGAAAGTTACACCAAGTAGACGCCTACTCTACTTCTCTCTCTCCCTCTCATTCTCGTGCTCTCTCTCTCTCCCTCTCCATAGGGTGGCCGACCACTATTGTTGAGAAAGGAGAGAAGTTCTCGCCTTCTCCTTCGACGACTCGAGGATCTCCTTCTTCTTCGTGGCTACTCGCTATAGAGGAAGACGACGGATTTCTCTTGACGAAATCAGGGAATCTATTGCTTGGATCTTCATCGAGGATTGCGGGAGGAACGCGACTCATCATCGTTCCCGCAAGTGCGTTCTTCGTGGATCGGACTTGAGACAGGAGGATCTCTTGTTTGGAATCTCGCGATCACAACCACGCTTCAAAGGTATTCCTTATACTTTGTCGTTTGATGAAACGATCCAAGAAGTGTTCTCGTGATCATGTGGTTTCATCGTTTTATTTAAAATTTTTAAACTCCGCTGCACCTTGCGACTAGTACGACTAGTCGCCCCGATCGTATTCGATGCGATCGTCACGCTTCCGTGATGCGCTTGAGGATTCTCAATATCCTTCATCATGTATAGATTCATATGTGGCTTGGGAGAAATTGGTAATTCTGGCTCGCATTTGATTGAGCCGACTGAGAGGACAGAATTTGTGGAGAAATGCTAACTTGAGCTCCTCCCAAGTCATGACGATCTTCCCCAGATGATTAATTCAGTAGAGTGCCTTATCCTGAAGGTTGAATGGAAACATCATCATCTTGACTATGCCTAATGGTATGTTAGGGCAGTGTCTGGTACCACAGATGTGAGCAAACTGCTACATATGGGTGTAAGTTTCTTCATTTGCATTCCCATGGAATGTTGGAAGAAGAGACAAGAGTTGAGGCTTCATCTCCAAATGTGCATGGACCGATGGGATTCGAATCCACTCGATCATCTAGCCTACGCCAGGGTTATATGTATCCTTGAGAGTAGGATTGAGCCTCTCTCCTCTTGGTTCATCTTCTAGACCTCCACTGGGTACATCTCTCAATTCTTCATCTTCTCCTCCTCCTACATTCTGTTTTCTTCTCCTCAAATCATTGAGCATTTCTTGGAAGTCAACCTAGGCCAATGCTTGGTCAGTGAGTTGCTAGTGAATGGCTTGAATGGAGGCAAGTAGATGAGCATTCATAGCATTCTGGTCTGGATGGCCTTGTTCTGGCTATGGAGGATGTTGTTTTCCCTTCCCTCGTCATGTATGAGACATGTCTGAATCATAATATGAAAGTATCTCAGGCTTCAAATCGGGTTCTTGGTCTGCAAATGGAATAATTCCCTGATATGTATGAATAGAAGCACCAGATGTAGAGAACTGTTCTGTGTTAAGGTCAACACATTCATTAAGGATGGAGAAAAGTAAGGAGTAAAGTCTATTTCCATCCAAAATGGGCAGAGTTTGGGACAAGAGTGATCCAGAATTATTAAAGAAAGTTGGGAGTCTAGAGAGTTGTTCACGAAGTTCGACTCGTATTATCTGAAATCTCTGCGAATTATTAGAGATGTCGGCTGCATGGAATCGATGTGTGTGTTGGCAGGGTCCTGACCAAGCTACCAATGAGTCTCCATCTCGAATGTCAATATGCAGATCGAGAATGGATGAAGGATACGATTATGAACAAGGAATAAAAGGAGTGTAAAATAGTAGAAGGCTCAAAGTTATAAAGGGTCAAAGAGAATAAAACATATGAAATGAAAAATGGCACAAATGTGCGGACTGATCTTTGAACTTAACTTAAATCAAAACAAATGCCAAACAAGTATGGGTTCACCAACTCAATACAAGTGAATTAATAAAGGTTCGATTATTTTTATTTTTTCAATTTTATTTTTGTTTTCATGTAAATCTTTTCACAAGTCCATAGAGGGCTAATTTTATAGGAGAGTGAGTACTGCCAGAAAAGGATCATGTACTTTCCACTTCCTTTGTAACATGTGATATGCGCTCTTTGAGGTCCTTGATCTCATACCAAGGAGCTATGCATCAAAAGAAATCGAGAGAGGAAGCCAATAGGCGAAATCAATACTTCCCTTACAAGTGAGGTACTCGGACACATGTTGATGAGACAAACACACCCATGAGGGCATGGCCTATACTCAATACTTTAGAATAAGTCGAATGCTCCACACAAGGCAGAAACACCCTCGTCGACCAGGCCCTACTCAACTACATACGATAGAAGCGCCAATACTTCACCATCCCAGGTGACTATCAAGGCAGCCACAGATCGGGATCTTAGCTCTATTCCTTAAGGGTTGCACCTCACTCTGTCTGAATGGTACCTGAAAATAATGAGGGCTTTATGAAACCAAAATAATGATGTCCATTAAGGATTTTAATTAAGGTCAGAGCATTATTAGTAATCCCATTGTTTTAGTTTTTGGATTTTCACCTTTTCCGAGTATTTTTCTAATAAGAAGCGCTTAACCATTTTTCTATTTTCTTTTTAATTTAAAGTGATATAAAATATAGGGAGATAGTAAAAAAGCCATGCAAGTGGATACTAGGTTGGAAATCTCATCATCCTATCAAATAATGCATGCAAAGTAAGAAGACTCGAGTCCTTCCCATCTCTCTTCATGCGAGATGTAAGGAAGAATTAAAATATTTACACCACATGCACAATATGCAGAAGAGTGAAATCTTCTAAACATGAATTGTTATTAAGCATGAAGAACCAAATGCTAATAACTCAAAAATAAAATCCAAATGTCTGATCTTGGAGACTCTTCGGTCTTCGTCACAATGGATCCTGCTAGCGATGTATATAGCCTCTTACAACGCTTAGATTCAAATCTAAATAATCAACAAGTTTAATTTGACTAAGTGCAAGTGTAGAGAACTATAGGCATGTGATTCTTATTAGGATTTGACCTAGTTACCAAGTGAAGCAATCATAAATCTAGAAGCTCAATCATAGGAAAATAAATAAATATAAGAGGAAAAACTCAAAATACATGAAACAAAATAAAATAAAGTCAATGAAAACTCAAGAAAAACAATGAGGACCCCGGGTGAACAATCACTCGGGCAATGGATCTGGTGAAGCAAAGTGTTCAAGTGTCTTGAATTCTTACAAATAATATACATAAAAAAAATAAAACTCCCTCTCACAAAAATAAAAGAAAATGCTAAAAATATCTGCTCTTCTCCTTCTCTCACTAATTGACTCAACAGGAGAACGAGTCAATCTCCTTATGTCTCGGGTGCACCAACCTCCCAAGAAGTTGTCATTGACATGTGGTCCCTCTCAACAAATTCAACAAAGAAAAGATGGTCAGAAGCAAATACAATAATTTTAAAAAAGAAATAGAAGAGAAATAATTTACAAGTAAAAATATGCAAGTAATGTTGCTCTATCCATTGCTCCCCGACAACGATGCCATTTGTTGGACCACCCGGACAATGCGGAGCGGTCTTATGGTCTCACAAGGTGGGACCACAATCGTTGAAGTGACCGAACATGAAGCCCGAATAATTCATACAACAATCAACTTACAATAAATAATAAAGCAATGAAATACAATTTGGAGTCAAAATTTATTATAAACCCTACAAATAAATGTGTACAGTGGTCAAGTACGTGTAGGGTGTCGAATACCTGGAACAAATGGGTGTAGCAGTATTATTTATCTCTAAATAATGTATGTACGTAGATATCTGCTATGTACTTGATGTTTTTGTGGGTTTTTAAGTTATTTATTTATTTGGATATATATTATATTATTTTTTAAACTTTTTAAATTTTATAATTTTTATTTCTTTTTATAGTTTTCTAATTTTTAGATTCTTTTTCTTTTTCGAGTACATAATAGGTATATATAAGTGAATATATATCTATCTAATATCATATGTATAATATAAGTTATATATAAAAGTTAGTAAATACGAATAAAAATAGTCCTTTTTATTTTTTAAGGGTTTAAAATATATTGATGGCATTTATAATGATTATTAAAAATAATAAGTATATATAACTATATATATGTATATAAATACAATATAAGGTATTCTATTTATAAATATAGTAATATATAATCAATAATTATAAAAAAAATGTTTTTATGTTTTTAACATTTTATTTTATCTTTGTTAATTCTTTAGTGATTTTCGTGAATTTTTATGTATTTTTAAAGTGAAAATATTTTCAAATAACAAATAATTATGTGGATCAAATTGTTTTGAGTTTTAAAAGTATAAAATGAGCTAAAAATTTCTCGAAACAATTTTAATATATAGTAATATATATATATATAAATGTAGGACAAAAAATTATATTTTGGATTTTTTTAGAATTTTTCCATTTTATAAGGGTTAGAGGGCATTTTCTATTTTTTTGTTTTTCTTATATTTTTTATGATTTTTGGTCTGGAGTAATAAAATATAATAATAAACGGTACATAGTTTTTTTGTAATTTTTAAATAAGGTTTTATATTTTTTTGTATTATTCTTTATAAACAGGGAATAAAAAGGTTCCTTTCGATTTTTTATAAATGGAAAATGCAAGAAATATGCAAAACTAAGTATATGACATGAATGGGCAAAAATCACACGCTTCCCCTCTTTTAGCATAAGTTTTGGAGCACATGAACCATTTATATAGAAATAAAAAGCACAAATAAAAATATAGAATCTACCAGGGATATGCAATCAAAATAAAAAGTGAGGTGTTAAATGCAAAATACCCAAAGTTTTTGAACTTTAAAAAAAATTAAACTAAATAGAAATACATAAACCTGGAGGGGTATACATGTAATTTGGCCACTCACATGGGGGGTCACATGAGATGACTTGACAGAGGACCTAGATGTAATTTGCAATAAGTACATGGGTTTAGTTGCAATTTATCCACAAACATTAATGCTTAATTAAATATTTACAGGACTTTAAATATTACGAAAAATGTAGAGGAGGGTTCATGCAAATTACCCCACTTAGCGACGCTTCATCGAACCATCCTCTAAATGGCACGTGGCTTATCTGACGGCGGATGAGATGCCATGCTTCAACTTGAATGGATGGCCCAGATTAGATCTGGGTCATGTTCTTGATCGGATGGCGTTCAACGGTGTTGGAAAAACAACCCAAGAACACTCCGACATATAATATTTATTTGGATATATATTATATTATTTTTTAAACTTTTTAAATTTTATAATTTTTATTTCTTTTTATAGTATTCTAATTTTTAGATTCTTTTTCTTTTTCGAGTACATAATAAGTATATATAAGTGAATATATATCTATCTAATATCATATGTATAATATAAGTTATATATAAAAGTTAGTAAATGTGAATAAAAATGGTCCTTTTATTTTTTAAGGGTTTAAAATATATTTATGGCATTTATAATTATTATTAAAAATAATAAGTATATATAACTATATATATATATGTATATAAATACAATATAAGGTATTCTATTTATAAATATAGGAATATATAATCAATAGTTATAAAAAAATGTTTTTATGTTTTTAACATTTTATTTTATCTTTGTTAATTCTTTAGTGATTTTCGTGAATTTTTATGTATTTTTAAAGTGAAAATATTTTCAAATAACAATTTGGTCTTGAGTAATAAAATATAATAATAAACGGTACGTGGTTTTTTTGTAACTTTTAAAAAAGGTTTTATATTTTTTTGTATTATTCTTTCTAAACAGGGAATAAAAAGGTTCCTTTCGATTTTTTATAAATGGAAAATGCAAGAAATATGCAAAACTAAGTATATGACATGAATGGGCAAAAATCACACGCTTCCCTTCTTTTAGCATAAGTTTTGGAGCACATGAACCATTTATATAGAAATAAAAAGCATAAATAAAAATATAGAAGCTACTAGGGATATGCAATCAAAATAAAAAGTGAGGTGTTACATGCAAAATACCCAAAGTTTTTGAACTTTAAAAACAAAATTTTAAACTAAATAGAAATACATAAACCTGGAGGGGTATACATGTAATTTGGCCACTCACATGGGGGATCACATGAGATGACTTGACAGAGGACCTAGATGTAATTTACAATAAGTACATGGGTTTAGTTGCAATTTATCCACAAACTTAATGCTTAATTAAATATTTACAGGACTTTAAATATTACGAAAAATGTAGAGGAGGGTTCATGCAAATTACCCCACTTAGCGACGCTTCATTGAACCATCCTCTAAATGGCACGTCGCTTATCTGACGGCGGATGAGATGCAACGCTTCAACTTGAATGGATGGCCCAGATTAGATTTTGGTCATGTTCTTGATCGGATGGCGTTCAACGGTGTTGGAAGAACAATCCAAGAACACTCCGGCATTGAGCTTTAAACATGGATTCCAGGAGACTCTAGCATCCTCTTCTCCCTTTAATGATAGCTTTAGCTTGCTGGGGGTGCTCCGCATATGCAAGTAGCCTCCAACGAACTCTAGGTGTTCCCGATGGGGATCTTGAAGGGTTTCGAGTCCAAAGTACCTGCAGCTAATGTGCGGCTTTGATTCGAGGCTCTAGGTGTTTTCATGGCTTCTGACCTGCACCAAAAAGTCCTACGGCTCGAGGGTACTATCCATGACCTGACTGTGAAGCTGCTACGCACCGAAACAAGCAGGGCAGCAAGCT
The DNA here is from genome assembly GCA_037367405.1 of Ottelia alismoides. Lineage (NCBI taxonomy): Eukaryota > Viridiplantae > Streptophyta > Magnoliopsida > Alismatales > Hydrocharitaceae > Ottelia > Ottelia alismoides. The sequence continues at coordinate 995,253 of JAZKJV010005737.1, forward strand.
TCCGGCAAACGGTGGCGGGCGAAGCCCGATTCACCAAATCTGTGAGGGATGTTGGCTGATATGATGTGGTAATGATGGAGAATGTGACATAGATCGATAATGGGGGTGTAATCGATGCGGGAAACGATCAAAGATAGAGTAATTTGGCATGTAGCTGAGCTCCATGTCAAATTAAGGGTTTTTATTTAACCTAATCTAAATGCTTAAAGACAAAACTAAATGCTAGAAATGAAATCTAAACCTAAATATTACCTAAGAATGATAGAAAATAGCCTCGATTTGAACGGGGGACCATAAAGGTAGTATCGGCGGAGCTAGCTCTAGCGATGAGGCTGGATCGACTCCAACAATTATTTCTGCTCGTTGCAGACCTCCAAATCACTCGTTCTCACCTAGTGGAGGAAGCTCTAAGGATATGAGGGTATAAGAACTTCTAAAGGGGTGACCAAATGAGTGGATAAGGTGGATTTATAGATGAAGAAATGGATGATTTCGAGGCGAGGTGGCATGTAAAGGAGATGGAGCAAGTGAAGGGTATGGTTCCAGCGAGGGAGTCAGTTGTGCAAGGATTAGAAGCGTGAAGGGCTCGAGGGAGAGGGAAGCGTGGATGTTGAGTGAAATGGGGATAAAATAGGTTCCACGTGACTCTAACAGGGGCGACGAAGAGGGAGCGTACAGTTGACCGGGGTCAACTTTGGCTGGGTCCTGTTGGACCAAGGAAAAAGAGATATAAACAAATATTTGTAAAAGTGCTAAAACTAATAAAAAAATTAATTAATATTTGTTAAAACACAAAAAATATTTATAATTTTATGAAATAGTTTTTGGGTATTTTTATTTATTCTTACAAAGCCATTCATTATGTGTTAGTTTTTACATGTATATATAGGTAAATATACAAGTATTTTCTACATTTTATTTTTAATTTTTATTTTATATTTTATTATTATATACATGTATCTTATACAATTTTATTTTAGTATTTGGAATTTTTACTATATTTTTCTAAGTTTATTTACATGAATAATTAATTATGTACATATATCTTATAGGTATATTATAATATGCCTTACTTATATATTAAAGCATATTTTTTATTTTATTTAATTTTTTATGGTTTTGTTTTATTTTAATTATTCAAATGTATTTCAAATAATATTTTACAATTTTTTAAAAAATTAATAAAGCTAAAAATATTAAAAAAATTAAACATATTGAATATTTTATGCATATATACTGCACAATAAGTGTCCAAAACCTAACTTTTGCATATTAACTCCAAAATGAATGAAACCTCCTTCATTAAATAACTAATTTTATTTTATGAATAATAAAGATGAGTTTGATCAATTTTGAATATGTATGGAGAAGATATTGGTTTGCAAAGTTTTTTGTGGCTTTTATTTTCTGTGTCCAGGGCACACTGTGCATTATATTTCAGTGAAATCAATTTTATATTTTTCTTATGTTTTTATGTACAATATTCATGTTGAGAGTTTATTGTTTGAGGTATAGAAATATTAAAATAAAAAGAGTAACAAAATGCATTAATCGAGCACAAAGAATTAGAGTTTCTGTGTGGTTTTGTGTACAATTTCTCTGCCCTATCTCCCCCTACTTTATTACTTGTCGACCAAGTCATCATGATGACTAGCTCTCAGGGTCTAGGGTCACTCAATATCTTTGGCACTTCATTCTTTTTATTTCTTTCCTCTATTCTTTTATTTTAGAATTAAATACACTATTATATATAGTATTTTACACATAATTTTATGTGATTTATTGAGTGTTATTTTCACAAATTAATGATATATACATGCATTTAGCTAGGGATTTAAGGCCAAAATGAAAGAGTAAAGGTGATGAAATGAGGATTCATCACACGCCACAACGTAAGTACTTGTATGGTAATCCTCACTCCATCCGAGTTGGTGACTGTCTGACGTCCCTCCTTCTGAGGGACTACATGAAGTGGTACCACCCACTTGGAATCAGATATAGAATTGATAAACCTTGTGTTACACCATTTCTCTATTTCTTTCTTAACCATATCCCATATGTTTTTAGTCTGCTTGCACTAGAACTCACAAGAGGGTCTAGCACCTTCCTTAAGGTAAATATGGTGTGAGCATAAAGTGGATTTGATCCTGAGGAGATCGGACACGCTCCATCCTATCTCTATGCGGTTCTGTTCATATCTAACAAGCGAGATTCTTGCTCTCTAGTCTGGCTAGAACTGATAATGATCGGGAACTTCTGAGGTGGGACTGCTAGGAAGGCATACTTCAATGTGGGGGGTAGAGGTTTGAGCTCAAGAATGTTATGATCATCAAGAATATTTAACTCAACTGCCTCTGAATCTGGTTATGTGGTGGATGTGACTGGATTTGCTGTGAAAGTAGTCACTAATTAATTCTGCTCGAGTCTAATCGCCAAAGATATCTATATAATTAGAAAAAGTCGCATCCGAATCGTGAACCTCGTCCTCTGATTGACTTAAAGGACACAAGTCTGACAAGATAAAGTTGGCTTCTGAGTCATCAAGGGCATAGGGAGATGCATCAGAGAAGTCGTCTGTGATTAAAATTTGATTCTACAGGATCTGTAGAATTGCCTCATCTACATTGTCCTCTCCTATTGGGAAAGACTTGTCAACCCACGCTGATTGTTGCTACCAGTGTTCAACTATGTCAACTCTGTAGCACTCAGCTTCCGTTGAGAGATTATATGTACTGCTCTATGAATCAAGTCTCTGTCATTTTGTTTGTTGCATCTTTAACTATGTACTGTCATCATGTGCATGAATGTGTATCTTTCCTAAAGTATAATAAAATATGGCTCCAACCATCCTCAGAAAAGGGTGACCAAGGATAATATGGGAATCTTTCCATCTTCAAGTACACTCCCTATCTAGGACCGTGAAGTCCACCTCGCATTGTTTCCTCTCGATGTGAAGGATAACATCCCTAAACATTACCTTAGGCTTCTAAATAGATTGATTTGCGAACTGTAGGAGTGCTTTCAATCTTCTCAAAGGACCTAAGCCTAGATGATCTAGGAGAGAATATGGCAACATTGAGGATCTATTATCAAGTAGAGTGCGGGCAAATGATGTGTCAGCTATCTGACTGGTGATGAAGTGGGCACCTAGATCTTTCTTCTTCCTTGGAATCTTATTTCGAATCGCACAAGTAGTGTCTATGGATAACACATGTTTCACTATAAAAGTGTTCTTTTTCTTGCTAGTACTAACATGTGTGCATCTCTCATTTAGGTACTTTGTGAGTGCAAGAACCATATCAACTAATTGGAGGAAAGGGGTCTCAACTTTAACATTCTCGTGATACATCATTTTTATCTCAAAGGCACCATGATCATGTTTTTGAGATTTTTTCCTCTTTCCCTTAGACAAGGCCTGAAGGAAATGGACTATTGGGGGCTCAGGATGTAAAAAAGAAAATCATCATCTGATTTTTATTTAGTTTAGAATACAATTGTACATGACTTGGACATTGACTCAATTGAAATGCATGAAAAGGAACTGAAATTGAAACTGCTGGAAAAACTGTTGGTGTTGCATCTGTAATAGTCTTCTCATCACCCGAATAATCACTCCTCAAGATCATGCTCGATGAAGCTTTATTCTTCTTTTTTGGGTTTCCTTGATTTTTTGATTTTTTGGATTTTTGAGGATTCAAATCCCACTTGTGGTCCTAGAGGTGGTGGTGTTGCTGCTGCTATTGGTGCTACTCCTCCTCTAAGCTCTCCACAGGGGTGGGCTCATCGGCAGCCTCTTCTCCCATCCGTTATGCCCGATCAGGGGTATGCACGATCCTATCGCTCATGAGAGTAAGATGGTTAATACCGTGCAGTATAATCTCATGATATAATCAAGGAAATCAGAAGAGTATACCTGATCGTTCTAGCGGTTCTGTCCTTGGTTCAGGTTGTTGAGGTTAACCTGAACATGTGCTGGGATGGAGGTCATGGGGGCAGTGAACTCATCTTGCCAACATGAAAGCTGATTGATGTCATCTCTCTGCTCATGCTGCTCATTGTGGATGGGTTTGAGCTCGTATAGGATTCCGTGAAGATCAAAGGTGCGCAAAGATGAGGCCTCGTGATCCTGCCTATAGGGAGGTTGCTGCAGACCCTGATGAGGTCTGTTAGATCCCTGGTAGACTTATGACAGTACTGTATCTGCTAAGGGGAGTATTATTGGTATTGAAGGGGGCCTTGATGGCCTGACTGCTACTACTGAGGGGGTGGAAACTTGCTGTTCTGGAACTAAGGGGAGTAATGGCTGTGTACTGGGTAATGCGGGCATTATTGTGGTTGTCGTTGGGTGGTGTTGGGATCATTGGTGTACCATATCCCATTCACCTCCCACACCTGTGGAGATTCCTATGTAACTATCTTGATGGTCGGCTCTGTTAACTAGCTCTCGTGGAGCTCAGGCTGGCCTTGAGCCCACATGCTGTTATGCCCCTATACGGGCAGTCCTAAATATGGTGCTCTTTATATATGGGAGAAGTGGGTTTATATGAGGCAAGTATCTTAATCTTAGATACCCTCTCAGCTAATTCTGTCATCTATATAGGAAGTTGGGTAAGGTTCTCCCACTCGGTGAGCTTGTGTATCTCTCTCACCTTCTTCTCAATTTGCTCGACCTTGGTTAATGTGTCACTGATTATCCCCATGTTGGGGAGTAGGTCATTTGCCAGATCGACGAGAACTGATCTTCCCTCCTTCTAATGTACACAACAGGGAGGTGTCTTATCATAAGCCTTGACAATGGCTTTGGTGCAGCTGGTCTCTACCAACTGCTTAAAAATCATCCAAACCGTGTCGGCTCCTCTGTTCAGATAGCTACCTCCACAGGTAACACTCACGATATCTTGAACCTCAGAGTCAAACCATAGTATAGGTTTTGTACCAAGATCAGCTTATCGATATAGTGGCATCGACACTTTTGAATCACGTCTTTGAACCTCTCCCCTGCCTCGTGGAAAGATTCATGAGATATCTGTGTAAAGCTCGATATCTGCAGCCTCGTCTGATTAGTTCTACTTTGGGAGTAGAATTTCTTGAGAAGCATATCCTTTAATACGTCCTACGTGGTAACAACCTTCCCCAAGTTCTTAAGCTAATACGCAGCTTTGTCTGCTATTGCGAATGGAAAGGCCCTAAGATGGATGTAGTCTTGATAAACACCAGGTCATCCTAGGTTGTCACATACCAACTCAAACTCCTGCAGGAACATTTATAGTTCCTCTACTACATTGCCATAGAATTTCGGCAGGAGTGTCGGAATGTGGTGCTTCAATTCCCCTGTGTTGGGTGGTATGACTAGCCTAAGTTGATTCTCATTCTGTGTAGAATTGGGATTGCAAGCATCCCTCCCAGATTCCCTCAGGTATGTTTCCTCCCCACACTATCAACTAACCAAGATTTTCTCGAAACTGTTCAGTGTGTTGCTCGGCTCGTGCCAGTCTCACTAGGATATCCCTCATTGCATCACCGTCTCCTCTTCATCAATGTTTCTTTTGGGAGGCATCTTCCTCATTGGTTCTTTTTCACATTCAGAATCAAAGAGATTGGAATTAGTATGTGTTAGAAGAAATCGATCTAGAAACACCGAGGTGAGGTCTTCTTCTATGTGAGAAGGGAAAGGATGAGAGGTCTACGTCTGACATTCAAAAAAGAAACACATATTAGCCTTGGATTCGAGGAAAAGATTGCCTTGAAGCCAAGGAGGCCTAAGAAGAGAGTCATCCCTAGCCCGTGAGGATGGTTAGTATGGAGTGTTCAATGAAAGGCTCGCAAAGTCTGAGAAAAAATCACACCAATCTGCCATTCTCTATGTCAAGAGATTCAAGAAAAGAGCACGATATCAAACAACGAGTGATAGGAAATATGCCAAGAACGCAATCTTTGAATGCACACCCCTGAATATAAACACAAAGCAAACTCCAAGTTCACCAACTGCACACAGTGAAGGATGCAAAGGTCTGAACAATTATATTTTTAGTACTAGTTGTGATAAAGCAATCTTGTACATTCTTTATCCACAATGGAGTCGCCTTATGCCCAACGGTACTCCTGATATCTCACAATGAAAGGAGTGATATTCCTAGGATGTCGATTTTTATTGTCACACCGCTAGGAATACTACTTGGCTTTCATAATTGAAACATATTTCTAAGGTCGAAGGCAATTCCTTACAACTCCCAAATCCACAAGAGTCGAAAATGAAGACTTAGGGGGTAATCAAGGCATTTGGGCTCTAACCTTAGCGGTTGCGTCCTCACCCACTCTGTCTGGGTTAAGTACCTGCGTTCAAGGATTATTTTGCTCTCCCAAATACAAGTTCAGTTTTTATGCATTTTTTTGACAAAGTTGTATTAGCAGTCTCGATTTTAAGTTAGTTACCACTTGTAAATTAATCCACCACTCAGCATGCCTATCAACAGTTCTAATTCCTTTAATCTCATAAGATATAAAATAAAGGAAGGAGATCGAAAAAGCTAATGCAAAATTGAGTAATGATGGATGCCACGTTAGGAGAATTACAATGCTTCCCAGCTCTCTACATGTGGGATGCAATACGAAATTGAAATTTTTCACTATATGCAATTGCAAGCGATGAAACCACACCTAACAACAACTTTTATTAGTCGAGAAGAACTTGAATTTAAATTGGCCAAATAGAACATTCTAAGATCCGTATTCTTATGTGAAGTTTGGTCATAGATTACGCGAGCACAAGAAAATGATTAATTTACTTATGTAAAGCTCTATGAGTTACAAGTGCAGGTCTAACCTAAGATCCACTCAAGTCGAGACCCACTCTCAACATGAGAGTAAAAAAGGTCTCAACACACCACAAGAATAAATGTTCAAAGTCCAGTTACACATGTGAGATCCTAAATGGTAGCCGTTGTAAATATGTAATTATTACAAATTATTACAAAAATCAAATAAAATACAAAAAATAAAACCTAAAGACTCTAAACTCTCTCACGACTTGATCTTAATTTTAAATGCGTCCTTTCAATCGGCTTACTTCCCAAAGAGCCAGCTTCCAATGCAGTTGTCCCGAAAAAATGCACCAGATGTGTCGGGTCCCTCGTACAAAAAATAAATGATGGTTAGAGAGATGACTCAAATAAAATAATGAAATAAAAGAAAGAAATAAAATGCAAGAAAATAAATAGAGTAATACTTTCAAGAAAGACCAAGGGTCAGACTATCCAGGAGATGGAAAACCTAATTTCTAAATTACATATATATTAACCTAAGTTGTGCCTCCCTGGCAATGGCACCATCTTCAAACCCATTTATTGCCCTTGGTTGATAATGTGGAATTGCAACAATGTTCGTTGCATGCGGGCAAATTCGGATTATTAAAATGACCACTTAATTCATGCTCAATTAAATGCAAAAGTGGTCAAATATATTTTACTTGGCCAGCTCAAAATTGAACATATGGAAGCCATTATCTCCTTAGGATGATTTTTAGATTATATAGATGCAAGGTTTTAGGGAAATTTTTATGGAAATTGTTTAGACAAATGATGATGAAATACGAATGCAGAATGCTAATTTTAAGGTCAAATTAGCTTATCATGTAAATCCAAAGTATTTGCTATTGGACTCAAAAATCCAGGAGGTTGTTTTTTCTAAATTATTTATGCAATGACAAATACATAACACATTTTTTTGTATTTTTATGACATAAAATGCATGTAAGAAAAGATAACAATTTTTATTGATTTTTATGTAACTATTCGTACAATTTAAATGCAAAAATTATGAAAATTTGAAACTCAGTTCAGAATGATGAAGTTAAACTACTCTAATTTTTTTAAAATTTTAAGATGCAAAATAAATTTCCTATAAATTAAACAATGCATAGTGTGTGATTTTTTATTAATTAATTTTAGTAGTCAGTAAACCTAATTAATTTCCAAAACTAAAATTATCCAAGATGTATATAATTAAGATCTATCCAAGAAAAACTCAACTCTTAAAAATATCAATTTTACGGAAACTTTGAAATCAATTACTGTAATAACAAAATAATTCTTATGACCATAAATATAAGAGCAAGTTATTGATTTTAAGATACATTACAGAGCACAAATAAATCTACAAAAAATGATTTTTTCTATAATTTTTGAGTTAAGAATATTTAACTATGAATTACTAATGTTCAGATGGTTAAAATAAGGAATTTTTACCACAACTAAAAAATTAAATAATTCCAAGCTCACGAAAATAAAAAGACATCACCATATCATATATACTTAAATGAACAATATAATGGAATTTTTGGAATTGTAAAATGACAATAAATGAAGGCCCAAAATAAGACTCGAATATGAGGGTGAAGGATATAGGAATATCCTTATGCACATCACAGAAACATGAGGATCACATCGAATGCGATCGAGAGCGACAAGTCGTACTTGCTGCTCGAGGCAGCGGAATTTAAAAATTTTCATACGATGAAACCACATGATCCAAGAACACTTCTTGGATCGTTTCATCTAAACCACAAACAAGTATTAGGATTACCTCTTGAAGCTTGGTTGCAATCGAGTCTCTAGACAAAGAGACATCCTGTCTCAAGTCCAATCCAACGGAGGAGATGCTTACGAGCGTGTTGATGAGATGTGTGCTCCTCGCAATCCATGTTGATGATCCAAGCGACGAATCTCCTGGTCTCGTTGCACGAGATCCGACGTCTTCTTCAATAAGAGGCGCACCGAAGGAGATGAAGATCCAGGAGTAAACAATCCGACGACATAACGATGATGCTGCGGTGATGGCGACTCTCAAGGGCTCCATGGTGGACGACCACAATGAAAAGGATATAGAGAGACTTGGCATATAGAGAATGAGAGAGAGAGAGAGAGCAATTGTTAATGTTATTGTTGTTGTAACTTTGAAGAGAGTGGGTTGCCTATTCTTATATAGAGTTTTGGGAGTCCATGGATCACAATCCATGGACTACACAAAATCAATGGATGAGACTGACTTGTGTTTCATTCAATGGCCAAGATTTTGTTGTAAAAATACAACAACAATTAATTTAATTTCGTCCCAAATCAAATCAATAAAGCATGGAGATTATAGAATGGAGATTGCATCCTTCCATTAAAGAGGAGAGGATGGCCACCCTTTCCTAATGGGTGTTGGTGGTCATCCACCCTCCCAATTAGGAAGGAGGCAATCTCTTGTAAACATATGAGATTCCATTATTCCATGCAAATCTCCATGATTTACAACAACACTTGTTGTAAATTATTCAACAAAAATAACTCATAATTATTTTATGAATATTGCAATCTTGCCATTGGAAAAATGTGAATCACATTCACAACAAAAAATAAAACGTGATTTACATTTTCTACTAATTATCCAATGTGGATCCAATTCACATAAATAATTAATCAACAAATATAAATCATAATATACTCTCTCTAATACATTATAAATCACATTTTTAATATATGCGAATAATTAGGATAGTGCTATCCACATTATTCATATCCATGATAATTAAATCACATTTAGTCATCTTGGATCTCTATTCTCATGTCCCAAATAATATGAATCACATTCACATTATTTACATCTTTGATAATTAAGTCACATTTAATTACATTAGATAACTCTTCTTATAATATGAATCCAATTCCTATTATTCATGATAACTAAATCATATTTAATTATCTATTACTCAATGCTCGGATACATATACCAACAATGAAATTAGCCATGAACTCTTTCAAGGATAATGCGCTTTCTTCGCGGATACTTGGAGATAAGGACAAGGCGATTGTATTGTTCCATGTATAGTAACGTGGATATCGAGATCACATTTCAAATTCAGATCTTGCGGACCTCCCATAGATGCTTGATTAAATCAAGACCGTGATGAATATGTGATTCATCACTCTAAAAGTTGAAAATAAAGCTTTGTTCCCGAGCAATTAGCTGCATATCTCCACTTATATTGCATAATTAGCATTCATGCATGTGTAAATAAAATGTGCATTTTTGCATGCATATTTGCATTATATAGGGACCCAAAAATCACTTGTACATATTCACCTGTATATTAGCCAAATTCACCAATTTGTATCTATTTTATACTAACTCCAAATCCAATAAAACCAACTCCATAGTGTATACATTGCTAACACTAATAATGAAAAAAATATCAAAAAATACTAACTTGTAAAATTGTCCAATAAAACCGAAATCCAAGTTTGAGACTATGAACCTTAAATGCTCATATCTCTCTCATACATAGTTCGATTTAGGTCTACTCACTTTTAAAGTAATACATTCAAAGACCTTTAAAACAAGATTAATTTCATAAAAATTGGTGATCGTATGTGAAACTTGGGTTTTGGGTCTCTATTGTATATTGTACATATTGACTATAATACCCTCCATTTTTATCTTTTTATTCCAAAAAATAATATAAAGTTGTAAATATTTCTTTCATATTTTTTCTAACTTAATTTTGATTTTTCTCTTATTTAAAAATAAAATAGCGCAAAAGATAAAATTCGGTATTTTTACCTATAAAATACCACCCAAAAATACACTTTGTACATATGGCTTATTTTGACTTTAGATCCTTCACGAATGTTGTAGATCTCGTCGAGACGAACAACTTTCATGTTGACCACTTTTTTTTTATCCCTTTTGTTTTTTTTTGTTTTTTTACATTTAATTTTTGAATTTTCCGGGAGCGGCACGTGGCTGCTCCTGGAGCCACCACGTGTCACCCATATTTTATTTATTTATTTATCTATTTTATTATTTATTTTATTTTTATTTATTTATTTTTATTTTTATTGTTATTATTCTAATTAATTTATTTTAATTATTTTAATCATTTTAATTATTATTTACCTCGCCATGTGATCGCACCCTGTGCGCCACGTGGCGTCTCCATCTTTCTCCTCTCCCTCTCTTTCCCATGCACATTCCCCATCCCCTACATTATTCTCTCTCTCTCTATCTCTCCCTATCTCTCCCTCTCTCTCTCTTCCCTTTTTACCCATGCACGACTTGTACCTCTCCCCTCACTTCTCTCTTCGCACCCTGGAGCTCTTCTCCCATTTCATCCACCTTCCCACGATTTCCTGCTTGTCCATGCACGTAACACATCTTTTCCATGTGTCTCCCTCTCTCTCTCGCATGAATGCCCACTCCTTATTCCTTCCTCCACCAGCCACCTATAAAAATCACCCCGCGCTCCCATTGCCAAGCATCTGCCACTTTCGAGCTGAGGAGAGGAGAGCTTCCAAGAAAAAAAACTCTGGTGACAGATGAGTTCTTCAAGTTGAGCGACGACCCTACTCCTCCCAGGAGAGATTTGGTGGCCCTCCGTCCACTGCCACAGCCGCTAACCGCAGCTACCAGAGCTCCGGCAAGCCGACCGTTGAGCGAAGACCTTGACTGAAACCTTCGATCTTCGGCCAACTCCCAGGCATCTCCTTCTATCCTTTCCCGGCGATTTCTTCCCCTTTCATCCAACTTTCTCCTTTACTTCTCTCACTACCTTTCTCTCTCTTCAATCTACCTTCATCCATGCTTCAAATCACAAAAAGATTTGCACTTTTATGGATAAATCACATACTACAAACAAGATGATGATTCTTCTTGAATTTTCTAATGAACTTTCTTGAATCAATTAATTGAAAATTTAAATCATTAAAACAAATACAATAACTTCCCCTATTCACAAGGGAAGTTCCCCTTTTTCTTCTCTTCCTCTCACGTACTCTCTCTCCTACCTTCTCTTCATCAACTCCACCATCCTCTCCGCATCGACACGCCCACCTCCATCACAAGGTCCAATCGATCGATCTCGGCAGCCACAACCGCACGAGCGGCCGCCACCTCACGCGCCACTCCAGCCACACTCGCACTCGACCCGCTTCATGCGCTCATCAGTCGCGCGACGTCAGCGCCGACCAACGGCCTCCGCTCCGCCGCAGCAGCCCCCGCGCGTCGTGGGCCTCCTAGTCCCCAGTCGACTCCGCAACCATCTTCACCAACGCACAGCCAGGTTTCATCGCCCTCGTCCTTCTTCACCAACCAACAGCCTCCCCTGCAACCTGCGAACACCAATACAGCCTTCCACCAACTCCCAGGCGTGCGACTCCAGCGCCGTCCAGTGGCCTCCGCTCTGCCGCCATACTACACGCCCGCGCTCGCCTCCTGTCCAGCCGCTTGTGTGGGCGCATCAAGAAGCATAAGCCCAACCTCATGCCCGCTGCTACGCGTGTGCAACCGCGCTCCTTGCCATCTCCGGTCGCACCGCACCGCCATCCAGCCTTCGCGCCACCGCGAAGCACCACGCTGAGGACTCCAGCAGCTTGAGACGCTCGTGCCTCGCCTACCGTCTCAATCCTTCGGTCAACCCGTCACCCCTTATCCCCCTTGCACGTGCTCAGCACATGAGGAAGGAGGTAAAATCGCCCACACCCCTCTGGTCATCGCATATTCCAGAGAACTCCCGCATCCAGTAGCCACATGAGGAGAACGTGCACTTGTGGAAAAGTTACGCCAAGGCCCTCGCACTCTCTAGAAATTGTCATGAGGTCCTCGCTCCTGGAGATAATTTTCAACGCATGGCTTCCATTGAGTAAATTACATCCATACCCTCGCAAATATAGGTAATTACATATAAGTCATGTCTGCATTTTTTATTTTCTTTTGTTTATGTAATTTGCAAGTAGGCCCAAAAATTGTCTTTTAATTTGAACTCTCATTATCATCATTTTATTATTATAAAAATTGCATATTATAGAATAACTCATGCTTTATCATTGTGAATTTTGTTCAATCTTTATGAGCTATGGATTATTTAATATAACTATTTTCATAGATAACTGAAAATTTTTCCCACTACTTGCTATTAATTCAATATTAAATTTCATCCTTGCTCTAAAAATTTCAAAAAAATCATATTAAATAGAGTTTGAGTAGTTTTATTTTGTAACCAAAAATCATCACATTTGACGCACATCGAGGTCAGAATAAATTGCTTGGTGATTCACTTAATTGATAGGTCATAAATCAATTATTTTTAGGATTTGATAATTTTCCTGGATTTCTCTCACATAGAAGTATCTAGGATAATTTTAGTTTCCGAAAATAAATTGGTTCGTTATTTATTACAATTAACTTTGCAAAATTCACATAGTCGGCATATTTTATTCATAGTTAATTCATTTTCATCGAAAAATTCCAAAAAATTGTAGTCGTCTAATTTCATCATTATTCAACTTTTGGCGAAGTTTGAGAATTTTAAACATTTTTTGAACGTAATTTACATTTTAGTCCCTCAACTTCGCCCAATATTACATTGCATTTTTAATTGCATTTTAAAAATATCAAAAAAAGTTTCCCAAAAATCCTAGCATCTAGATCGACTAAAAATAAATCAAAGGAGAAAGTTGCCTTCCTGAGTTCGACGTTGGACTTTCCCAAGTAAAAAAATAACCACTCGCTTTTAATTGGACTAATAATTGAAGAAGTGGTTTTTTATTGATCTGAATTTATCCGACTATAACACATTGAAAACAACATAATTTCAGGCCTATCAGACCGTAAATTTAATCTTTGCATTATATCTTAATCACATTCAAATCAAGGTCCAACATTTAAACCAAGATCAGATTACTTCTATATGAGATGAGTCACTCAAATCCAAACCTATTTCATCACTCCCTCGGAATAGAAGCATTATGGTTATACAATCATTTATGATCACAACACCCTCAGGTATTCCTAATACATGTACATCCTGCATACTGGAATCTCAGAATAAACCCAAAGTATTAGATTAATTTTACACTATCTACTTCATTATTTTATCATAAAGTTTCTCATTTGATCATTGAGAATTGGTATCAGTCATATACTTTTCAAAAGCATATATCACACCTAGGTGATGATCATATACTTTCCAAAAGTATATATCAAACCTAACCAATTTAGTCAAGCTTCAAAAGCGAGACGACCATACACGGAATTTGAATCCCAATATCTCATGAGTGAGATCTTATCTTCCGGTTCGGCAATGAAAATGTGTGATACTTTTGAGAGATTGTATGATGCTTATGCCCTTGCATGAACACCAGCGCCCCAGTTTATAGACCGTGGTTAGGTCATCAACCTATTGGTCTGCCTAATGTACATACTCAGACATATAGCAACACATCTGTCTCTGGTCAGAGGATGTGTGCCTATATCATGATAGCATACGATGTAGGTCTTTGGTTATCTCGATCTCGTTAAGTCAAATCTTTGACCTAACTAATCTGGCACCTCCGAATCTCTATTCTTATGCAGAGGACCTACATCAAGAGGTCATTTAGATATCAACCTTTATATAAAGGATTGGCATCTCCTTCTCAGGCTGGAGATCCTCTCTTAACAATCATTTGATGGTGCTTGATGAGTCCTCAATCTAACTCTTTAGATATTCATCCAAGCACCGGCCTCTATGATTCAATACTTGAATAAACAGTTGATAATCATTAAGGCGGCCATGGTACATTATCCTAATTGTACTATGGGACCTATTATGCAAATTAGTTATTCTTCATTTCAGATCAAGGAATGATATTTGCAATAACATTTATTACATAATGGTTCGCTGTGGGATCACATGTCCAACAATCTCCTACTATCCCTAAGAGCCATTAATGGGTTAATCATTTAAACCTACACTCATGTGACAATCATAGGCTATTTAGAAAAATAGCTAGGTAAGCTGATTAGTCATTGTTCCCGAGAGACTACGCCAAGTCCTTTTACGACACTTGCATATCTCCTAGTAACAGTGCTCGCATCGATTACGAATGGTGCATCTTATGCAACCAGTACTCAATATTCTTAGTTACAGTGCCCTTTAACACCAGGGCTCAATAATTATTATAACCAATATGTAATGTCTATTATCCTTATCAAAATACCCTTATTTCCGGAGATCTTTATCTCCTAAGGTATTCATAGTTAAGACCTTTTAAATCACTATCTATACGCTTTAATTTCTTGAAGATAAGACTTTGAGATCACTATCTCTAAGTCTTGTCATCTTTGAAGATATTGTTACTACTATAATTAAGTATTTTATCTAGCATACACTGAAGGATATGGTAAAATCCTCAAGTGCATCATGGAAGCGTGAGCGTCATATCGAATACGACGAAGAACGACTAGTCGAACTACTTGTTCTATGTAGCGAAATTTTAAAATTTTTCATGCGATGAAACCACATGATCCAAGAACGATTCTCAGACCGTTTCATATAGAACCACAACAAGTATAAATGAATACCTCTTGAAGCGTGGTTGATCGTGTCTCTACGAAAAGAGACCTCCTGTCTCAAGTCCGATCATTGGAGAAGACACTTGCGAGCGCGGGGATGAGTCGCGTGATCCTCGCAATCCAACGAGTTGATCAAAGTATGGTAAACTCCTAATCTCATCGTACGAGATCGAACACCTTTTTCTCGAGCGCAGCACTCCAAAGAAGATGGGGAACCGAAGAATGTCGAGGCGGTGGCACGGTGGCGAGGGCGACGACGTAGTCCTCCTCTAGGGTTTGGTGGACGGCCACCAAGGAGAGAGGAAAGAGAGTTGACATGTAGAATGAGAGATAGAAGAGAGATGTGCTTCAAAAGCATAACCTTAGAGAGCATGGTATGCCTCTCTATTTATAGGGTTTTGGGATCCATGGATCTCAATCCATGGGTCACATAAAATCAATAGGAGAGATTGATTTATGTTTAATCCAATGGTCAAGATTATTGTTAGTAAAAGCCAACAACTAATAACTTAAGTTAAATCAAATATATTTGATAAATCAAATACAATTTAAATCTAAATAAATCAATCAAATAAAGGAGATAATCAACATGGAGATTGCATCTCCCATGGAATATGGTGGACGGCCACCAATTCCATATTGCACTTGGTTGCCATCCACTTGTTTCCAAGTGGGGAGCAATCTCATGAAATCTCATGAGATTGCTAATCTCCATGGAAATCTCCATTATTTAATCCAACAAATTTTGTTATGATTTATTCTTAAAAAATAATTCATAATTAATTTTGAGAATATTGCATTCTTACCATTGGAAATTTATGAATCACATTCACAACCCAAAAAGAAATATAATTTACATTTTTCAATTAATTACACAATGTGTATCCAATACAAATCAATAATTAATTAATAAATATAAATTATAATTAGCTCTCTCTAATACATTATAAATCACATTTATAAATACTATCCACATTATTCTTATCCACAATAATTAAATCACCTTTAATTATATTGGATAATTTCTACATACATCAAGATAATTAAATCACATTTAATTATCATTCTCTTAATGCTCAGATATAATTCAACTATGGAATTATTCTTGAACCCCTTCAAGAATAATACGATTTCTCCGTAGATACTTGGAGATAAGGACAGGGTGATTGTATTGTTCCACGTATAGTGACTTGGATATTTAGATCACATCTCAAATCCAGATCTCATGGACCTCTCATAAATGCTTGATTAAATCAAGGCCGTAAACCTAATCTTCTCATTGCATCTGAATCTCATTCAGATCAATCTCCATTACATGGTCTAAGATTAGGTCACTTCTCTATTGAGAGGAGTCACTAAAATCCAAACCTATCTCATCACTCCTTCGGAATGGAAGCGTCATGGTTATACAATCGTTTATGATCACATCACCTTCAGGTATTCCAAACACTTGTACATCCTGCATACTGGAAGACCTATGATCATCTTGAAGATATAGATCACTTTTACACTGTCATCTTCAGGGTTTGATCACTAAGTTTCTCAATCTTGGTCATTGGTAATTGGTGTAGATCATATGCTTTCCCAAAGCATATATCTTACCTTCAAATTCATGTCATGCTTCCAAAGCATGACGACCATGCATGGAATTTGATCATTCCCAGTACCTCTTGAGTGAGCTCATGTCTCTCGGTTCACATGTGAACCTGTATGATCCCTTTGAGAGATCGTATTACTCATATGTCCTTACTTGCACACCAGCTCGCCGATGTATAGACCTTGGTTTGGTCATCAACCTATTGGTCTGCCAAATGTACATACTCAGACATATAGTAACACATCTATCTCTACTCAGAGGATGCATGCCTATGCTTTGACAACATTCAACATAGGTCTTTGGTTATATCGATCTCGTTAAGTCAACCCATTGACTCAACTAATCTGACACCTCCGAATCACTATTCCTATGTAGAGGACCTGCATCAAGAAGTCGGTCAGATATCAGCCAAATGAGAAAGGATTGCAATCTCCTATTCATGCTGGAGATCATCACTTAACAATCATTTGATTATACTTGATGAGTCCTCTATCTAACTCTTTAGATATTCATCCAAGCATCAGCCTCTATGATTCATTCAATGAATCAACAGTTGCATGATTATCATGTTGGCCATGGTATATAACTCTTATTGTACAGAGGGACCTTATAGTGCATTCATTCATTCAATCTCTGAAAGGGAGTGAAAAACAATCAATAACTTTTATTGATAATAACATTTATTACAGGAATGGTTCTCATCGGGCTCACATTGCTAACAATCTCCCACTAGCCCTCAGAACCATTCAGGAACAATCCTTAAACCCATACTCATTACAAGCTGGTCGAAAACCTTCTGTGTTAGAGGTTTGGTAAGAAGATCAGCAACATTATCGGTGGAGGGCACCTTGGTGATGATGATATCACCACGCTTTTGAATCTCCCGAATGATGTGGTATTTCCTTTCCACGTGCTTGCTCTTCTGATGCCATCTGGGTTCCTTCGCCTGGGAAATGGCTCCCATGTTATCGCAAAGTAGTGGGATGGGAGTATCAGAGGAAACTACGCCAAGCTCCAGTATGAACTTGCACAACCACACCGCCTCCTTTACAGCATCCGATGCGGCAATGTACTCGGCTTCTGTTGTTGAATCTGCTATAGTGTCCTGCTTCTTTCTTCTCCAGCTCACATCACCAACGTTCAACATGAATACAAACCCTGATGTCGACTTTCGATCATCAATATCCGATTGGAAGTCAGAATCTGTATATCCCAAGACTTGGAGATCACCATCTCCATAGACCAAGATGTAATCTTGCGTCCGTCTTAGATATTTGAATATGTTCTTTACAGCATTCCAGTGTTGCTCTCCATAGCAGGATTGATAATTACTTACCACTCCCACTGCATGGCAGATATCTGTCCTAGTACACATCATGGCATACATTAAGCTTCCTACAACTGATGCATAAGGGCATCCAGCCATGGCTTTCTTTTCCTCAATAGTTTGAGGAGTCATCCCTTTAGAGAGGTGGATACCATGTCTTAAGTGGAGGAAACTTTTCTTAGAACTATCCATGCAGATTCGTTCAAGAATCTTCTTAATGTACCATGTTGTGACAATCCCAATATCCTCTTTTCTCGGTTTCTGAACAACTTCAGGCCTAAGACGTAAGAGGCTTCTCCAAGATCTTTCATCTCAAAGGTATGGGATAGCCAAATCTTCACACTGGTCATCATCTCTGTATCATTCTTAATGATAAGGATGTCATCTACGTAAAGCATGATGAACACAATGGCGCTCCCACTAAGCTTCTTGTACACACATGGTTCATCAGGATTCTGCACGAAATCTTAACTCTTTATGTTTCGTCAAATCTAATGTTCCAGCTACGAGAAGCTTGCTTGAGCCCAAAAATGGATTTCTTCAGCTTTCATACTTTGCCATCATCAATTATGAAGCCCTGGGGCTGCTTCATATAGATATCCTCCTCGAGGTATCCATTTAGGAAAGCCATCTTGACGTCCATCTGCCAGATGTCGTAGTCAAGATATGCAACTATACCTAACAGTGTCCTGATGGATTTAAGCATAGCCACATGAGAAAATATCTCATCGTAGTCGATGCCTTCTCTCTGTGTGTAGTCCTTTGCTACGAGCCGTGTCTTGAAAGTCTCTACTTTCCCATCAGGTCCCCTCTTTCTCTTGAAGATCCATTTACACCCAATGGGTTTTACCCCTTTAGGTGGATCCTCTAAGGTCCATACACCATTCTTATGCATGGAGTCAATTTCTAACTTCATTGTTAGCATCCATCTATCCATGTCATGACCTGCGAGTGCATCATCAAATGAAGTAGGATCATTGTCAGTCTCACTTGACACATGGAATCCAAACCTTTCAGGTGGTCCAACCACCTTCGAACTCCTTTGAAGAGGTATGGGTGTTTCATCTTTATTTATCTCTTCAGTTTATGGTTTAGGAAGCTCAGAATCCTCAGGGGATTCAATGGGTTCCTCTACTTCATTTTTATCTTGACCTTTAAGGAAATCATTCTCCAGAAATTTCACATCTCTAGAAACAAAAACTTTTGGGTCTCAGGGTCGTAAAGCTGGTATCCAATACCATCTTTAACATACCCAATGAAGTAACACTCACGAGTGAGAGATTCTAGCTTACTTGCATCCACGTTCTTCGCATGGACCAAGCAACCCCAAACTCTCAAGTGATTAAAACTAGGTTTGGTTCCATACCAGTGCTCATGAGGAGTCTAAGGCATATATTTGCTAGGAATCTTATTCATGATATATATTATAGTCTCTACTGCATATCCCCAAAAACTAAGTGGTAAATGTGTTTTGCTCATCATTGAACGGACCCTATCCATGATGGTCCTGTTGCGTCTTTTAGCAACACCAATAAGTTGGGGAGTTCCAGGAGGAGTGAGATTGGAGACAATTCCATTCTCTTTAAGGTATTCCTTGAATTCTTCTGAGAGATACTCGCCACCTCGATCAGATCGAATCCGTTTAATCTTCTTATCTGTTTGGTTCTCAATCAAAGCCGTGAATTCTTTGAACTTTTTAAAGGTTTCAGATTTATGTCGTAATAGGAAGATAAACCCGTATCGCGAATGGTCATCAATAAACGTCAAATAATATCGATATCTATTTCGAGTCACGGTACTGAAGGGACTACATACATTGATATGTATTAGGTCAATAATACCTTCGCATCTTGTAACCTTGTTACGGAAAGGCATCCTAGTCATTTTACCTCGAATACAATGTTCACAGGTAGGCAAAGATTGAATCTGTAGAAAATCTAAATGTCCATCCTTTATCAATCCGTTGATCCTATCAACAGATAAATGACCAAGCCTTTGATGCCAAATCATATTCGAATGATTTTTATTCTCCCTGGATCTTTTAGGGTTTTTATTAGTGATTGTAACATTCATGATATGCTCATTAATGCACAGTTCATAGAGTCCACCAGAAGTCAAAATACCATCCGCAATATATTTATCATAATGATTTATGACTAATTTATTACAGAAAAGGAATGAATATTCAGTTCTAACACGCTTAGATACATATATCAAATTCATGCTGACTTCAGGTACATAAAGACACTCTTTAAGTAGTACGACTCTACCACTTGATAATGATAGTTGACAGGTCCCGACGGCGACTGCTGCAACCCTTGCATCAGATTCCATCTGAATGACTATCTCCCCTTCTTCAGATTTCTAGTTTCCCGAAACAAATGCAAAAAATTGCATACATGAACAAAAGCACCAGAATCAACAACCCAACTTCCTTCTCATCCAACGAGAAAACTAGTTTCAATGATGAAAGTGTATTTCATACCTACTGGGGCTTTACCTTTGTCGACCGACTTTAGGTATTCCGGGCAGTTACGCCTCTAGTGCCCCAGCTTCTTGCAGTGGTGACAGACATCGGTTTTCTTCGACGCTATCAGTGTGGATGCATTGGAATATGAGCCAATGCCTTGACTCTTCTTCTTTCTCTTCTGGGCCAGGCCCTTCCGAGAACCTTGCTTCCGACCGTGCTTCTCTTTGACTTGTGCAAACATTGCACTGCCAGCGGGACCATCTTTCTTCATTATGTCTTCTATAGACTTTAATACAATAAGAAGTCCAGCATTATTCAAGTCCAACTTGTTCATGTGGAATGAAACCACAAAATTATTGAAAGACTTGGGCAAAGACAGCAGAATGAAGTCAGCTTGCATTTCTGTATCCATATTTGCCCCAAGAGTCTCCAGCTCAGACATGCACCCAAACATTTTGAGTATGTGTTCTCGGACTGAAGTTCCTTCCTGCATCTTGTAGCAAACAAGTTCTTTCATAATGTTGTAAAGCTGTGTACGGTTAATGTCACCAAACATATCTTTCAGATTCTGCATTATTTCCTGGCATGTGCTCATCTCCACATGTTGATTCTGAAGAACATTGGAGAGAGAACCCAGGATATAGCATCTTGCCAAGACATGATCTTCATCATACTTGTCATTGTATTGCTTTTCTTCCTTAGATTTAGGGCTTTCATACTTGTCTTCTGTGAGCACATAACTTATGTGCTCAGTCGAGAGAACAAGCTCCAAATTACGGATCCAATCCCAGCAATTCGGTCTGGTCAACTGGTTGACCTCGAGAAGCCTGCTTAGTGGGTTCATGGACTGCATTTTCTGAAATTAAGAATACACTATATTAGGACATATAATCATATATTCATATTTATGATATTTGATTAAGGCATTTTAAATCAAATTGGTCTTCTGTTGTCAACTTTGAAAATTTATTCCCTTAATCACTTGCAAAGTAAGAGATATACTTACCGCTATAACTCAAGCAAGAACTTGGATCTCCTCTTTATCTTTGTCATATCCCAATAATATGAGAACCTATGACTCCAATAAAGAGAAGCTGCAACACATTCCGCCTTGCAAGTCCAACTTGCATTTCCCAATTCGGTCTATAACACCCGGTACTACCACCCTAAGGTGATGTTGACCCGTCATTAATTGAACCAACCGTAAAAAAGAATACAACTCGCTATGCGCAATCCAATATCCCCCCAATAATATGAGGATCCGATAATGGGGTCACTGCGCATACGTCCTTACTCTTTCGAGAAGCGACGAGCCTGATCCAAATGGATCGTATGCAGGAGCTGTCACTTCGGACAGGCGTTTCCTACATACAATATCTGGCGACGGAACACTTCGCCTTGACGGGAGACCATGGATGTCACTTATGTGATCTTCCACCTCATATTCAAATTTTAATTAATTATCATGAATTATATTCACATAATTAATTCTTCTAAGGAAAATACATATATATTCATAATAGAGTGTTTTTAATTGGATATATTTAACTTAATAATATTAAATTAATTATCAATCTAATTCAATCAACAAACTTGATTTTACTTGAATATATGGTATTATCTCAGAATATGTATTAATTCGAATTTTAAAAATTAGAAAAATACATCATGATCTCTCAGGCATCATTCGTTCCCTACATGCTGTCATGGCCAGTACCGGCGGGAGTGGTACGGACCGCAACCGGTGCGACCCGCTACTCCAGCGATCCTCGACTAGACACCATATCCGCCACGGGAAAAAATAATACCGAGCCAATCACTTTGTATTTGAGATGATCATCAGTTCTTCAATCGAAATTATACCATATAGTAATAATCAAAACATTCTTGATTATAAGGAAATTTGCTAGACAAATTCTCAATCCTATTCAAGCAAGTTGTTTGTTGATTGTGTTTCTAATTATGATCTAGATCAAATCTAACCAATTTATTGGTTGAGACCAAGTCAATTAAGGAAATAATCATAATTCAATATTTCTCAAATATTTTCTATAATTATTTCATGAAATTAACAATTAATTTCACTAATTGACAATCACATGGTTCTTGATTAGGAATGTAATTTCAACAGTGACTCCTACTTACTAAAATTAACATATATCAATCAATTTAAATCAAAATTAGACGAAATCAATTTTCAAAGATTGCTAATTTGATTTATGACAGAACCTAAGTGATATTTCAGTCATTTCTAAATGGCTTAAAAAAGTAATTAACGCATTAATCATGTTAAGATTCGTAGTTCCCGCAACAATGAATACATGTTCATTAAAACAACCATATCTCAAGCAAACGGAATCCAAAATTACGTAAACACAGATCCTATGATTTCCTTATTTAATGAGGAACAAAATCCAAGTGATTAATTCGTGTTTAAACATTTTAAACAGGGCCGAATTTATTCACTAAAGAGATGTGCGAAAATCAAATGCGACAAAAACTTTCGCAAACTTAACGAACCCAAGTCGTCCTAGGTTTATGGATCGTATCCAAAACCTTCGGCATAAAGCTCTGATACCACTTGAAAGATAAGGTAAAATCCTCAAACGCATCACGGAAGCGTGATCATCGTATCGAATACGACGAAGAACGACTAGTCAAACTAGTTGTTCCATGCAGCAGAATTTAAAAAAATTCATGCGATGAAACCACATGATACAAGAACGGTTATCGGATCATTTCATCTAGAACCACAACAAGTATAAAGGAATACCTCTTGAAGCATGGTTGATCGAGTCTCTACAAAAAGAGACCTCCTGTATCAAGTCCGATCGTCGGAGAAGACACTTGCGAGCACGGGGATGAGTCGCGTGATCCTCGCAATCCAATGAGTTGATCCAAGCTCAGTAAACTCCGGATCTCATCGTATGAGATCGAACGCCTTCTTCACGAGCGTAGCACTCCAAAGAAGAAGGAGTATCGAAGAACGTCGAGGCGGTGGCACAGCAGCGAGGGCGACGACGTAGTCCTCCTCTAGGGTTTGGTGGACGGCCACTAAGGAGAGAGGAAAGAGAGTTGACGTGTAGAATGAGAGAGAGAAGGGAGATGCGCTTCAAAAGCATAACCTTAGAGAGGCCTCTCTATTTATAGGATTTTGGGATCCATGGATCTCAATCCATGGGTCACATAAAATTGATGGGTGAGATTGATTTGTGTTTAATCAAATGATCAAGATTGTTTTTGGTAAAAGCCAACAACTAATAACTTAATTTAGATCAAATATATTTGCTAAGTCAAATACAATTTAATCCTAAATTAAATCAATCAAATAAATGAGATAATCAACATGGATTTGCCTCTCCCATGGAATATGGTGGATAGCCACCAATTCAATATTGGACTTCGTAGTCATCCACTTGTTTCCAAGTGAGGAGCAATCTCATGAAATCTCATGAGATTGCAAATCTCAATGGAAATCTCCATTATTTAATCCAATAACTTTTGTTGTAATTTATTCTTCAAAAATAATTCTTAATTAATTTTGAGAATATTGCAATCTTACCATTGGAAATTTTTGAATCACATTCACAACCCAAAACAAAATATAATTTACATTTTTCAATTAATTACACAATGTGAATCCAATACACATCAAAAATTAATTAACAAATATAAATTTTAATTAGCTCTCTCTAATACATTATAGATCACATTTATAATATATTATTAATAATTGGATACTGCTATCCACATTATTCTTATCCATAATAATTAAATCACATTTAATTATATTGGATAATTTCTACATACATCAAGATAATTAAATCACATTTAATTATCATTCTCTTAATGCTCAGATATAAATTCAACTATGGAATTATTCTTGAACCCCTTAAAGAATAATGCAATTTCTCCGCAAATACATGGAGATAAGGATAGGGCGATTGTATTGGTCCACGTATAGTGACTTGGATATTTCGATCACATATCAAATCCAGATCTCATGGACCTCTCATAGATGCTTGATTAAATCAAGGCCGTAAACCTAATCTTCTCATTGCATTTGAATTTCATTCAGATCAATGTCTAATACATGGACTAAGATTATGTCACTTCTCTGTTGAGAGGAGTCACTAAAATCCAAACATGTTTCATCACTCCCTCGGAATGGAAGCGCCATGATTATACAATCGTTTATGATCACATCACCCTCAGGTATTCCCATCACCTATACATCCTGCATACTGGAAGACCTATGATCATCTTGAAGATATAGATCACTTTTACACTGTCATCTTTAGGATTTAATCACTAAATTTCTCAATCTTGGTCATTGGGAATTGGTATAGATCATATGCTTTCCCAAAGCATATATCTTACCTTCAAATTCATGCCATGCTTCCAAAGCATGACGACCATGCATGGAATTTGATCAGTCCCAATACCTCATGAGTGAGCTCATGTCTCCCAACTCAAATGGGAAACTGTATGATCCCTTTGAGAGGTCGTATTACTCATATGTCCTTACATGCACACCGGCTCGCCGGTGTATTGACCTATGTTAGGTCATCAACCTATTGGTCTGCCAAATGTACATACTCAGACATATAGTAACACATCTGTCTCTGATCAGAGGATGCATGCCTATGCTGTGACAGCATTCAACATAGGTCTTTGGTTATCTCGATCTCATTAAGTCAATCCATTGACTCAACTAATCTGACACCTTTGAATCACTATTCCTATGCAAAGGACCTGCATCAAGAAGTTGGTCATATATCAGCCAAATGAGAAAGGATTGCCATCTCCTACTCATGCTGGAGATCATCACTTAACAATCATTTGATGATGCTTGATGAGTCCTCTATCTAACTCTTTAGATATTCATCCAAGCATCAACCTCTATGATTCATTCAATGAATCAACAACTGTATGATTATCAAGTTGGCCATGGTACATAACCCTTATTGTACAGAGGGACCTTATAGTGCATTCATTCATTCAATATCAGAAAGGGAGTGAAAAATAATCAATAACTTTTATTGATAATAACATTTATTGCAGCAAATGGTTCGCCTCGGGCTCACATTGCTAACATACACCAAGCTTCCCAAAGTTATGCACTAGTGCCTATAGCATTGGTATTCACATCCTCAACTCTTTGAGGTGTTATCCCTTTAAATAGTGAGTACCATATCTTAAGGAAAAGAAGACTTTCTTGGAATTTTCCAGAAAATACAAAAGTCCAAGGTGTAGCATTAATGTGGCGGTCCCTATACCCTCTTTTCTTTGCTTCTGAATAACTTCAAAACTAAGATCTAAGAGGTAACCTTGATATCATATCTCAATGTATGGAATAGCTAGACTATAAAACACTTATTATTATCCTTATATCATTCCAAATGATTATGATATCATCTACATTTAGCACGATGAACACAATGACACTCTCACTAAGTTTCACATGGTTCATCAAGATTCTATCTGAAATCATAACATTTATAATTTCATCATATCTGATGTTCCAACTACAAGAAGCTTATTTGAGTCCATAGATGGAGTTCCTTTATCTTGCATACCTTGCTTTCCTCAGCTATGAATGCTTGAGCCTACTTCATATGAATATCCTTAGAGACGTATTCATAGAGGAATGCGATATTGACTTTCATCTTGTAGATGTCAAAGTCAAGTTGTATAGCTATAATTAGCAATATTTTGATGGTTTTAAGCATGGTCACTAGAAAGCAAGTCTCATCGCAAGCAATGTCTTCTCTTCTTGTGTATCTTGTGGATATGAGCCGTGCTTTGAAGTTCTCTACCTTCTCATCGTGTTCTCTCTTTCTCTTGGAGATCCATTAACACCTTAACGAGTCTTACCCATATCGAGGGTCCATATACAACACTTGTATATGAAGTCTACTTTAGATTTTATTGCTAACATCCATCTTTCAATGTTATGATCTTCAGAAACTTCATCATGTGAAGTAAGATCATTGTCAGACTTAAATGTCACATGGAATCCATCCTCAAACTCATTTGAAAAGGTATTAGTGTTTCATGTTTAATTGTTCTTTTAGTTTCCGATTTTAGGAGCCTCATTATCTTCTCAAGATTAAATGAGTTCCTTCACTTCATTTTCATCTTGATTCTAAAGAGAGTCATCCTCTAAGAATCATATCTTAGATATGAAATATTTTAAGAATCTTAAGGTCATAAAGTAGGTATCCAATACCATGCTTTATTTTCTTATGAAGTAGCACTCTTTGGTGCTAGATTCCAGTTTACTTGCATGGAACATTATTAAGGATATATATTATAGTCTCTACTACATATACACCATGGAAACTAAGAGGTAGTTATGCTAATATTCATCGTTGATCAAATCATGTCACACATGATCCAATATTATCTCCCTATGACTCTATTGAGTTAAGGTACATAAGGAGGATTGAGATAGGAATGATATTCCTTTCTCCATAAGGTAATCCTTGAATTCATCTAATAGCTACAAGCTACCTTGATTAGATCAAATTCATTTCATTGTCCATCAAACTTTTGGTTCTAAACCAAAATTGTGAAATCTTTG
Source organism: Ottelia alismoides (assembly GCA_037367405.1). Taxonomy (NCBI): domain Eukaryota; kingdom Viridiplantae; phylum Streptophyta; class Magnoliopsida; order Alismatales; family Hydrocharitaceae; genus Ottelia; species Ottelia alismoides. Next base: position 1,022,602 of record JAZKJV010005737.1, read on the forward strand.
GACATTTCAAAGGTTTCTAAGGTAAAGGGAAGAAATGCCATATCACAAATAATCATCAATAGATATCACATATCATTAATATTTATTATGATACAGATGATCCATACACATCAATATGTATGAGATCTTGAATATCTTGACATTTTACACCATTCTCAGAGAAGGGTGTATGAGATATTTTTACTTTGAATACAATATTCACAAGTACGTAAGATTTGAAATTTCAGACAATCTAAAGCTTCTCTTACTAGTCTACTGATCTTATCAATAGACATATGTCCAAGGCTTGATGCCAGATCATTGTCAAATGATCTTCATCCTCCTATTGATCTTATAAAGGTTTAATTTTTCAGTATTAGAAATGTTAGTGAACCATTCATTAATTTTCTAATTTAGTAGAGTCCATTAGATGTTAGATTACTATATGGAATATATCCATCATAACTCTTTATGAAAGGTCAATTACAGAATTCATGTTTATTTCCAACATTTAGAAATAAACAATGAGTGTATTCTAATATTTAAATTATAGAGACATTCTCTAAGACTAAGGGCTCTCCCACTAAAAATGTGAAGCCTATCTATCAAGTAGATATTGTTGCAACCATTGCATCAATATCTATAGATGACTATTATACCTTATGATCAAATTTTCTAGTCTTCTAAAACATATGAAACCAATTGCAAGTGTTATTAGAAAATGAGATACAATTATTAGACTTTCATCTTACCTAATAAGAAAGTCAGATGATTATATTATAGGTATGGATTATTTTGATGCAATATCTGGGTCCATTTCTAAGGATTTTAGATAGTCTAGATAGTCATACTATTAATGCATCAGCTTATTGGTTGGACATGCGAGCCAACGGCGAGCCATTATGCAACAAATGTTATTGCAAATATCATTCCCTGATCTGAATGAAGAACAGATAATTTGCATAATAGGTCCCTTAGTACAATTAGGATTATGTACCATGGTCATCTTAATAATCATAAATCTGTTGATTCAATAATTGAATCATAGAGGCTGGTGCTTGGATGAATATCTAAAGGGTTAGATTGAGGACTCATCAAGCACGTCAAATGATTGCTAAGAGATGATCTCCAGCCTGAGTAGGAGATGACAATCCTTTCTCACATAGGTTGATATCTGACCGACCTCTTGATGCAGGTCCTCTGCATAGGAATAGAGATTTGAAGATGTCAGATTAGTTAGGTCAAAGAGTTGACTTGAAGAGATCGAGATAACCAAAGTCCTATATCATAGGTTGTCACGATACATGCACACATCCTCTGACCGGAGAAAGAAGTGTTACTATATGTCTGATGACCTAACCAAGGTATAAACACGGACACACTGGTGTGCATATAAGAGCATATGAGTAATACAATCTCTCAAAGGGATCATACATGTTCATTTACTGAACCGGAAGACATGAGCTCACTCATGAGATATTGGGAGGAATCAAATTCCGTGCGCACGGTCATCTCACTTTGCAAGCTTGACTGAATTTGTAGGTTTGATATATATTTTTGGAAAGTATATGATCAATACCTAGGTATGATATATGCTTTTGGAAAGTATATGATCGATACCAACTCCCAATGATCAAATGAGAATCTTACTGATTAAACCCTGAAGTAGACAGTGTAATGTTGATCTAATACTTTGGGTTTATTATGGGTCTTCCAGTATGCAGGATGTACAGGTATTGGGAATACCTGAGGGTGATGTGATCATAAACGATTGTATAACCATGACGCTTCAATTCCTAGGGAGTGATGAAACAGGTCTGGATTTTAGTGACTCCTCTCAGTAGAGAAGTAATCTGATCTTGCTCCAAATGTTGGACATTGATCTGAATGTGATTCAGATGCAATGAGAAGATTAGATTTGCAGTCTTGATTTAATCAAGCATCTATGGTAGGCTCGAGATCTGGATTTGAGATGTGATCTCAATATCCAAGTCACTATACGTGGAACAATACAATCACCCTGTCCTTATCTCCAAGTATCCGCGGAGAAAGCGCATTATCCTTGAAAGAGTTCATGGATAATTTCATTGTTGATATATGTATCCAAGAATCGAGAAAATTGATAATTAAATGTGATTTAATTATCATGGATAATGTTAATTTGATTCATATTATAAGCAGAGTTATCTGAGATAATTAAATCTGATTTAATTATTAAAGATATGAATAATATGAATGTGATTCATGTTATTTGGCACATGAGAAAAGAGATTCAAGATGATTAAATGTGATTTAATTATCATGGATATGAATAATATGGATAACACTATCCATATTAATCATATATATTATAAATGTCATTTATAATATATAAGAGAGAGCCATATTGTATTTTATATTCGTTGATTAATTGTTAATGTGAATGTGATTCACATTGAATGATTAATTGAAAATATAATTACATTTAGTTTTAGGTTGTGAATGAGATTCACATAATTTCAATGGCATGGTTAATATTTTCCATAAGATAATTCGGAATTATTTTTTGGTGAAAATACTATCGATAAGAGATAATGATTTAATCATGAGATAATGAGATCTCATGAGATAATGAGATCTCATGAGATATTGAGATCTCATGAGATGATGGTAGCCGTCCCCTTATTTTAGGGGATTGGTTTAGTCTTCTCATTATCTCTTCTCTAGTCAAATAAGATTTAAATTGGAATTAATTATGTTGATTTATCAATATGAATTAATTCAAATGAAATCACTTGTTGTTGTGTTTTACCAACAACAATCCTAGCAGTTGAAAGGAACACAATCAATCTCATCCGTTGATTGTGTGTTGTCCATGGATTGGGATCCATGGACTCCCAAAACCCTCTATAAGAAGAGGCGCCCCTTGCTCTTCATGACACACTCGACATAGATGAATGCTCTCTCTCTCTCTCTCTTTCTCTCTACACGCCCATTCTCTCTATCTCTCAAGTGGTAGTCCACCATGGATGCCCTAGAGAGATCCTCCATCATCGCAACGCCGTCGTTATGCTGCCCGATCGTCTACTTGTGGATCTCCGTCTACTTTGGCATGCCTTGCTCGTGAAGAAGACATCGTATCAAGTTTATCGTGATCAAGAGATCCGTGGCTTGGATCATCAACATGGATTGCGAGAAGCACGCGTCTCATCCACGCGCTCGCAAGCGTCTCCTCTATCGGATTGGACTTGAGACAGGAGGTCTCTTTGTTTAGAGACTCGATCGCAACCACACTTCAAGAGGTAATCCTATTACTTGTTCATGGTTTAGATAAAACGATCTGAGAAGTGTTCTTGGATCATGTGATTTCATCACATAAAATTTTTTAATTTCCGCTGCATCGAGCAACTAATGCGACTAGTCGCTCCCGATCGCATTCAATGTGATCATCACGCTTCAGTGATGCGCTTGAGGATTTTCCAATATCCTTCAAGTGGTATCAGAGCCTGATTGTCGAAGGTTTTGGATTAGATCCATGAACCTATGAAAATTTGGGCTCGTTTGGGTTCATGAAAGTTTTAGCATTTCAATTTTCGCAGCCCTGTCTTGTGATGAAATTTCGTTCCCTGTTTAAAATGTTTAAACACAAAATTTTAGTTGAATAATGTTTATCATTAATTAAGGAAACAGTAGGTTTTGAGTTTGCATAATTTGGATTCCATTTGCTCAAGATATTATCATTTTATTGACCATATATCTACTATTTCGGGGATGGCGATTAGAGACGTAATTAAGATGTTAATTACGGTTTTAAAATACCTGGAAATACATGCTTATCATATGGTTTTGTTTTCAAATCGAGTTATCAATCTCTGGAAATTAATTTTGCTTAATTTGGATTTAAAATGAATGAGATATGCTATTTTTAGTTAGTGAGAGTCACTGCTGGAAATTGCATCATTATCCGAAACCTTGTGATTGTCGTTTAAGAAAAATTGTGAAATTAATAGTTAATTTCCTGGAATAATTGTGGATAATATTTGAGAAATATTAGAACAATATTTATTCCCTTAAATGACATTGCCTATTAATGAATGATTAGATTAGATCTTGATCACAATTGGTTAATATGAAATTTCCAACAAATATTATTTTCATGAAAACTCTAGTTTATCCTACAATAGTTGTAGGACAACTTTTACATGTAAAACCTTGTTTCTTCAATAGGATAGGGGATTTGTTTATCAAATCTCCTTATAATATTATCAAAATGGTTTTGATGAATATTATATGGTATAATTTCGGTTGAAAAACCGATGATCATCTCAAGTACAACGTGATTGACTCGGCATTGTTTTTTCCTGAGGTGGATATGGTGTCTAGTCGGGGAGCATTGGGGTAGCAGGTTGCACCGCGTACGGTCTGTCCCACTCCCGCCGGTACTGGCCATGACATCGAGTAGGGAATGAATGATGCCTGAGAGATCATGATGTATTTTCTAATTATTAAAATTCGAAATAATAGGTATTTGAGATAATACTGTAATTCAAGTAACAACTGAAGAATGTTTGTTGGATATTAATTAGATTATTAATTTAATATGATTAGATTAGATCGAATTCAATTAAAATTAGAACACCTTATTATGATAGAGTTGTTAGTTCCCTTGGAAGAATTAATCATAATGTTATATGATTCATAATGATTAATTAGATGTTGAATATGATATGGAGGATCACATAAGTGACATCCATTGTCTCCCGTCAAGGCGAAGGGTTCCATCACCAGATATTGTATGTAGGAGACGCCAATCCGAAGTGACAGCTCCAGCATACAATCCATTTGGATCGGGGTCTTCGCTTCTCGAAAGAGTAAGGTCGTATACGTAGTGACCCCAATATCGGGTCCTCATATTATAGGGGCGATATTGGATTGCATATAATGAGTATTAAGCCTGTTGACGGTTGGTTCAATTAATGACCGGTCAACAATACCTTTGAGGTGGTGGGCCCGGGTGTTAAAGATCGAATCCGGAGATGAAAGTTGGACTTGCAAGACAGAATGTGTTCCCACTTTTTTTTATCTGAGTTACATGTTCTCATATTATTGGGATGTAACAAAGATAAGGAAGGAGACCCTAGATCTTGCTTGAGATATAATGGTAAGTATATCTCTTACATTGAAAGTGATTAAGGGAATGACCTTTAATTGTTGACGTGGCAAGACAACTTTGATATAAAAACTCCTTACCAAAGTTAAATATGTATATATATATATATATAAATATATATACACTTATGCAAATTTGTTATTTCAGATAATCCTTCATTAAACCCACTCAATGTTATACTCAATAATAACCAGTAAAATATCATGGATTGGACTCATGATCCAGATATTATACTTGCAGTTGGACACATAATGTTTGTGGTTGCAATGTGCATATTTTCTCAACATAATGAGGAATGATAATTAAATAAGATGATAAGACATCACCTTAGGGTTTCTATGTCTCTATAGTCTTGATCTATCATCAAATGTACTTTGGAAGTTACATGTCGACGGTGATCGTAATTGTCGAATATTCCTTATAAAATCTAAGAAGATATTCTGGCATATATATGTGCTCTTGACATTTATCATGAATGACATGGTTCACTGCATCATGCAGAATGGTAGATCTATAAGAGATGATGTATTCAAAATATTTGAATACCTAACTGAACCAATGTTTTAAGAGTCTAGATGGATGTAGACATGATAAGTGTCATCATTCTACTGTCTATGCTCTAGTCATTCATGAGACTTCATAATATTCATATTGTATGAATTTAATGAAGCATGTATAAATGTTGAAATACTCTTACATTGAATTCTTTTGAATTCAACATAAGAAATTCTTTGTCTTAAGCAATGGTTGTTTATAGATGAAGGGAGCGCAGTGGAAGAATGGGTCGGACCCTAGTAATAAGGAAAGTCGAAGAGTTGACCTACTTCTGTGACTTCCATATGACATCCTAAGAGTTGGATGAATGCCAATACTGCAATAAGTTGGTGTGTTGATAGTATGACTATCAAGTCTCTCTTGAATCCTTAGAGAAGGACTCGGATAGAGCACCAGAATAATCTACATTAATCATTGATATTGACTTGCTTATTTGATAAGATAAAGTCTAATAATTGTATCTCATTCTTCTAATGACACTTGTAATTATTGCATATGTTATAGAAGATTAATAAATTTGATCTTCAGGTTTAATAGTCAACTACATGGATTTTGATGCAATTGTTGCAACAATCTCTATTGGATAGATGGACTTCATGTTTTCAGCGGGAGAGCCCTTTGTCTTAGAGAATGTCTCTATGACCTAGATATAAGAATACACTCATAGCTTATTTCTAAATGTTGGAAATAAACATGAATTCTGGAATAAACCTATCATAGAGAGTTATGATGGATATATTTCAGATAGTAATCTGGTATCTAGTGGACTCTACTAAATTAGAAATTTAATGAATGGTTCATTAAGATTTCTAACACTGAAAGTTAAACCTTAACAGATCAATAGGAGGATGAAGATCATTTGACAATGATCTGGCATCAAGTTTTGGACATATGTTTGTTGATGAGATCAATGGACTAATAAGATATGAAACTTTAGAATGTCTAAAATTTCAAATCTTACATAGTTGTGAATATAGTATTCAAAGTAAAATGTCCAATACACCCTTCTCTGGGAATGATGTTAGATGTCGAGATATTCAAGATCTCATACATATTGATGTGTGTGGATCATCTATATCATAATAAACATTATGGATATGTGATATCGATTGATGAGTAAGTATGATATGAGATTTCTTCTCTTCACCTAAGAAACCTTTGAAATGTTCAAAGATTTCATAATTTTGATTTAGAACCAAATTCTGAAGAAAGATGAAATGAATTTGATCTAATCTAGGTACCTTGTACCTGTTAGATAAATTCAAAGAATACCTTATGAAGATATGAATATCATTTCTAACCCAATCCTCCTAACACACCTAAACTCAATAGAGTTGTAGGGAGATATAATTGGATAATGTGTGACATGATTTGATCAATGATGAATTTTAGCATAATTTCTCTTAGTTTCCTGGTATATATGTAGTAGAGACTACATTATATATCCTTAATAAGATTCCATGCAAGTAAGCTGGAATCGAGTACTAGAGAGTGCTACTTCATTAGGAAAATAAAGGATGGTATTGGATACCTACTTTCTAACCCTAAGATTCTTAAAAGATCTCATCTCTGAGAATGTGATTCTTAGAGGATGATTCTCTTGAGAATCAAGATGAAAATGAAGTAAAGGAACCCATTTAATCTTGAGATGATAATGAGGCTCCTGAAATAGGAAACTAAAAAGGATAATTAAAGATGAAACATTAATACCTCTTCAAATGAGTTTGAGGATGTATTCCTTGTGTCATTTAAGTCTGACAATGATTGGACTTCATGTGATGAAGCTCCTGAGGATCATGACATGGAAAGATGGATGTTAGCAATAAAAGTCTAAGGTAGACTTCATATACAAGTGTTGTATATGGACCCTCGAGGATCCACCTATATGGGTAAGACCCGTTAAGGTGTAAATGGATCTTCAAGAGAAAGGGAACCTGATGAGAAGATAAAGACCTTCAAAGCACGGCTCGTAGCCATGAGCTACACACCAAAAGAGAAGACATTGATTGCGATGAGACTTTCTCTTCAGTAACCGTGCTTATACCCATTAGAATATTGCTAACTATAGCTACACAACTTGGCTTTGACATCTTCGAGTTGAAAGTCAAGATTGCGTTCCTCCACGAATATCTCTCTAAGGATATTCACATGAAGTAGCCCCAGGGTTTCATGGTTGAGGAAAGCAAGATGTGCAAGCTAAAGAAATCCATCTATGGACTCAAATACACTTCTTAAAGTTGGAACATAAGATTTGATGAAATTATAAATGTTATGATTTCAAATAGAATCTTGATGAACCATGTGAAGCTTAGTGGGAGTACCATTGTGTTCATCGTGCTAAATGTATATAATATCCTAATCATTTGGAATGATATAAGGATGATAATAAGTGTTCAAGGATACCTCTTAGATCTTAGTTCTGAAGTTGTTCAGAAGTAGAGAGAAGAGGATATTGGGACCGTCACATTAGTAGTACACCTTGGACATGTTCCATTTTTTTAGAAAATTCTTAGAAAGGCTTCCTTCCCTTAAGATATGGTACTGACCTATCTAAAGGGATAACACCTCGAAGAGTCGAGGAAGTGAATGCTAGAACTACTTGCACTTGTGCATCAATTACAAGAAGCTAAGTGTATAATAGATGTGTACAAAAGCCAGACATCTGCCAAGTAGTAGGAGTAGTAAAGTGTTGCTAATCCAAAAACACTTGATTGCAGTAATAACAAAATCTTCATAGATGACAAGACAATAGAGATAGTGATCTCCAAGTCTTATCTTCAAGAAATTGAGACTTTATAGATAGTGATCTAAAAGGTCTTAACTTTGGATACCTTTGGAGATAGATATCACCAGGAATAAGGGTATTCTGATAAGGATTATGAAAATACTGGTTATAATAATTATTAAGCAATAGTGTCAAGGACACTATAACTGCTTTGACTAGATTGAGTATTGGTTGCATAAGATGCAACATTCGCATTAGATGCGAGCACTGTTATTGGAATATATGCAAGTGCCATAAAAGGACTTGGCGTAGTCTCGCGGGAACATAGTGGATGATTAGCTTACCTAGCTATTTTCTAAATAGCCTATGATTGTCACATGAGTGTGGGTTTAAATGATTACCCATTAATGGCTCTTTGGGCTAGTGGGAGATTGTTGGACACGCGAGCCCACGGCGAGCCGTTATGCAATAAATGTTATTGCAAATATCATTCCCTGATATGAAATGAAGAATCAATAATTTGCATAATAGGTCCCTTAGTACAATTAGGGTTATGTACCATGGCCATCTTAATAATCATACAGCTGTTGATTCAATAATTGAATCATAGAGGCTGGTGCTTGGATGAATATTTAAAGGGTTAGATTGAGGACTCATCAAGCACCGTCAAATGATTGCTAAGAGATGATCTCCAGCCTGAGTAGGACATGACAATCCTTTATCACATAGGCTGATATCTGACCGACCTCTTAATGCAGGTCCTCTGCATAGGAATAAAGATTCAGAGGTGTCAGATTAGTTAGGTCAAAGAGTTGACTTGACGAAATCGAGATAACCAAAGTCCTATATCGTACGCTATCACGATACATGCACGCATCCTCTGTCCGGAGAGGTGTCAGATTACTATATGTCTGAGTATGTACATTTGGCATACCAATAGGTTGATGATCTAACCAAGGTCTATACACCGGTGCGCTGGTGTGCATTTAAGGGGATATGAGTAATAAGATCTCTCAAAGGGATCATACAGGTTCATTTACTGAACCGGAAGACATGAGCTCACTCATGAGATATTGGGAAGAATCAAATTCTGTGCGCACGGTCGTCTCGCTTTGGAAGCTTGACTGAATTTGTAGGTTTGATATAGACTTTTGGAAAGTATATGATCAAGACCTAGGTATGACATATGCTTTTGGAAAGTATATGATCGATACCAACTCCCAATGATCAAATGAGAAACTTACTGATTAAACCCTGAAGTAGACAGTATAAAGTTGTTCTAATACTTCGGGTTTATTCTGGGTCTTCCAGTATGCAGGATGTACAGGTATTGGGAATACCTGAGGGTGATATGATCATAAACGATTGTATAACCATGACGCTTCCATTCCTAGGGAGTGATGAAACGGGTCTGGATTTTAGTGACACCTCTCAGTTGAGAAGTAATCTAATCTTGGTCCAAATGTTGGACATTGATCTGAATGTGATTTAGATGCAATGAGATGATTAGATTTGCGGTCTTGATTTAATCAAGCATCTATGGGAGGCCCGAGATCTGGATTTGAGATGTGATCTCAATATCCAAGTCACTATACATGGAACAATACAATCGCCCGGTCGTTATCTCCAAGAATCCGCGGAGAAAGCGCATTATCCTTGAAAGAGTTCAGGGACAATTTCATTGTTGATATATGTATCCAAGCATCGAGAAAATTGATAATTTAATGTGATTTAATTATTATGGATAATATGAATTTGATTCATATTATAAGGAGAGTTATCTGAGATAATTAAATGTGATTTAATTATTAAAGATATGAATAATGTGAATGTGATTCATGTTATTTGGCACATGAGAAAAGAGATTCAAGATGATTAAATGTGATTTAATTATCATGGATATGAATAATATGGATAACACTATCCATATTAATTGTATATATTATAAATATGATTTATAATATATAAGAGAGGGCCATATTGTGTTTTATATTCGTTGATTAATTGTTAATGTGAATGGGTTTCACATTGAATGATTAATTGAAAATATAATTACATTTAGTTTTGGGTTGTGAATGAAATTCACATAATTTCAATGGCATGGTTGATATTTTCCATAAGATATTTGGAATTATTTTTTGGTGAAAATGCTATTGACAAGAGATCATGATATAATCATGAGATAGTGAGATCTCATGAGATAATGACATCTCATGAGATATTGAGATCTCATGAGATTATGGTAGCCGTCCCCTTATTTTAGGGAATTGGTTTAGTCTTCTCATTATCTCTTCTCTAGTCAAATGTGATTTAAATTGGAATTAATTATGTTGATTTATCAATATGAATTAATTCAAATTAAATCACTTGTTGTTGTGTTTTACCAACAACAATCCTAGTCGTTGAAAGGAACACAATCAATCTCATCCGTTGATTGTTTGTTGTCCATGAATTGGGATCCATGGACTCCCAAAACCCTATATAAGAAGAGGCACCCCTTGCTCTTTATGACACAATCGACATAGATGAATGCTCTCTCTCTCTTTCTCTCTACAAGCCCATTTTCTCTATCTCTTATGTGGTCATCCAACATGGATGCCCTAGAGAGATCCTCCATCGTCGCAGCGTCGTCGTTATGCTGCCCGATCGTCTGCTCGTGGATCTCCATCTACTTTGACGTGCCTTGCTCGTGAAGAAGACATCGTATCTCGTTTGTCGAGATCAGGAGATCTGTGGCTTGGATCATCAACATTGATTGCGAGAAGCACGCGTCTCATCCACGCGCTAGCAAGTGTCTCCTCTGTCGGATGGGACTTGAGATAGGAGGTCTCTTTGTTTAGAGACTCGATCGCAACCACGCTTCAAGAGGTAATCCTATTACTTGTTTGTGGTTTAGATGAAATGATCCGAGAAGTGTTCTTGGATCACGTGGTTTCATCACATACAATTTTTTAATTTCCGCTGCATCGAGCAATTAGTGCGACTAGTCGCTCCCGATCGCATTCGATGCGATCATCACGCTTCCGTGATGCGCTTGAGGATTTCCAATATCCTTCATTATTGCAGTATTGGCATTTATCCAACTCTTTGGATGTCATATGGAAGTCATAGATGTACGATCAACTCTTTGACTTTCCTTCTTACTTGGGTCCAACCCATGCTTCCATGATGCTCCCTTCATCTATAAACAACCATTGCTTAAGACAAAGGATCTCTTATGTTAAATTCAAAAAGATTTTCAATATAAGAGTAATTCAACATTTATACATGCTTCATTCAATTCATACAATATGAATATTATGAAGCTTCATGAATGACTAGAGTATAGATAGTAGAATGATGGCACTCAACATATCTAAATACATCTTAACTCTTAAAGACTTAGGTTCAGGTAGGTACTCAAATATTTTGAATACATCATCTCTTATAGAGCCATCATTCTTCATGATGTAGTGAACCATGTCATTCATGATTAAATGTCGAGAGCACATATGTATGCCAAAACATCTTCTTAGATTTTATAAGCATTATCTGACAATTACGATCATCATCAACATGTCACTTTCAAAGTACATTTGATGAGAGATCAAGACTATAGAGACATACAAACCCTAGGGTTATAGATCTATTGTCTATTTAATTGTCATTCCTCATTATTATGAGGAAACTTGCACATTGCAACCACATACATTATGTGTCCAATGGAAAGTATAATATTTTGATCATGGATCCAATCCATGATATTTTACTGGTTATTATTGAGTATATAATAGAGTGGGTTTAATGAGGATTATTTGAAATAAGAAATTTGCACATATATATATTACTTTGATTTAGGAATTTATATATCAAATTTGCCTTGCCTTGTCAACACTGAAAGTTCATTCCCTTAATAACTTTAAATGTAAGATATATACTTACCATTATATCTCAAGCAAGATCTGAGATCTTCTTTCATGTCTTTGTTACATCCCAAAGAACATGCAACTCAGATAAAAAGAAGTGGGAACGCATTTCGCCTTGCAAGTTCAACTTGTATTCCAAATTCGGTCTTTAACACCCTGGTTCACCACCCCTAAGGTGATGTTGACCCGTCGTTACGTGAACCAACCGTCAACATGCTTAAAACCTGTTATATGCAATCCAATATGGCCCCAATAATATGAGGACTCGATACTGGGGTCACTACGTATACGACCTTACTATTTCAAGAAGCAAATAGCCTAATCCAGATGCGCTTGTATGCAGAAGTTGTCACTTCAGAAAGGCGTCTCCTACGTACAATCCCTGGTGACGGAACTCTTCACCTTGATGAGAGACCATGGATGTCACTTATGTGATCCTCCATATCACGATAAAGTTCTAATTAATTATTATGAATCATATTCACATAATTAATTCTTCCAAGGGAAATAACAACTCTATTCGTAATAGAGTGTTTTAATTGGATATAATTAATTTAACCATATTAAACCAATTGTCAATCCAATTTAATCAACCAACAAATGATTTTTAAATGTCACTTGAACGATGGTATAATCTTAAAGATACGTATTATTCGAATTTTAATAATTAGAAAATACATCATGATCGCTCCATACATTATCCCTTCCTTACCCACTGTTAGTCCAGCTCCAACGGGAGTAGGACAGACCACTCACAGAGCAACCTGCTTCCCCAACGCTCCCCGACTAGACACCATATTCGCCTCAGGTAAGGATAATGCCAATTGATCACTTTGTACTTGAGATGATAATATGTCTTTCAACTGAAGTAATACCATATAATAATAATAAAATTGATTAACATTATAAGGAGATTTGCTAAATAAATCCCCAATCCTATTCAAGCAACTTTGTTTGTTGAAAAGAAGATGATGTAACTAATTGAGATCTAGATCATATCTAATCAATTATTGGTTAAGACAATGTCATTTAAGGAAATAATCATTATAAAATATTTCACAAAATTTCATCAATAATTATTCTAGGAAATTAATCGTTAATTTAACTAATTGATTAACTGATAATTACATTATTCTTGATTATGAGTGTAATTTCCAACAATGACCCTCACTTACTAAAATTAGCATATCCCAATCAATTTAAATCCAACTCATGCAAATTAAGTTTCCAAAGTTTTATAATTTGATTTACAACAGAACCCAAGTGATTTTCACACATTTATAGGCATTTCAAATCCATAGTTAACTCTTTAATGATGTCAAGATTTGCCATCACTGAAAAGTGCATACATGTTCATTAAAATGATCTTAACTTGAGCAATCTAATTCCAAATCACGTAAATTCAAATCCCACAGTTTCCTTATTTAATGGGAAACATAATACTAGGATGATTTTGTGTTTAAACAATTTAAACAAACAGAAAAATACCATAAACATGGCTGCGTGAAAAAAATGCGCTAAAATTTAGCAAACACTAACGAGCCCAAGTCATCCTAGGTTTATGGGTCGTATCTGAAACCTCCAACCTATGGCTCTGATACGACATGAAGGATATGGGAAGATCCTTAAGTGCATCACGTAAGTGTGAGGATCGCATCGAATGCGATCAGGAGCGACTAGTCGTCTTAGTTGCTCGAGGCAGCATAATTTAAAAATTTTCATACAATGAAACCACATGATCTAAGAACACTTCTCGGATCATTTCATCTAAAACACAAACATGTATTACGTTTACCTCTTGAAACGTGGTTGCCATCGAGTCTCTAAACGAAGAGACATCCTATCTCAAGTCCGATCCAATGGAGGAGACGCTTGCGAGCACGTTGATGAGATGCGTGCTCCTCGCAATCCATGTTGATGACCCAAGTGACGAATCTCTTGATCTCATCACACGAGATCTGACGTCTTCTTCACGAGAGAGGAACACCGAATGAGACAGAGATCCATGGGTTTTAACAATCAGGCAGCATAATGACGATGCTGCAGCGATGGCGTCTCTATAGGGCTCCATGGTGGACGACTACAATGAGAAGGATAGAGAGACTTGGAGTGTAGAGAATGAGAGAGAGAGAGAGATAGAGCAATTGTTAATGTTATTGTTGTTGTAAGTTTGAAGAGCAAGGGGTGCCTCTTCTTATGTCGAGTTTTGGGAGTCCATGGATCACAATCCATGGACTACACAAAATCAATAGATGAGAATGATTTGTGCTTCTTTCAATGGCTAAGATTTTATTTTAAAAATACAACAACAATTAATTTAATTTAGATTACATATATATCAATATAATTAATCCAAAGTTAAATAAATCAAGCATGTAGATTATGGTATGGAAATTGCCTCCTTCCATTAAAGAGGAGTGGACGGCCACCCTTTCCTAATGGGAGTTGGTGGCCTTCCACACTCCCAATCAGGAAGGAGGAAATCTCATGTAATCTATGAGATTACATTATTCCATGGAAATCTTCAAGATATACAACAACACTTTTTGTAAGTTATTCTACAAAAATAATTCATAATTATTTTATGAATATTACAATCTTGCCATTGGAAAATTGTGAATCACATTCACAACCAAAAATAAAATGTGATTTACATTTTCAATTAATTATCCAATGTGAATCCAATCTACTTCAATAATTAATCAACAAATATAAATCATAATAGGTTCTCTCTAATACATTATAAATTAAATTTACAATATATATAAATATTTAGGATAGTGCTATCCACATTATTGATATCCATGATAATTAAATCACATCTAATAATCTTGGATCTCTATTCTCATGTGCCCAAATAATATGAATCACATTCACATTATTTACATTTTTGATAATTAAATCACATTTAATTATATTAGATAACTCTCCTTATAATATGAATCAAATTCATATTATTAATGATAATTAAATCACATTTAATTATCAATTACTCAATGCTCAGATAAATATATCAACAATGAAATTATCCATGAACTCTTTCAAGGATAATGCGCTTTTTCTGCAGATACTTAGAGATAAGGACATGGAGATTGTATTGTTCGATGTATAGTGACTTGGATATTGAGATCACATCTCAAATCCAGATCTTGCGGAACTCTCATATATGCTTGATTAAATCAAGATCGCAAATCTAATCTTCTCACTGTATATGAATTACATCCAGATCAAGGTCCAACATTTGGACTAAGATCTGATTACTTCTGTATGAGAGGAGTCACTCAAATCCAGACCTATTTCATCACTCCCTCAGAATGGAAGCGTTATGGTTATACAATCGTTTATGATCAGATCACCTCAGGTTTTCCTAATACATGTACATCCTGCATATTGGAAGACCCAGAATAAACCTAAAGTACTAGATAATTTTACACTATCTACTTCATGGTTTTATAATAAAGTTTCTCATCAATGGGAGTTGGTATTTATCATACACTTTTCAAAAGCATATATCATTCCTAGTTGTTAATCATATACTTTCCAAAATTATATATCAAACCTTACAAATTCGGTAAAGCTTCCAAAGAGAGATGACCGTGCACAGAATTGAATCCCAATATCTCATGAGTGACCTCATGTGTTTCGGTTCAGCAATGAACATGTATGATCCCTTTGAGAGATCATATTACTCATATGCCCTACATGCACACTAGCGCGTTGATGTATAGACCATGGTTAGGTCATCAATCTATTGGTCTGCCAAATGTACATACTCAGACATATATTACCACATCTATCTCCGGTCAGAGGATGCGTGTCTATATCATGATAGCATATGACATAGGTATTTGGTTATCTTGATCTCATTAAATAAAATTTTTGACCTAACTAATCTGACACCTTCGAATATCTATTCCTATGCATAGGACCTACATCAAGTGGTCAGTTAGATATCAGCCTTTAGAGAAATGATTGCCATCTCCTTCTCAGGCTGGAGATCCTCTCATAACAATCATTTGACGGTGCTTGATGAGTCCTCAATCTAACTCTTTAAATATTCATCAAAGCACCATCCTTTATGATTCAACAATTGAATCAACAACTATAAGATCATTAAGATGGTCATGGTACATTACCCTAATTGTACTAAGGGCCCTATTTTGCAAATTAGTTATTCTTCATTTCAGATCAGGGAATGATATTTGTAATAACATTTATTGCATAATGGATCATTGTGGCTCGCATGTCCAACATGGGTATCTATGCAAAACATAATTAAAATAACTAAAATAAACATGAATCATGGCTAACATGCAATTACCAAAACCTGCAAGGGGTTCCTGCAATTTTTCTACGATCTGGTCAGCGGGGCTCTATACGTAATTTCTTAAAATACGAGGACTTGAGCGTAAAATACCCAAGTCACTCATGCGTCGTACGTGCGACGACCGAGGTTCTGGTTGAGGATGGAGCCTCAAATGGCTTGTGATGGGAGGTCTGGGTCGATGTATGATGATTACTAGCCTTGAGGCTCGGTCTACGACTCGTATGCATGGGAAGAATAGGTGTGGGTGGTGGTGAAGCAACTCGTTGGTGCAGATGTGCTCCTGTACAATGAAGGTGATTGGCGAGGGTGGGTTGCTGGTGGTAATGGGAAGTGGAAATTGTGGATGGCCGGTGAACCTGTGGATGTCTGCTTGGGGGGAAGATGGAAGGGAGCTTTAGTTGTAACTATGATGCACCTTCGTGGATGACCCAATCGGGTCCCAATCCAAACCTAGAAGGGATTGAGAGAAGTGGCTCGAGTGGTAGGTCAACTAGAGCATGAAGAGGATTATGGATGAAGCTCCAGTTGAACGAGGGAGTTGGAGATGTCGTCAGTGGGAGGTTGCATTAAGACAGAAGTAAAGTGTTAGGGAAGAAGGTGCATCAGTGGCGATGGGATCAGATTTTGGGTTCTCAATCATAATTAGGGATAGGAAGGAAGAAAGTCTTACATTAGAGAAGAACTGAAACTAAAATCAAAGTAGAATAACATTAAGAGAGAAAGGAATGGACCCAAAGATGGAGTGATAGTCTTTGGACATATTAGCTACTTCTCCTCCATTCGTTGCTCGACGGTTGCGCCACATCGGAGCTTGGCAGTAATGCAAGCGGGACTACAATGGAGGTTATCAATACAAGGTTGTTTATTATCACTAAACTTTTAGATTTAAGCTCGCTCTGAATGGTGAATGGGGTCGATGGTGGGAAATGAGGTGGCCTTTATATGTCGTCGGGGTTAAGGCGAGCGAGGCAAAGCATCGGGGACATGGACATAGATTGTAGAGGTGAGAGGGGGTAAAGGAGGTGGGCAGCAAGGTCGTGGGGTACGGTTGAGGAAGGCAGAGGATGGTTGGGCCAGGCGGAGGTGGAGGAAGCAGAGAATGTAGGGTGCCGCCATGGAAGGCAGAGGGGAAAAAGAGATGGAGCATTACTGTTTGATTGCCCAAGATCGAATGGTTGCGGATGAGCCACATGGCAGAAGATTTAAATAAAAGAAAAAAATAAAATGGAAGATATGATCTGGGTCATTAGATGAAGCTCCCTTCATCCAACGACCCACATCAAGGACGTGTCAATGAAACTTGTTTGTCTCAATGAGATCTAAAACTTTTGTGAAGAAACTAAAACCAAAAAAGATCATCTATATGAAATATATTTTTGAAGGGTCTTCTATGTACATAAAATACTGTATTTTCAGATTTTGTACTTTTTGTGATTTCTAAATAAATTAATATTCAAAATAAATAAAATAAAATAGAAAAATAAATATTTACACATTAATCTAATATTTTCATATTTTAATGATAAACAAAATAATGAAATAAAGAAGGGACCTATATACATACTCTGTATATAGCCAGAGATCGATTTATTTTCTTTGATTTTTAATTAAATTTTAATTTAGATTTTTGAACACTTTATTTGAACATAAATCAAAGAAAATAAAGGATAAAGAAATAAATCAAAAAGAGTTATTTTTTACATAAAATAATAGGGTAAAAATCAGCCAATATGTACAATATATGATGAGGTCCCAATACCCAAGTTTCACATATGAACTCTGATTCTTTTGAATTTGGTCTTGTTTTGTAGATAACTGAATGTATATTAATTCAATAGTAAGTAGTGGTTCATAGGAGACTGTATGAGAGAGAGATTCACATTTATGGTCTTTTATCTCTAAACTAGAAATTGGGCTTATTGGAGCATATATATATAAGTTAGTATTTTTTAATATGTTTTCGTTGTTAATGTTTGTAGTATGTACACAAAAAGTTGATTTTATTTGATTTGGAGTAAGTGAAAAATAATTAAAAATAAGGAAAGTTATGGTAATATGCAGGTGATAGTGTACAAGGTTTTTTGCTTCTTATTAATGCAATTGTGAATAGAAAAATATGGATTTTATTTACATATGCATGAATGATAAAAATGCAATGTAAATGAATAAATGCAATTAATAACTTTGGAAAAGAGCTCTATTTTTATTTTTACTGTGATGAATCATAGATACAGCAGGTAGATTCATAGTCGCCCTTGTACCTACCCAGAAGATCACGTGCAAGGCATCACGCACTGAAGAAATTGCAATCATACTCTCTCTTTTATGAGTAATTAAAGAAGACCTTAAGGACAACTTTCTGTTGTTGAACTTTTATTCCTATTTAATAGCATTTATAACCATGTCTGAGCATATCTGTCTAAACCATCATTCAATCAATGTTATCTTTCATTCTCAAAAAATGCACATTATTTACTAATTAATGCTCTACAGTATGGTTTTTTCTTGATATTTCTATGAGCATTGATTGATTTATTATATTTATTGTGATGAATTTTATCATCTTTTACCCTGTCTACGATTGGAAATTCATAGTAAATTATTCCTTGCTCTAAAAGTTCTAGAGAAAGCATATTTGTTAGAATTAATTGTGTTCTATAATGTCTCCCAAAATCATCTCATTTTCAGGCATAATTTGCTCAAAATAAATGGTTTGGTGATTAGAATAAATGAATTTCGATTATATGTAAACACAATACTTTTCTTTATTTAAGATTTTTTCTGGATATCTATTATTTAGATACATTTAGGTTAACTCTGAAAAATATTTAGGTTTACTAATTATGAAAATTCGTTTACTTAAAATCATACTGACTACATATATAATCCATAAAAAAATAATTTTGCATCAGAAAATTACCAAAAATGTCAAAGTAGCTTTATTTTACATCCATTCAGATTCTGACCAAGTTTTAGGATTTTTGAAATTAACTTAATTGAAAAATTACACTTTGACCCCTAGACTTAGCCACATTTGCATTCCATTCATTAATTACGGAAAAAACCAAAAATATCCTTCTCGAAAACCTAGTCTCTAAATTATCTAAAAATCATTCTTATGAGACGGTTGCCTCCTTGAGATCGACCTTGGGCTTGCTCAAGTAAAATAAATTTCGACAACTTTTACATTTAATTAACATTAATTAAGCTGTTTTTCATCAATCATAAATTACCCGAATACAACGTAATTCCACTTAATTAACTAGCGTGATTTTGTGATTCTTCAAATGGTGTCGTTGTCGGGGAGGCACATCTTAGGATAATTTTTAAAAAAATAGAAATTTGATTTTTTCACCCTCATGTAGTCTAAACCCAAGTTTCCTGTAATTAATCTCCATTTATTTTCAACATTTTTTCTTTGTTTTGTTTCATTTCATTTATTTATTTTATTTATGTCATCTATTTAAATTCCATCATATTTTCTACGAGGGACCTAATGCATCTAAAGCGGCTATTTGGAACAGGTGCATTGGAGGCAAACTCTTTAGGAAACGAGCCGACTGAAGGATGCATAATAATTAAGATCGAGTTGAGTCATGCAAGAGTGTAGAGTCCTTAGATTTTAAATTTATGTATTTATTACATTTTTGTAAATAATTGTAATAATTGCACATTTACAATGGTTCCCGTTTAAAGTCCCACATGTGTACACGGGGCATGGACATTCATTTTATGTGGTGTGTCGAGACTTGTTTCACTCTCGTGTTGAGGGTGGGGCTCGACTAGAGTTTCTCGTAGGTTAGACCTGCACTCGCTGCTCTTAGAGCTTTTTCATAGGTCAAATATTTTATTCTTGTTCTCATTTAATATAGGACCACACTTTGTCACTTTACGAGACATGCTTAGACTGCAAGGCTATTAGTCAAATCAACTTATTCATCACTCGATAATGGAATCGCCTGTCTAGGAACAATTTTAGCATAGAAAAAAAATTCAATTATGTATTACATCTTGCATGTAGACTGTGAGGATCACTATAAGTCTCGTAAACTGGCATGCATCATTGATTTACTCGATTGCATCGGCTTTTCTTGACTTCCTCTCCCTTGGTTTTTATAACTTAGGATTAAAGAAATCAGTACTGATCATTAGGCGTACCATATTTGGTGGACTTATTTAAGTGATAATCTAACTTAAAATTAGGACTACTAATTAGAATTGTCCAAAAAAATCATAATACTGAAATTATTTTCGAAAGAGAAACCATGTCCCTGTATGCAGGTACATACCTCCAGACAGAGTGGGTATGAACATATAAGGTTATAGCCCAAATCCCTAGACTTGTGCCCTAAGTCTCCAGTGCTAACTCTTGTGGGCTTGGGAGCTGCAATCGCTTGCTTGCGACCTTAGAGAGATGTTTTGTTGCACATCTTCTCACTATATTCCTTAGGGCGTGATATAATCTGACAGCCTGAGCATATCATCTCTTTGATTGGGATACAATGGGAATGTATGTTGGACATCAGGTGGTTAACCTTGGGTGCTTTTGTAAGAAGTTTGTTTTGTCGCTTAACTGAAATCGAAAAGATAATAGTCGGACCTTTACGACCACTGCCTTGTTAAGTTGGTGAAACTAGGGTTTGATCTTGTGTTTGTCTGTGTTTCTGTGTGTGCTATCCTTATGTGCATTTGCACTTTTTGCCTCGATCCACATTCATTTATTTTTGAAGATTTCAGCTTTATCTGCTATTGTACCCGAAATATGCATGTCACTTCTTCTCGACTGATTACCGACCATCTTCTCCATTTCATTCCTCCATGTACCCTCTACCTCATTCCAACTATGAAGTCGGAACTTTGACCAGGTTTCTAGCATCTTCTTGTTCATTCCAGCATGACCCTCTCTTTGAGTCGGTTCCTCCTTAGCCATCTCTCTTCTCCCCACCCACTCCATCCCCTGACCACACTTCTTCTTCGATTCACTATATGGGATATGCACCACTCGCAAAATCAAATGAATAATTGTGGACACCATGGAGTTAGTGAATTTGAGGATGGAAAGGAGTGTAATCGGATTTGAAGGAGAAATATGATTCCTGGTTACTATGGAGAATTCACTATTTGAACCATCCCCAACTCGGGATGACTCTCTTCCTGAGTACAACCAGTTTTCATTTGACCCCACACTTGAAATCTAGACTCAAGGAGATTGGAATCATGACCAGACCATGATTGTAATGAATATTCATTACTTGATGCAAGATTACATGCCAAATTTGTAGCATGAAGAATACAGTTATTCATCTCAAATTCATGAGATGATTATGGATGACATTGCTAGAACTAATAAGAGAAATAATCCTTTAACCAGTTGAATACATAATGTCATCAAAATTGTGGAAGACATGTTAAACAACCAAGGAGTAAGGACACCAAAAAAAGTACCCTAGACACCTCACGTGTAACATTTTCAAACACACAAACCACAAACTACTAATTTCTCTACTGACCTTATTAAAAAGACCAAAAAATTGAAAAACCTAAAAACAACCAAAAACTTAAAAAATCGGAAAAGACCATAAAATGAAAAATGAAAAAGATTTAAAAAAAATTGGATCCTACCGTTAGGGAAGCCATTTCTAAGCAGCTAATTCTTGAGATCCCCTTAATGAAGCCCATCGATCACTTTCCTGGCCTCCAAAGATTTGTGAAAGTAATGCCCAAGAGGTCGTGCAACAAAAAAAAAGGACTGGAAGCCATCCAGTGTCTATGGCCACCTCCTTGGTGATGGGGAGAAATACGAAGAGTCACAGAGTGAAGCAGTTTCCTATGGTTGAATGTGAAATCAATGATACCATCCTTACCCATGCTAAAATCGATGATGACTCATTTGTAAATATTCTTCTAACCTCCATTTTTATAAGCTCAAATTCGGACCACTTATGAAATCGAGACTGATCGTTCAGTTGGCAAACTGATCCACCAAATGGTCGCAAGGGATTATTTCAGCCATCATTACTTTACAAGGTGCTCCACTCAGAGTGGACTTTACAATCATTGATATTGAGCACCAAGGAAAGTTCACCCAGTCTCCCATTATTTTTGGGATGCCATTCTTAGCCTTGGCTAAGGAGACTATAGATTGCACGACTCGGATGATGGATTTTCCAGCATTGGACGCACACCGACCTCATGTGACCTTTGAGGACATACTCCCGCCCAAAGAGACCCCTATAGCTGCAGACAACCATGACCATTGAGAGACATGTGAGTCCTATCTCTCCACTACAACTGATGAGATGATTGTCGAGTCTACCTAGCCCAACATCACCAAGAAGCCTTCACATATAAAAGGGGCATATGTTTTCATGAATACAAATTGTCCATATCCCCTTATGTAAATATCATATGTACTAAGACTCAGATGACAATCTGCCCAGCCATCATTAGTGTTGACACTGAGGTGAAGAATTTTGGAGAAAATACATTCATTTCACATAAGATGAACACAATCATTTCAGACTTTCTTAGATATTACTAAGATTCAATACATGAGACCACCAGTGCCAAGCTACCAAACCATCACTAGTGTTGTCACCGAGGTGAAGAATTCTGGAGAACATGCATTCATTTCACCTGAAATGGACACCGTTATTTCGGACTTCCGTAATCAACTAAGAGCACTACAACATACATGAGACATGTGCTGACCTTACAGGAGATGCTCAATAAACAACCAGATTCATCCGATGAGGAACTTATGAACTCCACATACTCCAGACCGGTTACTAGTAGAGGGGAAAGACTTTTTATCTTTCTCCTTCCCTTGCTTCATATTCTAGTAAATCGACCAAGTATATCACGATAGACATGGATTTTTCTGAGGATGACTCTCCTAGCCCCATTAGATGTACTTGAATAGTTCATTATGACCAGTTGGACACCTCGTCATGAGAATATTCATCATCCGAGGTAAAGTTGGACACCATGTGAGTGAGTAGCTAAAGCACAAAATTATTTAAATAGCCTCCACTGTACACTGCTATTCTTCCGAGGATGACTTTGACGATGGCTACGAATCTACTTCTTCTCTTTCATCTAGTCCACCACCACATTCTCCTCCACCTCACTACCACATGAAGGTTTATCAAAAACCTTCTTGATCTTATTTACATTTTTATATGCCCTCATCGGTTCTCACAGTTCTTCCTTATTCTATACTTAGTATGACCAAAGCCTAAGTATAGGGGGGACCGTTGCCCGTCATGTATATTTATTAATTTGTTCTCATCTTGACCTCGAACGCCTCATTTTTGCTCTTCTTCTACACTTAGGTTGACCAGAGAATAAGTACAGGGTGGCATGTCAACTTATATACTTCTATTCTTTTCACTCTCTTACGCTTAGCACGAGTTATGTCTCTTCCTTGCTTTTTGTGCTATGAGGACATAACACACACTAAGTATAGGGGGTAAGTATATATTACATATATACTTTACCCATAGCTCGTACTTTCATGTATTTTATATGTATAATATTCAATAAATATGGGACGGGCAACCAAAAATAATTTGTAAAATATGTGCTATATGTAAATTACATGTACATTTTTTACATTCTTGAAAAAAAATTGTAGTGTATACAATTTGTATAATCTTGCATAAATAATCTTTTTTTGTAAATTTGTTATAAATGATACTTATATTGAAAATTGTTGTAAAGTTGGGTGTATATCAAAGTTTTTCAAATAAAATGTCTTCTCATTCATTCTTCATTCATACAAAAAAATGAAAGAAAAAATTTTGCATTTCATTCATCTACATTTCATTAATATATCATGCATACAAACAAGTAGAAAGTCATCAAATTTTGAACCGAGTTGTGAATAAAAATCGAGTATGGACTTGACCTGACCTCAATCTACTTAAATTTCAAAGGAACTTCATTGAGAAGTAGGATTCTAGAAACTTCAGTTCATGGACTTAATCCTCTGAGTTCCTATAAGACAATGTCTAGACTTTGACTCTTAGTGTATAACCTGATTGCCTCATTCTGAGTAGACTCTTGGATAGGGAACTAATCATACTCTACACCGTACACTTAGTTCAACTCGGATGGGGAGTTGGAAGACCGTGCATTCTTTTCTTTAGTAGAGTCGACATGTAAAGACCAGAGTAACGAGTTGAAATAAAGCTTCAGATGAGTAATAGAATACTAGCAAAATTTTTCTATGATCCCAAATCATGGATGGAAAAAAGAATCTATATTCACCGGGGCACAAAAAGACAAATGCAGAGAAACCGCAATTCATACAAAAAAGAAGTCAATTCCCAAAGTATATCATTGACCACTATGGTCCAAGCTTTAGCCTGCATATCTTAGTGGACACTTGTATAAAATGGCCAAGCTTCAAAGGATATGTGACTACACTGGTCACACCTCAATTCTTTTTCCCTTCGTATAGGATTCTCTCCCATATTCGTTGTGAACTAGCACGTACCTAAACTTAGAAGGAAATACCTGACTCCTTGAGGAAGTGTTACTAGAGGAGGAGATTGGATGGTAGTTCGACATCTTGGATGGGAAGAGCTAACACCCCTCACACACAAGAGACTTATTCAATGTTCATGAGGGATGCTTGGAAGGGGGTTGATCTAAGATGACTTCTGAGTTAGACTAGGATGATGACTTATACATCTTAGAGATTGTTGTTTTTAAAACCCTAATTCTCTAGAGGAGTTCTGCCGCACTATTAATATAAAGGTCGAGTCGAGCTTTATTTTTACCTTTTGTTCAAGACATGTGTATGGAACCCAATCTCATTTCACTTATGCATCCATTTTAGTTGCTCAAGGACGAGCAAGGTTTAAGTATAGGGGGTTGATGAATCTATGATTCATCACATTAAAAGCTAAAAAATTAAGCTCCGTTATCAAGAAATTAAATGCATTTAATCAGTTATATTGCATTATCAACATTCACGAATATGTAAATAGTATAGATATTTTATCATTTAGAATTGCATTAATAAGAGGCTAGAAATTATGTGTAAATAATGATATGTATATTACACAACTTTCCTTGTTTTTCAGTAATTTATGCTAAATCCAAATCAAATAAATCAACTCCACGGTGCACAATTACTAACACTAATAAGGAAAAATATCATAAAAATACTAACTCGTATATACATCAAATGAAACCAAACCCAAGTTTTGAGATAGAAAGCCACAAATGTGGATATCTCTAACGTACAGTCTCCTATGAACTTCTACTCACTTTTATATTAATGTACATTCAATTATCTATAAAACAAGAACAGATTCAAAAGAATCAGAGTTCATATGTAAAACTTGGATTTTGGATCCTTAGTGTATATTGCACATTTTAGTTGATTTTGACTTGTTATTTTATGTACAAAATTTACTCTTTTTAATTTATTTCTTTTCATTTATTTTGTTTGATTTATATTTTAATAAATTGTATAATAAATCAAAAATACCTTAAAATCAAAGAAAATGAGTTATTCTGAGTCTGTATATATAGTATGTACATAAGTCCCATTTATTTTATTTCCTTAATTTATTAACTATTAAAATCTAAACAAATAGATTAAGTTGTAAATATTTCTTTTATATTTTATTTTATTCTTAATTTTAACTTATTTCAAAATCTTAAAAAATACAAAAAATAAAGATTCAAGCATTCTATGTACATATAAGACCACTAAAAATATACTTTGTACAGATGATTTTTTTATTTTGGT
This sequence comes from Ottelia alismoides, assembly GCA_037367405.1. Taxonomy (NCBI): domain Eukaryota; kingdom Viridiplantae; phylum Streptophyta; class Magnoliopsida; order Alismatales; family Hydrocharitaceae; genus Ottelia; species Ottelia alismoides. The sequence continues at coordinate 1,049,008 of JAZKJV010005737.1, forward strand.
CTCTTCACAAAAATTGTAGATCTCATCGAGACTACTAGCTTTTTGAAGATCACTTTTCCTTTTCACATTTCTTTTTTTATTATAAAATTTTCTTTTATTTTGGTCTGATTTTTAGGGAGGTGACATGTGGCAGCTCTTGGAGTCACCATGTGCCCCCCACTTAACTCTGTAACCACCCTCCTCTTGGATCATTTGATGAAGGGTGCTTCATCCAATGATACCAATTAGTTCTCCATTTTTTCTTTTCTTCAAATCCTTTTACTTTTTTATTTCTTTTAATTTTTCCGCATGTCCTCTTCATAGATATTAGATCACGTGTAGATACAATGGTGGGGACTTCGTCCCCTTCCTCCTAAAGACCTCTGTCTTCTCCACCCCGATGTCGACGCCCCAACCTCTTCTGCTTCACCACACAACCTCCTCTGTCTCTCACTCTGCCTCTTTCCCTCATCCCCCATGTACTCCAAACCCCTGTTTTCCTTGTGGATCCTCACCCTCGACCCATCAAAATCACTGCCATGTCCATCTTCATGGGCCATCCGCCGTCTACAAGAGGAAGAACCTCATCTTCAGGTCTTGCAAGGTGACAAATCGTGAAGACCTTCGAGGTGACAATTAGCCCTTCTTCCTCCAGTGAGATCTAGTGGGCGCTCCTCCATTATTACAACTCTCTCCTCTAAGATTGTTTTCGAGCTTATTACGCTTCATGTTGGCACAGATCGAAGTGACGATAAACCACCTAATAGCTCCACTTCCCGGCAGAATCAACGACATATAATGCCTCTTCCCTTTTTACCTCCTTCTTCTTGCAACCATTTCCCTCCCTGTAGAATCTCCATCTCAAGATCTCCTTCTTTATTCCTCTTCCATCTTTTATTGTCCATCTTCTTTCTTCCCTTATTCTTCTTCTCTTTTTCCAGAAACCCAACTTCTTCTTATTTAAAATTTAAAATCCAACTGCACTTCCAACCAACAATCACCGTCATCCCCTCTGATCCCCTCATCTTATTTCTTCTTACTCTAGGAAACCTTCCATTGACAAGCTCTGAATACTCCACTTCAAGAAGGAGCTTGTACCCCTTATTCTTGTGTGCATGTCTCTTGATCAAGCTCGACTTGAGTCTTGACCCCTCTCTGCAGGTCCACATCCTACAAAACATTAACTACAAATAGCCCATTAGTAGTGAATCCATGGAGCATTCAGTCCTTCCAGACTCCTCTGTATGATGTCATTAGAAATGAACAACATCAAGGAATCTCACCTACAATAACTCCATCCATGGAGACAACCAGGCTCCACCCACCTTTAACTACAAGGGAAGATCCATCTTCTTCACAGCAGCTACCAGTGAACTACCTTTGAGCAAAAGCCAGACTACATCGAAGTCCACCCTCCTCGAGCCACCCAAAGTACCACCATTTGCACAGCACCTTACGATGCAGTTGATCAGTAAAGAACCACCCCTTGCTTCTTGGTCAAACCTCACACATATCTACGGGATCTCTACCCTCTTCTAGTAGTGAATCTAGAGGTTTCAACCAAACACCAAGAAGCAACGGTGTCGAACTTCAAGAGCCACTATAGAAGTTCCTCCACCAAGATATCGTCCTTGTTCACGATCACTGCCATCTCCTCTATCTTGTTGTGCACTGTAACCACTGTGCTTTCAACTCATCTCTGCCTTATTGCATGTCGTGGTCTTGCATAACACATTGTAGCAGAGGAAACTGTAGAAACCACCACTGCTTCTTCCCGCAAATGTACAACTACACATCAGCACATGTCCACCCATTAGATCCGTCTTCAACTTCACCTGAGACAGGACCTCCTCCTCGAGGTCTCTCTTCGCTTTTCTCGAATCCAGGAAGATAGCAAGGGGGAAGGTCTGATGAATCCTCATTTCATCACCTTTATTCCATTATTTTTACCTTAAAACCCTGTCTAAATACATATATATATATATAACATTAATTTTCCAAAATAAATACTCTATAAGTTGTATAAAATTCTGTAGAAAATATTATATAAATATTGCAATTATCGCCAAAATAAAAGAATAAAGAAAAGAAAAGAAAAAGAAATGAGGTACCTTAGGTGTTGAGTGACCCTAGTCCCCGAGACCCAATCATCATGATGACTTAGTCAACAAGGAATAAAGTAGGGGGAGAGAGTACGACTAATTGTATAAAAAACACAGTCTAAAAATCCTACAAAAATAGGACATTAATTATCTTTTGGGATCTATTCTATTTTTTAGTATTTATTCATCAAATCAATAATCTTTGTACATGAAATTGTAAATAAAAATACAAAGAAAAATACAAATGTGATTTCACTGAAAAATAATGCATAGTGTACATTTTGCACTCAAAATAAAAATCCAAAACCTGAACTTCGCATACATGTATCTTCTCCATACAATCTCAAAATGTATGAAGATCACTTTAATTGTTTATAAGTTTTAATAAGCTATTTTATGAAGGTGGTTTCATTCAATTTGAAGTTAAGATGTTGACGTTATGTTTTGGACCCCTGTTGTATAGTATACCTAAATAAAATATTCATTTTCATTCTTTATTACTTTATAGTTTTATTTTTTTATAAAATATAATTTATAGTATATGTACATATGTTGAATAGAACAAAACCATAAATCAAACACAAAAATAAAATAGTCTATATAAATACATAGATGAAATACCTATACTTATACCTATATAATATCTATCGCTATTTATTTAAGTGTACATGTTATATCATAAAAATATAACAAAAATATATGTACATATATAGAAATAAGTTATAAATATATAAATTAAAAAATAATAAAAAAATAAAAAAAAATGCAAAATAAAAATAAAATACTCAAAGTAAAGATAGACTATACCTACAAATATACCCTTTAAGAGTAACTTTTAATAAATGAGCCCATACAAATAAATAAAAACATATTAAAATACTACAGAAAATGATAAATACTTTTTATTTTATAACTTAAAACTAATTAATTCATTTACTACTTATTATTTAATTTACAAATAATTCGGGGTTGGTTTTTCCTAGTTGGTTCACATGGACCAACCAAATTGCACCACTAGTTGACCTTCGTTAATGAGCCCTAGGCTCATCAGACTAGCTCTGCCCGCCCTTCTTCTCATATTTTTCACGCCTCCATCTTCTTCCTTCTGACCTCGAGCCTTCCACCCCACTATAGCCACTTCGTTCCTCTTCCACGCCCATGTGAGCATCTTCACCTACCACTTCTCCTTGTCATGCCATCACTCCTCAAAACCCACAAAAAACCCATTAATAAATATGACCCCAAGTTCATCTTTGCTTTCTAAAACCTCTTGATTCATTCTTAGCCCCTTAAATCACCCCTGAAGCTTCTCTTGGGTGACAGTTAGGTACATCTGGTGAGTTGTAGTGCGGAGGAGAGAAGGAGGAGGTGCATCCACCTACCTCCGTCGAGTCGTTGTCGAGGTTCAGCTCTCAGCCATTCAGGCTGATTGAGCCCATTTTTTGTCATCATTAGGTAAGTAGTTAGAGTAGATTTCTATTTTACCTTTAGTTAGTAGTTTAATCCCAAAGGATTAGTGTGATCCCCTATATCTTTGTTCACCAGGAGCATGAACTCCAGGTCTGATTCATCGTGATTCGACCACTGTTACGACTCATACACACTTCCATCTTGATCCTCGCCACATTCTCCACCAGTTCCACCCATATTCCCCTTTGAGTCGACTCAATCGAAGTGAATCGAGGATCTATCCAACATATTCGCCTGAGTCTTGCCGCCACTCCACTCCATGAGGTTTCAGACCTCGATTTTTCGTTCGAGAGGTAGCTCTCGAGCACTTGACTCTTTGTTGCAGGAACCTAGCTCTGCGGAGCAACTAGAGGTGTGAATCGAAGATCAAACACCCTCCAGGTCACCTAGAACGGAAGAGCTCCAAGGTTTCAATTGAGAAACCTGATGGAGGGTACCTGCTGAAGCGGAAGGGGACCTAAAAGATGAAGTATCCAACAACAATGTGAACAGTGCCCAGACATAGCTAGATTTGACGATCAAAGCCACCATCTTAGGTGTTCTTCCTGTTCTTGGAGGATGCCTAGTCGCCGTCTGATCGAGGCTTCCTCCCAAATCTAATCGTAGTTGTTGGTTTTTGGTGAAACGGTGCCCTCCTACACCGCCCGATTTTCCATGTGGCAATGCATCAATGGTGCGATCCAGTCACTTAACAGGTAAGTTTCAAAAAACCCTTATGTCTTTTGTAATTTCTAAATAGTTCTATAAATATTATATTCAGTTGAAAAAGTAGTGTGATATTTTCATGTTGGCCCTTGATGTTTTTAATATTACAAAATAATCCATGCTTGGTTTGCATGCAACTGCACTTGTATTTTGTGAAAATTACATGTAAACATGTGTGGGTTATTTTTATTGTTGTTTAATATATAAGCTACATACATTAGTTATAAATTTTTTTATTTATTTGCATTATGCCGCATGAGTTTTTTTTAATTGCAAATATACCCTTGCTAATTCAAGTATTTTTTTTGTATATTTCATAGATTTTTACAAATATCTCACATACTCCAAAAATTATAGAAAAACGGAGTAATGTGCTTGATGTAGTGTACTTACACGCCATAATTTTTTATTTCAAAATTCACACATAGTTCCCTATTTATTAAAAATCAAATATTGCACGATTATTCCCCTATTTGCTTTAAAACCTTTAAAAAAAGTATAAAATCGTGTTTAAAAATTCCCAAATAAATGTTGTGTGTTTATTATATAGTATCTAGTACCCCCAAACCAAAAATCCATAAAAATAGAAAAAGATCCAAAATCCTATAACAAATATAAAAAAATCTTCAAAAATCCCTAAAATATTTCCTCATGTTCTGGAATTATATATATTAGTATACATTAAAATTGATTTGGAAATATTTTAAGACTTCTTGTTATTTTTAACCCTAAATCAATTGGGCTTATTTACTTAATCTCTGTTTTGGGATATTTTTGACTTTAACAATACCTAAAATTTCACAACATTACTTGGAAAATCACAAAAATAGTAAAAAATGATAAAAACCCCAAAAATATTTGATTTTGAATATTTGCTTATTTGATTTTTATTAGTTAATTACCCTATAGAGTATTATATATATATATTAATATATAAGTTATAATATTATTTATTATTATAAATATATTATAACTATTTTAAGAGTAAAAAATATATAAAAACTAATATACTTATTAACAAAACTATTTAAAAACTCGCATTCTTTAATTAATTGTGTGCATAACTACATACATTTATACACATATTATTTATTCATTTTTTATTTATAAATAATATTAAGTGGTACCCCATGTTGTTCCCTATGTTCAACACCCTACTCTACATGTCACTATACACATTTATTTGTAGGGTTTAAAATAAATTTTGATCCACACCTGTTTATTCGTATTGGACTATATAGTGTGGGTTGATTTTTGTCTTGATCACCCAGTCTCTGTGAGGGGTCCGCTAAGCAACTTCGCTCTCGCCTTGTGTGGAGCGTACGACTCTCTCCTCCGATTCAAGTGGTTAAATAAATGGTGTCTTTGTCGGGGAGCAATGGATTGTAGCACATTTTATATATATAGTTGCATATTATATTTCCCTTATTTCCTGCTTAACTTATTTTGATAATTATTTCATTGCTCTAATCTCTATTTTCTTGATGATTTTTCTTTACGAGCGACCTCTTGACGACGACTATCTCTTAGGAGGTGGATGCACCTGAGGCGAGTGGAGGTTGGCATTCTCTTGTTAGCCTACCCGGAGAGAGCAGGAGAGAAGAGCAAAGAGAGGAGAAGAGCAGCCCAACTCATTTTTATTTTTCATTTCTATGAGGAGAGTGATTTATCTCTACAAAATAATCTGTAATTAATTTGTACTCTGCCATACTTAGAGAGGTCTAGTGCCCGGTTGTCTGTTCACCTAGGGGCCTCACCATAGTTTTTCATGTTTTCCTTCCTTTCTTTTATTTGGTTTCACATGTTTTGAGCTTTTCACCTTTGTTTATATTTGTTTTATATGAGTGAGTCCTTAGACATTAGGTTGCTTGACTCCAGTAGCTAGGTCCAAAGCCCTAATTACATTGCATGTCCCTATAGTGATACGCGCGTGGACTTAGTCAAAACTAATTGTTGATTATTTTGACTTGAGATCGAGCACCTAGAGAAGTGTTATACACCGCTTGCATGATCTGTTGTGGCGAACACCGATGCACTCCGAGACCGTACTTTTGGATCTCATTTGTGAATAATTAGCATTTTATTATTCTCGATAATAGCAGCTACAGTTTAGGACATTTTGGATATCGCCATATAGTGTAATTATTTCAATTCTATTTTGCATTCCGTATGGAGAGAGCTGGGAAGCACTGTAAGTAATTCTGTCTTTACATGCGTCATTAGTCACTAAGGTGAAATTTCCATTTTAGTGACAACTTGCAAGGCTTTTCTGTCCTCTCCCCTTGTGTTTATATCACTTAGGATTAAAGACAAAATAAAAAAAAATTGTTGGGTGTCTTGCTTTGAAAATACTCAAAAATTTTAAAAACCCAAAAATTTAAAAATGGATTACTAAATAAACTTTGACCTTAATAAAAATCGTAATGGAAATCATTATTTGAGGTTCATAAGGCCCTCATTATTTTTAGGGACATTCCAGACCGACTGAGGTCGACCTATAAGGAATAAAGCCCAAAGTCCGATCTGTGGCGCTTTGATTATCACCTAGGACAATGAAGTATTGGTGTTTTCTATCGTACATTACCAAGTAGGGCCTTATCGAGCATGGTGTTCCCATCTTCTATGGAGCATCTAACATGGTCTGAAGTATTGAGTGTAGGCCACGCCCTCATGGATGTGTCTGTCTCATCGGTTTGCGTTTGAGTAGGTCCTTGTATGCTCACGGGTGATTCTGTTACGAGCGAGGTCCGAAGTAGTGGTTTTGCCTATTGGCTTCCTCTTTTATTCTTTGGTTTAGTAGCCCCCCGAGGACGAGATCACAGACCTTTCAGTGTGCATATCATATGTTACAAAGGAGGAGGAAGAAGTATGAGGTGCTTGCATGGCAGTACATGCACTCCTATAGGGTTAGAGATCATAAGGACTCGTTATAAGATCTTACCTGCAAAACAAAAATAAAAGTGAAAAGATAAAAAATAGATGAACTCTTATGGCTTCACCTGTTTTGAGTTGGTGAACCCACCATTGCTTTGTGTTTGTTTTATTAAGTTCAACGATCAGTCCCGCACACTTTGTTCCTTTTTCACTTTCGTCAGTTTTATTCCTCGTTTGCGCCTTCTACTATTTGCACTCCCTATATTCCTTTTTTGACAACAGTATCATTCTTCCAGTCTCGATCTCCTCTTGACCTTCGATATGGAGACACATGGATGGCTTAGTCGGGACCCCGCCGACACCTACATTTATTCCATGCGCTCATCTTCTACAATATTCCGAGGCAATTCTCGAGGGAGCCAGTTCGGACTACACGAACTGATCTCAAAACCCCTGTCTTCTCCAATAATATAGGATCACTCTTGTCCTGAACTCTGCTCATTTTGGATTACCATTGATTTCACTCCTTACACCTCACCATCCCTAATGGAATCCTATGTTGACCTTAAAAAAACAAATTTCTACATCCGGTGCTTCAATCCCAACCTCACCATCATTTCATGTGCAAATCATGAGCCCGATCTGGATCTAGAGATTCTCTCAGATTCAGAGTTAGAAACAGATACAGAGATGGCTCCCGAAGGAAAAGGGAAGGGACTGCAGCACCCGCTGCAACCACAACCAAAGTAGGGTCTGCCAAATTAGAATATTGTAAATGGCCATCTTCTTGCCTCCATTTTGGTGATACAACAGCAGCTCACCAGCCAGGCATTGGCATAGATCACCTTGCTGGACATGCTTAATGAGTTGAGAAGAGGAAGAGAAAATCCCCGAGGAGGAGAAGGAGAAGAAAGAGCTAGTGGAGGACGTGGATGCCCAGCCAGATGAAGCCAGAGGAGAGTAGCCTAAGCCGACTCTCCAAGAGACATACAACCCTAGAGCCGGTCAAGTCACCGAGTGGATCTAGATCCCAGCGATCCATGGACATTTTGAGTTGAAGCCTCAACTCTTTGATGCTCCTACGTAGCTTCCACGGAAATGCAAATGCGGAACCCTATATCCACCTCAATAGTTCGTGCGAATATGAGGTACAATGCACTACCCTAACATATCGTTAGGAGTAGTCAAGATGACAACATTCCCATTCAGCCTTCAGGATAAGGTGCTTCATTGGATCAACAACTTGGGGAAGGTCATCACTACATGGGAAGAACTTAAGTCCACCTTTCTACACAAATATTATCCTCTTGGTAGACTTAATCAGATGCGTGGCGGTATAGCCAACTTTAACCAAGCCACCCATGAATCCCATTCACAAAGCTTGGGAGAGGTTTAAGAGTAACAAGAGAGATGTCCCCATCATGACATTCATAGGACCAGCCTGGTCAAACATTTCTTCAGGGAACTTACAGTTGAAATTCAAAAGCTCGTGGATGTAGTGTGTGGCGGCTCGCATTTCAACATATACGAGGACGTCGTTTGGGAAGATCTTTGATGAGATGGCCGAAGGAGAGGTCATCTTGTCGTCGTCCTGTGCCTATTAACGCCATCCCCACACTGTCCAGAAGCTAGTTAATATGGCATATCTACATGAGCCAGACCGAGACGAAAGCTCCAACTTGAGCATTATAGGGAGCCACCTATCCAAGGTGGATATCATAGAGAAACAATCACATCACTTCGAGAAACATGCTGTGATCGAACAAAGGATAACTAATCTGGACATGTTGGACCAGATTACCAAGCAACTGGAGTTACGGGTCAGCACAATCAGCTCCTGCAATTCAGTGTCTGCATCAGCTACTACTCTCGCTAAGTCGAAGCAACTAGCATCGTCGCAGCCTCCTCGGCATAGTCAGACCCAGCCAACGGTCTAGCATGTCTACTACATGCAGGCCCAAAACACACAACTCCACAATAGCCACAACAATAGCTGGTAGGCTACCAGCTTAAGCCCCAGCCTATACAAGAATCCATGTTTCCTCCTCTGCCTTTCATTCAAGAGGTGAATGGTGTATAGTCCAACGATGCACAGTTTACCCGTCATGGCAGACCCCAACAGGGCCAGCAGTCAAGCAACTACCAGTTCCCTCAGTAACAGGAGGAAGATTGTCCATAATCAATCTCACCACCACTAATAATCTCTACCATTCCATGGTAATTGGAGAAAGATTAGTACCATCAACCTCATTACCATCCATACTAGCAGAATCAGCAGTACTTGGTTGTGCCATATTAGAATCCTCCTCAGCACCAGGCAACAACACCATCCTTCTCCTCAAAACCTTCCTCAACAGTCGTACCAGTAGCCGTCCCACCAGTTCCAGCACTAGAATGGCCAACATGCTGAATCATCTGAGACTACCCCCCCCCCCCCCCCCCCCGTGAACCCTGCCTTGGATTATCTGGCTCAGCTAGTGAAAAGCCTAGCATAGATGAACCAGAAACTTGATGACCTCACTGTCGTGAAGACCCTCCATTCCAACACAAGCAGAGGCTAACTCCAATAATTTTAGAAAGAAAGAGCAGGTAGTTTGTGATGTTTAAACTAGTCTAATAAAGTCAAATATGCTTGATTTTTTTATCTAATGATGTCACTCTCACGAGCAGTAGGACCTTGTAGCCATCAGCCATATGCAAGGGGAAGAATAAAGCTTCTCCAGGAGAATCATCATCTTCAGCATCAACTGATCAAGCATCCGGGTCATATGAGGAAGAAGAAGATGGAGGAGAAGAACCAAAACAAAAATACCAAAAAATTAGCAAACTCAAAAATTACAAAAAGAAGACAGTAGTAGCAGCTGGAGCACCAGCTAGCCAACCTTAGAGGAGATCAAACCCGCAGCTGATCCAGTGCCAGTCGATGTAGCCCTATCATCAAATTTTGGATGCATGCCTTTCTTAGATGAACTTGCTCATGTTAGTCATCCATCTGTACAACCTGATGTGGGCACAAATTTGATGTAAGTAAGAACACTATTTCTATTGCTTCTTTTGATTTGGTAAATATTCCTTTTACAGACACATTAAGAAAATCCAAAAAAATGAAATTTGAAATCATCCTTATTTGATCCCGATGTTGTTGAGATTATTTAGAATCTTGCGCTTGAAATGCCCTTGCTCAAAGCCATTAAATACATGCTTAACATTAAGAAAGGTCTAAAAGAAGCATGTACTTCAAAGAGACAACTGTATAAAGCCAGAGAAAGAAATGTGAAACATGTTTTAACTGCAGCTACTGGAAAGGAAATTAGTAATCTCCCAATGAAAAAGAAGGATATGGGAGCCCTTCTTATTAGATGCCATATGTTTGATCAAGAGTTCGACCGAACTCTACTCGATAGTGGATCCTCAATAAATCTAGTGCCCACTTCACTACTTAAAGTGTTTGGGTTGGGACCAGTCAAGTTCACTAGAATGATTCTACAGTTTGCAGATACATCCATCAAGTGACCCAGACGAATTATGGAGGATGTCACCGTCACCATTTAGGGAATGCAGTTCCCTACAGACTTCATCATGCTAGACATGGACACCTCAGCTCCTCTTCTACATACCCTGATAATCCTTGGATGGTCGTTCCTTTGAACAATCGAAGCAGTGATGAATTATGGCATTGGGAAGATCACCTTCTGCTTGAACAACGAAAATGTGCTAATTGAGACGATCCAAGTGCAGAAACCGTTAGAGCCTGCATCAGACGAGAGTGATCCTACAGAGCAACAAATAGAAGACTGTGACTTTCTGGCTAAATTATGTGATATAAATATGTTTATGGATGATACCTAAACCAACGATTTCCTCTCCACGGAAGAACTAGTGGATAGGACAATCGAGTTCCAAGATATCCTCGATAATGTGATTTTTATTGAGTTGCTTGATAAACGCATCTATGGCCATCTATCCTTGGCAAAGCAAGAGGCAATCATTGCATACTTATGTGAACAAGATTCTGTGATAGAAGAATTATGTGTTGCATTGAATGCAGAGTCCACAGTACCAATGGTGGACACCATACAGTTGAAAGACCTGACAACTTCACTCTGCACAATGGCCGAAGTCACCACCGAGCTGAACTAGACCCCGCCTGAGCTCAAGCCACTTCCAACCAATATGAAGTACGCCTTCCTTATGGGTGCGTAGAACATGTTCCCTGTTATCATCAATTCATGGCTGACTGAGGAACATGAATCTCGTCTGCTCGAGGTTCTAGAAAGAAACCATGAAGCCATATGCTGGAAAATTTCAGCCCTCATTATGCTCGCATCACATATATCTTGAGGAAGACAACATACTGTCCTGAGAGTTCCAGCGAATATTGAATCCAAATCTTCGGGTTGTGATGAAAGAATCATGAAAAGGTGTGATGCAAGATTCATATATCCCCTCTCTGACTTGAAATGGGTGAGTCACTTGCATGTTGTGCCAAATAAGTCAATGATTACCATGATTATGGATTACAAAGGAGAGGAGATCGCAACCAGAGTAATGACATCTCGGCATGTTTATATGGACTACAAACGCCTGAATCTAGCGACCACGAAGGACCATTTCTCGCTTCCCTTCATCGACCGGATCGTTGAGCGATTGGACGCGAAGGAGTATTTATGTTTCTTGGATGGGTACTCTTGTTAAAATCAAGTTTCTATAGCTCCTAAAGATCAAGAGAAAACAACCTTCACCTGTCTATTTCGGACCTACGCCTTCCACAGAATGTCGTTCGGTCTATGCAATGATTGGTCGACATTTTAGTGATACATATTGGTCGTATTCATAGATATGGTTGGAATTTTCTTGAGGTTTTCATGGATGACATCTCGGTCTATGGAGACCGTTTCATTAAGTGCCTATCTTATCTAGATCGAGTCTTGAAGAGATGCTATGAAGTGAATCTTGTGCTCTCGTGGGAGAAGAGCCATTTTATGGTGATAAAGGGTAATGTGCTAGGCCATGTCATCTCAAAACGTGGCATGGAGGTAGATCCTACGAAGGTGGACGCAATTTCCAAACTCGAGCCACCTACAAATCTGAAGCAAGTCAGGTCACTCATAGGGCATGTTGGTTTCTACCGACGATTCATCAAAGACTTCCGTAAAATTGGTTGACCATTGACTAAGCTTCTGGGCAAGGAGACAAATTTTATCGTTGGTAACAGAGTCCTCCAAGCATTCAATCAGTTGAAATAACGGATCACCCAGGACCCTTTCCTTCAACCGCTAGACTATTCTCTCCCGTTTGAGATCATGACAGATGTATCAGACTACGCCATTAGAGAGACTCTAGGACAATGAAGAGATAATCTGCCATTTACAAGTCACTATGCTAGCTGGACTCTAGATGAAGCTCAGAGAAACTACACTGCCACTGAAAAAGAGCTTCTACCAGTCATCTTTGCCCAGGAGAAATTTAGATCCCACCTGCTTGGATCGAAAGTAATAGTGTATACAGACCACTCTGCCATCAAAAACGTGTAGGCCAAGAAGGATACCAAACCCAAACTTATCAGATGGATCCACCTGCTGCAGGAATTTGTTCTAGAAATCTGTGATAAACTTGGAGTTAAAAATATGGTGGCAGATCATTTGTCAAGATTACCAGAGCCAGATACTCCTAGGCAGAGCTTATTGCCAATCATGGAAACTTCCCCAGATATAAGAAATCTTGTCAGTTACCTCGCTCCCATAGTTCACCAATATTGTGAACTATCTTGTATCCAAGAAAACTCCACAAGATTGGTTGAAGCTGAAAGTCGACAAATTCATGTTGGATATTCATTTCTATTAGTCGGAGGATCCTTATCTCTTTTGTGAGGGGGCAGATTGCATCTGGAGGAGGTGCATTCCTTTGGAGGAAATCTAGAGTGTTCTCGAGCACTGCCATGCTAGAGAATCAGGAGAACACCACTATGGGAGAAGAACGATAGCAAAAGTTCTACAATGCGACCTTTGGTGGTTGTCTCTATTCAAAGACATAGAATAATTTGTTAAACACTGCACTGACTGTCAGATACTGGGCGGTACTATTAGAATGAGGGACACAATGCCCCTGAAGTACATTCAAATTTCAGACATGTTTGACAAGAGGGGCCTTGACTTCATGGGCTCATTCCCCAACATTCAGGGTTTTGAGTATATTCTGCTTGTTATCGATTATGTGACTCGTTGACTGGAGGCTATCCCAACCTAAGTTGCTGACTGTCGCACCGTCTGTCGGTTCTTAAGGGAAAACATCATTACACGATTCGAGATCCCCAAAAATCTTATGTCAGATAGAGGTAGCCATTTCATCAATAGAGAGGTGAAAAAGCGGACACAGGAATTCTGCATTGAGCGTCATATCACCTTTCCATATCACCCACAATCCAATGACCTGATCAAATGTTTAAATAGGGAGATAAAGACAATTCTGTAGAAGCTTGTACGTCCCGATAAGAAGAATTGGTCACAGTTGCTTGATTATGTTCTTTGGGCCTATCGGACTGCCTAAAAGTCACCTCTAGGAATGTCTCCCTACTGCATAGTGATGGCAAGCCAGACCATCTGCCCATAGAACTCATTCACAAATCTTTATGGGCAATTAATGCCTGTAATTTGGATTCCAAGAAGGTCAGAAAGAATAGAAAGCTGGATCTGAATCGATTTCTAGAATTCTGTAAGTATGCATATGACAACAACCTAATGTACAAGGAAAAGGTCAAGAAGGGGCACTTCAAGCACATCCACTGCAAGACTTTTTAACCATGTTAGGGGGTTTAGTTGTTTGATGCAAAGCTCAAGTTATTCCCAGGGAAATTGAAAAACAAATGGACTAGGCCTTACATAGTGAGGCATGTGCATGCCAATGAAAGCATCATGATATCTGAACTATTAGCTGACACAACCATTTGCAATCAGCTAGTAGTTATTGGAATCCTATCTCGATCATGATACGTTTCTGTCCGTAGTTGATTCAGTGTTGGTGGTCTACAATGAAGAAATTCATGCAGCAACATCAACAGAATCTGACAAGGCCATCAAAAATAGTTTTGATTAGTTAATCTTTTTCTTCTTTTCATTTTCATTCTTCAAATTCTTTCTTCCGGTTTGCCCTCACCCCATTCATATGTGTCATACTTATGATATGCTTCATCCTAAGTATAAGGGGGGTGAGAGCCTTTGGGTTATTCATTCTTTGATCCCTCGCCTGTCTCCTCAACTCTTGAAAACCTTTCTATACTTAGGAATATTTTACCATAAGTATGGGGGGGACGGGCCGTGCTGATTATTCATTTTTTTCGTTCCCACCCTCGACCCTACCTGCATGTCTAATACAATCTACTATACTTAGGATTAATTGATATTATGTATAGGGGGACGTTCAACTTCTTATTCTTTCTTATGTTGTTACAGTATAGACTTTTCTATACTTAATACGAGTTATGTCTTCCTTTTCTCTTCAGTATATGAGGACATAGCTTAAGCTAAGTATAGGGGGGTCAATATTACTTTATATATATTTTTAGCCATAACTCGTACTTTCGTATTTTCAATAAGTTTAGCTAAAATTCGTTAAATAGATGTCAAGAAAACACTTATACAAAACACATTAAAATTCTGTATATATCGATTATTAAATTGGGTGAAAATGCTTTGCAAAATGTTTTTAAAAAATGGTTTGAAAATCTTTTTAAGAAATCGTTTGAAAGCTATTTGGAAAATATTTTGTAAAATGTTTTCAACATTTGTATAAACCTTTTTGTTTGTAAAAATTTCTTTTGTTGTTTGGAAATAAAAGGTTTTGAAAATCTATTTTCAAATGATTTGAAAAATGGGTGCAAAAATAGTTTGAAAAATATTAGCAAAATAATTTTCAAATTTTGTAAAATGTTCGCAAAAATTATTTGTCAAATTTGTTTTCAAAATAAAGTTTTAAAAAATATTTAGAAAAATATTTTCAAATTATTTTGAGAACTATGTACACAGTACAAGCAAATAATAATCTTCTACGGATCTAACTCTTTAACATCAAATAATAAGTAAATACCCATAAATACTTCATGTAAATTCCTAAATCCTAAATCTTAAGATACACTCCATTGTAAATATTTGTATCTATTCTTTTCCCCAAAACCTTGTTTTGAAATCCCAAAAACATTTGCAAAACCTTTTTTAAAATTGCATAAAATTTGCAAAACTTTTTCAAAAACCCATAAAAAATTCAAATCAGAAAATTGCTTCACAAAAATATTTATTTGCATCGTACATAGCATTCACAATTTTTGGAGTAACATAGACAATTAACAAGTACAAATAAAGTCTGAAGATTAGAGCTTGGAATAGACCTTAATACACTTAATTCCATAGGAACCCATTGAGGATTGGAAGTGGAGATATTTCAGGTCACCTTGACTTGATTCTTTAGATTCCATAATACTATGTTCATGAGTCAATTCAGTGTGCTTAAATAGAACCCTTCTATCACCTGTAAGACTCTTGAGAAAGTGATTTGACTAGAAACCTCACACCTAACACTTAGCTAAACTTAGATGGAATATTGAAAAATCTTGGAGTCTATGTCGGGATGATGCAAGGCCACTTCATCAAGGGTGGCTCTAGAACCATTCTTGGGGATTGCTGACACTGGTACTCTAACCTACTTCTTTTGTTAACAATGATATCTAAAGATTGGAGATGGATTGAGACAATGCTTCGCATGAGGAATGGTCTACCGATGTAACTTTTTTCAAAACCCCAAAAAAATGAGTGGAATAAAAGATGCTATATCCATCAGGGCATAAAAAATAATGTAGAAGCTATGCAAAGTCAACAAAAATATCCACAGAAGCCTACAACCAAAATTCCACAAAAATTTGAGCTTTGAAAAAACCTGCTTCTTGGTGAAGAATCGATTACACTAACTGACTTCACAAGGGAATGAAGACTACACTGGTCCATTCCCACTTATCTTCCCATTCTTCTAACATCTGCCCCAATTCGGTTGTAAAGACCAGGAGCACCTAACCTTAGAAGGGAATATCTGTCTCCATGAGGATGAGTTACTTGAGGAGCAGATGCCTTGGTAGTTCAATGGTTTTGTCTGGGGAGAGCTGAAAAACTTCTCACACATGGTTCTATCACTTCAAGGTAGAAAGAGTAGTGACTGACAATGGTTGTGAATTGGACTGGATAATAGGAGTATGGAACCTAGGGGAAGTAATGTCACACTTCCGGACTTCTATGAGGTTTCTAACACACCATTAATCCAAAGGCCTTCTCTGAGATCCAAACTTTGACTTTTTTAAGACAAGTTTATAAGACGAAAATTATTCTAATTTATTTCTTTTTCTTTTCTTTATTTTCTTTTCTGCACTTATAGGCATAATTGGTTGCTAGGGACTAGCAAAGGCAAGTATGGGGGTGATGAATCCTCATTTCATCACCTTTCTATGTGATTTTTGTCTTCAAACCCTATCAAAATGCATGTATATAACATTAATTTACCAAAATAAATAATTTATACGTTGTACAAAATACTGTAGAAAATACTAAATAAATGCAACATTTATCGCCAAAATAAAAGAATAAAGAAAAGAAAATAAAATGAAACGAAACACCATATGTGTTGAGTGATCCAAGCCCCCGATACTCAGTCATCATGATGACTTAGTCTATAAGGAATAAAGTAGGGGAGATATGGCAGCTAATTGTATAGAAAACATAGTTTAAAAACCCTACAAAAATAGGACAATAAATACCTTTTGGGACATATTCTATTCTTTATTGTTTATTCATAAAATAAATAAACTTTGTACAAGAAAGTTGTAAATAAAAATATAAAGAAAAATATAAAATTGATTTCACTGAAAAATAATGCACAATGTACATTTCACACTCTTAATATAAACCAAGAACTCGAACGTCATAGACATGCATCTACTCCATACAAACTCAAAATGTATCAAAATCACCTTTAAATGTATATAACTTTTAATAAGCTATTTTATAAAGGTGGTTTTATTCAATTTGAAGGTGTGAAAGCTTGGTTTTGGACCCCTATTGTATGGTATTACTCAATAAAATATTTATTTTATTTATTCTTTATTATTTTTATAGTTTTATATTTTAATAATTTTGTAAATATTATTTATAGTATATGTACATATTTATGAAAGAATAAAACCATAAATCAAACATAAAAATACAATAATCTATATAAATACATAGATGAAATACCAATACTTATTCCTATATAAAATATATCCCTATTTATTTAACTATACATATTATATTATAAAAATATAACAAAAATATATTTATATATTAGAAAATAATTATATAAATTGAGAAAATAAAATAGAAAATAGAAAATATAAATAGAATACTCAAATTATAGATGAATATACCTATAAATATACCCTTAAAGAGTAACTTACAATAAATAAGCCCATAAAATAAAAAAAAACTTATTAAAATACTACATAAAATAATGAATAGTTGTTATTTTATAACTTAAAATTAATTAATTCATTTACTATTTATTATTTAATTTACAAATAATTTTGGGGCTGGTTTTTCCTAGTTGGTCCACATGGACCAACCAAATTCACTACTAGTTGTCCTCGGTCAACTGTCTGACCTGAGCCCTAGACTCATCAGACTAGCTCTGCCCGCCCTTATTCTCATATTTTTCATGCCTCCATCTTCTTCCTTCTGACCTTGATGTTGGACATGTGAGCCCACGTCGAGCCATTATGTAATAAATGTTATTGTGAATATCATTCCCTGATATGAAATAAAGAATAACCAATTTGCATAATAGGTCCCTTAGTACAATTAGGGTTATGTACCATGGCCATCTTGAAGATCATACAGTTGTTGATTCAGTTATTGAATCATAGAGGTTGGTGCTTTGATAAATATATAAAGAGTTAGATTGAAGACTCATCAAGCACCGTCAAATGATTGTTGAGAGATGATCTCCAGCCTGAGTAGGAGATGGCAATCCTTTCTCATTTAGGATGATATCTGACCGACCTCTTGATGCAGGTCCTCTGCATGGGAATAGTGATTCAGAGGTGTCAGATTAGTTGAGTTAAAGGGTTGACTTAATGAGATCGAGATAACCAAAGACCTATGTTGAATACTATCACAACATAGGCAGACATCGTCTAACCAGAGACAGATGTGTTACTATATGTCTGAGTGTGTACATTTGGCAGACCAATAGGTTAATGACCTAACCAAGGTCTATACACCGACGAGCTGGTGAGCATGTAAGGGCATATGAGTAATACGATCTCTCAAAGGGATCATACAGGTTCACATGTGAACCGGGAGACATGAGCTCACTCATGAGGTATTTGGACTGATAAAATTCTATGCATGGTCGTCATGCTTTGGAAGCATGACATGAATTTGAAGGTAAGATATATGCTTTGTGAAAGCATATGATATATACCAATTCCCAATGACCAAGATTGAGAAACTTGGTGATCAAACCCAGAAGATGACAGTGTAAAATTGATCTATATCTTTAGGTTGATCATAGGTCTTCCAGTATGCAAGATGTACAGGTATTAGGAATATCTGAGGGTGATTTGATCATAAACGATTGTATAACCATGACGCTTCGATTCTGAGGGAGTAATGAAACAGGTTTGGATTTGAGTGACTCCTCTTAATAGATAATTGACCTGATCTTTATCCATGTATTGGACATTGGTCTGAATGAGATTCAGATACAATGAGAAGATTAGGTCTACAATCTTGATTTAATCAAGCATCCATGGGAGGTCCGTGAGATCTGGATTTGAGATGAAATCTCAACATTCAAGTCACTATACGTGGAACAATACAATCGCCCTGTCCTTATCTCCAAGTATCTGCGGAGAAATCGCATTGTTCTTGAAAGGGTTCAAGAATAATTCCATAGTTGAATTATATCTGAGCATTAAGAGAATGATAATTAAATGTGATTTAATTATCCTGATGCATTTAGAAATTATCCAATATAATTAAATGAGATTTAATTATTGTGGATAAGAATAATGTGGATAGCAATATCCAATTATTCATAATATATTATAAATGTGATTTATAATGTATTAGAGAGAGCTAATTATAATTTATATTTGTTAATTAATTATTGATTTGTAGTGGATACACATTGTGTAATTAATTGAAAATGTAAATTATATTTTGTTTTGGGTTGTGAATGTGATTCACTAAATTCCAATGGTAAGATTGCAATATTCTCAAAATTAATAATGAATTATTTTTGAAGAATAAATCTTAACAAAAGTTGTTGGAAAACTAATGGAGATTTTCATGGAGATGCAATCTCGTGAGATTTCATGAGACTGCCTCCACAAGGAAATATGTGGATGGCTACCAAGTCCTATATGGAATTGGTGGTCGTCCACCATGTTTCATGGGAGATGATTATCTCCATGATCATTATCTCCTTAATTATTTGATTTAATTTAGGATTGAATTGTATTTGATTTATCAAATATATTTGATCTAAATTATATTATTAGTTGTTGGCTTTTACCAACAACAACTTGACCATTGGATTAAACATAAATCAATCTCATCCATTGATTTTATGTGTCCCATGGATTGAGATCCATGGATTCCAAAACCCTATAAATAGAGAGTTGTACCATGCTCTCTATGTAATGCTTTTAAAGCACATCTCTCTCTCTCTCTCTTTTATTCTACACGCCAACCTCTCTCCTCTCTCCTTGGTGGCCGTCCACCAAACCCTGGATGAGATAGTCGTCGTCGCCCTCACCACCGCACCACCGCTTCGACGCTCTTCGGTTCTCCATCTTCTTGGAGTGCTACGCTCGCGAAGAAGGCATTCGATCTCGTACGATGATATCAGGAGTTCAACGTGCTTGGATCAACTCGTTGGATTGCGAGGATCACACGACTCATCCCCGTGCTTGCAAGCTTCTTCTCCGACGATTGGACTTGAGATAGGAGGTCTCTTTTCGTAGAGACTCGATCAACCACGCTTCAAGAGGTATTCCTTTATACTTTTTGTGGTTATAGATGAAACGATCCAAGAATCGTTCTTGGATCATGTGGTTTCATCATATGAAAAATTTTAAATTCCGCTGCATAGAACAACTAGTACGACTAGTCGTTCTTCATCATATTTGATACGACGCTCACGCTTCCGTGATGCGCTTGAGGATTAAACCATATCCTTCACTCGAGCCATCCACCCCATTGTAGCCACTTCGTCCCTCTTCCACACCCATGCGAGCATCTTCACCTACCCCTTCTCCTTGTCACGCCATCTCTCCTTGGAACCCACCAAAAAACCATATATAAATATGACCCCAAGTTCATCTTTTGCTTTTTGATCCCTCTTGATTCGTTATTAGCCCCTCAAATCACCTCTGAAGCTTCATCTGGATGACAGTTAGGTGCAACTGGGGAGTTGCAGCGTGGAGGAGCGAAGGAGGAGGTGCATACACCCATCTTCGGCGAGTCATTATCGAGGTTCAGCTCTCTGCCATTCAGGCCGATTGAGCCCATTTCTTCTCGTCATTAAGTAAGTAGTTAGCGTAGATTTCTATTTCTCCTTTACGTAGTAGTTTAATCCTATAGTATTAGCGTGAATCCCTAGATCTTTGTTGACCTCGAGCTTGAGCACGAGGTCCGATTCATCAAGATTCGAACATTGTTCAGACGCATACATGCCTCCATCTCGATTCAAATCGCATTCTCCATCAGTTCCACCCATTTCCCCCTTTAATTCGACTCGAATTGAAGTGAATCGAGGCTCTATCCAACACCTTCGCTTCAGACTCACCGCCACTCCACTCTGTGAGGTCAATATTTTTGGACTGAGAGGTATCTCTCGAGCGACCTGACTTTTTGCTGCAAAAATCCACCTCTGTGGAGCACCTGGAGGCATGAATAGAAGATCAAATGACCCTCCAGGTTGCCTAGAACAAAAGAGCTCCCATGTTTCAATCAACGAGACTTGGAGCCTAATGGAGGGTATCGTTGAAGCAGAAGACGACCCGGAAATCGAAGCATCCATCGGCGAGGTGAACGGTGACCGGATGTAGCTGCATTTGGTGATCGAAGTTCACCATCTTAGGTGTTCTTCCTATTTTTGGAGGATGCTCAATTGTCATCCAATCGAAGGCCTCCTCCCAGATCTAATCGTAGTAGTTCATTTTTGGTGAGATGTTGCCCCTCCAATACCGTTTGATCTTCCACGTGACAGCGCATCAACGGTGCGATACAGTCCATCAAGGGGAAAATTTCAGAAAAACCCCTCCACATTTTATATTTTTAAATAGGCCTGTTAATATATTTGTAGTTTAAAAAGTAGTGGGATATTTACATATAGGATCTTGAATATTTTTAATATTGCAAAATAGTCCATGCCTGGTTCATGTGCAACTGCATTTGTATTTTGTAAAAAATACACATAAACCCCTACAGGTTAATTTCATAGTTGTATAATATATAAATTGCAAATATTAGTTATAAACTTTTGGTTTATTTGCACTATGCCCCTTGAGTTTATTTTTAATTGCAAATATATCCCCAAAAATCCCCAGACCAAAAATCTCTAAAAATAGAACAAGAAAATGAGAAAAAGTAAAAAGATCCAAAATCTTATAAAAATAGGAGAAAATCTTCAAAAAAACCCAAAAATATTTCCTCATGTTATGTAATTATATTTTTATATATTAGTATACATTAAAATTGATTTGGAAAAAAAATTTAAGGCTTCTGTTATTTTTAAACCCCAAATCAATTCAGGCTATTTACTTAATCCCTATTTTGGAATATTTTTGACTTTAAAAATATAGAAAAATTAGCAAAATTACTTGAAAAATCACAAAATAGTAAAAATTCTAAATGCCCCAAAAATATTTGATTTTGCTATTTTTGCTTATTTGAATTCTATAAGTTAATACGCTATAGAGTATTATATATCAATATATATTAATATATAAAATATAATATTATTTATTATTAATAATATATTATAACTATTTTAAATTTAAAAAAATATAAAAAAATATACATTAAAAAATTATTTAAAAACCCGCGTTCTTTTATTAACAGTGTGCATAACTATATACAGTTATACATTTATTATTTATTCATTATTTATTTATAAATAATATAGAGTGCTACATGTGTTGTTCCCTATGTTCGAATTCCTACTCTTCTTGTCACTATGCACATTTATTTGTAGGGTTTATAAATTTTGACTCACACATGTTTATTCTTGCTTGACTATATAGTATGGGTTGATTGTTGTCTTGATCACCCTGTCTCTGTGAGGGGTCATTAATGACTGAGATCTTGCGAGGGTCTAAAAATATCCTCACTAAATAGGAAGCGTTATTAAATTATAGCTGATGCGACCTCTCTCGAAACCTAAAGTCAATCAATAATTTACCCAAAAATAAAATAGAGCAATGAATAGCAAAAATGTTGAGTTAAAATTTATTATAACTCTACAACAAAGGTGTATAGTGTGTAAGCATGTGTAGAGGTCGAACTCAGGGATTTCATTTTTTTTTATATTTTTTAGTTTCAAAATTTTTAGTTTCTTTTTATATTTTCTGACTTTCTTTCTTTTTCTTGTTAAATACATTATATAAGAGTATATAAAGCTATATATATAACATAGGATAATATAATAATAAATACTAATAAAAATAATCAAAATATAGGAAATAAAATGTTTTTGGGTTTTAGTATTTTTCTAATGTTTTTTTTTATTTTTCTATAATTATGTCATATTTTTATGTATTTTTAAAATTAAAAAGATACCAAATTAGGCAAAATTGAATTAAAGATTAAAAATAACAAATAAAATCCAAAATTCTTCAAATAAATTTTAATAGATAGGTAATAATATAAAGAATATTCAGAAATAAAAAATATATATTTCGTATTTTTAGGAATTTTATATATTTTTTTACTAGATTTTGGATCATTTTATTTTTATGCTTCTTTCTTTTTCTATTTTTAGGGAATTTTGGTCTGGCGTTATAAAATACAATAATAAATAACATATATATTTTGGATTTTTTTCAAAAAGGTTTTATAATTTTAGTAATTTTTAAGCGAAATAGGGACAAAAATGTGGTCATTTGATTGTCAATAAATAGTTAAAATGAGTAAAATGCCAAAATAAAAATAAGGCGTGAAAATACATGTAGCAAACATTTATCCCTATTTTTGAATAATTTTTTGAGCATGGGTATTGTTTTTAATAAATTAAATTCAATAACCAAAAAATGAATCGGGAAGGGCATTTTTGCAATTAAAATTAAAGCCAAGGGCATATGTACAAATTTCCCGAAAATATACAATTATTCACATTTAATGGACGAGACGTAAATACAAAATCTACAAGGGAATACATGCAATTTGCCCATCTCACGTGGAACGACACGTGAGCTGAGCTGGAATGGACCAAATGAAATAAATATAGGAGTCCTTTTGCAAAATTTCTCATTTGTTTACACCACAATTTATTTACAGGACTAATAAATAAATAAAAAATGTGGGGGGTTAGATTTGCAATTTACCACCAGAGTACGTGCGATCCAACGACGTATATCATCTCACTTGCCACGGGTCGCACGTGGGTTGACCGATGACAGTCCGTGTCTAGACGTCTGAGATTAGATCTTGGATGAAAATATGATAGTGACTAGGTTCTGAAGATCGGACGTCAGTTGTTGCGTGTGACGAACACGGGCTGATCAGATGGCTGTGGAGGCTCTAGGATGAACACCTGAAGAACACACCTCTGCTTAACTTCGATCAACTGATTTTATCTCCCTCTGCCTCTAATCTTGCTATTGAAGTGCTTGTAACGATCCTCGGACTTATCCACGGGTGCTAGAAGGCTCAAATGCGTACAGGTCTCATTGATGGAGGCTTGGAGCTCCCTACTACCTGGAGGTGGTTCAAGGGCTTCAATTGGGGCTCCGTCTCCCCCTTCGGTTCTACAAAAGTTTGAAAAGCAAGGAAATACGAAAGCAAAGGGATATGGGTCATTATTGGGTGAAATTGGAGTGGGATTGAGGGTGGCGTGAGGTGGTTCAGGTCGAGGCACGGTCGGTGTACGGTAGAGATGTTCGCTGGAGCTAGCCTCTGACAAACTACGAAACTACTTGGTTACGCTAAATCAACAGATGAAAATCAAAACTAAATGCAGGAAAAGTAACTAGAAATGAAAAGCTACCAAGAAAACGTAAATGTGCATCTCTTATACCTTGCTGGAGGACCACGGAGCAGGGCGGTCGGAGGCCCTCCGTCGGTGCACCTCCCTCCTCCTCCAGTCGTGCCAAATTCTCCAGGGGTTCGCCAGCTATTACCTTGTGACACACTTGACCGGAGACGGGGGATTTAGGGCTTGGACATGACCAAATTCGATCAAGGAGGTGGAGGTTTTTATTTATACACGGAAGGGGCACCCTTATTTACTTAGGGTAGGGAGCGAATCAAAGCTATGTACAACGGATCTTAATGAGATGGTGAGAGTCATGGGAGATCAAGGAGCAAAAATGGTGAAGGGCTCGAGGGTAATGGAGCATTGGAGCGGCAGGGAAAAATCGAAGAAGACAGGCTGTTAGAGGTGTCTGATACGGTTCAGAAAGTAGGCAAGACAATTGACTAGGGTCAACAGTCCCTACAATGTGCCACGTAGGACACTACAAGACAAAATAATCAATTTTATTCGAAAATAATTTATAAAAATAGTAAATAATTTTATTGATTTTAAGTTGTAAAATAATAAAAGGTTTTTATGTAGTATTTTAATATGATTTTTATTTATTTTTTTGGGTTTATTCATTACAAGTTAATTTTTAAAGGTATATTTATAGGTATATTCATCTATGTTTTGGGTATTTTTATTTTTATTTTTATTTTTATTTTATTATTTTATTCTTACATTTTATATATTTACAACTTATTTTTGGGTACACAAATATATTTTTATTGTATTTTTATGATGTTATTTATATACTTAAATAAATAGGGTATGTTTTATATTTGTATAAGTATATGTATTTCATCTATGTATTAATATATACTTATGTTATTTTGTATTTTCTTTATGGTTTTATTATATCTAAATATGTACATATATTGTAAATAATATTTACAAAATTATAAAATATAAAATTGTGAAAATAATAAAGAATAAATAAAATGAATATTTTATTCAGGTATATGGTACAGTAGGTGTCCAAAACCTAACTTTCACACCTTAACTCCAAAAAATATGAAACCACTGTGATTAAGTAGCTTATTACAAGATATATACAATTAGAGCGATTTTGATACATTTTGAGTTTCAATTTAAGAGATATGGTTCTGGAAAGTTTAGGTTTTGGCTATTTATTTAGAGTCAAATGAACATTGTATATTATTTTTGTGCAAACTCAATTTCGTAATTTTCTATACATTTTTATCTACAACTTTTATGTACAAAGTTTCTTTATTTTAGATATAAATAATAGAAAATAAAGTAGGACCCAAAAAATACTTTATTGATGAATAAATAAATAGGCTTTTTGTTGTATTTTTGCCCCTTATCTCCCCTGACTTTATTCCTTGTCGATCAAATCTATTCTTGAATTGGTCTCGAGGTTTAGTGTCATAAAATACCTTTAGTATTTTATTCCTTTTCTTTTCTTTCCTTCATTCTATAATTTTGGTATTAAAAATTGTATTTTATATACAATAAATACAATAAATAATGAATGTTACTTGGTACAAAATAATGTTATATACATGCATTAGCTAGGGTTTTTAGGGCAAAATGATAGAATAAAGGTGATGAAATGGAGATTCACCCCCCCCCCCACTTATCTTTGCTAGTCCCTAGCAAATACTTATGCAATGAGTGTAGAAAAATAAAAACTAAGAGAAGAAAAAAAATAAAGAAACTGGATTGATTTTAATTCTCAAACTTGACTTCCTACAATCAATGTTTGGAGCTCAGGTCAGACCTTGGTGTGAGAATGTGTGCGGAACCTGGTCGGGAACAGAATTTAAAACACAACAACCTTCGAGAATCACAAAACTCGGTTCAAACCACCTCAATAGCCATGTCAGAACCAGTCTATATCATACGGAAACCCTTATGACTATGAAGTTGTCTTATATAGCGTAAGTGATAGTGGCTCTTCCCAATTGAAATGACAAAAGAACCGACTTCTCCAGCATGACAACCCAATGATTCCCCAATCCATAAACTCTTTCCTCGAGGAGCATGGTATTTCCTTTTAAGTTCAAGTGTATCAGACTCAAGAGGAGGGGGTGAAGAGAAGAATGGATGGTAGCCAATGCAGTTACCTATCCAGGGATGCATGACCAGTGTAGTCAAGTCATCCAGCTACAGGCTCACATGATTTCTGACCTTTGAAGCTCAAGCTTACTTATTTCAAATATATACATACTCCGACGGGCATTTATTTTCAATCAGGCATGTCCAATTTTTTGGAGTATTTATTTCAACACTTTTTTTAAAAAAATACGAAAGTACGAGTATTGTCTAAAGTATATACAAAGTATATATGACCCCTCTATACTTAGCTTGATCTATGTCCTCATAGATCGAAAAGAGAAAGAGAAGACATAACTCATACTGAGTATAGAAAAGCATATACTATAACGACTGAATGAAATAATGAAGAAATAAATGAATCAGAAATCGATCATCCCCCCTATAATTAGGATGAGATAATACTAGGTATAGCATGTCCTATCTACATGCATGGAGGGTCAAGGGTAGGAATAAATAAATCACAACTCTATTTGTCTCCCCCTATACTTAGGGTAATGTATCCTCAAGTATAGCAGAGAAAATTAACAAGAGAGGAGACATGGAGGGGATCAATAAAAGAATTGATAAAAATATAAAATCATTAGGAGAATGTACATATCACTCCCCCTATACTTAGGGTAAAAGAGCCCCAAATATAGGCAACAACAAGAGTGATGAAACAGAACGAAGAAAGAAAAACATACTGCATGCACCCCTATACTTAGGACTAAGTACATCCTAAGTATAGAGGCACAGATATGGTGAATAATCTGGGGTACACCTGACATACGGGAGAAAGAAGGAATAGAAAGACAACACACACACACACATATACAAGTAGTATGGAATGTTGAAGTGCAAGATGGTATCTGACAATCAACTACCGTACTTTCATCATAATCTCCCTATAAGAACGGTGACACAGTCAGAAAGAGGAGGTCACCATAATATGCAATCAGGTGGGTGTCAACTATCGGGAAAAATAGATCGAAAACTAAGCCAATACTAGCAAGAAGCAGAGTAACGGCTCATAAGAACGGAGTGAAAGATCAAAGCCAATATCATAAGACACGGAGGAGGAAGGATCAATACAGATTCCTCCATGTCACTCATAATCTCAGGAAGATGCGAAAGTGAAGAGCAGGAGACTCTCTACGCAGCTCGATATCCGGTGGACATAAGGTCGAAAGATCAAGAGTGCACCGAATATCACCAGACACGGCTCAACCTTGCGAGGGTCGTCAAGTTGAGCAGACTCAAATGGGTCTTTAGTCTCAGCACAATAAAAAGACTTGGTCTCATGATCCACCAGATAAGATACACAACCAGAGATGAGACTGAGTACACAAATCAGAAGAATCGGCTTCGTGCTTCACAAATTAGAGACACCAGAAGTGAATCCAAGTACCTACAAAATGATGTATCCTTCCGCAGATAACCCTCGGAGAGTGATACATGCTAAGCAATGAATAATCAGAACAGAACTAATTCTTGTGATGATCGTCAAGGAGAGAAGACTCAAATGAGTCAGATCCATCATAAGGATCATCATAGGTGGTCGTGGTAGGCGACAAATCGGCTACCTAGCAGAAGAGACCAGGAAATCTAGAAAATGCCATAGTCTACCGGAGATAACCCTCAGAGAGTGCTGTGACCTAGGCATGGAATAATCAAAAGAAAGTGACTCATCCTTGCAAGGACCATCAAGGAGAGAAGACTCAAAGGAGTCCAGATAAGAGGTCCCGTGCTCTGACAGATCGGACACACAATCAGACAGTGGGAGTGAAAACTCATATCAGACGAATCGGTTTCGTGCCCCATTTGGATAAGCACACAATCATTGAGTAAAATCGATCGTAAAGAAAATGTTGCGTTCTCCTGCAGATAGTCTTCGGGGAGTAATGCCAACTGAGTCAATGAAAATCAAGGATGTGTTGGCATCAAGTCTCAGGCCCTCAAAAATATTCAATCGATCATCAACAGGAAGGCGTAAGGCTATGGAGGGAAAAGTGATCATCAGGGCAATCACAATGCAGTCCCTCAAATAATTTAAGTCAGGAGATGGATCAAGATGTTAGAAAGAAATCCTCGAAGTGATAAATGGGTGTAGGAGAGTTAGGATATGGAGGATGGGTCAGTCAAGAAGATGAGTGAACTTATGTGGGTTCCAAACACCATTGCTTTTAAGCACATATAGATATAGTACATCAAACGTTTGAATCAAGATGGACAAAACTGCATAAGAGATCATGCAGTCATAGCTCATGGAATCATCATCAAATCATTGGGAATAAATCACATCCTTAATCCAATGTGCGAGATTAAAAATCCTTAATAAAGAA
The DNA here is from genome assembly GCA_037367405.1 of Ottelia alismoides. Taxonomy (NCBI): domain Eukaryota; kingdom Viridiplantae; phylum Streptophyta; class Magnoliopsida; order Alismatales; family Hydrocharitaceae; genus Ottelia; species Ottelia alismoides. The sequence goes on from JAZKJV010005737.1 coordinate 1,077,857, forward strand.
TCACACTTGTAATAGTGCCAAAATCAGAGTCCTCAATAAAGAATCTATGCACATATCAAATTCAGATCCACCAAAAAGAGCACACCAAACTCTGCATCATCAAATCTACCTTGCTTACTCAAATAATTACTGGAATCAAAACCTCGATGCAGGACTCATCAAACGGTACAACACTCCCAGGTGAAAGAAGGTATGATACAGGGGAGAACGAGGAGGGTGGACGAGAATGGTGAAATGAATACAAATTATGGTTCCAGAATAGAGTCTTCTTGAACCGAACCAGAGATAAGGTGATATGGACAAAGAGACATCCACTAAATCGGCTACAAAGTGAAGATCAAGACCTGATATCACGGCTCAATGAAGAAAATAAATAATATGGACAAAGAAAGTGAGAAGGACTCAACAAAAAGAACTCAGAAACTCAAGGGTCTACCAACTCAAAGAATGATGAATGTGGATGGACCCAAAGGCACAATAAATGTACAAAGCAGACCCCCAGTTCACCTACTCAACAAAGTTAAGATCAAAGACAGTGGTCATTTATCTTTTCTATTTTAGAGTTAGGTGAGCTTCAAAAAAATTGTACAAACACGTAGGTAGGCCTGGGATTGGGGCACTAATCCTTAGTGTGTACTGAGAATAAAATGTACATACAATGAAGGGGTTGCCCTCCCCAAGATATTGAATCCATTACATTTATTTTTAGGAATCAGGTAGAGTTAGCAGTCCTAATTTTATTTCCGGTTATCACTTTTTTGATATTTTTCAGTGCAATCGTTTAACGAGCTTCAAATTTTAACATTCCAAGTGATTAAAAATAGAGGGAGAAGATTAGAAAAGAAATGCAAGTCAAAAATCGATGATGCATGCATAGTCAGAAGACTTAGAGTGCTTCTCATCTCTCTCCATGCGGGATGCATAACTGAATTGAAAGCTATACTACATGAGATGCAAGATGATGAAATCACCCTAAAATAGTAATGCTATTAACATGAAGCACCAGAAGCTAACTTTCTAGATATGAGACCTAAGTCCGGTCTTCGATACCACTCAGTGCCCGCCACAACGGATCCTGAACAAGCATTATATGTAACCTCTCTCAGCACGTGGTCTCAAGTCTAAATAGCCACCAATTATGATTTGACTAAGTCCAAAAGTGAATCTATAGGTACATGCAAATATATTAGGTCTTTGGACATTAATCTATCGAGCAAGCTATTCCTAAGCTAAGGTTCATTCATACAAAATAAATAAAAATAAAAGTGAAAAATAAAGAAAAAGAAAAATATGAAAACACAACAAAACTGACGAGGCCCCCAAGGGAACAATCCCTTAAGCAGTGGACCTCGTGAAGTAGTAGTGTCCATGAGAGTACAAATTATTACAAATTCAGTGTTATCTCTCTCACTTTAATTACAAAATAAAATGAAAAATAAAAAAATTAAAAAAAGAGACTATCTTCAAAAATCCCTCCAAGTCTTCATTTGGTGTTCTCTTCTGCCGGCTAAGTCAGAAAGATGGATCCGCCTTGCTTGGGTGCATGGGACCTCCTAAGAAGCCCTCCCTCATGTAGTAGTTCCCCGCAACAAATCAAACAAGGAGGATTGTTAAACAGTTTACAATTAATATCAAATAATCATGAAATAAATACACAAAGAAGCATATATAGATAAGAGTAAATAAATAAATCCAATCTATGTGGTGTTGCTCTGTGGCAACGGTGACATTTGAAGACTAAGATCTTGTGAGGGTCTAAAGATATCCTCACTAAATAGATAGCGAAGACAAATTGTTGCTGAGGCAACCGCTCACGAAACCTCAAGTCAATCAACAATTAACCCACAAATAAAATATATCAATGAATAGCAAAATTGTGGAGTTAAAAATTATTATAACTCTACAAAAAGGTGTCTAGTGTGTAAGCATGTGTATAGGTCAAACTCAGGGAGCAAACAGTAGATTGGGCAATAATGCACAAAACCTATCATTTTCTCTTGTCCATTTATTATATTTTTGTATGGGTTTTTTATTTTAGATTTTTTATGGATTTTACTTTTTATTATTTTTTATTGTTTTTAATTTTTTTAGTTTTTTTTTATATTTTTTTATTTTAAAATTTTCTTTTTCTTTTAAAATACATTATATAAGAGTATATAAGTCTATATACATATAATACAGGATAATATAATTATAAATACTAATAAAAATAATAAAAATACATGAAATAAAATATTTCTGTGTTTTATATATTTTCTAATGTTTTTTTCTACACTTTTTTCATATTCTTATGTATTTTTAAAATAACAAAGATCCCAAAATAGGGATTAAATAATTAGGCAGAATTGAGTCGAAGATTAAAAATAGCAAATAAATAAAAAATTCTTCAAATCAATTTTAACAGATAGATATTAGTATAAAGAAGATTCAAAAAAAATATTTTTTGGATTTTTGGGAATTTTATATCCTTTTTACTAGATTTTTTAGCTTATAAATTTTATGCATTTTCTTTTTCTATTTTTAAGGATTTTTGGTATGGATTTATAAAATACAATAATAAAATACATATATTTTTTAGATTTTTTCAAAAATGTTTTATATTTAATGGTAATTTTTAAGTCAAACAGGGACAAAAATGTGCTCATTTGGTTTTTAATAAATAGTTAAAATGCCTAAAATGCCAAAAAATTAACATGTGAAAATCCATGCTAGTAGGCATCTATCTCTATTTTTGCATAACTTTTGGAACACGGGTACTATTTTTAATAAATGAAATTCAAGCATAAAAAATACATGAATTAGGAAGGGTATTTTTGTATTTAAAATTAAAGTCAGCGCATGTGTGAAAATTTTCCTGAAATATACAATTAATATTCACATTTATTGGACTAAACATAAATACAAAAATCTGCAAGGGTATACATGCAATTTGTCCAATTCATGTGGGATGACACGTAAGCTGAGCAGGGATAGACCCAAGTGCAATATGAAAAAAATATAGGGGTCTTTTTTGTAAAATTTCCAATATATTTACACTACACTATTTATTTAAATGACTAATAAATAATAAATGTAAGGGGTTAGATTTGCAATTTACCCCCAAAGTGTGAGTGATCCAATAGCGCCATCATCCCACTTGCCATGCATCGCACGCTGGTCAGCTGATGATGGTTCGTGTTTGGACGTCTGAGATTAGATCTTGGATGAAGATCTGATAGTGGCTAGGTTCGGAAGATCAGACGTCGGCTGTTGTGCACGACGAATAGGGGCCGATCGGATGGTAGTGGAGGCTCTAGGATGAACACCTGAAGAACATGCCTCTGATGAACTTCATAAGCTGATTCTATCTCCTTCTGCCTCCAATCGCACTGTTGAAGTGCTCGTGACAATCACGGGACTGATCCACGGCTGTTGGAAGGCTCAAATGCGTTCGAGACTCATTGGTGGAGGCTTGGAGCTCCCTGCTACATGGATGTGTTTCAAGGGCTTCAACTAGGGCTCAGATGCCCCCTTCTAGTCCTACAAAAGTATTGAAAAGCAAGGCGATACAAAAATGAAGGGATCCAGATCTTATTGCGTGAAATCGCAGTAAGATGGAGGGTGGCGATGAGGTCTCTAGCGAGGCTACAGAGGGAGACCTTGGGTCACAGATCTGGAGCAGATCTTGGTCGATGGTGAAGGGGAGTACGTGGAGAAATGGATAGAAAAATAGATGAGGTTGTTTGCGGGTCGTGGCATGGTCGGTGTACGATGTAGATGTTCGTCGGAGCTAGCCTCCAGTGAACTATGAATCTACTTGGATACACTAAATCAATAGATGAAAGTCAAAACTAAATGCAAGAAATGAAACTAGAATTGAAAAGCTACCTAGAAAATGCAAATGCGCAGCTTTTATACCTAGCTAGAGGCCCACCATGGGTGCACCTCCCTCCTCCTTCAGTCATGCGAAATGCTCCAAGGTTTTGCCAGTTATCACCTTGTGACACACTTGATTGAAGATGGGGGCTTTAGGGCTTGGAACGTGACCTAATTTAATCAAGGAGGTGGAGGTTTTTATTTATACATAGAATGAGCATCCTTATTGTCCTAAGGTTGGGGGCAAATCGAAGCTATGTACAATGGATCTAATGGGACATCAAGAGTCATGGGAGATCACGGAGCAGAAATGGTGAAGGGATCGAGGGTAATGGAGTACTGTTGCAGCCGAGAAAAATCAAAGAAGATGGGTCACTAGAGGTGTCTGACACGGTTCAGAAAGATGGTAGGATAGTTGACTTACGTTAACAGTCACCGCGATGTGATTAGTCAACATAGGACACTACAACAAAATAGCCAATTTTATTCGAAAATATAAATTAAAAATAGAAAATAATTTTATTAATTTTTTAATGAAATAAAAAAATAATTTTTATGTATGATTTTAATATGATTATTTATTTATTTGGGTTTATTTATTAGAAGTTATATTTTAAGGGTATATTTGTAGGTATATTCATATATGTTTTGGGTATTTTATTTTTATTTTATATTTTATATTTTATTATTTTATTGTCACATTTTATATATTTACAATTTATTTTTAGGTATACAAATATATTTTTTTGTATTTTTCTGATGTTATTTATACACGTAAATAAATAGGGGTATGTATTATATAGGTATAGTACAAGTATTCCCTCTATGTATTTATATAGACTTATTTTATTTTTTGTATTTTCATTATGGTTTTATTATATTCTAAATATGTACATATATTATAAATAATATTTACAAAATTATAAAAATATAAATTTGTGAAAATAATAAAGAATAAATAAAATTAATATTTTATTCAGGTATAGTGTAAAATAGGGGTCCAAAACCTAACTTTCACACCTTAACTCCAAAAAATATGAAACCATTTCATTAAATAGTTTTTACAAGTTACATACAATTAGATGTGATTTTCATACATTTTGAGTTCTTATATAGGAGATATGGGTATGGGAAGTTTGGGTTTTGGCTTTCTATTTAGAGTTTAAAATGAACTCTGCATGTTATTTTTGTGCAAACTCAATATTGTATTTTTCTATACATTTTTATCTACAACTTTTATGTACAAAGTTTCTTTATTTGAGGTATAAATAATAAAAAATAAAGCAGGTCCCAAAAATACTTTATTGATGAATAAATAAATAGGCTTTTTATTGTATTTTTGGCCCTTATCTCCTCCTACTTTATTCCTTGTCGACGAAATCAATTCTTGACTTGGTCTCAGGATCTATGGTCATAAAATACCTTTGGCATTTTATTCTTTCTCTTTTCTTTCCTTTATTCTATAATTTTGGCATTAAAAACTGTATTTTATATACAATAAATACAATAAATAATGAATGTTTTTTGGTACAAGATAATGTTATAAACAAGCATTAGCTAGTGTTTTTATGGCCAAACTGATAGAATAAAGGTGATGAAATGGAGATTCATCGGTCAGCTCAGCGACTACGTTCCCACCTTGTGTGGAGCGTACGACTCTCTCCTCCGATTTACGTGGTTAAACAAATGGCACCAAGCAAGCTCCAACAAGCATGTTCTCCCCACGTGTGGATGAGTATGATGCAACAATAACCCTCGTATCTTTGTGTAATTGCATAGATGGCGCCCAGAAGTTGACGTGCAAGGGGACACAGACTGAAGAAATTACAAGCACACTCTCTGATGAATATGCATTTCATCATCTTTATTCATTTATTTGGCTTAAAATACCTTCTTAAACACCTATAAGTATTAATAAAACATTATTTTCATAATCCTTATTTTTTTATATATATTGTATAATTATCATTATTTTTAACCTAAAAAAATAAATAAAGAAAATGAAGACTGTAGATATGCAATAAATACCGACTGACTCTAACCCCGAGAGAAGGTCAAGACTTGACCTGATTGACAAGGAATAAAGTTGGGGGAGATAAATATTCATCACTATTCATCATTGCACATATATCATTATTTATATATAAATCCTTACTCTCTTTCATTTATCATCCAATTCAACTCAAATAAAAATGTTTTCTTCTTGGAGGTTGTATATAAAAATAAGTTGTAAATATTAATAATAATCGCAAGAAGATTAATTATACATAATTGAAACAATGATACTTTGAAGAAGCCACAAAGCTAAACTTGTCAGATTCATTATATATATTAAGGACTTCTTCAGAAAAATAAAAAAAATGAATTCCACTTGTATATTCATCACTATTTATCATTGCACATATATCATTTTTTTATATAAATCTTTACTCTATTTTATTTATCATCCAATTCATCTCAAATAAAAATATTTTCTTCTTGGAAGTTGTACATAAAAATGAGTTGTAAATATTAATAATAATCTCAAGAAGATTCGTTATACATAATTCAACTAATGACACTTTGAAGAAGTCGCAAAGCTAAACTTGTCAGATCCATATCTTCTCCAAAAAATTCAAAATAAATCAAACTCACTTTTATTTTACTCTAAATAAAACAAAGAATTAAAATGAAAATGTTTTCATTAAAATCGGAGCTAAGATGTAAAATTGTCTTTTGGAGGGTATTGAATATGGTGCATGTATTATACTTGGTGTGGATATATTTTCTTATTTATTTTATGTAAACTTTTGTACATACTGTATTTTAACGTATTTGTATATATTATATTTTATCCATGAAAATGTAAATAAAAATTACAAAAAAATCAAAATACAGAAAAAATAGATTCATTGTATATTTTGTACTTGTACCACTATATATATTGTAAATATTTCTATTTATTTAGCCTAATAAATTATTTCAGAAAAATAAAATAAAAATATCTTTCAAATCCTTGTAATGTTGTAAATAAATAAGATATTAAATTATATATATATATATATATATATATATAGGTAAAATAACTTATTAAAAGTCATTGTGTTGTATACATAGGTAAAATACCTATGAATAAAGGTAATTATTTATTTTAACATATTTATTTAATTTATTAAAAATCACCAGAAATAAGATTATTCAATTCCTACATTTTTTTTATATAATTATTTAATCTAAACTCATTTATTAATTTATTTCTATCTTATTTTATATTTTTATCATATTTTGTCTTATTAGACTTTTGTCTTATTCGCAAGCATTTCCATTGGCTGACCCCGGTATGTTTACCTGGGCCATCCCCCTCTTCACTTGGCCACCCAATAAAGTCTGCTCGCGAGACCTTCTTCTTGATTTTTTCCTGATCACTCCATTCATCATTAGCACCCGATCTCTTCTTGGATTGTTTATCGCGATTAATAAACTCACTCGTCCGCTAAATAAATTTAGGATCTGAGCCTCGATTCGCGTGCACCAACCATTTCAATTCCATTGCTCCTCATCTTCTATAAAAGCCCACTCCATATCTCATTTCATCTTTGATCTATTTTCCTAGCGAGTTCTCGCCCGGGGTGGTTCTTCAAGACAGAGGTTGTGACAAGACCTCGGCCCTTCATCCGGGAGCGCGAGCGAGTGCGGGAGGACGCGATCCATATACTCGATGGAGCTCCACCGTGAGTTCAGCTTCTTTGAGCCACTACACTTGAATCGAGGCGATTATCCCCTTTCATCATTCTGTAGGTAAACTTAGGTAAATATCTTTAAATTTGCTTTTCAATTTCACATTTGATTCTTGTCTTAGTGTTAGTTTACGATCACCTTCATCCTAACTCCGATATGCATGATCGGAGCTCTCCAATCACCCAAATCCACTTCCGATCCTCGCAGCATATTCGCCATACCTTCTTAACCTTCCTCTCATAGCTTATCCCCTCCAGATTGCATTGGATCTGAGTCTGATCTCTTTCCCGACAAAGAACACCAGATATCCTCAATCCATCTCGTTTCCTTTGTTTTTATGCGTAATAACTCGGTCGGAACTTGCTGCGAGAAATAAGGATCCAACTGCATTGGAAGCTCATTGCAGTTGCTGGACACTTGGACCTTCAGATTTGCCCTTGAGAGATGTCGAGCCTTATTGAGGCATCTAGTCGATGGAGAAGCACTACGGGATCGTACATAACCATTCAGGAGTTGTCCTCAACCTAGATCGTTCTTGTTCCAGCCGATGAAGTTCCTCGGTGGAGACGTTCAACCGAGTTCTTCTTGGTGCCTTCCCTACGATCAAGAATAAAGATTACCAGATCAAATCGTGCCCGTTGACGAAGCCCCTGAGCCATTGATCCAGATTATCCTGATCCAGATCCAACCGTTCAAAGCGCATGCGGATTGCATGTGTTAGGCGGATAATTGCACTCCCAGCCCTTGTCTTTGTTTTGTTTTGTAAATAAGTCCCTACTGGGACACGTGCCAGCCTTTAGTTGCTTGGATCATTGCACTATTTGCCTTATTATTCCTTCTATTTGTACTTATGTCCTATTTGACTGGTATAAATGTGTGAGTCACGTGACATTTTGGTTATTTGCAAGAGTTTATGCATTATTTTGTTACTTTTTGACCCCTTCTATTAAAGTATACCAAAATATCCATGCCAACGTGACTTACGTGCATTGGCATGCGACTTTTAGGTGAAATTTTGCTGCAGTTTATGTGCATTTTCTTATTTTGTTCTTCATTTGGTCCTATAAATAAGATTTCATTGTAGATTGATCCCTGTGAAGTAGACTTTTATTTGATTTCTAATTGCAATTAATAAATATCTATTTATCTTTAATAATTCTACAAAAAATTTCATAATCTCCAGCTAATCTCTATTTTTTTCACTAATTTTTGTTTTAGATTTTATAGAGATTTATTTTTTTAATAAATAAAAAACACACTTTATTTTCCTTGTTTGCAGTATTAATAAAATAAAAAATATAAAAATCTTTTGAAAAATTCTACAAAAATTTGTGGATGTTTTTTTCTGTTTGTTTTAATTCTTGTATAAATTTCATCTTCAAATTCCTTATAAAAATAAAAAAATAACAAAACATTAAAGACACTTAAAATTTGTAGAAAAGTTTACAGAAAATCCCAAAATTTTCATAAAATACCTTTTTGAAAAGCTTGAAAATTTCCTTTCTGACTGTATATATTTCTCTAACTTTTATTTTTATTTCTTATTTTAAATACGCAAAAACATCCACGTTGTTTCCTATTTGTTTAATTCCCTTTTTTCAATTTTTTTGAAAATCTAAAAACATCTAAAAATCATCAAAAATTTCACAAAATAGTAAAAAAATCAGAAAACATATAATATTTTTATTTGAATTTTCTTTATATGTTTACCTTATTTTTAAAAAATATAAAAAATGTTTTCTTTACCTTTTTTATTTATTTCATTTTGTTTTGTTTTAAAAATTACAAATAAAAAAACAATTGCAATATGAAAAATCATTAAAAATACAAAATTAGAAAACCATTAAAAATATAAAAAAACAAAATTCCATAAAAATTTAGAAAGCTAAAAATCCATAAAAAATCAAGAGTGGTTTAATAAAAAGAATCATTCTTTTATTTCGTTGATTTTTCTTTGATTTAAATAACTCTCAGGATTTGTATCCTCCCAAAGTTCAATCTTGTACACTATACATGTAAATAAATAACAAACTTTCTCTCTCTTGCTTACATTCCTCTGTTTTGTTGGCTTGAGAATGGAATTAAATAAAAATAAAATTTTTTATTGAGGTTTCTTGGTATTGTTTCAAAAAAATCATATTTGTTAGAATTAATTATGCTCTGTAATGCCTCCATAAATCATCTCATTTGTACACATAATATGCTTAAAATAAATGGTTTAGTGTTTAGAGTAAATGAATTTTGGTTGTATGTAAACGTAGTATTTTTTAGGATTTAACATTTTTCCTAGATATTTATTATTTAGATACATATTGGTTAATTTTATTTCTAGAAAATATCTTGTTTACTAATTATTAAAATCCATTTACTAAAAATCATACTGTCTAAATATTTAGTTCACATAAAATTTACTTTGCATCATAAAATTATAAAAAATCATAATAATATTATTTTGCATGCATTAACATTTTGGCAAAGTTTTAGGATTTTTAGAATTAATTTGGTTGAATTTTGCATTTTGACCAACTAGATAGCCACATTTGCTTTCCATTAATAATGGCATAAAAAACTAAAAATATCCTACTCAAAATCACAGTCTAATTTATCTGAAAATCATCTTATAGAGACAACTAAAAACTGTTTAGTTGTTGCTAACGTATCGATTACTTGAGGCAATGTAACGCCCCTTCCTTTCATCCATCGAGATCAATGAGACAGGAACATCAAACCTACGATCATACGATTTTTGGTGCTCTTAAAGTTAAGTTTTATCATGTCGCTGCGACCACACTAAGATTGAGCAATTGAATAATATTTATTCAACACAAACCAACCTATGTGAAAAGAAGCATTGAGAAAATAGAGGGTCGAATACTGGGACTCTAAGCAGTTTCATGAGATTTTTATTGCAATTACGGAGGCATTTTTTAACTTTATTGGCTTCGATTAAAATTCTATCTTTCTTTTTTATCCCAACACCTTAAGAGGAGTTAAACTCTGCATCACTAGATTCTAAACATCATCAGGATCATGTAAGGATTTTCACAGTTCATATTTTTCTGCTAGTTTTCATTATTTTCAAATGTTTATGGGCTTGCTTGTAATTTCAATAGAACTTATTTGTAATAAAAAAAATTAAGTCGATTACCTAATTATTATAACCAAAAACTTGTTGAACTAAAACTCCCAATCTTTTTTTGAGAAATTGCATAAAATTTATCTAAGTTAATATAAAATACAAAAAGAACTTAAAGAAAGTACTTATAAAAAAAAGAGTGATTGGCGTTGGAGGCATATTTTCGATTGTCGGGGCGGAGCAAGGTTGTTGACGACAGAACACGACGGTGGCTGAAGGAGCTCAGATGCGACTGCAACAAGGCCGTGAGGGGCAGTGTTGCTACGACATCGAAGAAGAGGGTGCGACAGCAGCCGCCAATCACATGGAGCCAGCAGATGGGAAGCACATGCTCAGCGGATCCACGCCAAGGGGAGAGGAGGGGCCTGGTTGTGGAGGGCATACAGTGGAGCAACGCCACGAAGTGGTGCTGAAGGTTATCGTGGCGGGAGGACAATGTATCCCCAAATCGGGTTCCAGGGCCGAAAGCCCATGTTGGGATCCCCCTTGTCCAAAGCTCTTCCTCCATTCTTATTGACGCCGACGAAGAGCCGTTGAGGAGGATGAGAAACCGGGGGTCGGAGCACCATTGCGGTTGTTGCGTACGCGAGGATGGGAAGCAGTAGCATTGTTGGCACGACGGGAAGGAGAAGGGTACACTACAAGAAACATGAGTTGTGGCCACGGAATGTGGCTACGAAAACATGTGGCCATGATAATTTCGTGGCCACTAGTTTATCGTAGCTACAATTCCATGGCCAAAGTCTTTATACAAGAGTTGTGGCCACGACAAGTTCTGTGGTCACTTGTAGTGGCCACGACATATTCATGGTTAGAAAAATCCCATGACGAGACTTGTAGCTACAGCTACTGGCCACGACGTGTTGTGGCTAGAGCCCAATTCTATGACCACAAGACCTACGTCTGTGGGCATAGTTCTGTAGCCACATCTTGTTTTTCTTGTAGTGGTAGCAAGGAGCGACAGTTCCAACTTGAGGAAGAAAGGGAGGAGCTGATGTCATACTAACATCATCCCCCCTTATTTTTTTTCCCGTACACTCTTGGCCCCCTTATTTTTTCCCGTTCTCTCTTTACGTGAAATGTAGTAGTGGGCTTGTTTCCCACTTTACGTCCATTTTTGGGAAGAAAAGGCCTAATGGTCTTTGGACTAAAAATGAACAAAATGTTAAGAAACTTTGTTCCATATTAATGAGTTATTGTCCTGACCTTATTAAAAAAATTAAAGTAAAATTACAACGAATTTAAATATAAGAAATAATGCTTTTCAAGGATTTTTCATAGTAGTATGCACAGAGAACAAGTGAGGTGATTTTATGCACCAATGAAGGCATAAGTGAATGAAATATACTCGTTTTATCTTAATTCTCACATATTGATTGATATGATGAACCCAATATTCATGATACCCCCATATATAAATTTTGCTTGTCTAGAGCAAGACAATGATATAGAAAGAAAAATAGAAAATGATTACAGAAGGTAAAAGTAGGGTTTGAAGAAGACCGATTTTTTTTGATATTTTAAGCCATATTTAGATCAATGATTGACACAGACTAAATTTATCTGTGGATTAATGATGTGTTTTGACTCTCCTTAGACTCGTATCTTCTGCTCGGCAATCCTGAAATTTTACCAGCTTTAGTCGGTTCCATTATTAGTTCAAGTTGAATCATCCCTATTAGTAGACATTCTCTTTAACTTTGATTAATGAATTGTGTGTGAAGGTTATAATTCTCCTCAATTTGTATCACAAGAATACTATATAATCCAAAACGAGGTACTCGTATATTTCCAAAGTTTGAAGGCTCCATTCTCCCTAAGCATAGGCTCATTCTTACTTCACCTAAGTCTTTATCAAAAAGATTGGAGTAAAGTGTAGATAGCTTGAATTTCTTGGGGTATTATATAGAACACTTTGCTTCATTGCTCTCTTTTGTTTTGCAGGGCATAACCCTAGGCCTCACTTACCTCTTTCAAAATGGATGCATCATTGATATGCTACTTTGCCTATTTGATAGAGCTGTGTATATTTGATAACTTTCTTTATAGATCTTTGCTTTGCATGTTTGATGTTGGTACATGATTCCCTTGTTGTACCTTTTTTTGGTAGAATTTTGTAGCATTAGGTATCAAAAGTGTACATGTATATAATTTATCATTTAGAGACAGTGTACAAGGTAAGTTTATTAATAGACCAAGACTTATAGAGATCAAGTGGTCCACAAACCTTGATCATTGAACTTTCTATTAGATTCAATTTAGGTTCTTGTATTATAGTTGTAGTCATTCCCTTTCCTTGTTAAAGATTGAAACTCTGGACTAAGATTGCATTGGGTATCATGTAGAAAGGGCACTTTTGTAGCATATCTTGAAACCTTTCCCAAGACTATGGGATATTATAAATAGTATCAGAGTCAAAGTTTTCTTAGGTAATTATCTCACTTTTGCATGACTGGTTATTGGATTTTAATGTCAGTTGTAGTACATACGCAAGAGTAAGAGTCAAGATAAAAGTGATAGTGTGATATTTATTTTACTTTGGCTAGCTCGGAGGTTGAACTCAGGGTAATACAAAAAATCTGAAAAGTTTGACCAAAATGAAAAATTTCGACCAAGGTAGAATTCTTGTGTTTATCAGTCAATCATACCCTAGAAGTTCAGGATGCATAATAGTTTCCAACCAAATATTTCAGGGAATAAAGGATCCATCTGATTGGAAAATTATTAAGTGTTAGAGGATAGTCTTTAAAAGTCAAACACAAAGTTAAGTGTGTCAGTGCCCCAAACAGAGGCATAATTAGGATTAGAAATTTTATACTCATTCCAGAGTAAGGCATTAGGGAGAACTTCCAACATGTGGTAGGAGAAGGGTAGGAAATTAGTCAAAAGACGGTCAATATTAGTCTCTTTCTTCCTCTAAACTTCATATAATTCTAGATTCTTTTAGTATTCCCTAATAATTTTCATCAAAATACCTCATAAATTTATTCATTAACAAAGGACGAGCTAGTTTTGTATTTATAATTCTAGATTCTATGTCTATTTGAGTACTATCATGGTTGCTTATATATGAAATTGGTAGATGGTTGTTGGGGGTGGAGGTGTAATATAATACAAGATGGATGAAAAATCAGACTCAGGGTCGACATGATTATACATCCATGGAAGGTTATATTGGTCACCCATGTGATGAGAGGATTGTGGAGATTGAAAAGAGTCAAAAACTTGTGATGCATGGCTGTAGCTAGGGAAAATTTTTAGGTAGTCAAGAAGTAGCTTTAACTCGGTCATTTTTCTTGATAACCACAAAACAAGATAAGTTCAGTGATACACTAGAGTTGTCTCTAAAGAAGTTATATCTTTGATTTTATTTTCAGTGCATATAAAATCAAGCACATATGCATCCTAAATAGATTTACATGTGAAATAATGATTGACTCGAATTTGTACAACTAGTTTCATCTACATTCAACTAGTATAGGTGTCAGTATGGATTGTAAAGTGCCTACCCATGTTATTTGAGGATGGTGCTTGTTTCATTGTCCTTTAACCGCCCAATCTGCTAAGAAAGATATGAAATTCCTCACTAATAAGATGCTAATCTTTTTTAAATTCAGAAATAAAAAAATTCACAAGGATTTGGTCTTTGATCTAGGTTCTATATGTGTGCATGAGATTGTATCCAATGTGCAATAATTCAATCACTTCAGTATGTTATTTGAGTTTATCGATTTGGTAAACTTGACTAAATTTGGTAAGCAATCAATTGGTGATCCTATTATTTGAGATTTTCGAGGGAGAGAGGGAAAACACAAAGATATATATATATATATATAATTGTAAGAACTTGATTGTATAGATTTCAGGAAAAGAAGCATTGAACAAATAGAATGCCGAATACCGAGACGCTAGGCACATATACAAAAAAATTATTGCACTTACATAGGCATTATTAATCCCATTCCATTCGATTAAAACTCTATTTTTCTTTTGGATCCCAAGATGTTAATATGGTAAAACTCATGTTATCAATAGGATCACATGTGAATTGTCTGGGATTTTTTTTGGATTTTTCCTGCTATTTTTTGTTATTTTGCAAAGATTTAGGTTCTTGTTTATAATTTTGATAGGACATGGTGGCCAATTAATAACAAAAAAGGTTGGGGCCTAATTGTTATATTCCAAACATGTTAATTAAATGTGTAAACTATCCAATTTTTTTATTTTTTGGAGAAATTGTATGAAATGAATCTAAGTTTATTGAAAATACAAAGAGGACTTTTAGGACTGAAGTGTGATTAGTAAGAATATAAATTAAAGGTGTGCAAATTTCTCATTAGTAAAATTATTGAATAGGAAAATTACATGCTATTATTAATGTTTTCTAACATTACAAGATAGTCCATTTACAAAAAAAAGGAAAAGAATCCCTTGGCTACTACCAAAGGTTGTAATTACCTATGGTGGCTCATGCTTGGTCATGGGGGTGAAGCACGTTGGTTGACAGTAGAATACGATGGTGGTTGATGACATGATGCGATTGGTGGTGGAGGTCCATTTCCACTCAAGGGATGGTTACTATTGAATTGAATACTAGGGTGTGATATCAACCGCCAATCATATGTAGGAAAAGCGACTATGGGAAGCACTACCATGGTGGAGCAGCGAAGGGGAGAGGAGAATTCTCCTGTAGAGGGTATGTGATGGAGAAAAATAGTAGGGAACAAACTAACTCATGTATTTTAGATTAAAATTTGAGAAATAATATAATATGAAATGAAAACTGTAACATTCATCCCCATTAATCATATGCCAAGTCCATATCCACAAATTGAGATATAAAACAACTATATAGAATATCACAAGATTTCGTAGCAATATCTCACTATAATGTCTCAATGAATATAGAAAAGTATGTGTAAGCATATAAATTCTCAAAAAATATATGCATCTACTCTGATGCAAGATCTATAAAATTTCATAAGTACTACGACCTCTGTAGTTTTTACAGGTTCTCAGCTAAAGTTGTTGGATCATGCGAAGGTAATGTTATTAGCAACTGCCTGCAAATATGGCATATGCTAAATACTATTGTAATGGTAACAAAGAAAGGTCTTACCCATATCTCGTATTTTCGCGTAAGTCTATATGTATTTACATGGTGGGTATTAATTCAAAAACCAAAACAAAAACAAAACCAAAGAAAAAGAAAAGAGTTTTGCTACTAACACTAACTGTGCCCAAAATTTTTGAAAAAATGACTTCTTATTCAATTTTTGCAGAAAAAAAGAAACCAAAAATCCCTTGCATAAAAAAATCCACAAAAAAAGAGTGCTTGCATTTCACACACCTGCACTTCATCCAGCATCGCATTCATTTGCATCTGTGAAAAGTCCTTAGGTTCTGAACCGAGTTATGAGCAGAAACCGAGAGTGGTCTGGACTTGAACTTAATCCACCTAATTTTCATAGGAACTTCACCGAGAAATAGGATTTTAGAAGCTTCAGGTCTTTGACTTAATTCTTTGAGTTCCACATCACAATGTACATCATTTGACTCTTAGTGTCTAACATGGTCTCTTCATTCTGGGTACAACTCTGGAACATGGATTTAATTTGTACTCTTGCACTATGCACTTAGCTCAACTCAGACGGGATGTTGGAAGACTGTGTGAGTTTCTTTTTTGGTAGCGTGGAAATCTAAAGATCAGAGTACGGGTTGAAAAAAAGCTTTGGAAAAGGGATGGACGACTGGGCACAATTTTTTCTAAGACCCCAAAAAAAGTACGGAACAAAAAGATTCTATATCCGTAGGGGCACAACAAGATCCAAGCAGAACCACCAAAAAATTCCAAATACAAAGAAGCAACTACCAATAAAATCTGACCAAAAAGGTCCAAGCTTCAAGAAACCAGCAAATCTTGGTGAAGACTCGGCTACACTGGCCATCTTCACAAGGAGAGGTGACTACACAGGCCACCCTCCAGTTCTTTACCCCTTCTTCTATCTTCTCCCCCCAATTCGATTGTGAACACAACACGACAGACCTAAGAAGGAAATACCTGACTCCCCGAGGACGAGTTATTGGAGAGGAGAGGAGCATGGTAGTCTGGCATTCTTGATGGGAAGATCTAAAGCCTTTCACACACATGAGTCGATTGTTCAATGTTCATAGGGTAAACTTTGGGAAGAGGATTGATCTAAGATGACTTCTGAGCCGAAACTGAAGCAATGATGTGTAGAACTTGAAGGCTGATGATTTTAAAATACTAAGTATCACAGAAGTTCCGACACACAAATAATCCAAAGGTCGAGTCTAGTTTCATTTTCACCTTCAGCTCATGGTCTTGGTATGGAACACAATCTCATTTCACCTCATGGAATTTCTTTTTGATGCTCAGGGACGAGCATGGTTTAAGTATAGGGGGATGATGAATCTCGGATTCATCACTCCAAATCTCATTTATTAAGCTCAAATCCCTCAAAATCATCAGCATTTCTGCATCTATTCTGCATAATTAGCATTCATGCATGTTTTCATAAGAATTGCATTTTAGCACTTATTTCTGCACAAAATAAGAAGCCAAAAATCTCAGCCAAATTTGACCTGTAAATAGACTAACTTCCCCATTTTTTAACTCCTTCACGCTAACTCCGAATGACCCAAAATCCTCCACTGTGTACATATCACTCACAAGAATAAATGAAAAATACAAAAACCCACTAACCCAGATAAGTGGACCAAAAACCCAAACCCTAGTTTTAGGATTTCCTGACTAAAAACCTCATATCTTCCCCATGCAGTGTCCGTTTTAATCCTACTCACTTTTGAACTAATGTACATTCAATTACCTTTAAAACAAGACCAAGTTCAAGTGAATCGGAGCTCGTATGTGAAAGTTGGGTTTTGGGCCTCTTTTGTACATTGTGTATTTTAGCGGTTTTTGACCTGATATTTTATGTACATATTTTTTAATTAATAAAATAACAAAAAATTAGATTATGGTGTATTTATTTATATTTGATTTTTCCATATTTTTTTCTGGATTTTTATCTGGTTTAAAAATGATAAAAAAATTACAAAACCCAAAAATCAAGGTATTCTATGTACTAGGGATACCCCAAAAATTCACTTTGTGCATTTGATCGATTTTGGTTTCGATGTCTTCATTAAAGTTGTAGATCTCTTCGAGAAGAGCACTTTTCGTGAAGGAACTTTTTCGATCCGAGGTCATTTGATATTTATTTTGGATTTTACAAAATCTTTATCTACGAATTTTTCTGATGCTGACACGTGGCAACCCTTGAGGCCGCCACATGTCAGCCATTTTTGGCTCCATTATTTATTCATTTTTATTAAAAAAATTAAAAAGGCATCTCACATGCGTCGCACGTGCCTCCCAGGCACGTGCTCCGTACGTGCCCCGCTGCCTCTCCCCATGTTGCGCGACGTGGCAACCTCCTGGCCATCCGATCATCGCCTAATCGGACGGCCCAGGAGTCGCCTTCAACCTCCCAACCGCCGCCCCCACCTTCGTTGCCAAAGACCAACCACCTCCTCTGCTCCTCTCGCGCTGCCAAAGAACTCCGCGTCGCTCGTGACCAACCACCTCCGGATCTCCCGCCAGCCACTCGATCACTCTCTCCTATTTAAGAACCTCAGCCCTCCCCCTGACTCCTCATCTACCATTGCACCTAAATGAGGAGAAGCTCGGTGGTGACAGCCCGAGCTCCGCCCCCTTCCCTCCGGCGAGGTTCGAGGCTCAACGCCTCATTGTAGCCCTGCGGTGTATTCCACCAGCTGCTACTTCGCTCCGGGTCCCATCCTCGTAGAGCCAACGCCGCCTTCATCGCCGGTCAACTTTGACGACTTCACCACCGACTAAGTCTCTGCCTGTCAACATCGACACAACCAGCTACGTCGACCACCATCAACGATCATCTCCGACAAGCCGCTACGCTTCAACAGTCATCTTCACCAACGTCGACAACGCTACGACTCCGACCACGCCTCATCTTCAACTACTCCACCACCGTCTGTGTCAACTTCAATCGCTTCATCAACAACGCCAGGAAGCTCAGCCATCATCTCCGACTACAGCGGACAAAGCTCCCACGTGCCCCTCACCTTCACCGACCATCACTCCGCCTCGCCAGGAGCTTGACGCTCCTCTGTCGCCTCCTCCGCTGACAAGGATCGGGCACCGACTCGAGACCCCTCGCACGTGCGAGGCACGTGCGCGGGGGGACGTCAGAACTACGTTAGCCTATGGGTCACGTGCTGTGCACGTGCCCCGTGAGCAAATTACAGAAGCATAACCGGTCTTTCTCCTATTAGCACTCCAGTCCAACCGACCCAAGGGTCACGTGCATCGCACATGATCCGTTGGGAATTTTGCATAGAGCCCCCTATAGTATTGATAATTACAACAAGACCCCCCACTACAATATTTATTGATTTATTATATTTATTTATTGCAGTTATACCCCTGTGTTCTCCCTTAGTTTGGGACAGCTACTTCCATTATTTTATTTATCCAAAAATAGCATGATGTTCTTCCATTAATTTTCTATTCTTTGGTATATTGTGGACATTTTTGTGATCGAAGGTTTCTTAATAATTAATTGTTTTGTGGAAATTTGAATATTTTTCCCATTTCTTGATCTGAAATTCATATTTGATTAACCATTGCTCAAAAAATTCCCAAAAAATTATATAGTGGAGAGTTAATTATGCTTGATATTGTGCCCAAAAAGATTTGCATTTGCATGCATAAATTCCCTGTAAAAATCATTTTGCATATTTCGGTATTTGATTTTTAATTAGTATTAAATCCCATATTTTCGAGGTTTAGGATTTTTCTAAGATCCATCACCAAGTGGTAGATCTTAGATAATTTTATCCCTAGAAAATAAGTATGTTTAATATTTATTACAATTAAATATTGAAATTCATTCTGTTTGCATTTAAAAATTCATAAAAAAAATCATATTGCATCCAAAAAATTCCAAAAAACATCATAATTATCATCTCAGCCAAGTTTCATATTTTTCAGACATCGTTTGATCGACTTTTACTTTTTAGTCCCTAAAATAGGCCAAATTTACGTCTTGCATCCCTTATTGCATTAAAAATTCCAAAAAAAGACCGCCTCGAAAACCGCAAACT
The DNA here is from genome assembly GCA_037367405.1 of Ottelia alismoides. Lineage (NCBI taxonomy): Eukaryota > Viridiplantae > Streptophyta > Magnoliopsida > Alismatales > Hydrocharitaceae > Ottelia > Ottelia alismoides. The sequence goes on from JAZKJV010005737.1 coordinate 1,097,733, forward strand.
AATTTTGATAGACATAATTCTAGGTTGTTCCTTTGCCTCCTTGTGTTCGACCTTGGGACATGCCCAAGTAAAATAAACATAAAACCACTCGATTAAAATTTGATTACATTATTTTGTGGTTATTTCTTGACCGATTCCGATTGTCTCCTACAACGAATGATAAATCATATTTTTACTTACGATGATAAAATCATCTCTTAACAAGCGGATTTCGGGGTCGTCAGAGGTGACTTGGTGTTCGATGTCGTACTCTGTTAATTTCTTGACCTCTCTATTGATGAAATGACTACCACTGTATGATATCAGAATCTTTGGTATCCCGAACCATGAAATGATATTCTCTTTCAGAAATCAACAAATTGCACGACTATGAGTGGCTCGAGCGGAAATAGCTTGAACCTAACGACTCACATAATCAACGGCAAGAAGTATGTGCTCAAATCTGCAACTGTTGAGAAAAGGTCCCATGAAATTGATGCCCTAAACATCGAATACATCTAAATATTGAATGAATTTCAGGGGCGTCGAGTCTTTAGCTGTGAGGGTTCCTCCAATTTTCTAACAGTAAACACAACCTTTGACATATGCTACTGCATCCTTGAATAGTGTGGGCCACAAGAGGACACACTATAATATTTTTTTGTCGTTCTATCTCCAGAGTTGTGCCCACCAAATTCGAGCAAGTGATAATGCTCGAGGACACATTGAAGCTCCTCCTAAGGGATACACCGATGCCAAATACAATCTTCTCCTTCCTTGAATAAAAGTGAGTTTGCCATTAGCAAAAATGGATTGTGTACAAGAACTTGTCCTTCTTGATCTTCATCCAATCTTGTGGGACTACACCCAAGACGAGGTAATTCACAATATCGGCATACCAATCGTCAAGAAAGGTATCTGTGATGGGTGCATTACTCAATGGATGTTCTTGATGCTCAATTCTAGAGAGGTGATCTGCTACCACATTCTGAACTACATGTTTATCTTTGATTTCTATGTTGAACTCTTGGAAGAGAAGGATCAATCTGATCAATTTGAAATTTGCATCCTTCTTCTGTTATATGTACCGCATGGAGAGTGGTTAGTGTAGATGGAGACTCTAGATCCAAGAAGATAGGATCTGAACTTCTCAAAGGCCAAAACCACAACCATCAACTCTTTATCTGTAATAGTATAGTTTTGATGTGCTTCATCTAATGTCTTGCTGGCGTAGTGAATGGCATGTGACACTTTATCTTTCCTCTTTCTTAACATAGCCCCAACTACAAAGTCTGACACATCCGTCATGATCTCAAAGGGTAGAGACCAACCTAATGGATGTAGGATGGGAGCTTGAGTTATTAGCTCCTTTATCTAATTGAAATAAAGGAGAACATGCGGAACAACATGAAACTCGATCTCCTTGCATAATAACTCATTTAGAGGTCGGGCAATGCGGCTGAAATCTTTGATGAAATGTCTGTAGAAACCTACATACCCAAGAATGACCTCACATTTCTAACATTATGAGGTGGCTCAAGATTGGCAATCATATCCACCTTTGTTGAGTCGACTTCAATGCCATGCTTAGAAACAATATGGCCCAGCACAATCTCTTCATTGGCCATCAAGTGTCTCTTTTCCCAAGACAGTACGAGATGGGCTTCTTGGTATTTCTGAAGTACCTTGTCTATGTGCTAAAGATAAGAATCAAAACTGTCATCATAGATGGAGAAGTTGTCCATAAACACCTCGAGAAAATTGCCAATTATATTGGCGAAAACTACAAGCATGCATCTCTGGAATGTGGCAGGTGTGTTGCACAAACCAAAGGGCATTCTCCTGAAAGCGTAAGTATCAAACAAGCAAGTGAAGGTAGTTTTATCTTGGTCCTCTAGGGCGATTGCCACTAGGATGTACCCCAAATACCCATCCAAAAAGTAGAAGAACTCCTTACTGGCCAATCATTTCAGAACTTGGTCAATGAAGGGCAAGGGGAAGTGATCCTTCTTCATTGCAACATTGAGGCGGTGATAATCAACACACACATTAGGATGTTGGTACCCGAGTGGAAATCTCCTCTCCTCTTTCTTTGTTAACCATGGTGAGCCATGATTTCTTAGGAGCTACATGTAAGGGGCTCACCCATTTGGAGTTTGAGATTGGATAAATGAAGCATGTGTCACACCACTTCAAGATTTTCTTCATGATGAAGTCCCGCAAGTTAGGGTTCAGTCTTCTTTGAGATTCTCAGGATATCTTGTCATCATTTATCAAATAGATGTGGTGTCAACACAAAGCAGGATTTAGCCCGCAGAGGTCTGAAACATGCCAACCAAGTGCCTTGCAATTTTTCTTTAGAACCTCGAACAATCATGATTTCAGATCCAAGGTCAGCTTGCTGCTGATGATGACTGGATACATCTTCTCTGCACCCACAAGGAAAGCAAACTTGAAGCCTGTCGGTAGTGGCTTTAATTTTGGTTCTAATCACGCCTGCTTCCTAGTCACTTCAGAAACTTTCATCCTGATAAAGAATTTTGGGAAGAAGATGCAGGGGGAGAGGAGACCCTCATGTCCTCGTAGACTATATTACCTAACCTACTTCGACTTTCAGGAGGTGAATAAGGAATGGTAACTAGTAGGTGGATGATCTACCATGATTTTGGAGGTTCTACTCACCTCGATCACTAGTGGTTCACAGGACAATGGATGAACAAATCATTAATGAATTCATCATGTTTTTACTAGCATGAATCTTCTGCCTTAAGAAGGCCCATCGGCAAATAAGAATTGGTCTCCCATTTGACATTGGAGCATGTAAAGACTGTGCTTTCCAGGTCCTCCTCTGGAGAGAGGATTTCCTGAACCCATGTGTCATTCAAAGAAAATTCTGCATCCCTGATTTCTACAATAAAGACATAGTCTACTTAAGACGATTCTTATTGACCTTTGCCAGACACAAACCTTGGTTCACTTACCATTTCCATTATTACTTTGTTGTTGCTCGAGTAGAACGTGATCTTCCCATACCTGTATTCAACCATGGCCTCTACAGTTCGCAGGAAAGGTTGACAAAGAATAATTAGGGTATGGAGTAATGGTGTAGGGGAGTCCATATCAAGGATCACAAATCAATAGGAAACTGCATGTCCTGTACATTATGACAACATCCTCAAATAGACCTCGGGGTCGCTTGATTCGTCAATCAACGAACTAAAGGATCATGCATGTCTGCTTGAGTAGTGCCTGCCCAAATTTTGTGAGCAATGAAGCGGGCATGAGGTTTATTGAAGAACCACTATAAGGAAGGGTCCGCTCGAAGATCTGGTCAAAAATCTTAAATCTGATTAGGGTATTCCATTGTTTGGCTTCTTTTTTGGAATATTGCTGATTGTCGCCATTGTAGCCAAGGTGAGGACATGCTTTTCAACTAGCTAGTGTCTGTTATTGCGATTCGACCGATGCTTGTTCGTACATGCTTCCTCCAAGCTCTTCTTCACAGCGGGCATATATTCCATGACTTTAAGCAAAGGTAATGCAATAGTCAAGTTCTTAGTAATATCCACAACACCTGGATCAGATAATGCATTTTTCGTTTTGCATTTTTTTTGGATTTTACAATTGCATCTGGAAAAGGAATATGTACATAACTGAAATCAAAAGTATTGTTCTTATTTACATCAAAATTCATATTCACAACATTTTGTACAATCAGGCAGCAAAAAGGTGTACAAGATGGAAATGGGGGTGGACATCCAAAAAATGTGGTCTATGCTTCATCGGTTGGCGATGGATCGGCTGTTGAAGATTGCTCCTCCATGGCCAGTGCAACTTCACTTTGGTTGCGATAATCTTTTGGTATTTTTCATTTTGCTAGGTTTTTGTTTTTTTGCTAGAGATGGTTGATGGTAGCAGGCATGGCTCCTCCTCCTCCTTCTTCCTTTCCCGAACCTGTAGCCGGCATGACTGATGCGGAAGATGATGTTTCACCAGATGAAACTTTATTCTTCCCTCTGAAAGTAGCAGGAGGAGGCAAGGTCCTACCGCTCTTGAGATTAACAAAATTAGACAAAACAATATCACAATCATATGACTCTATAGGCAAATATGAGACATCACATTCTTCCTGGTCTTTTTGCTTGAAACTATTAGGATTGGCTTCGGCCTACGCTGGAATTGGAGTTTTGGTGGTTGTTAGGTCATCCATCTTCTGAGTCATCTCTTCTAAGCCCTTCCAAGAACCGAGGCTCATTTTTAAAGGAACTACCTCGGAAGGTTCAACGTGTTGACCATGCTATGGCTGATGGTGCAGAAGATGAGATGGTTCTGACCATTACATTTCATCATGAGTAACCAGAGTGGCATTTATGCATTCCTCATTAGATGAATCTCCGTAAAAGTCGACCAATTCTTGTAGGGTCATACAATGTTTTGGTCGAGGGAGAATGTTAATGTTGGCTTTGTGAGTGATGGTTCGGGATGATGATGTCACCTTTTGATATCCATGTGTTTTTGTGACATAAAAGTTTTCATGAGTCGGCTCCTTATATGGTTCAAGTATTTCATGAATTGCTGCCAACTTAAAGATTGGACCACTCAAATAATTGTGACGGTGTTGATAAACATGGTCCAATTATTCATAAGCTCATGAATATTATTTCCACCTAGGAGCAGTATCAGAGTGGGAGGTGTGGCGAGAATCGAAGGTCAATCCAATAGTCGGCCTCTCGGGTGTCTCTAATAGGGTTTGTGTCTATGTTTCATGAGGGGAGGTCTGGTCATATAGAGTTTTCTTTCCTTGATCATGACTGACGGTTGGTAGTTGGGTTGTCTCAGGGTTGGATGTATCCTTGATGGCTTGTTCATTGGTATCCGTGTTCAGGAACTTGTTGTCTTGAGTCTCACAATAGACAATAGCCTTAGTAGAGGGTAAGAATAGCTTTCCTAAAATGATAGGAGACTTGGACAATTCTCTATGGTGCTCAATGTCAAGGATAATAAACTCCACTTTGTGCTTGTCACCTCAGAAGTTTACGATGACAGAAATAATTCCTCGCATTCTTTTAGTATATTGATTTGGAAGTAGAGTGATCACCCTTGTTTTTTTGGAGTTTTTCGAGCTTGAGTTGATCAAAGACAGACTTTGGGGGGATGTTTATTGTTGAGTCATCGTCTAACTAAACATGAGTAAATAAGGACTCTTCAATTTCACATGTGATCCGAGTCAATTACTTGACTTTGCAGCTTTAAGTTTTAAGATTCATCACCAAAGAACTATCCACATATATGATATGATATTCAGTCCTTGATCATTTATTGCCCATATTTTTAGATTTTAATCGACTCTTCACAAATCTCTTCAGATCGGGCATATACTCTTTGCCTTGATTAATGGAAGCTCTAAGATCAGGATCTTGCAAAATGCTTCCATTTCAGAATTATCCATTTTTTTTGAATTTTCAGGTTTTTATTTTTTTTAGTATTTATAGTATGATGGCCAGTAGGGGGTCAGAGGTCAATGGTGGTTGTGTCCGAGTGTAAGTCTCGTGATGGTCTTGTGGTTCATAAGGTAGAATCCCCACGTCATCCTGATTCTTTGATGACTGGATGAGATTATATATTTATTCAGTAAACGTATTTGCTCTATGGTTGATCCGAGCAATCTCATTTTCAAACATCTCATGACTTGGTGCAGAATAATTGTACTCCACATGCTGCGACTCTGGCATGTAGCTCTGAGTGGAGTAGTGATTATTCATTATATTTGTAGTCTGGCCATGAGCCATATTTTCTTGACTATGGATTTCTCATAGATTATCAAAGGAAAAGTAGTCGTACTCATGAAGAGAGTCAGCCTAAGTATGATATGGTGGAAAGTCCATAGTAATCGGAAATAGTATCTCTCTGTAAAATTGGTTACTTTATTTTCCATCCTAAAATTTTCCTGCTCTATTATGTTCATTTGAAGGTCAGAATATGAGAGTGGTCTAGTCCAGGAAGAAGTGTGGGCATGGGGTGGAGTGAAGGTGGCAGAGATAAATAATGGATGCGAGGGACCAGTTTTGAAGAGAGGGTTCCACCGGAATGAAGAGTCTCAATATATGTCGTATACGATGGACCCGTATATTATGGGTACGAAGACCAATGTGTTGACATCTTCTCAAGAGAAATGCGGAGAATGATTTGTGAAGCTATATATGCTTGCAATTGCAAGGACTTTGACGCACACAAGATAAATACAAAATGAACTCATAGATTCGTGGGCTCAACACTTGTGAAGGCACATTAGGGTTCATCCACTTATCTTTCCAATTTTAATTTAACGACAAAACAATCTTTGAGAAGATTAAGTGGAACTTTAGGTGCCGGAGAGTATCACAACGACTGGCCTGAATTATATGGCTCGTTGCACCTACTTTCAACCAGTATGGGTGTAAGTACAAATCGTAGAATGACTACCCATATTAATTCAGGACGCTACCTTACACATTGTCCTTTAACCTCCCAATCTGCTAAGGGAGACCGTGGCTCCCTCATTGAGAAGTATCTAGTCATTTTTAAATACAATAGTCATAGTGAAGCCTCCAAATATTTTCTCTACCCTAAGTGTGAGATTCTTGTCCTTGAAATAACAATAAGTGGGTTTCTCTCCATAGACACAAGATTTAATTTTATTTCAAATTTACACATAGTTGCCTTGATTAGCAATCCTGATTTTAGATTAGGATTATCACTAACGTCTTTATGTGAGCACAAAAAAATCATGCCTAATGAGTAGTCCTAATTCTGTCAAATCCTAAGTTGTAAAACTGAGGTAGAGGATTGAGAAAGCCAATGCAAGCATTTAAATCAATGATGCATGCTAAAAGAAGACTTATAGTGATTCCTCACGTTCTCCATATGAGATGCCTTAAAAGGAATTAAAATTTACACTAAATGATATACACATATGAAAATGCCTTGAATAGAGAGTTCTATTAGCGGGAAGAATTGATTTAGAAATTTGACTAAGTTAAATGATCTACCAGTGTGTATAGTTTGTGAAACAGCACAACCTAAAAATTACGAGCTCAATAAGAAATAAATCTAAGCTAGCATATGTCCACTTAATTTCTATGTCACTCAAGTCGAGTTCCAACTGCACAGAAGGGGTTGAAACAGACCCAACACACCACAAAATGTCCAATCCAAATTATTACAAAACATAGGGTTCATAGAGAGGGACCCTGAAAATGATGTAGAAAATAAACTAATCCAAACTCTCTCTCACAGACAAAAAAATCCACTCTTCTCTACAGGTTCTTTATCTTTTTAGAATTGTGCTCTGAATTATCTGTGAAGAGAGAAAATGTGGTTAGTATCTACTGAAAGAGAAAATAAAATGCAAAAATGCAAAATAAGAAAGAAAGAAAATGACATAACAATTAACTTCACAAAAGTTAATTATAGAAAATAATTTAAAACCCAAACAATACGGCGTTCCTCAACAACGGTGCCATTTAAAGTACCCATATTTTCACCTCTTTATTAATCGATAATTATAGTATAGGAGATGAAAAACAATCTATCAAAAATCACAATCCTTGAATGTTATGGAGAATTTTTACTTATTATTTATAAATACGTCAAACATAGGGAACTGTAATTTTTAGTTGTGTGGTTTCAAATTAACTCAAATTATTAATGTAAGAGCTACGTTAAATTTAGTGTCAGGAAATAATGTCAAAATAAAAATTAAATACAATGAGATGAGATGCAATGCGAAGAAAATAAATCAAGTGGATAAATAAGCACATGATATATGGCAATGATTTTTAATCCCAATAAAAATAATCAATATACTTGAAATTTAATCACAGATCAAATGAGATCCAAGAGATAAGTGCCAAATCAAAATCAAGATGCAGACAAGGAGATTAATCAATGAATAATCCAATAAATAATCAGATAAAAAACAATCCTCAAGTGGTGATCTTAAAATTCTATAACTTTTAATCCTCAGATAAATAGTGTTTGATCAGATAAAAAATTGATAATCAAACTAAATCCTCCTCGAACACATCCCTAGAAAGATTAACTCTCAAAGAGTAAGATTGATTATCGAAGATAACTAATCAGATAAAATCTCCCCAATCGAGACCCCTCATAAATTAAATCATCAAAGAATGATCCTCAATAATCTCAAGAGCGTTGATCAAATTAAAATCCTTACTAGAATCCCTACAAAATAATTCATTAATCTTATCGATAAAAATATGCACAAAATATCAGGATTCAACATGCATAAGTCAACAAAGATCATCAACCAATAATCATCATAGAAAGCTTCAAATTAGTTCACAAGATATATGGCATGATAGAGTACTGAATAAGCATTAAATTGACATATTATGCGTTAAAATCAGAGTTCAAATGAGAAAGTTATGCTAATATAAACAACTAAGGACTAAAATGTAATAAAAGTAAATAGTTTCTAACTCAATGAGGTCCCTGGAGGACTTATCTACAAATAACGAAACCTACAGGGGCCTTTATTATAATTTTCCTGTCCGCACGTGATGTTGATGTCAGCAAGAGGTAGGGGTCCTTGCTTCAGTTTCTGGAACCATGGGGTTGGAAGTAAATTTCCCCCGTCCCACGTACTCCTCACGTAAGGGGGGGCTGGGAAGCTAGAGGGCACGAGCCTCGATGGCGTTGAGCAGACGATGATTGCCCCACCGCGCGGTGGATGGCGAAAGGTGGACGACCGTGCAGCGCAGGACGGAATGTGGCTGAGGGTAGAGCTGTGGAGGTGGAGTAGTGGGGCTCTCCATGGTGGGAGGAATGATGTGATGTGGGTTGCTGCTCCAGGCATTGGGGCAGATGTCGGTGGAGCCGAGGGCATGTGGCGAGCTGCTACGTGGTCGACGGAGGGAAGCTTCGGGTGTGGTTGAAGTTAGAGCTGCAGAGGTGAATGAAGTGGCTCCCCGTAGCGACGAGGCGGATGGGGGATGCTGCATGGTTGGCAGAGGGAGATGCATAAGATATCATAGGGGATCGGGTTCACATTGGAGGTTGGAGTCACATGAGGCGATCTCCGATCCTTGCCTCAGTCGCAGATGAAGTGCGACAAAGCTCAACAATAGAGGATTGTTGACTGCACAAGGTGGAGGATGCCTCAAACTCATATCATGCCTGGATGTCGTCGCCGGTGCAGTTTATGGGATGTTGTCAACAACACGATCTCAGGCTCCTCCGTAATGGCCAATGCGTATGCATGCCGACATTGTTCGCTTATATAGGAGTGGAGTTAGTGGTTACGGTTGGGGGGAGGAGGTGAGGTGGCAGGGAGGCGTTACGCAGGTGAATGGGGGAAGCGAGGTGGTGGGGAGGTATAAGAGGGTGGAGAGTGAAGGTGAGCGGGGACGGCCATGGGGAAGGAAGGGGAGGGGGCGGGTCACGTGCCTAGCACGTGACCTGTGAAGAGGGAAGAAAAGAGAGAAATGAAAGAGAAATAAGGAGAAGAGAAACAAAAAATAAAAATAATTAAATTTTTTTAAAAATAAAAAGTAAGATTAAAATAAAAAATAAATTAAGCATTAAACAAATGTAAATGAAATATTAAAAATTAAATAAAAATAAATAAAATAAAAATAAAAATTTTAGAAAAATAGTAAATGAAGTCAAATAAAAAAGTGATCAACATTAAAGTTGCTCATCTTGACAAGATCTATAACTTTCGTGAAGTACCCAATATCAAAATAGGTTAAATGTACAAAAAATTTTTTTGGAGGTACTTTATAGATAGTAAAATATCGAATTTTTACATTTTGTAATTTTTTGTATTTTTAATTTGTTTTATTTAGTTGATTAATTTATATACAATATATACATACTTAATCTAAGTTTTATGGATTTTTTATATGTTAGAAAAAGATAAAATAAAAGAAACAAAGATAATATACATACAAATTATACAAGTCAGATTTTTGTGTTTTATCTTGATTTTCTGATTTTTAAGGATTTCAATTCTTGATGCCATGTTAGTTAATTAATCAAAGAATAGATTAAAGGGAAATTGGTTAAACTAATGATTTTTTACATATAAAGTAATAAGCTCAATCTGTGCAAAAACAAGGATTAATTATTTACATATTTTAATCCCAATTTTAGAACAATTAATGAATGTTAATTAATTGATTTTAAGGAATTTAATTAGTGATTTATTAAGGGGATTTTGCTAAAACATCCATATAAAGTAGGTGAATCATGGATTCATCAGATGGGAACTGCTGATATTGTTGCTGAGGTGGAGGAAGCTGATATTGCTAAAAGTGAGGAGGAGGATACTGCTTGTGAGATGCATCTGTATACGAATGATACGGTTGGTGCTGGCGGTATTGCGGTTGCGGGTATTGTTGATTATGTCTCCAATTATTGTGGTACTATGGAGATTGGTGGTACTGAGGCTGTTGGGACTCGGCAAATCTTCCTCCTTGATGTTCAGGGAACATACGAGAATTTGCAGGCTAGCCCTGCTGAGGTCCTCTTGGATAGGCTAGATGTGTGTCATTCGAGCAAACTCCATTCACCTCTTGAATGAGAGGCGTGAATGAGAGAATGGATCATAAGGAGACTAGAATTATGGTTGGTAAACCACCAACTGTTGCTATTGTGGTGCATGGTCAGGGGTCTATACATAGTATAGGTGTTGTACCGCCGGTTATTGTTGATTAGGATGAGGCTGATGCTGCATGGGATGCTCTTCTTTATTCTCGACCGGAGTCTCGGGTGGTGGAGTCCCGACTAGCAAGCACTGATGGTACTCTCCAGCAACTCTAGTTGCTAGGTGATCTTATCCAATTTGTCCAGATTCTAAGTTCTTTATTCGATCATAGTGAGTTTCTCAAGATCCTGTGATCGCTTCTCAATGATATCAACCTTAGTGATGGCCCTCGATGATGTTGAGGTTGGATCTCTCATCTCTCTTTTCCTCGCGTGAAGCTACCATGTGCACATGTTTGTGGAGGACCTAGGGTTGTCTCTTGTAAGTTCATGATGAAGAGAAGGCGACCTCTCCTTCGGCCATTTCTTCAACAATCTGCTAGAACACATCTTCATCCTTATTGAAGTTAGATCCCCCCATAGGCAGCGTGAACTAATCTTTGGCTTTCAACCTTCTGGCCCATGAAGAAATGTTGGACAAAGCTGGTCCTCAGTGTGTCATGGTAGGGGCATTTTTCCCACAGATCAGTGAATCGCTCCCTTACTTCATGGATAGACTCCTACGTAGTATGGGAGACGTTACTAATCCTGGCTCGCATCTGGTTGAGGCGACCGAGAGAATAAAACTTGTGAAGGAAAAAGCAGACTTAATTTCCTCCCAGATCATCATGACCTTTCCCAAATGGTTGACCTAGTACAGGGCCATGTCTTGGAGACTGAAGGGAAACATAATAACCTTGACTACACAAAATGGATGTTAAGGTATTGCATAGTTCTATACATGCGAGAGAACTGTTGCAGGTGAATGTACGATTCTTCATTAGTGTTCCCATGGAAGGCGAACATGAGAGCAAGGAATTGAGGCTTGAGCTCAAAGTGAGCATGCAGCTGTGGGATGTGAATCCACTCGGTCATCAGGCTATCTCCATGGCTATAAGTCTCTTTCAGAGTAAGTTTAGGGTTCTCATTTCTTGGCTCCTCCTCTTTTTTATCATCATAGGGTATGTCATACTCATTTCTTCCTCCTCCTCCTATTAGTATGTTCTTCAGATCATCCAGGATGTCTTGAAATGCAGTCTGGGTTAGTGCATGCTCAGTTAGCTGTTGCTGGATGGCTTGGATGAAAGCAAGCAACTAAGCATTCACTTGATTTAGATCTGATGCTTGGCCCTGCTCCATCTGTGGAGGCTATTGTCCTGATCCTTTCCCTTTTCACCTGGTAGGAGCCATCTCAAGGTCTGAATCTTATGAAAGGAACTCTAGACTGGGATCTAGGACTAACTTCAATCTGTGATGCAAGAGAAATCCAAATCAAACGAACTGTGAAACTGAATACCATTTGCAGTAAAGAATTTGAGATTAGGGTCAATCCCAGATAGTTGTGAATGGAGTAAAATATGTCAACTAAAATCGATCTCCATTTTCAACGGACGAACATGGGACAAGAGTGGTCTCTAATTATTAAGAAATAAAGAGTGAAATGAAGATGTGGAGTCTGGCGATCAATTCACAAAGTCCGAACCAGATTCTCAAGAATTTCCTCGACATATTAACTATACCGAGTCCATGGAATCGATGTAGGTGTCGGAGGAATCCCGACATGACCATCCATGGATCGACATGATGGAGGAAAAGAAGGATCAATTCAAGAGGAAGGATATCATGGTCAATGAGTAAAAAAAGGAATGTAAAATAGTAGAAAGGCTTTGAACAAGCACGGGGTCAAAGAGGAAACACATATGACAAAATTTACGCAAGTGCATGAGAGTTGATCTTTGAACCATAATCTAGATCTATACAATACACAATACAAAATTGGGTTCACCAACTTTACACATTTGAAGCCATAAGGGATGACCTATTTTTATATTTTAATTTTTCGAGTTGTTATTTCATGCATATTTTTTGACAAGTCCTTAGATGCTAACCCTATAGGAGCGAGAGTCCTGCCTGAAAAGTATCACATACTTGTCCTCCTACTTTGTAACCTATTGTTTGTACTTTTTGAGGTCCTTGTAACCCTTCTCGGATCCCTAATAAGCCAAAGAATGAGAGAGAAGAAGCCGATAGGCGAAACCACTACATCGGACCTTGCTAGTAGCAGAAACATCTGTGAGTGTGCAAGGCCCTACTCTAACGCAAGCCATGAGACAGACACATCTGTGAGGGCTAAAGGATATGGGAAAATCCCTAAGCGCATTATGGAAGTGTGACAATCGCATCATATGTGATCGGGAGCAACTAGTCGTACGAGTAGCTCGGGGTAGAAAAATTCTAAAAAAAAATTCAAACGATGAAGCCACATGATCCAAGAACACTTCTCGGTTCATTTCATCTAAACCACAAACAAGTATTAGGTTTACCTTTTGAAGCGTGGTTGTGATCGAGTCTCTAAACGAAGAGACATCTTGTCTCAAGTCCGATCCGACGGAGGAGACACTTGCGAGCGCGTTGATGAAACATGTGCTCCTCACAATCCATGTTTATGATCGAAGCAACGAATCCCCTGATCTCGTCACACAAGATTCGACGTCTTCTTCACGAGCGAGGCACACCAAAGGATACGGAGATCCACAAGAAAATGATCGGGCTACATAACGTTGATGCTTCGACGATGATGACTCTCTCTCGGGCTCCATGGTGGACAACCACAATATGAGAGAGAGAGAGAGAGTTGGCATGCAGAAAGAATGAGAGAGAGAGAGCATATGTTGTGTCTCTTATTGTTCTTATTGTTACTTGAAGAGCAAGGGGTGCCTCTTCTTATATAGTATTTTGGGAGTCCATGGATCTCAATCCATGGGCAACATAAAATAAATCGATGAGATTGATTTGTGCTTCTTCAATGGCCATGATTTTGTTGTAAAAACATAACATCAATTAATTTAATTTTAATTAAATATATATAGAATAATCACTATAAATTAATTCCAAAATTAAATAAATCAAGCATGGAGATAATAGTAAGGAGGTTAGCTTCCTTCCATAAGGGGCAGGGGGGACGACCACCTTCTTCGAGTTGGAGTTGGTGGCCATCCACCGTCTCAAGATGGAAGGTGGCAATCTCCTTGTAATCTCATGTAATTACATTATTCCATGGAAATCTTTAATATTTACAACAACATTTATTATAAATTATTCCTAAAAAATAACTCATAATTATTTTTTGAGCATTGCAATCATGCCATTGGAAAATTGTGAATCACATTCACAACCCAAAAAAAATGTAAATCACATTTTCAATTAATTATCCAATGTGAATCCATATTCACATAAATATTTAAGTTGTAAATGTTAATTACAAATAGCTCTCTCATATATCATAAATCACATTTATAATATATATGATTAATATGGATAGTGCTATCCACATTATTCATATCCAAGATAATCACATTTAATCATCTTGGATCTCTATTCTCATGTGCTCAAATAATATGAATCACGTTCACATTACTTACATCTTTGATAACTAAATCACATTTAATTATCTAAGATAACTCTCCTTATAATATGAATCAATTTTATGTTATTCATGATATGTAAATCACATTTAATGATTACTTTTCTCAATGCTAAGATACACATATCAATAATGAAATTATCCTTGAACTCGTTCAAGGGTAATGTACTTTCTCTGCAGATACTTGGAGATAAGGATAGGGTGATTGTATTGTTCCATGTATAGTGACTTGGATATTGAGATCACATCTCAAATTCAGTTCTTTCGGACCTATCGTAGATTCTTGGTTTAATCGAGACCGCAAATCTAATCTTCTCATTGAATTTGAATCACATTCATATCAATGTCCAACATTTGGACCAAGATCAAATCACTTATGTACTGAGAGGAGTCACTAAAATCCAGGATCGTTTCATCACTCCCTAGGAATGGAAGCGTCATGGTTATACAAACGTTTATGATCACATCACCCTCTGGTATTCCTAATACTTGTACATCATGTATACTGGAAGACCCAGAATAAACCCGAAGTTTTAGATATATTTAGATTGTCTCCTTTAGGGTTTTATCATTAAGTATCTCATTTGATCATTGGGAGTTGGTATCGATCATATACTTTCCAAAAGCATATATCATTCCTAGGTGTTGACCGTATGCTTTCCAAAAGCATATATCAAACCTGTAAATTCAGTCATGCTTCTAAAGAGAGACGACTCTGCACAGAATTTGATCCTTCCAAATATCACATGAGTGAGCTCATGTCTTCCAGTTCAGTAAATGAACCTGTATGCCTTTTGAGAGATCGTATTACTCATATGCCCTTGCATGCACACCAGCACACCGATGTATAGACCTTGATTAGATTATCAACCAATTGGCCTACCAAATGTACATAGTCAGACATATAGTAACACATCTCTCTCCGGTCAGTGGATGCGTGCCTATATCTTGGCAGTATACGACATAGGTCTGTGGTTATCTCGATCTCGTTAAGTCAACTCTTTGACCTAACTAATCTGACACCTCTGAATCTCTATTCCTATGAAGAGGACCTACATCAAGAGGTCGGTCGGATATCAGCCTTCAGAGAAAGGATTGCCATCTCCTTCTAAGGTTGGAGATCCTCTCTTAATAATAACTTGACGGTGCTTTATGAGTTCTCAATCTAACTCTTTAGAAAGTCATCCAAACACCAGCTGCAATGATTCAACAATTGAATCAACAATAGTATGACCATTAAGATGGCCAAGGTACACTACCGTAATTGTACTAAGGACATATTATGAAAATTAATTATTCTTTATTTTAGATCAGTGAATGATATTTGCAATAACATTTATTGCATAATGGCTCGTCGTGGTCTCGCATGCCCGACAATCTCCCACTACCCCAAAGAGCCATTAATGGGCTAATATTTAAACCTTCACTAAACTAACAATCTTAAGCTCTTTACAAAAATAGGTAGGTAAGCTGATCAGTCACTTTATTCCTGAGAGACTATGTCAAGTCCTTTTACGACACTTTCATATCTCCTAGTAACAATGCTCGCATTCAGTACGAATGTTACATCTTAGGCAACCAATACTCAATCTTGTTCGTCATAGTGTCTTTAACACTACAATTCAATAATCATTATAACCAGTACAAAATTTCCATTATCCTTATCAGAATACCCTTATTCTTGGAGATATCTATCTCATAGTATCTATAGTTAAGACCTTTTAGATCACTATCTATAAAGTCTTAAGTTTTTGAAGAATAGACTTTGAGATCACTATCTCAAAATTCTTGGCATTTCTGTTATTACTGCAATCAAGTGTTTTATTTCCATACTA
The DNA here is from genome assembly GCA_037367405.1 of Ottelia alismoides. Classification (NCBI taxonomy): domain Eukaryota; kingdom Viridiplantae; phylum Streptophyta; class Magnoliopsida; order Alismatales; family Hydrocharitaceae; genus Ottelia; species Ottelia alismoides. Next base: position 1,113,717 of record JAZKJV010005737.1, read on the forward strand.
GGATTAGTAACAGTCTACTACTCCCACTACATGGTAGACATATGGCTTTTGTACACATCTAATATACACTCGACTACTCATAATTGATGTACAAGGGCAAGCAGGTCTAGCATTCATTTCCTCAACTCTTTGAGGTGCTATCCCTTCATATAAGTCAGTACCATATTTTAAGGGAAGGAAGCCTTTGTAGAGATTTTTTTCCAAAAATGGAACATGTCCTAGGTGTGCCACTAATGTGATAGTTCCAATGCCCTTTTCTCTTTTCTTATGAACAACTTCAAAACTAAGATCTAAGAGATATCCTTGTGATCTCATCTAAAGGTATGGAACAATCAGATTATAAAACACTTATTATCATCCTTATATCATTCCAAATGATTAGGATATCATCTACATTTAATATTATGAACACATTGGCAGTCCCACTAAGCTTTAAATGGTTCATTAAGATTCTATCTCAATTTATAACCTTTATAATTTCATCAAATCTGATGTTCCAACTACAAGGATCTTATTTAAGTCCATAGATGGAGTTCCTTATCTTTTACATCTTGTTTTCCTCAACCATAAATCCCTAGGGCTACTTCCTGTGGATATCCTTAGAAAATTATTCATAGAGGGATGCAATATTGACGTACTCCTTGAAGGTGTCAAAGTCAAGCTATGTAGCTATAGTTAGCAATATTCTAATGGGTTTAAGCATGGTCACTAGAGAGCAAGTCTCATCGCAAGTGATGTCTTCTCTTTGGTGTGTATCTTGTGGATACGAACCGTGCTTTGAAGGTCTCTACCTTCTCATCAGATCTCCCCTTTCTCTTGAATTCTATTTACACCTAACATCTCCTACCCTCATAGTTGGATCCTCGAGGTTCCATATACAATACTTGTATATCAAGTTTACCTTAGACTTTTATTGCAAACATCCATCTTTCCATGACATGATCTTCAGAAGCTTCATCATATGAAGTTAAATCATTGTCAGGTATGAGTGTTTCATCTTTAATTGTCCTTTTAGTTTCTGATTTTAGGAACCTCATTATCTTCTCAAGATTAAATGTGTTCCTCCACTTCATTTTCATCTTGATTCTCAATAGTTTCATCCTCTAAGAATCATATTCTTAGAGATGAAATCGTAAAAGAATCTCACGACCATAAAGTAAGTATCCAATACCATCCAATATTTTCCTAATGAAGTAGCACACTATTGTTCTAGATTCCAGCTTACTTGCATCCATGAAAAAGTTATGGATAATGCAACCCTAAATCCTCAAATGTCCAACACTATGCTAGGTTCCAAACCATAGCTTGTGAGTATTTTGTGGTTTAGATCCACATGGAATCTTTAGTAATGATCTTTAATGTAGTCTCTACTACATATCTATACCTTGAAACTAAGAGATAATTATGCTAAGATTAATAATTGATCCAATCATATCACACATGATCCAATTGTATATCCTTACAACTCTATTGAGTTAAGGTGCATTAGGAGGATTGTGATAAGAATGATATTCCTTTCTCCATAAGATAATCTTTAAATTCATTTATAGGTACTTGCTACCTAGGTTATATTAAATTCATTTTCATTTTCCTTCAAACTTTGGTTCTAAACAAAAATTATGAAATCTTTGAACATTTCAAAGTTTTCAAAGGTGAAGGGATGAAATCTCAAATCACAAATAATCATCTCATGATATCACATATCATTAATGTTCATTATGATATAGATGATCCACATACATCAATATGTATAAGATCACGAATACCTTGACACCTTACACTATTCTCATAAAAAAGTGTATTGGACATTTTTCTTTGAATATAATATTCACAAGTATGTAAGTTTTGAACCTTTAGATAGTCAAAAGTTCAATATCTTACTAGTCTGTTGATCTCATCAACAGACATATGTCCAAGGCCTGATGCCAGATCATTGTCAAATTATCTTCATACTCCTATTGATATTATATGCTTCAATTTTCAGTATTAGAAATGGTAATGAACCATTCATTAATTTTTTAATTCTAGTAGAGTCCTCCAATTATTTGAACTATATCCATCACAACTCTTTATGATTGCTCTATTCTAGAATTCATGTTTATTTCCAACATTTAGAAATAAACAATGAGTGTATTCTAATATCTAGGTCATAGAGATATTCTCTAATACTAAGGGCTCTCCCACTAAAGATATGGTCTATCTATCTAATAGAGATTGTTGCAACAGTTGCATCAATATCCATGTGGATGACTATTAAACCTTAAGATCAAATTATCCAATCATGTAAAACATATACAACCAATTGCAAATGTCATTTAAAGAATGAGATACAACTTTTAGACTTTGATCTTATCTAATTAGGAAGTCTATTTCAATTATCAAATGTAGATATAGATTATTCTGAGGTACTATCTGGGTCATTTTCTAAAGATCTAGATAGTCAAGATAGTCACACTATCAGTACATCGTCTTATTACATTATTGTCATTCATCCAAATCTTTGGATGTCATATGGAAATTACATAAGTGCAATCAACTCCTTGACTTTCCTTATTGCTTGGGTCAGACCTATGCTTCCACTTTGTTCCCTTCATCTATAAACAACCATTGCTTACGACAGATCATCTCTTATGTTAAATTCAAAAGATTTCAATACAAGAGTCAACATTTGTACATACTTCATTCAATTCATACATATGAATATTACGAATCTTCATGAATGACTTGTGTATAGACAATAGAATGATGACACTCATCGTATCTACATCCATCTAAACTCTAAAAGACTTTGGTTCATGTAGGTACTCGAACAACTTGAGCACATCATCTCTTATCGAGCCACCAATCTACAAAATACAATGAACCATGCCATTCATGATTAAATGTTGAGAGCACAGATGTATGCCATAACATCTTGCTAGATTTTATAAGGGTTGTTTGACAATTACGATCATCATTGACATGTCACTTACAAAGTACGATCAATGAGCGATCAAGACTATAGAGACATACAACCCCAAGATTGTTGTCCTATTGTCTATTTAATTGTCATTCTCATTATTATGAGGAAACTTGCACATTGCAACCACATACATTATGTATCCAACTGCAAGTACAATATCTTGATCATGGATCCAATCTATGATATTTTACTGATCATTATTGAGTATAGTATTGAGTGGGTTTAATGAGGATTATTTTAAATAAGAAATTTGCATAAATACATATAAATATATATTTTACTTTGATTTAGGAATTTTTTATCAAAGTTGTCTTGCCTTGTCAACACTGAAAGTTCACTCCCTTAATCACTTTCAATGTAAGAGATATACTTACCATTATATCTCAGCAAGATCTGGGATCTCCTTCTTATCTTTGTTACATCCCAATAATATGAGAACCAACAAGTCGGATAAAAAGAAATGAGAACACATTATACCTTGCAAGTCCAACTTGCATTCCCAATTCAATCTTTAACACCCGATACCACCACTCCTAAGTTGATGTTGACCCGCCATTAATTGAACCAATCGTCAACAAGAATAGCACTCGTTATGCACAATCCAATATTATGCCGATAATATGAGGATCCGATATTGGGGTCACTACGCATACGGCCTTACTCTTTCAAGAAGCAAAGAGTCCTATCCAGGTGCGCTTGTATGCGGGAGCTGTCACTTCGAACATGCATCTCCTACATACAATCACTGGCAACGGAACCCTTCACCTTGACGGAAGATCATGGATGTCACTTATGTGATCCTCCGTATCATGTTCAAATTCTAATTAATCACTATGAATCCTATTGATTAATTCTTCCAAGAGAAATACAACTCTATTCATAATATATTATTTTAAATAAATTTAGATTCTAATCAATCTAATCATATTAAATCAATGATCCAATTAATATCCAATATTGAAATATGATATTATCTCAAATACATATTATTCGAATTTTAATAATTAGAAAAATACGTCATGATGCCTTCAAACATTATTCCTTCCTTACCCTTTGTCATGGTGATACAAACAGAGTGGGACAGATGGCTCACAGAGTAACCTGCTACCCCAATGCTCCCCGACTAGACACCATATTTGCCTCAGGTTAGGATAATGTGAATTGGTCATTTTGTACTTGAAATGATAATCAGTCTTTCAACCAAAGTTATACCATATATAATATTCATTAAAACACTTTTGATAATATTATAAGGAATTTTCTAACAAATTCCCAATCCCATTCAAGCAACTTTGTTCATTGGAATTATTATAACCAATTTTAGATCAAGATCAATTATCTTATCATATTTGGTTATGGTAATGTCATTTAAGGAAATAATCATCATCAAATATTTTAGAAATATTTATCACTAACTATTTCAGGAAATTAACAATTAATTTCACTAATTGATTAAATGACAATCATAAGGTTCTTGATTAGGAAAGTAATTTTAAGTGGTGACCCTCACTAAAATTTGCATAAAATCAAGCAAAATAAGTTCCTATAGTTTGCTAATTTGATTTACACCATAACCCCATTGATTTGAATGCATTTATAGGCATTTCAAAATCGTAGTTAACTCTTTAATTACATCAAGATTTTTCATCCTCGAAATAGTGGATACATGTTCATTAAAATGATCATAACTTGAGAAAACAGATTCCAAATCACGCAAACTCAAATACCATGGTTTCCTTATTTAATGAGGAATATAATACAAGTTATAATTCCTTGCTTAAACAATTTAAACAAGGCGAATAAATCATACAAAATAGGTTTACTTGAACAAAATGCGATAAAGTTTCACAAACCGTAATGAGCCTAAGTCATCCTAGGTTTATGGATCGTATCTAAAACCTCCGACTAGGCTCTGATACCACTTAAAGGATATGGAAAAATCCTTAAGAGCATCATGGAAGTGTGAGGACCACATCGTAGGCGATCGGGAACGACTCGTTGTACTAGTCGCTCGGGGCGGCGTAATTTAAAAAAAAAATAATCCATGAAACCACATGATCCAAGAACACTTCTTGGATCGTTTCATCCAAACCATAAACAAGTATTAGGTTTACCTCTTGAAGTGTTATTGCGATTGGCTCTCTAAGTGAAGAGACCTCCAGTCTCAAGTCCGATCCAACGATGGAGACGTTTGTGAACACATTGATGAAATGCACGCTCCTCGCAATCCATGTTGATGATCCAAGCAGCAAATCTACTCATCTCGTCATATGAGATCCGACATCTTCACGAGAAAGGCGTACCGAAGGAGATGGAGTTCCATGAGAAAATTATCTGGCTGCATAACGACGATGTTGCAACTATGACGACTCTCTCTAGGGATCCATGGTGGACAAACACAATGAGAGAGAGAGAGAGTTGGCATGTAGAGAGAATGAGAGAGAGAGAGAGAGCATGTTGTGCCTCTTGTTGTTGTTGTTGTAACTTGAAGATCAAGGGGTGCCTCTTCTTATATAGTATTTTGGGAGTCCATAGATCTCCATCCATGGACAACACAAAATCAATGGATGGGACTGATTTGTGCTTCTTTCAATGGCCATGATTTGTTGTAAAAACACAACAACAATTAATTTAATTTGAATTAAATATATTGAATAATCAATATAAATTAATTCCAAAATTCAATCAATCAAGCATGAAGATAATTGGAAGGAGGCTAGCCACCTTCCATAAAGAGGGGAGGATGGCCAACTTCTCCTAATAGGTTTGGTGGTCATCCACGATATCAAGATGGAAGGTGGCAATCTCCTTGTAATCTCATGAGATTACATTAATCCATGGAAATATCCAATATTTACAACAACACTTGTTGTAAATTATTTCATAAAAATAATTCATAATTATTTTATGAACATTGCAATCATGCCATTGAAAAATATTGAATCATATTCGCAACCCAAAAAAAAATGTAAATTACATTTTCAATTAATTGTCCAATGAGAATCAAATTCACATCAACATTTAAATTGTAAATATTATTTACAAATAGCTCTCTCTTATATATTATAAATCACATTTATATATATATGATTAATACGGATAGTGCTATCCACATTATTCATATACATGATAATTAAATCACATTTAATCATCTTGGTCTCTATTATCATGTTCCCAAATAATATGAATCACATTCACATCATTTACATCTTTGATAATTAAATCACATTTAATTATCTAAGATAACCCTCCTTGTAATATGAATCGAATTTATATTATTTATGATAATTAGATCACATTTAATTATCAATTTTCCCAATGCTCGGATACATATATCAACAATGACATTATCCTTGAACTCTTTCAAGGATAATGTGCTTTCTCCACATACTCTTGGAGATAAGAATAGGGCGATTGTATTGTTCAATGTATAGTAACTTGGATATTCAGATCACATCTCACATTCAGATCTTGCAGACCTACAAAGATGCTTGGTTAAATCAGGACCACAAATCTAATCTTCTCATTACATCTGAATGACAATCATATTAATTTCCAACATTTGGACCAAGATCAGATCACTTCTTTACTAAGAGGAGTCACTAAAATCCAGACCCGTTTCATCACTCCCTAGGAATGGAAGCGTCATGGTTATACAATTGTTTATGATCTCATCACCATCATGCATTCCAAATATCTGTACATCAAGCCGAAGTTTTATATCTATTTAGACTGTCTCCTTCAGAGTTTTACCATTAAGTTTCTCATTTGATCATTAGGAGTTGGTATCGATCATATACTTTCCAAAAGCATATATCATACCCAGATGTTGATCATATACTTTCCAAAAACATATATCAAACCTACAAATTCAGTCAAGCTTCTAAAGCAAGATGACCATGAACTGAATTTGATCCTTCCCAACATCTCATGAGTGAGCTCATGTCTTTCGGTTTAGTAAATGAACATGTATGATCCATTTGAGAGATCGTATTACTCATATGCCCTTGCATGCACACCAACACGCCGATGTATAGACCTTGATTAGATCATCAATCTATTGGTCTGCCAATTGTACAGACTGAAGCATATAGTAACATATCTGTCTCCGATTAGAGGATGCGTGCTTATATTATCACAGCATACGAAATAGGTCTTTGGTAATCTCGATATCATTAATTCAACTCTTTGACCAAACTAATCTGACACCTCCGAATCGCTATTCCAATGCAGAGGACCTACATCAAGAGGTCGGTCAGTTATAAGCCATCAAAGAAAGGATTGCCTTCTCCTTCTCAAGATGGAGATCCTCTATTAATAATCATTTGATGGTGCTTGATGAGTCCTCAATCTAACTCTTTAGATATTCATCCAAGCACCAGCCTCTATGATTCAACAATTGAATCAACAGATGTATGATCATTAAGATGGCCATGGTACATAAACCTAATTGTACTAAGGTACCTATTATGCAAATTAATTATTCTTCATTTCAAATCAGGGAATGATATTTTCAATAACATTTATTGCATAATGACTCGCCGTGGGCTCACATGTCCAACAAGGTTGCGACCTAAAATCAGTACTTCATACAAGGTCTATGTTCTCTACAAGTTGTGAACATTATCGTTGACTAGGTCCTACTCGTCCACGTACGATAGTAGCGCAAATACTTCTGAAATCCAGGTGATACACAAGGCATTTATAGACTGGGTTTTTAGCTCTAATCCTTGGCGGGTCGCGCCTCACTCAATGGAGGGGTTTTGGTCCCTCCTAAGGTACTTGAAGACAATGAGGGCTTTATGAACTCCAAACAATGCAATCCATTACAGATTTTAATTAAGATCAAACTTCATTTAGCAGTCCCCTTGTTTTAGATTTTTGGGTTTTCACCATTTTGGGTCTTTTGCATTTAAGTTCCTATCAATTTTGTGAATTTTTATTTTAGTCATAGGTGCTCAAAATCAAAGAGAGGTAGCTAAAAAACCATGCAAGTCGATTCAATGATGGAAATCTCATCATATAATGTAATGATGCAGAGTTAGTGGACTTACAATGCTTCCCAGATCTCTCCATGTGGTATGCAAAACATAATTTTTAAACCTATCTACATGGAGGTATGCAATTGACAAAATCACCATAAGCAATAACTGTTATTAGTCATAAAGAACCTTATGTTAATTATTCAGAAATGAACCCGAGAATCAGGTCTTGGAGACACCTTGGTGCCCTACAATGGGTCCTGCTAGCACTGAAGGATATGGGGAGATCCTTAAGCGCATCACGAAGCGTGAGGATCGCATTGTATGCGATCGTGAGCGACTAGTCGTACTAGTTTCTCGAGGTAATGGAATTTTAAAAAAATTGTGATGAAACCACATGATCCAAGAACCTTTCTTAGACAATTTCATTTAAACAACAATTAGGTATAAGGTTTACCTCTTGAAGCATGGTTGCGATCGATTCTCTAAACGAAGAGACCTCATATCTCAAGTCCGATCCGGCGGAGGAGATGCTTGCAAGCGCGTTGATGGTATGCATGGTCCTCGCAATCCATGTTGATGATCCAAGTGGCGAATCTCCTGATCACGTCAAACGAGATCTGACGTCTTCTTAAAGGGTGAGGCACGTCGAAGGAGACAAAGATCCACGAGAAAATACTCTAGCAGCATAACGACGATGTTGCGACGATGGCGACCCTCTCAATGGCTTCATGATGGACGGCCATATGAGAGAGAGGGACAGAGCATTTGGCCTGTAGAGAGAGGGGGGAGAGCATATGTTGTTGTCATAAACGTGTAACTCGAAGAGCAAGGGGTTCCTCTTCTTATATAGGGTTTTGGGAGTCCATGGATCTCAATCCATGGACAACACACAATTAATGGATGAGATTGATTTGTGTTTCTTTCAATGGTCATGACGTTGTTGTAAAAAACATAACAATAATTGATTTAATTTAAATTTATATATATATTGATAAATCAATATAAATCAATTCAAAATTAAATCACTTGACTAGTCTTGGAGATAATGAAGATATTGACCATATCCCCAAAGAAGGGGGGGCGACTACTCATTTGAGATAGAATGGGTCTATCTCATGAGATCTCGTTATCTCATGAGATCTCATTATCTCATGAGATCTACAAGATTCACAACAACATTTGTTGTAAATTATTTAACAAAAATAATTCATAATTATCTTGTGAATATTGTAATCCTGCCATTTGAAAATGTGAATCACATTCACATCCCAATACAAAATATAAATTATGTTTTTGATTAGTCATCTAATGTGAATTAAATTCACATCAATAATTAATCAACAAAAATAAATAACAATATGATCTCTTTAATATACTATAAATCTCATTTATAATATACCTGAATAATATGGATAGTGGTATCCACATTATTCTTATCCATGATAATTAAATCACATTTAATCATCTTGGATCTCAATTCTCATGTGCCCAGATAATATGAATGACATTCACATTATTCACATCTTTGATAAATAAATCAAATTTAACTAACTTAGATAACTCTCGTTATAATATAAATCAAATTCATATTATTCATGATAATTAAATCACATTTAATTATCCATTTTTCTCAATGCTCGGATACATATATCAACAGTGAAATTATCCATTAACTCTTTCAAGAATAATGCGCCTTCTCTATGGGTACTTGGAGATAAGAACAGGGCGATTGTATTATTCCACATGTAGTGACTCGGATATTGAGATCATATCTCAAATCCATATCTTGCAGACCTCCCATAGATGCTTTAATAAATAAAGACTGCAAATATAATCTTCTCATTACATCTGAATCACATTCAGATCAATGTCCAACATTTGGACTAAGATCAGATTACTTCTCTATGAGAGGAGTCACTAAAATTCAGACATGTTTCATTACTCCCTCGGAATGGAAGCGTCATGGTTATACAATCGTTTATGATCACATCACCCTCAGGAATTCCTAATACATGTACATCTTGCATACCGGAAGACCCAGAATAAACCCGAAGTTTTAGATTTCTTTTAGACTGTCTCCTTCAAGGTTTTATCATAAAGTTTCTCATTTGACATTTGGGAGTTGGTATCGATTATATACTTTCCAAAAGCATATGTCATACCCTGGTATTGATCATATACTCTCCAAAAGTATATATCAAACCTACAAATTCAGTCAAGCTTCCAAAGCAAGACGACCGTGCATGAAATTTGATTCTTCCCAATATCTCATGAGTGAGCTCATGTCTTCCGTTTCAGCAATGAGCCTGTATAATTCCTTTGAGAGATTGTACTAATCATATGCCCTTGCAAGCACATCAGCGCGCCAGTAAATAGACTTTGGTTAGGTCATCAACCTATTGGTCTGCTAAATGTACATACTCAGACACATAGTAACACATCTGTCTCTGGTCAGAGGAAGCATGCCTATATCGTGACAGCATACGACATAGGTCTTTGGTTATCTTGATCTCGTTAAGTCAACTCTTTTGACCTAACTAATTGGATACCTCTGAATCTCTATTCCCATGTAGAGGACCTGCATCAAGAGGTCGGTCAGATATCATCCAAGTGAGAATGGATTGCCATCTCTTACTCAGGATGGAGATCCTCTCTTAACAATCATTTGACGATACTTGATGAGTCCTCATTCTAACTCTTTTGCTATTCATCCAAGCACCAGTCTCTATGATTCAATAATTGAATCAACAGCTATATGATCATTAAGATGGCCATGGTACATAACCCTAATTGTACTAAGGGACCTATTATGAAAATTAGTTATTCTTCATTTTAGATCAGGGAATGATATTCTCAATAACATTTATTGCATAATGTCTCACCGTGGGCTCGCATGTCTAACAATCTCCCACTAGCCCAAAGAGCCATTAATTGGTTAATCTTTAAACCCGCACTCATGTGACAATCATAGGCTTTTTAGAAAAAATAGCTATGTAAGTTGATCAGACACTCTGTTCCAGAGAGACTACGCCAAGTCCTTATACGACACTTGCATATCCCCTAGTAACAGTGCTTGCATCCAATGCGGATGTTGCATCTTATGCAACCAATGCTCAATTTTGTCAGTTATAGTGTCCTCTGACATTACATTTCAATAATTATTATAACCAGTATAAAAAATGTCCATAATCCTTATGAGAATACCCTTATTCCTGGAGATCTCTATCTCCTAAGGTATCCACAATTTAGATCTTTTAGATAAATATCTATAAAGTCTTTAGTTCTTGAAGATAAGACTTTAAGATCACTATCTCAAAAATCTTTTCATCTTTGAAGATATTGTTATTATTGTAATAAAGTATTTTATCTCCTTAGTAGGATTAGTAACATTTACTACTCCCATTGCATGGCAGATATCTAACTTCTATAGACATCTAACATACACTCGGCTTCTCCTAACTGATGCACAAGTACAAGTAGTTCTAGCGTTCACTTCCTCAACTCTTTGAGGTGCTATCCCTTTAGATAGTTCAGTACCATATCTTAAGGGAAGGAAGCCTTTCTTGGAATTTTCCAGAAAATGGAACATTTCCAAGGTGTACTACTAATATGACGGTCCTAATACCCTCTTCTCTTTGCTTCTGAACATCTTCAGAACAAGGATCTAAGAGGTACCTTGAGATCATATCTCAAGGTATGGAATTTCCAGTCTATAAAACACTTATTACTATCCTTATATCGTTCCAAATGATTAGGATATCATCTACATTTAACATGATGAACACAATGGCACTCCCACTAAGCTTCACATGGTACATCAAAATTCTATCTAAAATCATAACATTTATAATTTGATCAAATCTTATGTTCCAATTACAAGAAGTTTATTTTGAGTCCATAGATGGAGTTTCTTTAGCTTGCATACCTTGCTTTCCTAAACCATGAAGCCCTAGGGCTACTTCATGTGAATATCCTCGGAGATATATTCGTGGAGGAATGCAATCTTAACTTCCATCTTGAAGATGTCAAAGTCAAGTTGTGTAGCTTTAGTTAGCAATAATCTGATGAACTTAAGCATGGTCACTGGAGAGCAAGTCTCATCACAAGCGATGTCTTCTATTCAATGTGTAGCTCATGGCTACGAGTCGTGCTTTGAAGATCCCTACCTTCTCATAAGGTTCCCTCTTTCTCTTGAAGATCCATTTACACCTTAACGGGTCTTATCCATATAGGTGGATGCTCGAGGGACCATATACAACACTTGTATATTAAGTCTACTATAAACTTTATTACTAAAATACATCTTTACATGTCATGATCTTTAGAAGATTCATCACAAGAAGTAAGATCATTTAACTGATCCATGGAATCCTTCCTCAAACTCATGTGAAGAGGTAACAGTATTTCATTTTTATTGTCCTTTTAGTTTCCCATTTCAGGAGCCTCATTATTTTCTCGAGATTAATTGAGTTCTTCCACTTCATTTTCATATCGATTCTTAAGAGAGTCATCCTCTAACAATAATATCCTTAGAGATGAGATCTTTTAAGAATCTCAAGGTCATAAAGTAGGTATCCAATACCAACTTTTATTTTCCTAACGAAGCAGCACTCTCCGGTGCATGATTCCAGCATACTAGCATGGAACCTTTTTAAGGATTTATATTGTAGTCTCTACTACATATATACCTTAGAAATAAGAGGTAATTATGCTAATATTCTCATTGATAAAATCATGTCAAACATGGTACATTAGGAGGAGCGAGATAGGAATGATATTCATATCTCCGTAAGGTATTCTTAGAATTCATCTAATAGGTACTTGCTCCCTAAGTTAGATCAAATTCATTTCATCTTCCTTCAAACTTTGGTTCCAAACCAAAATTGTGAAATCTTTGAACATTTCAAAAGTTTCTAAGGTGAAGGGAATAAATCTCATATCACAAATAATTATCGAATGATATCACATATCATCAATGTTTATTATGACATAGATGATCCACATACATTAGTATGTATGAGATAATTAATACCTTAGAATCTTACACCATTCTCAGAGAAGGGTGCATTGGAATTTTTTTTTACTTTGAATACAATATTCAAAAGTATGTAGATTGGAGATTTTAGACATTCTAAAGTTCATCTCTTACTAGTCTTTTGATCTCATCAACAGACATATGTCCAAGATTTGATGCCAGATCATTGTCAAATGATCTTCATACTCCTATTGATCTTATAAGATTTAATTTCAATATTAGAAATGCTAATGAACTATTTGTTAATTTTCTAATTTAGTAGAGTCCTCCAGATATCAGAATACTATATAAAATATATCCATCATAACTCTTTATGATAGGTCTATTCCAGAATTCATCTCTATTTCAAACATTTAGAAATAAACTATGAGTGTTTTCTAATATCTAGGTAGTAGAGACATTCTCTAAGACTAAGGGCTCTCCCACTGAAAATATGAAGTCTATCTATCCAATAGAGATTGTTGCAACAATTGCATCAATACCCATGTAGATGACTATTAAACCGTAAGCTCAATTTTTTTAGTCTTCTAAAACATATGCAACCAATTGCAAGTGTTATTAGAAAAATGAGATACAATGATTAGACTTTTAATCTATCCCATAAGAAAATCAATTTCAATGATTAAATATAGATTATTCTGATGCACTATTCAAGGTCTTCTTTAAGGATCCTAGATAGACTTCATAGTCATACTATCAACACATAAGCTCATTGCAGTATTGGCATTTATCCGATCCTTTGGATGTCATATGTGTGTGGAAACCATAGAAGTACATCCAACTATTTGACTTTCCTTCTAACTTGGGTTCGACCCAAGCTTCCATTGTGCTCCTTTCATCTCTAAACAACCAGTGCTTAAGACAAAGGATCTCCTATGTTGAATTCAAAAGATTTCAATATCAGAGTATTTCGACATTTATACATGCTTCATTTAGTTCATACAATATGAAAATTATAAAATTTCATGAACGACTTGAGTATGGACATTAGAATGATGACACTCATCATATCTACATACATCATAACTCTTAAAGACTTAGGTTCATGTGGGTACTCAAACATTTTGAATACATCATCTCCTATAGAGCTACCATTCTTCATGATGCAGTGAACCATGCCATTCATGATTAAATGTCGAGAGCACATATGTATGCCATAACATCTTTTTAGATTTTATAAGGATTATTTGACAATTGTGATCATCATCGACATGTCACTTCCAAAGTACATTCGACGAAAGATCAAGACTATAGAGACATACAAACCCTAGGGTTGTAGACCTTGTCTATTTAATTGTCATTCCTCATTATTATGAAGAAACTTGCACATTTCAACCATATACATTATGTGTCCAACTGCAAGTATAATATCTTAATTATGGATCCAATCTATTATAATTTACTAGTTATTATCGAGTATAGTACTGAGTAGGTTTAATGAGGTTTATCTAAAATAAGAAATTTGCATATATATATATATACATTTAACTTTGATTTAGGAGTTTTATATCAAAGTTGTCTTGCCTTGTCAACACTGAAAGTTTATTCCCTTAATCAATTTTAATGTAAGAGATATACTTACCATTATATCTCAAGCAAAATCTGGGATCCCCTTTCTTATCTTTGTAACATCCAAATAATATGAGAACTTGCAACTCGGTAAAAAGGAGCGGGAACACATTTCGCCTTGCAAGTCCAACTTGCATTCCCAATTCGGTCTTTAACACCCAAGCCCACCACCCCTAAGGTGATGTTGATCCGTCATTAATTGAACCAACCGTAAATAGGAATACAACTCACTATACACAATCCAATATGGCCCCAATAATATGAGGACTCCATATTGGGGTCACTATGCATACGTCCTTACTCTTTCGAGAAGCAAAGAGCTCCATCTAAATGGCTTGTATGTAGGAGCTGTCATTTCAGACAGGCGTCTCCTACATATAATCTCTGGGGACAAAACCCTTTGCCTTGATGAGAGACCATGGATGTGACTTATGTGATCCTCCACCTCATATTCAAATTTTAATCAATCCTTATGAATCACATTCATTATGATTAATTCTTATGAGGGTATTACAACTCTATCCATGATAGAATATTTTAATTTTATTTGGATTCCAATTAATTTAATCATATTAAACTAATAATCCAATTCATATCTAATAAACATTCTTTATTGTTACTTGAAATACAGTATTATCTCAAATACATATTATTTAGAATTTTAATAATTAGAAAAATACATCATGATTTCTCAAGCATTATACGTAACCTACCCATTTTCATGGCCAGTATCGACAGGAGTGGGACAGCTGCACACGGTGCAACCTGCTACCTCAACGCTCCCCGACTAGACACCATATCCGCCTCGGGAAAAGATAATGCCAAGTCGATCACTTTGTACTTTTGATGATAATTGGTTTTTCAACCAAAGCTATACCATATAATAATAATCAAAACCATTTTATTTAACATTATAAGGAGATTTGCTAAACAAAACCCCAACCCTATTCAAGCACCAATGTTTGTTGGTAGGTTCATGTAACCAATTGTGATCTAGATCATATCTAATCAAGTTGGTTATGATCAAAGTCATTCAAGGAAATAATTATCACCTTTAAATATTTCAGAAATAGTTATCAATAATTATCTCAGGAAGTTAACCACTAATTTCCATTAATTTAATTTGAATGACAATCACAAGGTTCGTGATCGAGTATGTGATTTCCAACAGTGACCCCTACTTACTAAAATTAATATATCTCAATCATTTTAAATCCAAATTAAGCAAAGTGAATAACAAAAGTTTGCTAATTTGATTTATAATAGAACTCAAGTGATAATCACACATTTTTAGGCATTTCAAAAATAGTAAATAACTCTTTAATTATGTCATGATTCGCCATCCCCGAAATAGTGGATATAGGTTCATTAAAATGATCATATCTTGAGTTATCGGATTCTCAATCACGCAAACTCAAATCCCACGGTTTCCTTTATTAATGGGGAACATTATCCAAGTAATAGTTTACTGTTTTAAATATTTTAAACAGGGTCGAAATTAATCACAAAATAGGGCTGCGAAAATTGAAATGCGATAAAAACTTTCACGAACCCTAACTAGCCCAAATCTTCTAGGTTAATGGATCGTATCCAAAACCTCCAACCTGGCTCTGATACCATTTGAAGAATATGGAGATATTCTTAAGCGCATCACAGAAGAGTGAGGATCACATCATATGCGATCGTGAGCGACTAGTCGTACTAGTTGCTCGAGGCAACGAGATTTTAAAAAAATTAATGAGATGAAACCACATAATCCAAGAACCTTTCTAAGATGGTTTCATCTAAACCACAATTAGGTATAAGGTTTACCTCTTGAAGCATGGTTGTGATCGAGTCTCTAAATGAAGAGACCTCTTGTCTCAACATTGATCCGACGGAGGAGACGCTTGCGAGCGCATTGATGAGACGCATGCTCCTCGCAATCCATGTTGATGATCCAAATGGCGAATCTCTTGATCTCGTCACACGAGATCCGACATCTTCTTGAAGAGTGAGGCGGACCGAATGAGACGGAGATCCACGAGCAAATACTCCGACAGCATAACGGTGATGATGTGATGATGACGACTCTCTCAATGGCTCCATGGTGGATGGCCATAAGAGAGAGAGAGGGAGAAAGCATTTGGCGTGTAGAGGAAGAGAGCATATGTTGTTGTCGTAAACGTGTAACTCGAAGAGCAAGGGGTGCCTCTTCTTATATTGGATTTTAGGAGTCCATGGATCTCAATCCATGGATAACAAACAATCAATGGATGAGATTGATTTGTGTTTCTTTTAATGACCATGATCTTGTTGTAAAAAACACAACAACAACTGATTTAATTTAAATTAATATATATTAACAAATCAATATAAATCAATTCCATTATAAATCACGTGACCAGTCTTGGAGATAATGAGGAGATTAACCATATCCCCTAAAAAGGGGGGGCGGCTGCTCATTTGAGATAGAAAGGGTCTGTCTCCCCAAAATCTTATGAGATCTCATTATCTCATGATATCTCATTGCCTCATGAGATCTCCAAGATTTACAACAGCATTTGTTGTAAATTATTTTTAAAAAAATCATAATTATCTTGTGAATATTGCAATCATGACATTGGAAAAATGTGAATCACATTCCCATTCCCAAACAAGATGTAAATTATATTTTCGGTTAATCATCCAATGTGAATCCAATTCAAATCAATAAACAATTAACAAATATAAATCACAATATGATCTCTTTAATATACTATAAATCACATTTATAATATACCTGAATAATATGGACAGTGCTATCCACATTATTCTTATCCGTGATATTTAAATCACATTTAATCATCTTGGATCTCAATTCTCAAGTGCCCAAGTAATATGAATCACATTCACATTATTCACATATTTGATAATTAAATCACATTTAATTATCTTAGATAACTCTCCTTATAATATGCACTAAATTCATATTATTCATGATAATTAAATCACATTTAATTATCCATTTTCTCAATGCTCAGATACATGTATCAATAATGAAATTATCCATGAACTCTTTCAAGGAAAATGCACTTTATCCGCGGATAGTTGGAGATATGGATAGGAAGATTGTATTGTTCCACATATAGTGGCTTGGATATTGAGATCATATCTCAAATCCAGATCTTGCGAACCTCCGATAGATGCTTGATTAAATCATGACCGCGAATCTAATATTCTCATTACATCTGAATCACATTCAGATCAATGTCCAACATTTGGACTAAGATTAGATTACATCTCTATGAGAGGAGTCACTAAAAGCCAGACCTGTGTCATCACTCCCTCGGAATGGAAGCGTCGTGGTTATACAATCGTTTATGATCACATCACCCTCAAGAATTCCTAATACCTGTACATCCTGCATACTGGAAGACCCAAAATAAACTGAAGTTTTAGATTTCGTTTAGACTGTCTCCTTTAGGATTTTATCATTAAGTTTCTCATTTGACTAATGGGAGTTGGTATCGATCATATACTTTCCAAAAGCATATATCATACTCATGTGTTGATCATATACTTTTCAAAAGTATATATCAAACCTACAAATTCAGTCAAGCTTCCAAAGAAAGATGACTGTGCATGGGATTTCATTCTTCCCAATATGTCATGA
Source organism: Ottelia alismoides (assembly GCA_037367405.1). Lineage (NCBI taxonomy): Eukaryota > Viridiplantae > Streptophyta > Magnoliopsida > Alismatales > Hydrocharitaceae > Ottelia > Ottelia alismoides. Next base: position 1,131,902 of record JAZKJV010005737.1, read on the forward strand.
GTAATCTCATGTCTTCCTGTTCAGCAATGAACCTGTATTATCCCTTTGAGAGATCGTATACTCATATGCCCCTGCATGCACACCGGCGCGCTAATGTATAGACCTTGGTTAGGTCATCAACCTATTGGTTTGCCAAATGTACATACTCAGACATATAGTAACACATCTGTCTCTGGTTAGAGGATGCATGCCTATATCGTGACAGCATATGGCATAGGTCTTTGGTTATCTCAATCTCAATAAGTCAACTCTTTTGACCTAACTGATTTGATACCTCTGAATCTCTATTCCCACGCAGAGGACCTACATCAAGAGGTCAGTTAGATATCAACCAAGTGAGAAAGGATTGCCATCTCCTACTCAGGCTAGAGATCCTTCCTTAACAATCATTTGACGGTACTTGATGAGTCCTCAATCTAACTCTTTAGATATTCATTCAAGCACCGGCCTCTATGATTCAATAATTGCATCAACAGTTGTATGATCATTAAGATGGCCATTGTACATAACCCTAATTGTACTAAGGGAACTATTATATAAATTTGTTATTCTTCATTTCAGATCAAGGAATGATATTCACCATAACATTTATTGCATAATGCCTCGTCGTGGGCTCGCATGTCAAACAAGCATTGTATGGTGCCTCTCGCGGTGTGTGGGTTCAAATGAAATATTCAACCATTATTAATTTGACTAGATACAAACATAGAAGACTTTATGTACATGATTCTTACTACGGTTTGGTCCTAACAACCGGTAAAAGCAATCCTAAAATCTAAGGGCTTCATGCACAAAAAATAAATAGAAACAAAGGCAGAAAACTCAAAACATTGGAAAACAAAGTAAAATAAGGGCAATAAACACGAAAAAGCCATGATGAGGCCCCTAGGTGAACAATCACCCGGGCAATGGACCTTATTAAGAAGAATAATGTCCAAGTCAAAAAAAATATTACAGATAATAAAGAATAAATCACTCTCTCACAAAAAATAAAATAAAATCATAAGCTAAAGTTTATGCTAAATGTTCTCCTTGCTATGTTTGTTGCCTCTCCTACTGGCCAGGGCAAGAAAGCCAGTCTCCTCCATGCTTGGTTACATCGACTCCCTAAGAAGTCGTCCTCGCGTAGCACGCCCTCGCATCAAACACTACAAAGAGGGGTATCGGCAAAGATAATCAAATAATTTGTACAAAGAAATAAGATCCAAAATATACAAGTCAGGAAAAGAGTAGAAAAATATGCACATGAAAATAAATTTAAAAAGAAATGACTCTATGTACAAAGTTAGGCTGCAACATGTTATTCCCCGGCAATGATGCAATTTGTTGAACATGGAATATTTGTGAGGGTCAAAAATTATCCTCACTAAAAGAATAGAGAAGATAGAGTGTCGCTGAGGAGACCACTCACGAATCCCAAATACAAACAACAAGTACCCATAACTTATGAATAATAAATGAATTACAGAAATGCGAAGTACAATAAATTTTACTCTACAACCAAAGGAGTATACTGTATAAGCACGTAGAGGTCAAACCACTGAGAGCAAATAAGGTAGTCTAATGATCACTTATAACAAAATGAATTATGTACACAAGTGAGATTTTTATCTTTTTATGCGTGCTTTTGGATTTTAATTTGTTATTTTATTTTTACGTTCTATTTTTTTAATTTTCATATTTTAAGTTTCTTTTTAACTTTCATATTATATAGATACAAGGTTATTTAAATATATATATATATATATATATTAGATAATGCTTATAGATATATAATGATATTTAAATATAAATAGGGCTATTGAGATATATATTTATTTATTTAAATATATAAGGCTATTTAATTTTCATATTATATAATATTATATTTCTTTTCTAATTATCATCTTAGGTTGTGCACCACAAATTGGTTTAGATGATAATATTAAACAAGCTTTCTAGGAGGATTTGCATAAGAATAAGTAAGGAATCCCACAGAAAGAGTTATGATTTTCCTAGGTGGAGATCTTAATGGACATGTGGGAAAGGACACTTCAGGGTGCTCTAGTGTTCATGGAGGACATGGATTCAAAAATAGAAATGAAGAGGGAAAAATCTTTCTGTATTTTGTAAGGCTTAGATATTTTCATTGCAAACACTCTCTTCAAGAAGAGGGAGGAGCATCTAATTACTTATAAGAGTGGCTTGACTAGAACTCAGATAGATTACTTTGCGTTGTGAAGAAGAGATCGATTGTGCTGCAAAGACGGCGAAGTAATCCCAAGAGAGAGTCTGACTACCCAACATCGCTTATTAGTCATGGATGTGCAAAAAATGGGCTTGTAAAGAAAATGAGGGTTTCCATGATCACTAGAAATAGATGGTGGAATCTTCAATTGAAGTAATCAAGCTTCAGGGAGAAGGTTTTAGAAGACCTATCATGGGATTGTAACGGAAGTGCTAATGAGATGTGGGAGGCAGCATCATCTTGTATCTGAAGGGTAGCCAAAGAGATGCTAGGCGAGTCAAAGGGAGGAGCTCCAAGCCAAAAGGAGGCTTGGTGGTGGAGTTAGGGGTGCAAGACAAGCTCAAAACTAAAATAACCTGCTTTAAAGCTATGTCTTAGGATAGAACAACTGAAACCGTCACAACCTACAAAATAGCAAAGAAGGAAGCAAAGAAGGTAGTAAGCGAAGCTAAGAGAAAACCTTGTGAAGTTTTGTACAAAAATCCCGACTTTAAGGAGGGCCAGAAGGATATATTCAGGCTAGCTAAAGAAAGAGAAAGAAAGACCAAATATTTTTCTCAAGGGAGATGCATTAAGGATGAGGAAGGTCACGTAATTGTTACTCGGAAGGATAAAGAGACTAGATAGAAGCAACACTTCCATATGCTTTCCATTATGGAAGGAAATAAAGAGATAACTTTGGGAAGTTTTGCTAGTAGTGGAAGTTACTTGAATTGTGCAAACTATACATGAATACAAGGGAAGGAAGTAGAGGAGGCTTTGAAGGTTAAGAGACATGGGAAAGTTGTGGGACTGATGACATTCCTATAGAAGTTTGGAGAGTTTTTGTTGAGCATGGTTTGACTTTGCTTACAAATTTATTCAATGTTATTTGGCGAAGCAAGAAAATACCTTAAGAATGGAGAAGAAGCGTCATGGTGCCTCTTTATAAGAACAAAAGAAGACATTCAAAATTGTTCAAATATAAAGGCATCAAGCTAATGAGTCACATTATGAAAATTTGGGAATGTGTGATCGAAAGATTGTTGAGGCAAGTTTCCAAAGTAAAAGAAAATAATTTCGATTTAGTGACAGGCCGCTCAACTATTGAAGCCATCCACTTGCTATGGAGTACAATGGAGATTTACAGAGCTGAAAGGAAGAACCTCCACATGAGTTTTATTGATTTATAGAAGGCTTATGATTCTTTCCCACGAGAGATATTGTGGAGAGTTTTGGAGAAGATAGAGGTACATGTCCTATACATTAACCTCATAAAAGATATGTATGATAGGTCTTCATCTAGTGTAAGGACAGAATCTGGGAAGACTGACTATTTTAACATAAATATTTGTCTGCATCAAGGTTCAACTTTGAGTCCATTTCTTTTTACTTTGATTATGGATGAGTTGACAAGTCACATTCAGAATGAGATTCCTTGGGGTATGTTATTCCCTGATAGTATTGTGTTGATTGATGCGACTAGAGATGGATTAAATGAGAAGCTTGGGGTCTAGAGACATGCATTAGAGACTAAAGCATTTCATATAAGTAGGAGCAAGACTGAATATATGGAGTACACTTTTTATGGAATCAATGGTGAAGGAATTGAGATTAAGATAGGTGATGATAACATTTAGACGAGAGATTTTTTTATATGCTTGGGATCTATTTTGCAAATGATGGGAAAATTGATGGAGATGTTAGACAAGGAAAATTCCTTTGAAAATCAAAGGAAAGTTTTACAAAGAAGTTGCGAGACATGCTATGCTCTATGGATCTTAATATTGGTATGTGAACCATAGACATGTGCAGAGAATGGCAATAGCAGAAATGAAAATGCTTAGGTGGATGTGTTTACACATACACACACACACGCACACACACACACACACGTAAAGATCATATTCGTAATAATGACATCATAAGGAAAGTTGGTATAGCTCCGATCAAGGATAAGATGTGAGAAAATCATATAAGGTGGTTTGGCCATTTGCAAAGAAGGTCAGCCAATGCACCGGTGAGGAGATATGAGTTTTGGAATGTTGACCTTGCTAAAAGAGGGCGAGGAAGGCCCAAGAAGTATACGAAGGGATCTTAGTTTTTTGGATATAAGCCGAGAATGACCCAATATAGATCTGGATGGAGGCAAAGTATCCATGTATCCGACCCTACTTAATGTGGGAAAAGGATTTGTTGTTGTTGTATATATATGATAATGTATATATGATATAGGTTATATATAGAATATATAATAAATAAACAAATATCAAATAAATATTAAGAAATATAGCCTTTTTAAATATTGTATTTTTTGTTTTCAAAATTTTTATAATGTATTTATAATAATTAGTAAAAATATAAACTATATATATACCTATATATATTTAGCTATATAATACAATATAGGTTATTATAATTACGAATGTAGCAAGAAATATTCAAAATTTGCCAAATAAAATGTTTTAGGGTTTTTAATTTTTTTTAATCCATAAAAATTCACATACATCTTATTTATTATTTTATTAATTATTAAATATAAAATAACATAGTGTTTATTGAATTATTAAATTAAAATCAAAACTCTATTTAATAAGCATATATATACCTATTTATTAATATTATATTTTTATTTCATTAAATATTTATTATTTATAAAAAAATATAAAATAGTTAGTTAATTTAATTATCTATACTTTTCACTTTATAACTTTTTATAATTATATCATTTGCTATTTAATATTTAATTTACAAATTAATTAATTTCCATCCTACCTGGTGCTGACACGTGTCAGCACCTAGAGTTTCTTCTTCCCAAGAATTTATTATATTCTTTGTTCCAACAACCCATCTTTGTTTATTTCTCCTGTCTCTATTCTTAATTCATTCTTCTATTATAACCCTCTAATCTTTAGAACTAACTAAATACAATCACGCCTAAACTATGATTGTATCCAAAGCTTAATCGATCACCTTATTTATGGATCCTAAGATCATTCGTCCAACTTAACTTCTCCTAATCCAGGACAACATTGGACGACCACCTATTTTCTTCCCCCAAATTCAATCGAAGAAGGAAGTGATAGCTCGCATGTTCGCCTCTACGTAGAAGGAGAGTGACCAGAGAGGAAGTTCCAACGCTACCTAAGCCTTGCATTATCGCCACATGTCGAGCTCCGAGAAGGACACTACCTCGATGAGCTAGAACCTAGCCTCAATCCCTAGGTGCATCCTCCACTTCATATAATTACCTCATTTTTTGTTCCAAATTAGTCACCCTAATTACATCTACCTACCTTAATAATCTATTATTGAATAGGGAGTATTTGCAAGTGTCCAAAAAATTATCCTCACTAAAAGAATAGCGAAGATAGAGTGTCACTGAGGCGACCGCTCTCAAATCCCCAATTCAAACAAGTACCCACAACATATGAATAATCAATGAATTAAAAAAATGGGAAGTACACTTTTTTTTACTATACAAACAAAGGTGTATATTGTATAAACATGTAGTGGTCGAACCACTAAGAGCAAACTAGGTAACCTAATGATTATTGCTAATCAAAATGAATTATGTACACAAGTATTCTTTTTGTTTTTTTGTGTGGGTTTTTGGTTTTTATGTTTTTTTTATTTTTACTTTTTCATTTTTTAATTTTCTATTTTCAAATTCTTTTTAATTTTCCTATAATACAATATTATATTGATATATAAGGCTATTTAAATAAATATATATAGATAGATATACATATGATAATGTATATATGATATTGGGTATATATAGAATATATATTAAATATACAAAAATCAGATAAATATTAACAAAAAAAGACTTTTTAATATATCATATTTTTTGTTTTTTTAAATTTTTATAAGGTATTTATATTAATTAGTAATAATATAAACTATATATAGATATTATAATTATAAATAAAGCTAAAATAATAAAAATTTGCAAAATAAAATGTTTTTGGGTTTTTCATTTGATTATTTTTTTGATTTTTCAGATATTTTTGCTAATTTTTAGGTTTTTTGAAGTCCAAAATATACAAAATCAGGGAGTTAATAAATAGGTCAAATAGTTTTGAGATTTAAAAATAACAATTAAAGTAAAAATTCTCAAAACTAGTTTACATGAAATAATATATGTAAATAAAATTATCAAGCAGAAACTAATATGTTTAGTATTCTTGAAGAGTTTCTATATTTTTTAGATGATTTTGGAGCTTTTTAATTTTTTAGCATTTTCTTTTTCTATTTTTGGGGACTTTTGGTCTGAAGCTATAAAATACAATAATAGACAAAAATATAATTTTTTTGGAATTTTTCAAAAATGTTTTATAATTTTTATGTAATTTCTAAGTTAGACAGGCATAAAATGTGCTTTTTTATTTTAATAAAGAGGAAATTTGCATAAAATGCAAAACAAAATCTGTAGTGTGAAAGAACATGCATCTAGGTACATCATATTATTTTTACACGATTTTCAGAGCATGGGTGATAATTATAAAAATTAAACAAACATGCATAAAATTGAATAAGCTGGCGGGGACTATTTTATAAATAAAAATAAGTTTCTATGCATTCCAGAACCCTAAAAAATCTAGGGGCAAGTGTGCAATTTATCCATGAATATTTAAATTAAACACACCTGGCACCACAACAAATAAGGTCTTCTTTACAAATTAACCGCAGAATATAACACTGAATATACAAATTTTTGGACTTATTACAAATACAAAAATCCACAAGAGTATGGTAGCAAAATGCCCACCTCATATGGTAGGACCACCAAAGGTGAGTTGGTACAATCACAGTTGTAAATACATAAAAAGGCGAGGAGCTCCATGTAAAATATCCACAATTATTTACACTTTAGATCGAAATTTAAATATTAAATAAAAATATACAAGAATGCAGGGGGCATCTATGATATTTGCCCAACATGTGTGCGCCAACGGACAGCTATAGTGGAGCCAAGTTGGCACAACTTAACTCGATCAACGGCTGGGGTGCTCATTGCTTCGTCTTATGTCAACATCCCAGATTAGGTCTGGGCCTTTCTGAAGATCCAACGGCTCTGGAGATATGAGAAAGAATAAGGAAGGACACTTCCATGTCCTTCCTTCGATCGTGTGTAGCTGCTCGTTCCGGCCTCCTAGGGGTTCACTAATAGTTGCCTGAGCTTCCTGGAAGCGTCCCGCACCGATTGGTACCATCAAGAAAGTCTGGGCCTCGCTCTAGAGTGGCCTGGAGCTCGAAGAAGAACAAGTCACCTGAGACGACTAATAGCAAATAAGGTAGTCTAATGATTATTGCTAATGAAAATGAATTATGTACACAAGTGTAATTTTTATCTTTTTATGTGGGCTTTTGGATTTTAATTTTTTATTTACATTCTATTTTTAAATTTTCATTTTCTATATTCTTTTAAATTTATATATTATATAATATTATATAGAAATAAGGATATTTAAATAAATAAATACATATATGATAATGCATATAGATATATAATGTTATTTATATATATAGTGTTATTTAGATATATATATACTTATTTAGTTAGTTAAATAAATAAGGCTATTTAATTTTCATATTATATAATATTATAATTCTTTTCAAATTATCATCTCAAGTTATGCACCACAAATTGGTTTAGATGATAGCATTAAACAAGCTTTCTGGGAAGAATTGGATAAGATTATGCAAGGAATCCCACAAAGAGATATGATTTTCCTAGGTGGTGATCTTAATGGGCATGTGATGAATATACGTTTCATCATCTTTATTCTATCATTTTGGCCTTAAAAATCCTAGTAAATGTGTGTAAATAGCATTAATTTATGCATTTTAGCATTCATGTATATGTGTGTAAATATTGTATAAAATGCGGTTTTTAGTGCCAAAATTATAGAATAAAGAAAAGAAAAGAAAATGAATAAAATATTGTAAATATTTTATAACCCGAAACCCCGAGACCTAGGCATCTCGATGACTCGGTCGACAAGGAATAAAGTAGGGGGAGATAAGGGCCAAAATACAATACAAATTCCTTTTATTTTATTCAATCTTTATTCATTTTGGGACCTATTTTTGGTTCCACTTTTTATACCTCAAATAAAGAAACTTTGTACATTAAAGTTGTAGATAAATAAAAAAAGAAAAATACAAAATTGATTTCACTGAAAAATAATACATAGATAAAAAGTTATGGTCTGAATAAAAATCCAGAATCCCAACTTCCCAGACCCGTATCTCACAAATGAAAACTACAAATGCATCAAACTCACCTTTAATTGTATATAATTCAAAATAATCTATTTAATGGTGGTGGTTTCGCATTTGGCGGAGCTACAGTTTGAAAGTTGAGTTTTGGACCCTCATTGTATAAGTGTATAGATTAAAATATTTAATTTATTAATTATTTATTATTTTTATAATTTTATATTTTGATAATGTTGTAAATATTACTTATAATACTTATGTACATTAAAATCAAAACAAAAACGTAAATAAAACTCAAATAAAAATACTTGTAGATATCATATACATAGGTATTTCACCTATAAATATACCTATACTTTTTACACTTATATTTTATTTAATGTACATAATACATCAATAAAATGAAATAAAAATATATCTGTGTATCTAAATGTATTCTATGATTTTATAAAATACTAAATAAAAATAATAAAATTAAATACACAAATTAAAAATAAAAGAATACAATATATAGATATAGATACCTATAGGGGTATAAATGCAAACTTGTGAAAATACCTTTCATAAAAATAAATAAAAATCATAATAAAATAATTTATAAAATTATAAACACTTTTTATTTAATAACCTAAATCTAATAAAATAATCTACTATTTTAAAATGATTTTTTAAGGTATTTTTGCAGGCTTTTTCCTGGTTGGTCCACGTGGACCAAGCAGGGGGGTTGGAAAGTTGACCCGCGGTCAACTCTCTGACCCCAGCCTGCTGTGTGTCAGAATGAGTTTTGTCCCCTTCTTCTCCCTTTTTTCTAGGACGATCCGTTCATCGTTTGACCTAGATGTCTTCTGGGTTTTTTCTCCCCTATGACTGATCACACACGCCCATCGAGTATCTCGGGGATTGGATCAATGGCGCACCCGTGATCGCGCCTCGAAGTTCGCCTCTCCACCATATTTCAAAAACCGCCCAGCCACCCCAATTTGATTTTGAACCCTCTTTGACCAATCCTACCCCCTTCGACTTGTGCCCTGGATTGGCGCGCGTGACAGGCGAGCCTCCGGCCGAGTTCGCGGCGTATGGAGAGGCTAAGGAGCGGCTCCAACTACCGCATCTCCGGCCGCCGCCGTGAGGTCACCACCTTGGGCTCTTCAGCCCTCGAGGTCGTTATTCTATTTATTTCTTTGCTTGTTGCGTTAGCTGCTAGTATTAGGCTGCATTTCCGACATTTATTTGATAGCTTTGACGAGTATTGAACTCGCGTTTTCATCGTCGAACACCCTGCCGGAGCTCAAGAGCTCCGGCAACCACATCACCATCCCACGTCGCTGCTGTTTCGCCAATAAAAGCCAGGGCTCTGCCATGCTTTTCCTGTCGGTTTTTATTCTTCTTGCAGGTCCTGAAGGAGGCGTCTGAGCCTCAACATCGTCGGGCGCGATTCTCCAGGTCCGCCGGAGCAGTCTCGAAGAGGGGGGAGGTCATTCCGTGGTCTTCGTCCCCGCATTAGCCACCTGGGAACCGCGGGGAAGCTTCAGGCGTCAGGTACGACCATCGGGAAGGCCCCAGCCGCGCTGAGGATCGAGCCTTGGCGGATCAAACCTCGTCAGGCTCAAGGACTTCATCTTGTTCTTCCATCATACCCCGGTGCCGTCCGATCACAGGGGGGTTCTTCCAGGTCTCCAGATGCCATCGGATTACCACTGACATCAGCCGTTGGATCGGCTGGTAGGATCTAATCAGGGCCACAAGTTCGAACAGGTATCGCACACTCGCGGCGCGGCATGTGGCGTAAGTGAAGCTGCACCGCCATTGGATCGAGCTCCTGGGCATTTTGCGCTATCGCCCCAGGGGTTTTTTTATTTTATATCGACTGTAGAGACCTTTTATTGCCTTGTTATATTTTTGGTAAACTTTACAGGAGTGCCCTTGCTCTTTCTGATATCATAGTTATATCCCCGCCAGGCCACGTGCGTAGGCACGTGGCCCTGGCGTTTTTGCATACAAGCCCGCGAGAAATTTTGTTATTAGTTTCAAGTCCAGCAAGTTCATTTAACATATATATATTTTCTGGAAATATTGCAAAGAGGCCCTCGGATTTTCTGAATATTTCAAAAATACCCCTGCGAACATGATTTTTCCTTTTGCTTCTTGTTTTTTATGCATGCATCTATAAAACCCCAAAAAAATTTGCAAAAATCACATTAAGTTCTTGTTGCATATTAGTTTCACGTAATATTTTTATTTTCCAGAATTATTGCATTTTAATATTTATTAAGAATCAAAAAATCCATTTTCAGCACTGTTTGCATTATAAAATACCAAAAAAATATAAAAACTCTCCAGAAAAATCCCAAAAAAATATATTTTGTTACATTTAGTGTGTTTTAGCTCCAGACCAAAAATCATTAAACAATACTAAACCAAACTCCTAAAAATTGCAAAACCCTAAAAACCTTTATAAAAATATTAGAAATTCTTCAAAAACCCTAAAAATATAATCTTGGTGTCCAAATTTTCCTTATTTTATTATCTTTAAGTGAAAATTAATATGGAGAATTTTTGTTACCGTTTGCTATTTTATTTCTCTATTTTAGTTTCAGACTTGCATTTTATTCACTGTTTTCTCTATTTTGCTATTTAAAAATACCAAAAACATTCTAAAAATTACCCAAAAATCACAAAAACAGTAAAAAAGTATAAAAAGACCAAAAAGACTTTATTTGCTAATTTTTGGACATTTTTATCTATTTTTATAAATATCTCTTTCTCCCTTTTATTACATTGTTTTTATTTACCAATATTAAAAAAAGAAAATAGAAAAATATAAAATATAAAAAAGAAAATATAAAATCAGTAAATTAAAAATCAAAATACAAAAATACAAAATCAAAAATTAAATAAAAAATTTATAAAATTAAAAACCCACAAAAAATAGCATAGTAGACTTTTGATCACATTCACACACATTTTGGTGCCTTAGTACCCCGTTCTACCTGTCTGCTCCCTGTGTTCGACCTCTACACATACTTGCACTATACACATCTTGTTGTAGAGTTATAATAAATTTTAACTCCACACATTTACTTTCATTGCTTGATATATTTGTCGTGGGTTAATTGTTGTTTGATTCGGGATTTTCGAGCGGTCACCGCATCGACTGCGGTTTCGCCTTGTGAAACCGTACGACCCTCGATTTCCCGGTTCAACAGCATGTGGGAAAGGATGCTTCAGGTTATGCTAGTGTTCATGAAGGACATGGCTTCAAGAATAGAAATGAAGAAGGAAAAGTCTTTCTGGATTTTGTAAGGGCTTAGATATTTTAATTGCAAACACTCTATTCAAGAAGAGGGAGGAGCATCTAATTATTTACGAGAGTGGATCGATTAGAACTCATATAGATTACTTTGCGTTGAGAAGAAGAGATCAATTGTGCTGCAAAGACTACGAAGTAATCCCAAGGGAGAGTCTGATTGCCCAACATCGCTTATTAGTGATGGATGTGCAAAAAATGGGCTAGTAAAGAAAATGAGGGTTTCCATGATCACTAGAACATGATGGTGGAATCTTCAATAGAAGCAATAAAGCTTCATGGAGAAGGTTTTAGAAGACCTATCATATGATTGTAACATACGTGCTAATGAGATATGGGAGGCAGTAGCATCTTGTATCTGAAGGGTAGCCAAAGAGATTCTAGGCGAGTCAAAGGGAGGAGCTCCAAGCCAAAAGGTGGCTTGGTGGTGTTGTATATGGGTGCAAGAGAAGCTCAAAACTAAAGGAACTTACTTTAAAGCTATTTCTAAGGATAGAACAAATGAAACTGTCACAACCTACAAAATAGCAAAGAAGGAAGCAAAGAATGCGGTAAGCGAAGCTAAGTCAAAAGCTTATGATGTTTTGTACAAAAATGTCGACTCTAAGGAGGGCCAGGAGGATATATTCAAGCTAGATAAAGCAAGAGAAAGAAATACCAAATGTTTTTCTCATGGGAGATGCATTAAGGATGAGGAAGGCCATGTACTTGTTACTCAAAAGGATATAGAGACTAAATGGAAGCAACACTTTCATAAACTTTTCATTGTGGAAGGAAATAAAGAGATCACTTTAGGAAATCTAGCTGGTAGTGAAAGTTACTTGAATTGTACAAGCTATAGACGAATACAAGGGAAGGAAGTAGAGGAGGCTTTGAAGGTTACTAGACATAGGAAAGTTATAGAACCTGATGAGATTCCTATAGAACTTTGGAGAGTTTTAGTTTAGCGCGGTTTTACTTGGCTTACAAATTTGTTAAATGTTATTTAGTGAAGCAAGAAAAAACCTGAAGAATGGAGGAGAAGCATCATGGTGCCTCATTATAAGAACAAAGGAGACATTGTAAATTGTTCAAATTACAAAGGCATCAAGCTGATGAGTCACACTATGAAAATTTGGGAACATGTGATCGAAAGATTGTTGAGGCAAGTTTCCAAAGTAAAAGAAAAAAAATCGGATTAATGACAAGCCGCTCAACGATTGAAGCCATCCACATGCTATGGAGAACAATGAAGATTTACAGAGCTGAAAGGAGGAACCTCCACATGATTTTTATTGATTTATAGAAGGCTTATGATTCTGTCCCATGAGAGATATTGTGGAGAGTTTTGGAGAAGATATAAGTACATGTCCTATACATTAACCTCATAAAAGATATGTATGATAGGTCTTCATCTTGTGTAAGGATAGAATCTAAGAAGACTGACTATTTTAACATAAACATTGGTCTGCATCAAGGTTCAACTTTGAGTCCATTTCATTTTACATTGATTATGGATGAGTTGACAAGTCACATTCATGATGAGATTCCTTGGTGTATGTTATTCCCTGATGATATTGTGTTGATTGATGAGACTAGAGATGGAGTAAATGAGAAGCTTGGGGTCTAGATACATGCATTGGGGACTAAAGGATTTCATATAATTAGGAGCAGACTGAATATACAGAGTACACTTTTTATGGAATCAATGGTGACGGAATTGAGATTAAGATAGGTGATGATAACATTCAGAAGAGAGATTTTTTAGACACTTGGGATCTATTTCGCAACACGATGGGCAAATTGATGGAGACGATATAAATAAAATAAATGCAGGTTGGCTAAAGTGGAGAGGAGCATCTATTATTCTCTATGACAAGAAAATTCCTTTGAAAATCAAAGGAAAGTTTTACAAAGCAGTTGTGAGACCTGCTATGCTCTATGGATCTGAATGTTGGTCTGTGAACCATATACATGTGCAGAGAATGGTAGTAGTATAAATTAAAATGCTAAGGTGGATGTGTTCATACATACACACACATGTAAAGATCGTATTCGGAATAATGACATCATATTTAATATATCATATTTTTTTAATATTTATAAGGTATTTATATTAATTATTAATAATATAAACTATATATAGATATGTTTAGGTAAATAATACATTATAGGGTATTATAATTATAGATAAAGCTAAAATAATAAAAATTTGCAAAATAAATTGTTTTTGGGTTTTTCGTTTGTTTATTATTTTATTTATTATTCAGATATTTTTGCTAATTTTTAGGTATTTTTAAAGTCTAAAATATACAAAATCAAGGAGTTAATAAATAGGTCAAATTGTTTTGAGATTTAAAAATTACAACTAAAGAAAAAATTCTCAAAAATAGTTTACATGAAATAATATATGTAAATAAAATTATCAAGAGAAAACTAATATTTTTAGTATTCTTGAAGAGTTTTTAAAATTTTTATACGATTTTGTAGCTTTTTCACTTTTTAGCATTTTCTTTTTTATTTTTAGGGATTTTTGGTTTGAAGCTATATGATACGATAATAGACAAAAAATATATTTTTGGTATTTTTCAAATATGTTTTATAATTTTTAGGTAGTTTCTAAGTCAAATAGGCATAAAGTGTGCTTTTTTTATTTTAATAAATAGGAAATGTGCAAAAAAAGCAAAACAAAATATGTAGAGTGAAAGAACTTGCATCTAGGTACATCATACTATTTTTACATGATTTTCAGAGCATGGGTGATAATTATATAAATTAAACAAACATGCATAAAATTGAATAAGCTGGTGGGGACTATTTTATAAAAAAATAAGTTTCTATGCATTCTAGTACCCTAATAAAAATCTAGGGGCAAGTGTGCAATTTATCCTTGAATAATTAAATTAAACACACTTGACAGGGGCATAAATTTAATATACAACAAATTCAAGGTCTTCTTTACAAATTAACTGCAAAATATAACACTGAACATACAAATTTTTAGACTTATTATAAACTAAAAAATCCGCAAGAGTATTGTAACAAAATGCCCACCTCATATGGTAGGACCACTTAAGTTGAGTTGGTACAGACACAGATGTAAATACATAAAAAGGTATCCATGCAAAATATCCACAATTATTTACACTTTAGATCGGAATTTAAATATTAAATAAAAATATAGAAAATGAAGGGGGGCATCTGTGATATTTGCCCAACATGTGCGTGCGCCAACGGACAGCTATAGTGGAGCCACGTTGGAACCACTTAACTCGATCAACGGCTGGGGTGCTCACTGCTTCGTTTTATGTCAACATCCTGGATTAGGTCCGGGCCTTACTGAAGATCCAACGGCTCTGGAGATATGAGAAAGAACAGGGAAGGACACTTCCATGTCCTTCCTTCGATCATGCGTAGCTCCTCGTTCCGGCCTCCTAGGGGTTCACTAATGGTCGCCTGAACTTCCTGGAAGCGTCCTGCACCGATTGGTATCATTAAAAAAGTCCGGGCCTCGCTCAGGAAAGGCCTGGACTTCGAAGAAGAACAAGTCACCAGAGACCACTAATAGCAAATAAGGTAGTCTAATGATTATTTCTAATGAAAATGAATTATGTACACAAGTGTGATTTTTATCTTTTGATATGGGATTTTGGATTTTACTTTTTTATTTACTTTCGATTTAAAAATTTGTATTTTTTAATTTCTAATAAATTTTTATATTATATAATATTATATAGAAATAAGGCTATTTATATATATATATATGATAATGCATATAGATATATAATGCTATTTATATATATAGTGCTACTTAGATATATTTATTTATTTAGTTGGTTGAATAAATAAGGCTTTTAATTTTCATATTATATAATATTATATTTCTTTTCAAATTATCATCTCAGGTTATGCACCCCAAATTGGTTTAGATGATAGCATTAAACAAGCTTTCTGGGAAGATTTGGATAAGATTATGCAAGGAATCCCACGAAGAGATATGATTTTCCTAGGTGGAGATCTTAATGGGTATGTGGGAAAGGATGCTTCTGGGTATGCTAGTGTTCGTGGAGGACATGGCTTCAAGAATAGAAATGAACAGGGAAAAGTCTTTCTGGATTCTGTAAGGGCTTAGATATTTTCATTGCAAACACTCTATTCAAGAAGAGGAAGGAGCATCAAATTACTTATGAGAGTGGCTCGACTAGAACTCAGATAGATTACTTTGCATTGAGAAGAAGAGATCGATTGGTCTACAAAGACTGTGAAGTTATCCCAAGGGAGAGTCTGACTACCCAGCATCGCTTATCTGTCATGGATGTGCAAAAAATGGGCTAGTAAAGAAAATGAGGGTTTCCATGATCACTAGAACTTGATGATGGAATCTTCAATTGAAGCAATCAAGCTTCAGGGAGAAGATTTTAGAAGACCTATCATGGGATTGTAACAGAAGTGCTAATGAGATGTGGGAGGCAATAGCATCTTGTATCCGAAGGGTAGCCAAAGAGATGCTAGGCGAGTCAAAGGGAGGAGCTCCAAGCCAAAAGGTGGCTTGGTGGTGTTATATATGGGTGCAAGAGAAGCTCAAAACTAAAGGAACTTGCTTTAAAGCTATTTCTAAGGACACAACAAATGAAACTGTCACAACCTACAAAATAGCAAAGAAGGAAGCAAAGAATGCGGTAAGCGAAGCTAAGTCAAAAGCTTATGATGTTTTGTACAAAAATGTCGACTCTAAGGAGGGCCAGGAGGATATATTCAAGCTAGCTAAAGCAAGAGAAAGAAATACCAAATGTTTTTCTCATGGGAGATGCATTAAGGATGAGGAAGGCCATGTACTTGTTACTCAAAAGGATATAGAGACTAAATGGAAGCAACACTTCCATAGCATTTCATTGTGGAAGGAAATAAAGAGATCACTTTAGGAAATCCAGCTGGTAGTGAAAGTTACTTGAATTGTACAAGCTATAGACGAATACAAGGGAAGGTAGTAGAGGAGGCTTTGAAGGTTATGAGACATGGGAAAGTTGTAGAACTTGATTAGATTCCTATAGAACTTTGTAGAGTTTTAGTTTATTGTGGTTCTACTTGGCTTACATATTTGTTCAATGTTATTTGGTGAAGCAAGAAAATACCTGAAGAATGGAGGAGAAGCATCATGGTCCCTCATTAGAAGAATAAAGGAGACATTCCAAATTGTTCAAATTAAAAAGGCATCAAGCTGATGAGTCACACTATGAAAATTTGGGAACATGTGACCGAAAGATTATTGAGACAAGTTTCCAAAGTAAAAGAAAAAAATTCGGATTAATGACATGCCGCTCAACTATTGAAGCCATCCACTTGCTATGGAGAACAATGAAGATTTACAGAGCTGAAAGGAAGAACCTTCACATGATTTTTATTGATTTATAGAAGGCTTATGATTCTGTCCCATGAGAGATATTGTAGAGAGTTTTGAAGAATATACAAGTACATGTCCTATACATTAACCTCATAAAAGATATGTATTATAGGTCTTCATCTTTTGTGAGGATAGAATCTAAGAAGACTGACTATTTTAACATAAATATTGGTCTGCATCAAGGTTCAACTTTGAGTCCATTTCTTTTTACTTTGATTATGGATGAGTTGACAAGTCACATTCAGGATGAGATTCCTTGGTGTATGTTATTCCCTGATGATATTGTGTTGATTGATGAGACTAGAGATGGAGTAAATGAGAAGCTTGGGATCTAGAGACATGCATTGGAGACAAAAGGATTTCATATAACTAGGAGCAAGACTGAATATACGGAGTACACTTTTTATGGAATCAATGGTGACGGAATTGAGATTAAGATAGGTGATGATAACATTCAGAAGATAGATTTTTTAGACACTTGGGATCTATTTTGCAACACGTTGGGCAAATTGAAGGAGATGATATAAATAAAATAAATGTAGGTTGGCTAAAGTGGAGAGGAGCATATATTATTCTCCATGACAAGAAAATTCCTTTGAAAATCAAAGGAAAGTTTTACAAAGCAGTTGTGAGACCTACTATGCTCTATGGATCTGAATGTTGGTCTGTGAACCATTTACATGTGCAGAGAATGGCAGTATCATAAATGAAAATGCTAAGGTGGATGTGTTCATACATACACACACATGTAAAGATCGTATTCAGAATAATGACATCAGAAGGAAACTTGGTGTAGCTCCGATCGAGGATAAGATTTGAGAAAATCACATAAGGTGGTTTGGCCATTTGCAAAGGAGGTCAGCTGATGCACCAGTGAGGAGATATGAGTTTTGGAATGTTGACGTGGCTAAAAGAGGGCGAGGAAGGCCCAAGAAGTGTACGAAGGGATCTTAGTTTTTTGGATATAAGCCAAGAATGACCCAATATAAATCTGGACGGAGGGAAAGAATCCATGTAGCCGACCCTACTTAATGTGGGAAAAGGTTGTGTTGTTGTTGTATATATATTACAATGTATATATGATATAGGGTATACATGGAATATATAATAAATAAACAAAAATCAAATAAATATTAAGAAATATAGCCTTTTTATATATTGTATTTTTTGTTTTTAAAATTTTTATAATGTATTTATAATAATTAGTAAAAATATAAACTATATATAGCTATATATAGCTATATAATACAATATAGGGTATTATAATTATAAATATAACTAGAAATAATCAAAATTTGCTTAATAAAACGTTTTAGGGTTTTTCGTTTTATTTAATCCATAAAAATTCACATACATATTATTTATTATTTTATTAATTAATAAAATATAAAATAGCATAGTGTTTATTAAATTATTAAATTTAAAATCAAAACGCTATTTAATAAGCATACTATATCTATTTATTAATATTATATTTATATTTCATTACATATTAATTATTTATAAAAAATAAAAAAATAGTAAATTTATTTATCTATACTTTTCACTTTATATCTTTTTATAAATATATCTTTGCTATTTAATATTTAGTATTTGCAAGTGTCTGAAAATTATCCTCACTAAAATAATAGCGAAGATAGAGTGTCGTTGAGGAGACCGCTCTCGAATCCCCAATTCAAACAAGTACCCACAACATATTAATAATCAATGGATTACAAAAATGTGAGTACACTTTATTTTACTATATAAATAAAGGTGTATAGTGTATAAACATGTAGTGGTCGAACCACTAAGAGCAAACAAGGTAACCTATTGATTATTGCTAATCAAAATGAATTATGTACTCAAGTCTTCTTTTTGTCTTTTTGAGTGGGTTTTTTGTTTTTATTTTTATTTGATTTTTACTTTTTTATTTTTTATATTTATATTTTTAATTTCTTTTTAATTTTCCTATTATTTAATATTATAATGATATATATAAGGCTATATATATAAATATACATATGATAATGTATGTATGATATAGGGTATATATAGAATATATATATATATATTAAATATAAAAAAATTAGATAAATAATAATAAATATTGAATTTTTTACATATAATATTTTTTGTTTTTTAGATTTTTATTAGGTATTTATATTAATTAGTAATAATATAAAGGGATTTTTACCCGACAAACCCTATAAACTTTGCCAATTACATCATTGACCTTTGAAACAATGTATTTCCCCACTCGACCCTGTAAACTTGCTCCGTCTTACCCCACAACCCCTATCGGTAATTTGAAACTTCTTGGGTTAACTTGCTTGGGTTTAGGATTCAGTTAATCAAACTGCAGCAGATCCAATGGTAGGATTTTCCTCTTGCTCTTTCCTTCTTCTCTCCTCCTTCCTCTTTCTTTGCAGTGGTGGTTCCTCAGCTGTTGGGCGTCAGAGAGGAGAACAACACCGGCAACGGCTTTCCTCTCCTGTCTATCTTCAAGTATCTGATTGGCCTTTCATATTGCTTCAGAAGTAGCTCCGATGCCATCCGTCCGCACGAAATGGTCGGTGATCCGAAGAGCAACATGTTGGCCTTGCAACGACATTCTCCTAAGGAGAAGGAGTCGCTTTATGGCGAGGGAGAAAGCAACGATGGAAAGCATGTTGCCGGCGCCAAGAAACGATATGAGGATGCACACAACTTTTTTCACGACATCGAATTTTGCAGCGGTGATCGTACCGCTGAAATCGATGACCATCACGAGGTCCACTAGTGCCCGACGGGACGGGTCGAAAGATGAGGAACCCATCGGAGACAAGACCTTCGCCTTTAGAGCAATTACGTAACTCCCATGGATTTATGTGAAGGACAGGAGTGCCATGTCGGGAGAAACGATAACTTGGATCTTTGAAGATGACATGCGCGTGAAGTCCCCCTCCAATGCTTCCGGTATTGGGTTGAAGCGGGAGCCGTCGGTTGAGAGGAGAGGCTTGTCGTTATTGTAGGCCTTTGAGTTCGAGTTAGGTACGACGCGGCACGTATTCTCTGCTTGTTCCTTTGTGGCTCTTACGCATTCGGTGGCGGCTCTCCCTCCGCCATTACTGCTCTGTTCCTCGTCTACCTCTAAGGAGAGGTGAGGTACCTTATGCCACGTAAAGGCACAGACTGGACAGGATAGGGTGCGGTGCTTCCAGACGTGAGTAGATATACACAAGAAGTGGAAGGTGTAGAGCACCCAGTAATGTAGATTGCAATGACTTGCAAGGTCTTCGACGCTCCGCAGGTATATCCCGAACCTACTCTACAAAAGACCCACATCACCAAAACACGTCAGTCTATTGATTGTTCAGTGAGGAGGTCAAGGGAAGGGAGGTCAGGCAGGGGCGGAGGAGAGGTTAGGGAAGAGGCCTGGGCAGGCGGAGGCGGAGGGGAGGTCGGACGGAGGTGGAGGGGAGGGCGTAAAGGAGAAAGGATAGCATTTTTGTAATTTTGAGAAACCAAATGTATATTATGGAAAAGAAATTCATGGAATCTGGTTACATTTAACAACCAAATTGATGGGATTAAACCACATGGTCTATACGTAAGAGTTAGCAAGTTTATGGGGTCGAAGGGGGAAATATGTTGTTTCGAAGGTTGATGAGGTAATTGGCAAAGTTTATAGGGTCTGGCGGGTAAAAATCCCTAACATAAACTATATATAGATATATATAGGTAAATAATACAATATAGGGTATTATAATTACAAATATAGATAAAATAATCAAAATTTGCAAAATAAAATGTTTTTGGGTTTTTCATTTGTTTATTTTTTTTATTTTTCAGATATTTTTGCTAATTTTTAGGTATTTTTAAAGTCCAAAATATACAAAATCAGGGAGTTAATAAATAGGTCAAATTGTTTTGTGATTTAAAAATAGAAATTAAAGTAAAAAATCTCAAAACTAATTTATATTAAATAATATATGTAAATAAAATTATCAAGCGGAAACTAATATTAGCATTATTGAAGAATTTTTATATTTTTTGGAAGATTTTGGAATTTCTTAATTTTTTATCATTTTCTTTTTCTATTTTTAGGTATTTTTGATCTGAAGCTATAAAATACTATATTAGATAAAAATATAATTTTTGGAATTTTTCAAAAATTTTTTATAAATCTAAGGAATTTTCTAAGTCAAACTGGCATAAAATGTGCTTTTTATTATTAATAAATGGTAAATGTGCATAAAATGCAAAACAAAATATGCAGTGTGAAAGAACATGCTTTTTATTTTTAATAAATGGGAAATGTGCATAAAATGCAAAACAAAATATGCACTGTGAAAGAACATGCATTAGGTACATCATCTTATTTTTACATGATTTTTGTTGCATGGGAGATAATTATAAAAATGAATCAAACATGCACAAAATTGAATAAGCTAGCGGGGATTATTTTAAAAATAAAAATTAGTTTATATGCATTCCAGAACCCTAAAACAAAATCTAGGGGCAAGTGTGCGATTTATTCACGAATATTTAAATTAAACAAGCTTGAGAGGGGCGTAAATGCAATATACAACAAATTCAAGGTCTTCTTTACAAATTAACTGCAAAATATAACACTGAATATACAAATTTTTGACTTATTACAAATACAAAAATCCGGAAGAGTATGATTGCAAAATGCCCACCTCACACGGGAGGACCACATGAGGTGAGTTGGCACGGACATCGATGTAAATACAAAAAAAGGAGAGGGCCTCCATGCAAAATATCCATATTTTTTACACTTTAGATCGAAATTTAAATATTAAATAAAAATATATAAAAATACGAGGGCATCTGTGATATTTACCCAACATGTGTGCTCCAACAGACAACTGTAGTGGAGCCACTTAGTCACCTCTTAACTCCATCAACGGCTAGGGGTGCTCACCGCTTCGTCTGATGTCAACATCCCGGATTAGGTCTAGGCCTCACTGAAGATCCGACGGCTCTGGAGATATGAGAAAAAACAGGGAGGGACACTTCCCTGTCCTTCCTTCGATCGTGTGTAGCTCCCCGTTCCGGTCTCCTAGTGGTTCACTAATGGTCTCCTAAGCTTCCTATAAGCGTTCCACACCGATTGGTACCATCAAGAAAGTCTGTACCTTGTTGGGGAGAGGCTTGGAGCTCGAAGAAGAACAAGGTACCTGAGACCCTCTTTCTATAGTGGAATAGAAACTTTTAGATTCTCTGGAATAACATACCTGCAGTGGAAGACTCAAGGGCTTGAGGCGAGTCGCCTCGAGCCAAAATGAAGCTATTGTGCATGGAAATGAAGGCAAGCGGAGGAGCTACGGAGAAAGGCAGAGGAGAAACTCTGATTCGTTGACCCGGGAAGGACCAGGTTGGGTCAAACATGGAAAAGATGAAACATACATTGGGGAACGAAATGGGCATGATAAATGGGTCAAAATGTTGCGGATTCACAGTGAAACATGGCCGGACCAGTGAGCTCTAACGATCTAAATTTTTAGATTTAAGCTAAACTAATGATCCACTTGTGAAATAAATGACAAGAATATAAAAACCTAAACTAAATCTACATAAAAATGAATAGAATGTGCAACTCAAACCTGGTTTGCACCAAGGAGCAGAGACCTCACTGGAGCGACGCCTTGGATCGCCTCCTCTCCTCCTAACGCCACCTCGACCTCGAGGGATGCTCTCTCTATCATCAGGAAAAGATACACATGGGAAGCGAGGGGATTTAGTGTGTGAAGAGTGATCAAAATTGGGTTTGGAGGGAGAAGGTTTTATTTATAGACACGGGTCAGGGCCAACTTGCAGATCAAAAGGAGGTCGATTCGAAGAAGATTGATGGGATCTAAAGATCATGCGTGAATAAAAGAGATCCCATCTACAATTTTTATTCAAGGCTCAAGGTGATTCGATCATTAGATTGCCATGGGAAATGGCGAGAATTGGGTGGCACGAGGCTCTGCCAGAGGCCCGAGGCACCAAAGGGGTAGTTGACCTTTATCAACAAAGAATGAATCTGGTTGGTAGACGTGGACCAACCAAAAAATGCATGATAAAAATTCCTTGTAAAATGCATAATAATTATTAAATGAATTAATTTAATTTATGTTAATTAATAAAAAAATGTTTAATATTTTCTGTAGTATTTTATTCCTATTTTTATTTATTTATGAGGTTGTTTATTTCAAGTTATTATTCACAAGTATTATTATAGGTATATTTACCTATATAGTACATATTTTTTTCTTTGTATTTTATATTTTATTATTTTATACATTTAATTTATATATTTATAATTTATATATATACACATAGATATATTTTTATTGTATTTTCTGATGTTATTTGTACACTTATATAAATAGATATATTTATTATATAGGTATAAGTATATGTAATTCATCTATATATTTTATATACTTATTTATTTTAATGTATTTTATTGGTTTTATTCCATTATAAATATGTAAATAAGTTATAAAAGAATATTTACAAAATTATAAAAATATAGAATTATTAAAAATATAAAGAGTAAATAAAATAAATATTTTATTCATGTATATTGTATAATAGGGGTCCAAAACCTAACTTGAGCATCTTAATTCCAAATTAAATGAAACCACCTTCACTAAATAGCTAATTAAAAAGTTATATACAATTAAAGGTGATTTGATGCATTTTGAATTCATTTGGAGAAGATATTGGTTTGGGAAGTTTGGGTTTTGTCTTTTTATTCTGAGTATAGAATGGACAATGTATATTATTTTTGTGTGAAATCAATATTGTATTTTCCTTTTATTTTTGTCTACAACTTTCGTGTACAAAGTTTATTGATTTGATGTAAAATAATATAGCATAAAATAGATCCCAAAAGTGCATTATTGGAGAATACATAAATAGGGTTTTTATTGTGTTTTTGACCCTTATCTCCACCTAGTTTATTCCTTGTTGACCCAGTCATCATGATGCCTAGGTCTCAGGGTTTAAGGTCATAAAATACCTTTGGTATTTTATTGCTTTTTCTTTTCTTTTTCCTATTCTTTTATTTTAGCTTGATACAATGCATTTTATAGAATATTCATACAATAACTAATGAATATTAATTTATGCAAAATAATGATATTTGCATGCGTTTATCTAAGGAGTGATGGCCAAAATGAAAGAATAAAGGTGATGAAATGGAGATTCAACATCTATCTTCTAATTCGATTCCAAAATTTCATCCAATTTGATACAAATTTTGGTGAACTCTGAGCTTGAATTCCACATTCTGGAACCTCTTTTGTTTGCGCCTTAAGAAACGTATTTTCAGGATGATTCATATAGAATCAAGCCATATCTTTCCTTGCATGCATTTTACCTGAGCATCTGGAGTGAGGAGCTACGATTTTTCATCATCACTTGGCTTATAAGTTCCAGCATAAGCTCCTCAAGAATTGGAATCAATATCTTCAAACTTGGAAGCACTAAGAGGGTCTAGATCCTCTTATTCTTCATCTACCTCACAGTAGGAGAGCTTGAAGGGGGAGGATCCCCCTTCTGGCCCTCCCTCCGATCAGTTGGATCTACATCGTCTTCTCAAATAGCCGACGCCTTCAGCGGAGTCATTGGAATCGAAGAACCCTGGCCATTGCCCCAATATTGGGGATGAATTTTGAACAACATGCGACACACAAGCTAATGACACGAGGCAAGCACGGACAGCTCAGATCGCGCAACACATTCTAATCGTAGTTGTTGATGATCGAAATGGTGAAGAAATTTCATAGCGCCCCTCGCCAAATTCAAGAATCCCAAAGGACCTTCAAAGTTTGCCACAATTTCATTTAGGCCCTATATGCAAGTTCAAGAATTTTTTCTTACAAATAGTTACCTACCTAGGGACCTATTTTAAAGTACCCTTTATTTATTTTGTAGTTTGTGACATAAGAGACTCTTGGACTATTTTGGACCATCGTGGACATTATTCTGCTAGTATTCTTCTTCCATTTTATTTTTTAGTCGTATTTCAAGGTTTTTAACCACATTTTTTGAGGTTTTGTTCTTCAACTTACGATTACGTTTTGATTTCTTTTTGAGTTCTTTCTCGAGCATGTTGCTCGAGCAATTGCTTTACTATATAGTATCACCTATATACTCTGTCTTTCACATACTATATTGAAGATAAACCGACTGAAAAAATTCATTTTAAAAAGTAAAAAAAAATTTGGAAAAATTAAAATCAAATAAAAAGAATAAAAATTTAAAATTCCAAAAAAAGTTTTATCTTCGAAGAAGAAAATAATCGGAAGATAAAAATTATAACAAAAATTATTTTCTCCACTCAAAAATTACAGGCGTAATTTTCTGCCTCCTTATGTTCGGCTCAGGCACGCTTACATGGATAAATAAAGAGTGAAAACAAACTCCGATTTGGTGTTTGTTAATTTTTTTATTATTAGATTTAGCTTAGCGGTTGCTACAACTGACACTTTTAATCATGGGCAAAATCTATGTATAAAATGGTATCGTTGCTGGGGATGATTAGAGAGTTCTAATTTTCTGACTCATTTTTGACAATAGCTCATTACTTCACTTCTTCACTTTTACCTGACAACAGCTTATTTTAAAAATCCAATTATCAAAATGGCATCGTTGTCGGGGAGGCGTAGCCGTGCTTGAGATTTTTGAGTTTTATTTTTGTGATATTTTCTTTCTCTATTTTTTATTGTCATCTTTTCTCAGTTTTCATCATGTTTTCTCGATTATCGTGGTTTTTTTTATATTTTTCTTCTATTTTTCTTTATTATTTTCTTTTCTTTTCTTTTATTTTTCTTCGTGGTTTTTATGTTATTTTTCTTTCTTTATTTTCTCGAGTTTCTTTTATCGGTTTTTATCTGTTTTTCTTGAATTTTTTTCTCGGTATCTTTTAGTCTTTTTCTTTGATTTCTTTATTTTTGGTTGATTTTTTATTTTATTTTCTATCTGTGCTAACCCATTTTGCAAAGTCTATAGGATTAGCCGGCTTCTTAGGAAGCTGACTCAATTGAGAGTACAAAGACTGGCTCGGTCTCTTACGATCCAGTTAAAGAGGAGCAGAGCAGGTTATCCATACAGATTTTTAGTGTATTTTTCAGACATTTTATTTTGTGTTTTCTTCTATGAGAGAGCACTTGCCCATTTTTTTGTTTTTGTGAGAGAAGAAAGGGCACTTGCCTATTTTTCTTTTTGTAGTAAGGGGTCCAATAAGGACACCCCAACTGTACATGGATTTTGACTTTTCTCGAGGTCTGTTTCACTAGGTGCCGATGCACTTGGGGGACCTCACAGTGGTTTCTGATTCGTACTATTTTTATTTGCTTTACGTGATTTCATGAAGCCTAGGGGTGTACGCATGATTGATTAGATGGTTAAAATAAAACTTAGATCCCTAATCCACACTTTGGCGTAATTCAGAAATTTTTGAAAAATAATATATTCTTATGCTAGAACTGTTGATTAGGACCGTTTTTTCACGACTTTTCAATCATTAGGTTAGGTTTTACATTTCTGTTTAGATTATTCTACATGTAGTAATCTGGAGAAAGGTACAACTTCTATCTTAGCATTCATCATCGTTTTTTGATGCATTTCATGTTCCCCCTCCGTGAGACATATTTTTGAAAATTAAAGGAAAGTGACATCCTGTTAGATATTTTTAAAAATATCGAAAAAAGTGAATACCATCAAAAATAAAAAAAGATTTTTCTCTTCTAAAAACTTGACAAAAAATAAAAAACACATGGACTAAATTTGTTCATGGAGAGCAAACCCCTCAATGTATGCAGGTACTCTCCTGAGCGAATGAGGCATGTACATATAAGGATTGAGGCCCTAATCCCTATACTTGTGCACCAAATGCTTGGACTCACTCTGGGGTCCTGTTATTGCTGCAAGAACTTGCCTCAGGCTTTAACAGAAGTGACTTGCTTGAGTTGGTGTGTTCCACCGATTCAAACACGATCTGTTCTAGGAGTTTGCTCCTGTAAGTTTATTAATATATTATGTGATCACCTAACTCTAAAATTGAAAAGATTAGCGACCGATCTTTCACGATCATCACTGAGTTGAGTAGGTGAATCTAGGGTTTGCTTTTTATTTATATATGATTGGTGTGAGTTGATTACGTCTTCTATATGTCTTTAGCAATCACCTTATGTGATCCGTATTTTCTTTCTTTTATTTACTTCCTCCCTCTCACTTGTATATGTCTCCTTCTCTTGTCATTTCTTCGGTCAAGATGATGGATCGTTGGTCATTTTAGTCAGATCTTGTGGCTCCATTCTTTCTTCATTCCCAACATCATCCACCGTGTCTTATGGTTGGAACTCCGACTGACCTCTCGTACTTTTCCACATCTTGCGTTTCTCTATCTCTGCTCCCGCCTTATGTATTCTCTCCCATTCCACTTCTGAGTCTTATTGGGCATGCTGATCCAGGAGTTGAGGTCCGTGACAACACTGAGCAGATGCGGGACCCAGACATATTTTATGCTGGAATGACGAGGCATTATTTTGGAGACATGGATGACCTGCATGACTTAGGAGCACTATCACTTTCTACTATGTGTCCGTTGACTTTAGCAGCACAGACGACGGATGATGAGACAACCACCTTGAGTTTACCTCTTCAGATATTGACTGAGTTTCCATGGCTATTTCTGTCGGAGGTTAAGTCTGTACTGTACTTCATAGTTCATGATTCTTGGATACCAGCTCTTCAGGTATTCCGAGAGATGGATGAGGAGCCCAAGTTGTTTCAGTTGTTCTTTCAGCTATCCCTGTATCTATGTCATGACTAGCCAGAGTTAGATGAGGGACACCCATTTGATATGCCAGACATTGATAGTCCCATATTTGAGAAGCGTGTCCTCATGTTTTATGAGATAGATATATTTTTTGAGGACTAGACATTTGCCAACACTATCACAGCTTGAGGTTCATTTTCAGACACTTCTTCAGCAACGTTATGTTTGATGAGTACCATCACTTATTTCCATATTGTTCAAATGTAATTTTCAGCCAATGTGACACTATGGTGCGAGGAGTGGGTGCTTGACAGTGGTGCATATTCCTAGTTAGACCTTGATTCTTTCTTCTCCACGGATTAGTTTGATATCTTCCCTGAGGATTATCTTTGGGATGAAACACCATGTTCTGTGTACTCAGTTTCATTTCTTGAGTGTGAATCTAATTTGTCAGATCACGAGATCGAGTTTCTATTTCTAAGTCTGATTTGTCTCTCCTTAATGAGCCTTACGAGGATGAGACGTATTTTGAGATATTCGATGATTTCTATGATTTCTCTACATTAGGTACATTGGACATCGATTTCCTTATGAAATCTCTTGATCTTGACGTGCTATACATGTTTGTGACAATGATTGACGTTGATGAATCATTGACTGGTCCTTCTTTATCCACGTTCAAATTTTTAGATCCTCTATTCCACTCCATTTTTATGTTGAGATGATAATACCATTTGTGCTACCAGTTCCTAACTTTAATTTTTATCTATTTAACCGATAGTAGACAACCACCTGATTAATTATTTGGGTGTCATCATATTCACTATTGATTTCGTTGTTGTTCTCATACCGAGACAACAACGATAATACAACATTCTCCTTACAGATGTTGTATTGAACCTTGATATTGCTTTATCCTAACATTTGTGCCCAGCTAGGGGTGTAAACTCTAGTGCTGTTGAGCGACACCTTGACATTCTCCACTTTGTACATTCATGGTTTGTATCAATTATTTTTGTCCTTGTTTTTCTGTTCTCTTGCTCGTCCCTCATTTATTGATATTATTTTCCATACTTAGTGATACTCTAACCTAAGTATAGGGGGACGAGTTGAGTTGTCCATCACTTGTATATTCTTCGTAGTTCCCAATCGTCCCCATTTTCGCTCGTCTTTATACTTAGGATACCATATCCTAAGTATGGGGGACTGATTGCCCATTAGTTTGCATTTTCGATTTTGTTCTTTTTACTTTTCTTTTGTTTATCTTTGTTTTACACCAATCAATGGTCACTAATTTTTGTCCACACTCTCGTTTATACCTAGGATGCATGATCCTAAGTATAGGGGGGACCAAGTTATTTCATTTTTTTTCTTCTTTTTCTTCCGTTCCTTCGTTTGTGTAATCCTTGCCCTAAGCCACCTCATTTTTGTCTTCTATTATACTTACGATGACCCGATCGTAAGTATAGAGGAGGTGCTGAATTCACATAATTTTCTTCTTTTTCGCCCACTTTTACTTAGCATGAGTTATGTCCTCTTTTTTCTCTTTTGATAGTATAAGGACAAAGCACAAGCTAAGTATAGGTGGTGTGTATATATTGTATATATACTTTTGTCCATAACTCATACTTTTATGCATTTTTTTATATCTATAAAATCCATAAAAAGTTGGTTAGGGTTAATTTAAAATCTATTTATTTAATAATTATAATATCCTGGTAAATAAGTAAAATATTTGTAAGATTCTTATTTAAAATTATTAATTTAAAATTTGTATTTAAAATATGTATTTAAATGTATAATACTTATTTAAAATACTATTTATTAAAATATTTGTAAAAATAACTTAATATTAAAAAGTCCTCATATATAAAACTTGTAAAATACTTTACTTCTTTAAATAAAATATTGGTAATTTATCCTGTAAAATTCTTGTAAATATGCTTGTTTAAGAAATTTACAAATCTATAAAAAAAATAAAGTCCTAAAATTCTTAACAATTACAAAATCATTAAAATCCATAAAATGAGCAAATTTCAAAAAAATGTACTTTACAAAAACATGGTTGCATTTACATTAGCATTTTTCAAAATAAATTTGATTTCTCGAACTAAAGATTGGGAATAGTCTAAACGATGGAACTTGATTATGGACTTTGACTTTCATTGTAAGAAGCCTAATTAGGAACTAGAATTTAGACTCTTCACGTCTATTACTTAAATAATTGGGTTCCATGAGACCATGTTTGGGAATTCAACTTAAACTTGCCTAAGTAGAACATTTGGTGTCATTCGTTTAACTCTCCAATAGTAAACCAATTTAGAGTAAATGCACTTTTCACTTAGCTCAACTAATGAATCTGCATTTCGATATCTTTATTCATTTATTTTAGCTTAAAATCCCTTATTAAACACCTGTGAATATTACAAAAATCATGTTTTACTAACTCTAATCCTTATGTAAATATTGTATATTTATTTCTATTTTAATATAAAATAAACAAATAAAGAAATGCATGGAATATAAATAAAATAAAAGACTATATATATGCAATAGTTAAAAGCTGAATCAGACCCCAAAAGAAGGTCAAGACTTTACCTGATTGACAAGGAATAAAGTGAGGGGATGCCTAAAATCTAGAAAATTCATTGTCACCTGTATATATTTATCATATGTACATTATTATGTATAAACACACATTCTTTCATTTATTTTTTCATTACCGAATCCTTTATAAATAAAAATTAATTCTTCTTGAAATTTGTGAATAAAATTCTTTTATAAAAATAACTTCAACACAAATTTGTATATATCGTGTAAATAACAACACTCTCAAAATGCCACATAGCTCAAATTTGAAGATCAATATCTTCTCAATCCGAATTCCAAATTCATCAAACTCACTTTCATTGTACTCCAAATTAAATTATCTTTAAAGTAGTGGTGATTTCATAAAAATTAGAGTTAGGGTGTGAAATGTGGCCACTTGGGTACTGTTGTATATTAAACCTATATATATATATAATGTATATTATTTAATTATTTATTTTCTTGTGCATATTTGTGAATATTGTATTTTTTTGTTAATTTTGAATATTGTATTTAACTCATATAAAATACAAATGAAAATCACAAAATAAAAAATCAATGAAAATAAAATCATGTATATATTGTATATGTATCACCATGTATATATTGTACTTATAGCTATTTAATTAACCTAATAAATTAATTCCATAAAATGAAATAAAAATACCAATAAAACCCTTGTAAAATATTGTAAATAAATAAAATTTTAAATTATTTATATATTTGTATAACTATTTACTTAAAAATAATAAATCTTGTATTTGCAGGTTTACATACTTACATATAACATCATGCATTTATTTTTGCCCATGTAAATATATTATTTAATTAATTCAAAATCACTAAAATTAACTTTAATTTATTCTTAACAATTTTCTGTTACATCATTTAATTAAAAAAATTCATTTTCGATTTCATTTGAATTATTAACAATTTATTCGATTTTTGTCGTTATTCCTATTTTGTCTTACTTTACGCGCCCTCTGATTAGCCAATTCGGGTTTGTTGACTAGTTGGTCCTCACCTGATTTACGCTCAACCCACGTCCCATCGCTCCTTCTCCCATTTTTCTCTCATGTGTCACTCACTAACTGCTCCCGCTCCCTTCTCCATTATTCTCGCTCATTCAATCCTCTCGATCACAAGCACCAACCTTGCTTTGATCAGCGTCCAATTTGAAATTCAAAATCTGTCGGAGTCCGTTCTATAAATATGCATCCTTTTCCCCCACCTTGGATTTCATCTAATTTTGGCCCAATTTTAACTGATATTGAGTGACAGGGGATAGTCTCCAGTGATAGAAGAGCTATCCTCCGATTGGGAGCGTGAGTAGGAGCGCCAAACGCCGTGATCTAGCAACTACACAGGAGACCTCTTCCACGTAGTTTTGCTTCTCAGCCACCGCCACAGATCGATGTGATATCTTCCCTTATTCAATTCCTTACGTAATTTAGGTCTTGTAGTTTCAATTCTGTGTTCATTTTTCCGTTGATTTCCATTAAATATCTCATATTTGGCCTTCTTCTTCAACCTTTAATCTGCACGATTAGAGGAGCTCTGATCATCCAAATCACTCCCTGGCCTCACCAACACACCAGTGTTGCCCTTCTCCAGCTCTTTTAGCCTCTACCCACCTTTAGATTATCTCAGGTCTGAAGCCCCATCTCCTCTCTGACCACACTTTGCTGGATACCCCCATCCATCCACCATATTCGATGTTTCAGACCAAATCCTTTGGCTGGAGCTTCCTCCGAGCATGAGGTTTGATTTGTAGGGTCAAAGAATGGAGTAGCAGCACTGGAGCGAGATCTAGTAGTTCACCTAAAGTCAAATCCATTTCAATCACAAGATCCATATGTGGAAATCTTTGAGCTCCATTGCTTCCATCGATTGACAGAGGATGAGTTCAGGAAGCCATTCAACCATTTAGTAGTTGATCCAGACAGAGGATGACCAAGATATGCTTGATCGAAGTTCGTCGAAGAAGCCATTCATCCCCGTTCTTCTAGACATCTTCTCACATGCACGATTGAAAACAACCAACCTAGTTTCATTCATGTTAATCCATTGAGCCCCAACAGTCGACCGTGGATCCCACTTCCACATCAGATCCGAGCCATTCGAGCAACATTCCTTTCCAATTGTTTGATCAGCCTCAAGACAAATCATGGTCGTAGATCAATCCACGTCAATAAAAGGGTATATTTTCATACTTCCCCTTACTTTTCATTTTTGAATAAATTTTTGTGTGCACACGTGTTGTTTTTTTATATCTGAACATTTGCACTTTATTTCTTGTAATTTATTTATTTTCACCCTAGTCCTACTTAAACTGTAAAGCGTGCGTAACATGTGACTTTCTAGGTTATTTGTAATAAATGGTCTATAGTTTTGAGTTATTCATTAGTCCTCAGAATTAAGTTAATTACATTTCGGTCCATTCCAACAGGATGTACATGCCCATGCACACAATTTTTGGGATTTTTGCAATATTCGACCTGCTTTTTTCATATGTGTTTTCATTTAGTCTAAAGACTTTAAATAGTTGCAAATATGCCCCTTTGAGTGTTGATCTACGGGCTCTTTGAGGATCGATATTTAATGATATGAAGGCATCGTTGCAATCCCCAAAAATTCCGTGACAAAGAAACAAATTTTTTTGTTCTCTCGCTGCAAAATAATTACAGAAAATAATGCGGAGCAAGAGAGAAATATTATGCAATTTATTACTTGTATAGCGGACATGATCAAACTCAGGGAGGCTACAATTCCCAAGGGTCATTCAATAAATCAACAAAAAATTAATTAAAAGAAAAAAGAAATCTCAATGGCAAACTATCCTTGTGTTTTGTGGATTTTTTCACATTTTTTTATTTATATTTTTTTTTCTGATTTTAAAATTTTTAGTGATTTTAATTTTTGCAATTTTTTTATTTTTAAATCAAGAACAGTATGCATAAAACAAGAAATACACACACCAACTCTTTTTTCGTAATTTTCAATTATATCAAGAATACTCAGAAAAATACAGTGAAAATATTTTTGTGTTTTAAAGATTTTGAAATATTTTTTGGAATTTTTGAAGAATTTAAAGATATTTTTTTTTATTTTTCTAAAAATCAAACAGTGACAAAAATTAGAAACAGTGCATAGCCTAGAGTAATTTGCAACTTAAAAATATTTTAGATACCCAAACTCCTGACAATTATTTTTATGTTAAATTATTGATAAATATCTACAAATAGTGATTGAAATCAAGACTTTTAGATTTTTTAGAATTGTTTATGATTTGATTTTTATAAGATTTTTAGTATTTTTCATTTTTTGGGTTCTATAAATAGTTAATGCACAAAATTTGGAAAGAAATTAAAAGACAATGAAATAAAACTACTCTATTTTTTTTGGAATTTTTAGAGCACTAATTGAATTTTTATGAGAAAAATGACATGTTTTTTATTTTTAAATAATATCAATTGATGACAAAATGCAATAAAAAATTTATGCTAGAAAGATAAGCACGTCAGAAGTACAACATAATTATTGACAGATTTATTGACAAATAAAAATATTTATTTCACTGAAAAACACATTCAAAGATAATGTCTAGAAAGCATGGACTAGAATGTAAATCTGTGCTGTTTTTACACTAAATAAATAAAATAAAATAAACAAGTAGGCAGCATGTGTAAATTACCCAATAACTCGTGTGTTCCTCGTAATGTTCTTCTCTGGCGAGGACTGTTTTGCAAATTGAACAACTTTCAGGGGCTATTTTGCAATTGTCCCAAAAAATTTTATTTTAGAAATGCCCCAAGGGCTTCCTGTGTTTACTTCATTTCTCTCCAAAGAGGGAAGGCAGATGGAGCCGCCGCCTCCCTCCCTCTCTATAGATCAGCGGCGGTTGACGCAGATCGGAGCACCACTCGAGGGGTAGGCGGAGGTGGCGTGTCCTCACGGAGGGCGTAGTCACGTGGAGAGGCACAGCTGGGGAGGTGCGGCACGGGCAGAGGGGTGGATCCACGCAACGGCGGAGGTCGCGGCTTGGGCCTCCCTCATGTCGACAGATAGATGCGCCTCTCGCATGTCGTCAGATAGAAGCACCTCCCGTGCGGGCTGGAACGTCGGCATGTTGGCGGCGCTAGCACGGAGGTCGCGCGAATGAGAGCATCGTGTAGCGCTGTGGTGCCGCAGGGGCCCGCATGACGGCAGGGGCGCGCGGAAGGGGTGCGGTGTCAGCTGGCAGGCAGAGGTACCGCCTCGTGCGGTGGCGCCACACTGGACGGTCGGCTGTATTGACTGAAGGGGGTGTGGTCGGCAGAAGGCTGGAGTGGTGCCGATGTGGCTGGATATATGAAGAGTCGCATCAGCCTGGCACGACGGTGAAGGCGGGTGGCAGGTTGCGGTGGGGCGGCATGCGCCTGCTGCTCAGAATTTTTTTATTCTTTTTATTTGTAAAATAAAAACTGTATAAATTAAAAACTTTTTTTATAATTGTTTTTGCAAAAACTATAAGCAGGAGTAGAGAATTTTTAAATTTTTTTTAATTTTTTATTTTTCTTAAATGAACTTGCAAAACAAATGTTAGGAAAACAACTACTATGTTTTTTATTCTTTTTATTTATAGACAAATCAGGACACGACCAATACGACTCGGTCCCAAATTAAAACGAATGCATGAGCGGGAATCTGGTGAAGAATGAATGGATGGATCCGGATCTCCGACCACCGTATGCAGCCGAAGTTGAGCGATCGTGATAAATAGAAAAACACGTGGAGAGATTGAGATGTGAGATAAAAACTCAAGTCGGTGGCGGATTAAATCGTGATGGTGGCGATTCTAAGATCTAAATAAAAATATACAATAAAGAGAAAATGCGAGAAAATAAATTTACGATTAATGTAGGATAAAAATAAGAAAAAGAATCGATCTCACCTTAGGATCGGAAAAGACCTTGATCACCTCGACGAAGGCCGACGCGCTATCACCGGACGGCTCGGAGGCTAGGCACCCTTCTACGACAAGAAGATTCTCGGAGATCGGGCTCCTCTCACCAAAGATTGATCGAGTTGGAATGATGGAGAAGGAGCCATATAAATAGAAAAGATAGAGAATGAAATTTGAATTTTTGAATTTTTTGTTGGAGATAAGAGAGATGAAAATTGAAATAAGATAAAGATAAAGAGAGATAAAAATATTTACAAAAATTAACTAATTTTTTTGTATTTTCATCACTTTATTTATTTGAATAAAAATGTTTTTTTTATTTTTTTATGGTAGTTAATTAAGAATGGCAATTATATACATATACTATATACATATATGACATTATATACATGGGTAAATGAGCAAATTAGTATTTCTCTAATAATTTTTTTATTAATTTTTAATAATTTTTTAATAATTTTTTTAATTTTTTTATTTTAAATAACTATTAAAAATATTTACAAATATATACAAATACAATATGGGCAAAATACATGGAAAAATTGCACAAATCACCCCAGAAAACCAACTTTTTACTCGTAACTCCAAAAATTATGAAAATATGGCCATTTTAAAGATAATTTAATTTAGAAACCAATGGAAGTGGTTCAATTTGAGTTCATATGGAGCTGGAATTGGTCTATCAATTAGTGCTTAGTGGTTTTTTCCAAGTGTGGTTGCTTTTATTCTATACATGATTTAATTATGCAATTATTTTTATAAATTAGAACACATTTTTATTTACAACTTTGGTTTTGAAAGTTATTTGATTTGAGGTCAATCAATATACAAATATACACAGCACAATTTTTTTGGATTGTCTAAAAGAGGACCCTATTTCCTCCTACTTTATTCCTGGTCGATCAAGTCAAATATTAACCTTCTCTTGGGGTTCATGTCAACCTGTATCTATTACATATATACAGTCTTCCTTTTTTATTTTCTTTTCTTAGTTTTCCTTTCTTTCTTTCTTTATTTATTTTAGGTAAAAATGGTAAGAAGTGTAAAATATTTGCACATAAATACAAGTTAGTAATAATGTTGAGTTAGTGTTATATACAGGTGTTTATAAGGGATTTTAAGCTAAAATAAATAAGTAAAGATGATGAATCGCATATTCATCAGTGAGTTTGCATTTGTTTTGCATTTTTAAAATTAAATGAAACATATCAAAACTCCTTTAAAAATTCAAAAAAAACTATTCTAACTTCCTGTTATATCCATCTTGCATCCATAAATTGCATTTTGCTTTTTCATTGTTTTTATTTTTTATAAAAAAAAATAAAAAATAGTCAAATTGTCCATATTTGCATCCAAAAATCAATAAAAAATTTAAAACTTTTTATAAAAATTCTAAAATATCCTAATTGCTTGTCTTACTTTATTTTAATTTCTATGCAATTTCGGTATTTTTATTCCTTATAAAAATCATAAAAATCATATAACTCTCATAAGCATGAAAAGTTCATAAAAAACTTATTTAAAAATCCAAAAAAATATAAAACCCTTCTCAAGAAAACATAAAAAATTCCCTTTCATTTTGTATATTTTTCATCCATTTTGACATTATTTGATATTTTTAAAATTTGAAAACATCTATTTTGTTTTATGGTTACTTTATTTATCATTACTGATTTATTTAAAGGCTTTAAATTTTGTGAAAACAAACAGGAAAAATAATAAAAATATTAAAAAAATATCAAAAACCCAAAAAATAATGTTAGTTTAATTTTCTGACTACTTTGATATATTTGAAAAATACAAAAGAGGTGGTTGAGTGATTGTGTATTATTTTTATTTCAATATTCATTGTTTTTAATAGAAAAAAATCTTTTGCAAAGACAAAAAGAGAAATATAAAAATAAAACTACATAAAAATTTTAAAATTTAAAATTCCATAAAAATTCAAAATTCAAAATTACAAAAACCAAGCATAGTGTGCATAGAGATTCCTTGATTCTTTTCATGTAATATTCAATTACTCGAGTAACCCTGGGATTTTTGTAGCCTCCCTGAAATCGATCTTGTTAGCTATACAGGTAAATTAAATAGTAAAGTTCTCTTGCTACAGTTTCTCTATTTACTTTTGCTTGAGAATTAAATAAATATTGTTGAGGAATTTTTCAGGTTGCAACGACACTACACATATTTCTTAATATTTAAAACCCCGATTATCCCGCACCCAACAAATGGTACCGTTGTCGGGGAGGCATAGCGAGGGTAGTTAGGTTTTTCTTTTGACCTACTATTGTTGGTTGTTTATACTTGTTTTTCGTTCTCTTATTTTTGTTTATATTTTCTTACATTCATTTCATTGTTCATACACACTATAATTATTTTCTATTCACTTTCTGCTCACAATTTCACAAATGTGTCTCTTACATTATATTTTATTTACTCTTTTTCACGAGGGCCTGACGAGCGAGGGGGCTTTCTTAGGAAGATCGGCGCACCTGAGAGAAGTGGTGCGACTTGTTTCTTCATCAAGTTGCCGGAGAGCGTAGGAGGAGGAGGAGAAGATTTGGAGTAGACTAGTCGTTTGGAGCATTGTGCATAGACATTTGTTAATTTAATTTTTAGCATTTATGCATTCAAAATTCTTATAAAAGGACACTATATACCTGGTGTACGGGGTTGGTCTCTCCAAGTGTTGGTGCACTTGGGGGACCTCATCAGATTTGTTTTTCATCATCTTGTTATATTTGTTTCACATGGTTTTATGCGCTTCATCCCTTAGTAGTAGGTTTTATTAACTTGCTTGAGCCAGGTAATCGATTAGGTACAAAGTTCTAAACAAGAATTTCATCACCTAGAGAGTAGAGCGTAATTTGGACTTAGTCAAATTAATTGGTTCTTGTACATTATTGCCAGGATTATTCTCATGCATCGTATAGGTTAGCTTATTTTTTTATTTAAAATTTGCGTGGATCACCCTACATGTTGAGTGTTGGCGACAAGGTACGCATCTCTTATCTCCATCAAGCATCATTGAATTTCATTGTGCATTGCCTTTTCCGACTTTTTTCCTTGTTTTTACTAATATAATTTAAAAAGGAAATTGGAAATTCAGTAGTTGACATTATTGAAAAAGATCCAAAAAAGTGATAACTCTATAAAACTAGGACTGCTAAAGAAAACTCGACCCTAAAATTAAACGTAAGGACAATCATCATTGTTTTGGGGAGTGTAACCCCTCATTTTTTCATTTAATTATAGAGTGTGTGAGAGATGAACATTAAGATTGAGCCATGCTCCGGATTTTTCATTCGGACTATTGATTCTACCAAAATGACTAGCCACTTCTCAGTGACGGAACACGAGCAGTTGTTTTATGATTAGTACGTCACTTAGCAGAGTGGGTGGTTTAAAGGAAACTATGTAAGGCACCATCCTTAAGTAACATGAGTACCCATTTTACAGTCTGTACTTACACCCATACTGGCTAAAAGTCGATGCAACTAGTCTTGAGAATTTGGGCCAGTCTTTAGGAGAATGTTCGTCACCTAATAGCTCGCTAACCCTTTCTAAGATTTAATTTATCACTAATTAAATGTGATAAGATAAAAGACCGAACTCTTACGGTATCCTCTTGCAATAAGTTGGTGAATTGGGGATTTGTATTGTGTTTGATTGTTATTGCTAGAGATCCTCCCTCACCCTTCGCGTCTTCTTCCCATTCTCTTCTTGGTTGACCTTCGTGTTCTCACATCTCGCCTATTCATATCGAGAATGTTGGATTGGAGCAGTTCTCGTTCGGACTTTACAAACTCATTTCTTACTCCAAACCGATTGTTTTCTACCAAGGAAAACTCATTCCTGAGTATTCCTCTTTCTTTACTTCACCCTTCATGACTCTAATCTTGAACTTTCATTTGGGACTCCATCATTATTGAAGAATAATCCAATGCAGTTTACACTTGCAAAAACCGATGCAGTGCACTTGATGCCACCTAAGAGCAAGGGTTCCATGGCTGAGTAGACCAAGATCAACAATATCATGTTAGCCTCCATTCAAGTCGTTCGGGCTCAGTTGACAGAACATGCTGACTTTCAAGTTGGATTGACATATATTATTCCCAAGATGAGGCAAGATTGGAGAGAGGAGGATAGAAACCATGGAGGAGGTGGGAATGGGGGAGATGAGCCTGTTGAGCCAATGGCTAAGCTCACTTAGAGAATCCTATAATCCAGGAGCCGGATAGACAAATACATGGATTCTAATTTCTACGATTCATGGGAATTTTGAGCTTAAGCCCACTATTTTACCTTTACTCCCCATATTCTACGGAAATATCAATGAAGAAACGTATATACACCTCTGATGAATCCATGATTCACATACTTTATTCTTTTATTTTAGTGAAAGTCCCTATGCAAAATATCTGTAAATATATATCAAATACAATAAACTAGCATCTTGCACACATTTTTTAATATTGTGTAATTAACACTTTTTTGACAAAAATAAAAGAATAAAAAAGGAAAGAAAAAGGAAAAGGACAAGAAACATAAATAAGTATGTATTTATGTAATAAATGCAGACTGACCCAAACCTTGAGAGAAGGCCAAATATTGGTCTGATCGAAAAGGAATAAAGTAGGGAAAGATAGGTCTTTATCCACTGTATATATTCATCACTACTCATCATGTATATATCCTTCACTTCTTTTTATTTCTACATAAAATAATCTGAAAATAATTCAATTTCCTAAATAGATATTGCAAATAAAAGTGAAAATAAAATAATAAAAATAAGTGCAAAATAAGAATGTATATAAATATACAATACCTATAATTGTATTTATTTATTTATTTATCTATTTCTTTTGTAAATAATTTGTATATATTTTGTATCTTTGACACTTGTATATATTGCTCATAATTATAAAAAATTAAATAAAACTCATAAAACATAAATTAAAATAAAAATAAAATTCCATTTTTTTTGAACAAACCACCAAACACACACACACACACACACACACATATATATATATATTGTACATAAAACCAATTAGTTAATACTTATAAATAATTGGTAAAAATCAAATAAAAATGTTTTTAGACACTAAATTATTTTGTAAATAAGTAAAATATATAACATAATGTATTTTTGTAAAAATAATAAAATAAAAAGACATGTATAATATATAGGTATACTATACATGTACATAATACCATATATTGTATATACTGTATATATTTATTATTAAAAATAATTAAAAATCACAGAAAAATTGTTGGTGAAATAACAAACAGTTTTCATTTTTATATATATTTATTTTAACCCCCCATCTCTAGGTTCCGATTCAGGAAAGCATTGTCGGACATCATTTCTCCCAATTATTGCACTCGGATCTGACCATGTTCCTGCTCAGATTGCAGATCCTGGTATTTATTGATGTTGTGTGATCCTCGTGGATTTCTAGGCAGGTCTGTATACCCTTAGAGTCTTGCATTCTCGATTGATTCTTCTATATCCCTAGGACTCCTATAAGTATCCTTATTCCGCATTCACAATAGAGCAACTCGTTCCTCGTGCCACCTTCCTCCAGTAGTGCCTTCAGGATAGTTACAGGATCTTTATTGGCCATCTCGAAGATTTCATTGACGTCGAACCGATCACAGCTATCTTCATAGTCAGAGCTCCACCGCAATTAGCCTCCCAGGTCTTCCGCACCCCGGTTGAGGCTACAACCCCGCCTTTACCTCCACCTCACTTCACCCTTAAGTTCAGATCATCCAGGTACACTTTCTTTCCTTCACATTGTGTTCCTTCAATCGTTTCATCCATTAGTCACCGCCCTCCATCTCCACTCTAACCGTCAGACTGGAGCCTCATCATTGTCATCGATCTGATCCTCATATAACTGACCATTTTCTCACACAGCTTTACCACCCTATCCTTGCTCATCGGAGCTAGACTAGGTTTGATTTCCTTCCCTCACCTTCACCGGAGATAAACTCATCCCCTGCCCCTGCCTCCTCTTTCCTTTCTAGCTGCAAATAACCCCCACCAGAGCTCTATCCCCGAGCATAGCATACCCATTGCAGGTTCTGGATGCATGGGAGGCTTGAATCGAGCCTCGACTTTAGCGGCAGAGCACCTCCAAGTGCTGGACCTCCACCTTCCACATCCATCCATTTGCAGTCCCATCTCACGCATCCACCTAACGCGGACCACCACGAGGAGGGTGCTGGAATTTGTAGCGAGTCGATCAACGCCTTGGATTGCCTAAGATACCCAATTGAAGAAACCTCGACGAGTCCTTCTTCCCGGTTCGTCCAACATGTCTCTTCACCGTCGGATTAAGCAGCCCCATTTCCAGACTTGATCTAAGATGCATGGCAGTTCTCAAATTTAGGAGCTCGGATCAGGTTTGGGCCAGATTTGACCGGACGCTGTCGCTTGTTGGACATGTGAGCCCACGGCGAGCCATTATGCAATAAATGTTATTGCAATTCACTCCTTAATCTGAAATAAAGAGTAAATAGTTTGCATAATAGGTCCCTTAGTACAATTAGGGTTATGTACCATGGCCATCTTAATGATCATACAGCTGTTGTTCAATTATTGAATCATAGAGGCTGGTGCTTAGATGAATATCTAATGAGTTAGATTGAGGACTCATCAAGCACCGTCAAATGATTATTAAGAGATGATCTCCAGCCTGAGTAGGAGATGGCAATCCTTTTCTCAGTTAGGCTGATATCTGACCGACTTCTTGATGCAGGTCCTCTGCATAGGAATAGAGATTCGGAGGTGTCAGATTAGTTAGGTCAAAGAGTTGACTTAACGAGATCGAGATAACCAAAGTCCTGTATCGTATGTTGTCACGATACAGGCACACATCCTCTGACTGGAGACAGATGTGTTACTATATGTTTGAGTATGTACATTTGGCAGACCAATAGGTTGATGACCTAATCAAGGTCTATACACCGGCGCGCTGGTGTGCATATAAGGGCATATGAGTAATACGATCTCTCAAAGGGATCATACAGGTTCAGTTACTGAACCGGAAGACATGAGCTCACTCATGAGATATTGGGAAGAATCAAATTCCATGCGCATGGTCGTCTCGCTTTGGAAGCTTGACTGAATTTGTAGGTTTGATATATACTTTTGGAAAGTATATGATCAAGACCTAGGTATGATATATATACTTTTGGAAAGTATATGATCGATACCGACTTCCAATGATCGAATGAGAAACTTACTGATAAAGCCCTGAAGTAGACAGTGTAAAGTTGATCTAATACTTCGGGTTTATTCTGAGTCTTCCAGTATGCAGGATGTACAGGTATTAGGAATACCTGAGGGTGATGTGATCATAAATGATTGTATAACCATGACGCTTCCATTCCTAGGGAGTGATGAAACGGGTCTGGATTTTAGTGACTCCTCTCAGTAGAGAAGTAATCTCATCTTAGTCCAAATGTTGGACATTGATCTGGATGTGATTCAGATTCAATGAGAAGATTAGATTTACGGTCTTGATTTAATCAAGCATCTATGGGAGGCTCGAGATCTGGATTTGAGATGTGATCTCAATATCCATGTCACTATACGTGGAACAGTACAATCGCCCTGTCCTTATCTCCAAGTATTCGCGGAGAAAGCGCATTATCCTTGAAAGAGTTCATGGATAATTCTATTGTTGATATATGTATCCGAGCATTGAGAAAATGGATAATTAAATGTGATTTAGTTATCATGAATAATATGAATTTGATTCATATTATAAGGAGAGTTATCTTAGATAATTAAATGTGATTTGATTATCAAAGATGTAAATAATGTGAATGTGATTCATATTATTTGAGTACAAGAGAATAAGTTATCCAATATAATTAAATGTGATTTAATTATTATGGATAAGAATAATGTGGATAGTAATATCCAATTACTCATAATATATTATAAATGTGATTTATAATGTATTAGAGAGATTTAAATATAATTTATATTAGTAGATTAATTATTAATGTGTATTGGATACACATTGTCTAATTAATTGAAAATGTAAATTACATTTTGTTTTGGGTTGTGAATATGATTCACAATATTCCAATGTCAAGATTGCAATATTCCCAAAATTAATTGAGAATTATTTTGGTGAATAAAATCCCAACAAATAGTTGTTGGAAAATAAGTAGAGAGAAAATCAAGGAGATGTGCAATCTTATGGGAATCCATGAGATTGCCCTCCCTCCAAAGGGGAAGGTTGATCTCCTTTATTCTCTCTCTCCTTATTTGATTGATTTAATTTGGTGTTAATATATATTTGATATATTTCATCAAATTTAAATCACAAGTTGTTGGCTTTTACCAACAACAATCTTGACCATTGGATTGACATAAATCAATCTCATCCATTGATTTTATATGTCACATGGATTGAGATCCATGGATCCCAAAACCCTATAAATAGAGAGGCATACCCAAGCTCTCTCTTTACACATAATGCTTGATAAGCATCTCTCTCTCCCTCTCTCTTTCTCTCTAGAGGTCAGCCCTCTCTCCCTCTCATGGCCGTCCACCATGGATGCCTTGGAGAGGTTCTCCATCGCCGCGGCATCGTCGTTATGCTGCCCGTTCTTCTGCTCGTGGATCTCCGTCTTCTTCGGTGTGCCTCGCTCGTGAAGAAGACGTTGGATCTCGTGTGTCGAGATCAGGAGATCCGCCGCCTGGATCATCAACATGGATTGCAAGAAGCACGCGGTTCATCCCCGCGCTCGCAAGCGTCTCCTCCGTCGGATCGGACTTGAGACAGGAGGTCTCTTTGTTTAGAGACTTGATCGCAACCACGCTTCAAGAGGTAATCCTAATTACTTGTTTGTGGTTTAGACGAAACGATCCGAGAAGTGTTCTTGGATCATGTGGTTTCGTCGTGAGAAAATTTTTTAAATTCCGCTGCATCGAGCAACTAGTGCGACTAGTCGCTCCTCGTCATATTCGATACGACGAACACGCTTCCGTGATGCGCTTGAGGATCTAACCATATCCTTCATCGCTTTTCCTCGACCATCAGATCTACTCTACAATAGTCGATTAGGATAGTACGCTTGTGCCACGTCCCCGACTGTCAGATCCTTTCTGCAGACATCATCAGAGTTGTACGTTAGAGATCCTCCATGCACCTACCACGTGCATGCCAAGGGTATATTTCACTTTTTACCTTGTCTTTTGTGTTATTTCGCTTTAGCCCATTAAATGTAAAGTGTAGTTGTTAACTTTTGCATAAGGACTTCGGTGATTTTATATCTGCATTTCAGTCCAGCCGAGTTTGAGGGATTTGTGTACTTACGTGTATTTATCGGATATTTGCTTATTTGAACATGTGCTTTTAAGTGTTAATAAATTAGATGAAGTTTTTTGTAGTTACACTTATGCCCCTGTTAGTGTTTGTCACGTGCAGCGTACGCTTTTGGTCTGGATAATAGAAATTTTGTCCCTAGACATTAGTTGCAAGTAATTATTTGGTCCCAAGAATT
This sequence comes from Ottelia alismoides, assembly GCA_037367405.1. NCBI lineage: Eukaryota > Viridiplantae > Streptophyta > Magnoliopsida > Alismatales > Hydrocharitaceae > Ottelia > Ottelia alismoides. Next base: position 1,176,856 of record JAZKJV010005737.1, read on the forward strand.
AAAATAATTGTCATTAGTTGCTTCACTATTTTAATTTTTTGCTCTTTTATTGGATGCAATAAATATTAATTTAGCCATAAGAAATCATAAAAATTATCTTTAGCTCTTGCTATTATGGTGTTTGTGTGGTTATTTTGGTTTGCTGATTTTCTTACATGTACAATTATTAAAATTTTGAAAACCCAAAAATAGTGTCATGTTTATATTAGAAAATTCATAAGAGTTCGAGAAATGTGTTAAAAATTCTAAAAATTTAGGGTAGCTAGTTTTTAGTGTTTAATTTCTATCTAATTTTCATCTTATTTGCTTTTATAAAAAAATTGCAAATCCTTAAAAATCTTATAATAATCATATAAAATCCATTTAAAATCTAAAAATTATGATTTTAGTTTTTATTTGTAGATATTCTTCTCTAGTTTTGTTTAAATTAATTTCCAAGAGTTTTGAGTAAGTTTTATTTTTTAAAATTGAAGAATACTCCTAACTGTGCAATTTTTATCTGTTATCTTAATTTTTATTTATTGTAAAATCGTATAAAAACTTACAAATCTTTAAAAAAAATTGTAAAAAATAGCGTAAAATCTGTAAAACATAAAAATATTTTTGCTTGGGATTTTTTAGTATTTTTGCTATATCTGAAAAATCTAAAAAGAGCTTATATTCCCTTTTTATTCATTTTTTATTTACCTTATTTTTAGAAACTAAAAATTTGCAAAATTAAAAACCACTAAAAAGAAAATAAAAATCCTTTGATTCTTTGAGTCACCTACCTAGTTCATTAATTGTGCTTCTCGTGTTTGATCATGATCGCTATACCAGGTTAATAATAATATCTATAACACTTTGCTTGATTTCTTTAGTGGTTAAATAATTTTCTCGATTTTCACATAGTTGGCTTGGATGAGAAGGACACCTTAAATAATCAACTTAACTCGAGTTAGCTATCGTGACATCAGAATGGTGCCATTGTCAGGGTGCACGACTAGGTAATTCGGATTTTTTATTGTTTCTTGTTTCTTTCTTTTCCTCTTTATTTTCTCTTATTTTGTTTATATTTTCCAAAAAATATAACACATTTTCTTGTTTCTCTTCATTGCGAGGGACCCATAGAGCAAGGGAGACGATCTTAGGAGAGTAGATGCACCAAAGCAAGGTGGAGGTTGGATGTTCAACACTAACCGACATGAGAGAGCAACTTAGGAAATGTAGGAAATTGCTTTAGATTAGATTTTATTTTTCACATTTATTTAATTTAAACTTGTAATAATTATCAGAGACTTTGGACATTCTTATTTGGGGCATGTTTCGTCAAGTGTTGGTGCACTCGGGGGACCTAACCGGATTTTCTTCGCAGTTTTCATCAACTTTATTTTATTTTTCTATTTGTAAGCCCTATACTTAGGCTTTTATTTGGTTAAGCCAGGTAGTCATTAGGTCCCAACACTTAAAAGAATATCTGTTACTATAGACACAATTGGACTTATTCAAATAAATAAATTGTTAATTATTTAGATTTGATACCGCGATTCGAGAGAGGTCACATACAGTGCTGGCAGAACCTGTTGTGACGGACACTGAGTGGCATCGAAGACCGGACCTTGGTCTCATTTCTATATAGTTAGCACCTTGTTCTTCCCATAATAGAAGTTATTGTTTAGGGCATTTCTTCATGCAATGCACAGATAGTTTATTTTTCATCTTTGAATTTATGTGTCAATAAAATTACAAGTAGACTGCTGGAGAAAGATACGCCTTTTATCTCATGCATGCATCATTGATTTCATACATATCAGCTTTTTCGTCTTCCTCCCCCTATTTTCTTGGACTTAGGAATAAATGGAAATCAGAAAATTCCTTGGACATGTTTTTTTTGAAAAATGCCAAAAAAGGTGATAACCCGATAAAATCGAGACTGCTAAACAAACTCGACCCTAAAATAACATAAACATCACAAAAAAAATTTTGGGGAGAGTAACCCACTCATTGTTTGAATTTACTCACCGAGTGAGCAAGAGACGAACACCGGGATAAATCCAATCCTAGATTCTCTTTTAGACTACTGATTAAAAATGATTACCTACTTTTCAGTGAGGGAATACAGGTAGCCGGTCACGAGTCTGTATTTCCTTAGGAAAGTGGGTGGTTTTAAGGACAGTGTATAAGGCTCCGTCCTTAAGTAATGGATAGTCGTTTTACGATCCGTACTTACACCCATACTGGCTGAAAGTAGGTGCAACTAGTCGTAAGGATTCGGGTTGGTCTTTAGGGAAATACGAGCACCTAACAGCTCGCTAACTCTTTTCTTAAGACTGAATTATCACCAAACTTAAAACAAAAAAGATTAACGATCGAGCTTTCACAGTCATCATCACGTCGAGTTGCTGAATTGGAGGTTTGATTTCTCATCATTGTTTTTAGTCCATATATACTCTTCTCAACTTCCCACATCACGATGATGGGTAGGCAGACTCTTAGACTACCTTTGGTGGCATCACTTCACAGCAAACCTATCCATCCATCTAGGAAGGTTCTTGAGAGCTTAGACCCGCTATCAGAGCCCATGTATTCCACCTCCTTCTTCTTCGACCTTCTCCTACCATCACCTAAGGTACACCTACCAGAGCAGTCAGAGCAGGTATTTGTGGACTTGGTTACACCTGAGGTCCGCTCTTTTTTCTTTTCATAGTCTGACAAGATGGCCCAAGAGTGGACAGACGATGAGCAACCAGATAGTCACGATGTGTTAGATTAGGGGACGATCAACAACACCCTCTTGGCATCCCTAAAGGCTAAGTGCTAACAGATCCAGGACCATGGATTGCTCATGGCAGAGGTGACACAAGAGTTGATTCAGATGAGAGATGGGTGAGATGATGTGAGAGATGACAGACTTACTGGTGGAGGAGGAGAGTTACCTGGGGAGTGAACAGATGCCAGATTTGAGAGACACCCTGAGGAGGCATGTGATCCACAGATACCTTTGCGCACCATGAGAGCATTGCATAACCCTGGTGGAACTCTCACCCACATGTAGATTTAGTTACCCGCCATTCTTGGCGATTTTGAGTTGAGCCCTTGATGATTCAGTTGTTGCCCAAGTTCCGTGGACACACTACCGAGGAGCCACAACTACATCTCCAGGAGTTTGATATGATTTGCAGCATAGTCCATGAAAGATTTGTGGATGAGGACACGATCAAGCTGATAGCCTTCCCATTTTCCTTGGTTGACACAGCAGCCTGCTGGCTTAAGCACTTAGAGAGGGTTGTCACAACAAGGGATCAATTGAGGATCGAGCACCTCAACAAATACTATCCACTCGGTGAGACAAATGCATCACAAGCCATGATCAACAATTTCACCATGATCCCAAATAAGCAATTCATTGAGGCTTGGGATCATTTTAGAGAGCTCATTGATAGGTGTCCACATCACGATATTAGCAAGCCTAACTTAGTTTAGAGTTTCTTTTATGGTCTGACACATGAGTTGCAGGGGCTAGTCAATGCCTCTGTGGAGGGTCCTATTTTTCCAAGGACGAGGACCAGGTCTAGGCCATCTATGAGGAGATGGCTAAAAGCTACACTATGATGACCCGGGATCGTGTCTACACTCAGGGCAAGCCTCCCCTATATGCATTGTCTCACCACAGAACTGCATGTATAGAGGCCGATACATCTTCGTCTTCTACAACCGCAGCATTAGCAGAGTCCTCAGCTGGGGACATGGGCATCATTATCCAGAAGTTGGATTGCATGGAGATCATAGAGAAGAAGACATGCCATGGCCTAGACAAGCTCAATAGGATTGACGAGTTGGCCCAGACTTTGCGTGACATCAAGACACAGATAATGTGCCTCCTAATGGCATAGATGGCTTCTATGCCATAGTCTAGGTCACATGCTGATCAGGGGAGAAGATCATCACACCCGATTGCCTCACAAAGACAGGTCCACCACATTTAGGAGGAGCACATTCAGGAAGCCTCCCAGTACCAGTTGCCACCACCACCTGCACCAAACACACAGATTGTAGTTGATGAGCCGAAAGATATCACCAAGACCCGAGTGAAGGTAAAAATCACTCTCGGATGGATCTCAGAGAATCGACTCAATAAGAAAATAGATACAGAACCACCAATCAGACAATAAATCAATAAAAACAAAGAAGCGGTCCTCGCTACTTTTATTATACTGGTATAGCGACCAGGGTTGGACTCAGGGAGCACGAGATGGCCTTGCGGCCTACGAAGTAGTCAAAAATCAATAATAAGAGAAAATATTTTTGTTGGATTTTTAAGTATTTTTATTTTTTTTATTTTTAATTATAAAGAAAAGAGGGAACAAGCAAATTCAACAAATTATTTAAACACTCAAAATGCATAGAAAATTCTAATAAAAATGTTTTTATATTTTTTAGGTTTTTAAGTGTTTTTGATGAATTTTTTAGAATTTTCTTATTTTTATATAATTTTCTAAAAATCGGGGAAAGAGGAAACAATCGATCACTGTACAGCCAGACTTCAAAGATCCATTAAAAATATAAAATGGATCTATAAAAGTCTGAAGGCAACTTTCATGTAAAGTATAAACAAAAATAAACTACAGAAAAAAGAGTTTGTATTTTTTAGATTTTTATAGAATTGTTTAGAATTTTTATAAGATTTTTCGTGTTTTCAATTTTTAAGGGTTTTATATATCCAAAAGCACAAAATTTTGAAAGAAATTCAAACACACTAAAACTAACTATCACTAATTTTTTAGAATTTTTAAAGAGGTTTAAATATTTTCTTTGATTTTTAAATTTAGACAGTAGCAAAATCACAGTTTTTGAATTTTAAAATATAAAAAAGCCTAAAAATGTCCAAAATTTTAGGGAACTTTTTACACAGTTGGTAGGAGCCACGTGTCCAAATTTCACCTAATTTGGATTTAATTTGCTGTTTTATTTAATAAAAACAAAGCACGCAGCTTCATAAGGACCTAGATGTAAAGAAAAGTAATATCAGGGCCAAATAATAACAAGCAAATAAAATGCAGGGGTCCTTATGCAAAAAGTCCACAAATGCATGCGCAAGGCACGTGATTCAGGCACGGAGAGGTATGGTTGTAATTCCCTATTTATAAAATATCAAACAATAACTTACAGGAACCACGAGGTAGAAAATGCAAATAACCCAAAACGTCACATGTCAAAGCACGTGTCTCTCATATGTAAGGAATAAAATGCAAATAAAAGAAACATGGAGGTCCACTATGCAAAATATCCAAATTAAAAACAACTACGCTAAATATTTACAAGGCTATTCTATAAATGCAATAAACAGAGGGGGCCTAAGTGCAAATTACCCCTTTATTAAAGCTGACGGCTGAAGGCTTGCCACGTGAGGATCCAACGGTGGGAGGGTGTGGCTAACCTTTCGCTGAATCAACGGCGAGGAGGACGCCAAATGTAGATCGGACAGTGAGGATATAAGGCGCCTCTTCGCTTGGATGAACGGTCTGGATCAATCCCGTGATAGATTCGATGGTGTAGAGCTCGCGTGAATGGACGGCCAGGATCAGAACTGGAGCTAAGGGGTTGATCGGACGGTGGCTGGACGACCTCCAAGAACAACTCGCCGGCGAGTTCTGCCGGCCTAATACGCACGGTGGAGGCATCCTCTGGAGCTGCTGAGATGGGGAATAGATCTCTTAGGCAGGTCTGCAGCTGGTAGGGCCCTCCGATGAGGCCGAGAAGCTCCGAGGAGCTCCGGTGACGGCGGAGGGCCAAAGCTCCTGTGCTCGAATGACTCGACCCCCAGATGGGGTCCTTTGACATTTTGACCTGCACAAGTGAACCACGTGGTCGAGGGAAAACTGCCTCGACTCGTTAGAGCACACGAAAGGTGAAGCGCGAGGCGGTGTGTAGTCCTCCGGCGAAGCGGTGGCGGAGGAGGACGATACCCCTGCTCCAGGGTGAGTCAGGAGGAATGGCTGGGTGAAGAACGTGGAGAGGGGTCTGGTAAACGTGAACGGCGAGTCGGATTGGTAGATGGATGGTCGGAGAAGGTGAATGGCGACGGCAGAGCTAAATGGGTTGAAACCTAAGAATCAAAATCTAATCTAACCTACATGCTATATACTCTACCTGGCGGTCGCATTCGTCTTGGCTTAAGCTGCAGGAGCTCCGGGGGTCATGGCCTTGATGGATCGATGACTCCAGAGGCTGAGTGTACCTCGCGGCGGCACACGGCGATGATTATCACCGGATCAGTGGTTCCCGGCTGCCCGGGCCTCGCTGCAACCCTCCTCCGCTCGGCTGCCACTTAGGCGAGGGAGAGGAGCTCACTGGCGACGAGGGGGAAAGCCAAAGATGGCGTGAAAAGTACGGCGGAGGTGGAGCTAAATAGTGGGAAGGGTCTGAGAAGATGGGGTCGGGCAAAGCTCGGTGAAGCTCGGATCCCTAGGAGAATGATCAAATGAGGGTCTCGGATGTACCGAGTGTGATTAGGACCCCGGGTTTAGGCGAATGGTGTAGGATTGAGTTGGGGTTATTAAGAGAAGTCAGTTCGAAAGCAATGGATTCGGGTCTAGTAATCCTGGGGGGAGAGTTGACCGGGGGTCAACGATCCCCCGTGGACCAATCATAGGCCGCCTTTTATTAATTATTTAGAAAATCAATTAAAATTATTAAATGATTTTATTTCGAAAAACTTAAAACATGAAAAATGTTTATTATTTTTCAAGTTAATTTTAGTGATTTTTATTTATTTTTTGAAAAATAATTTATGTATTTACATTATATTATTATATATATATGTATATACATAAAAGGATTTTTTATTTTTATTTTTAGTTATTTATTTTTATACAATTATTCGATTTTTGTATTTTATTTATTTATAACATAAAATTTGGAATAAAAGGTATTTTATTTTATTTTTATTATTTATTTACATTAGTTAAATAAATAGGCTTATATACATATTTACATGGTATATATACAAGGTGGAAATTGATTTTATTCTTTTTCTTTTTCTTTTATTTTTATTTTCTGTTTTTTTATTTTATTTATTTACGCCATGCAATATGAAATGTAGAAATATTTTTATTGGATTTTTATTAATTATTCACAAGGAGAAAATAAATAGGTATGTTATTCTATATACATGGTCTGTACACACTGATGAGAGAGGTTTTATTTATTTTTATTTTTCTTTTGTTTTTCACATTTTTATTTTACTTTTATTTTTATAAATATGTACAAAATACTTTTTATTATTTTTATTTAGAAGAAAATAAATTTATTTATATACATAGGTATATGTACACCATGAATGACCCTATCTCCCTCTACATGGATTTTTTGCGGTCAGGCCCATACTGAGACCTCCCTTAGGATTAGGTCACTCAATATTTATTCTAAATATTTCCCTCTTTTTATTTTATTTCTTTATTCTTTTATTTATGCACAAAAACTTGCTAATTATCAATATTTACACAATGCATGCATGGTGACAATTTATGATATTTACACAGATATACATGGTGTTTTGCAAAGGTTTTTAGCTAAAATAAAAGAATAAAGAGTGATGAATGGGTATTCATCACCCCCCTATACTTAAATTTGCTAGTCCCTTAGCAAACACATATTTGAAAAAGAAGTGAAAAAGAAAAGGAAAAAGAAAAAGAGGAAATGCAAGGATCAATGCTGATTATTAAACTTTCCTTCATTAAATTGAAATATGGAGCTAAGTCAGATCTTTGGATTATTAATGTGTCGGAACCTTATTTGGACTTAGATTTAAAACTTAAAAACATCTAAGATCCACTAATCTTCAGTCAAGACTCCTCAATAATCCAAATCAGAACAAGTCTACATACACAAACCCTGAAGACCATGAATCTTTCCTTGTACAATGTATGTGAAGTATAGCTCTCCACCTCAGAAGTAGCAAAATGACAACCCTCCCCAACAAGGTAACCCTATGACCCTAGTATGGCCACTCTTTCCTCGAGGAGTGGGGTATTCCCTTCTAAGTTCAAGTTCAACCGGCTCAAGAGGAGGGGGAAGAAGAGAATGGACCATGGCCAGTGTAGCCATGTATCCTTAGGAGCTCAACCGGTGTAGCTAAGTCTCCCTGCTGCAAGCTACATCAGATGGAACATGAGTTTCAAGCTTTGCTTATTGCACTGTATACATTATGGTGGGATTGTCATTTTCTCACAGACCCACCACTTTTTTTGGAGTTATTTTCTTTTTGCATTTTTTCAATGATGTGCATCTGTACAACATATTTACAAGGTGCAACATATATACATAAGGAGTTTTTCCTCTTGAGCCAGTAGACCATCCCTCTTTTGAAGCATTATTGCAACCCATAACTCCTGTCGTTAGACCTCATGGCAACCAGACCAAGTTGAGACGCACTTCCTTCACTATAAGAAGAAGAGAGGTTCCGCCTAGAAGTACTACCCTCATATGCTACCCCAAGTCAAGGAAGACTGCCTCCGCACCACCTCATCCGTAGAGAGCTCGGTGTAAAGTGTGGGTCCAAGTCAAGCCATTGTCTATATGAGTCATGTGTGTGTTGTTAAGTGCTCTACTTAGGCTTATTGAGATGACATATGATCATAGCCTAGTGGACTCAAATAATTAAGTCACCATGGACCTGAAAAGTCTCAACCTTAATCCCTATAAGGTTCCTCTTATAATTAGGTGGATTAAGATCTTAAACAAGCTCCATTTTCCAATTTAATTCCATGCTAGTTTAAATGTCAACTATAATCCAGGAAAAACTATACAAGTATTTACAAAGATGCAATTTTACAAATATTTACACATGTGCAAAAATTTTGAAAAATGTTTTGAAACCATGGATGTATGCATGAATGCAAGTTTTGCAAAATATGTACACAAATTTACACAAGGTTTTTGCAAACTTTTGATTTTCAAAACATTTTAGAAAAATTTTGTACTATATACATAATTTTGATAAGAAAATATTTACACAATATTTACACACAAAGTTTTTTTACAAACATTTCTACAAAAATAATTTGTACACTAGCTATGTATGTGCAATAAAAGAATTTTATTTACAAGGAAAAACTTTTAATTTTTATGGGTTTTTGGGTTTTAGCCATTTTTATTTATTAACACACTCACACAAAGTACGAGTTATGGCTAAAGTATATATGAAATATATACACACCCCCTATACTTAGCTCGAACGATGTCCTCAGAGTCAAGAGCGATGAAGAAGACATAACCCGTGCTTAGTATAGGGATTTGACAAGGAAGGCTGTATACAAAGACGAAAAGAATAGAAATCCAAGAGGATCTTGGCATTTCCCCTATGCTTAGGATCAAATAATCCTAAGTATAGCATGTTGTACACAAAGGGAAAGCCGAGTGAGTATGTACAAGGTGTACCCCCTCCCCCCCATACTTAGGGTGAAATATCCCTAAGTATAGGCAACACAACAAAGGTAGAAAATCATGAAGAAAATCAACAAATATAAACAAGATGGAGGACATCACTCCCCCTATACTTAAGGTGAAGAATCCTTAAGTATAGGCAACGACAGAAGTGATGAAACAGAATGAAGGAACAACTCGGTGTTTCCACCCCCCTATACTTAGAATGAGGTATATCCTAAGTATAGCAAAGATAATCCTACGACACCCGGGGTGAAAACAAAAACGGAAGAAAGAACGAACAAACTAAGACAAAACATGAATATACAAAAGGGTACAATGTTGAGGTGCTTCGAAACAAGCGCTAGGTTTTACGCCCCTAGCTGGGCGCAAAGGCTAGGATAATGTTGTGTCAAGGTTCAGGACGGCATCTGTAAGGCGAATGTCATACTAACGTCGCAGTCTTTGGTTGGGGATCCGACCTCCCTCGAAGATGGACTGGACTGATGGTCAGAAGATGGAGAAGAAGCCGCAAGAGTCGGCAAGAAGTAAGGGGGATCCATCATCTAGGGATAAAGAAGAGAAAGGGAAACTGAAGGGAGGGTGGGTGGGAGACAGATGAATAAATGGAGAAGATAGAAGGGGAGAAGGCAGAAGGGAACTGGAAACACATAAGATGAGAAAGGAAACCCCCGGATTCACCTACGCGCACGGAGCTGAAGACCGTAAGAGATCGGTGAATTATCTTGTCCATTTTATTTTAGGTGATCAAGTCAGTTTTTCAGAGCGATTACGTGAACTGATAGGGATCCAATATTCTTAACTGACTGTCCCGAATAAAAGGTCGGTAGTCAGTCAAGAAATCAGATATGGCTCTAGCCTAGGATGCGGGTCACTTTCTCGCTCATTCAAACCAAACAAGGAGGGGGTTACTCTCCCCAAGATAGATTTTTTAAATGGGGTGTCTTTTAGGTCAAGTGTGATTAGCAGTCCCTGATTTTATTGTTTTTTTTCTTTTATGTATGTTTCAAGAAAACGTCTAAAGAATTTTCAAATTTCCTTTTATTCCTATGTCCAGAAAAATAGGGGAGGAAAACAGAAAAGCTGATGCGCGAAAAATCAATGATGCATGCACGAGATAGAAGGTGTACATGTATCCAGCCATCTACATGCAATTATGATCCGCACATATATTTAAACTACCTATATGGATGCAATGCGAGAACCGTCCTAAACACAAGCTCCTATTATCATGAAGAACAGGTTTTATTTGCCTAAGTCCAGACGCAATCTATAGGAACAGATATTCTTATTAGGGCTATGGACCTACGGCTACCTGGCTCAACAAAATAAAAATCTTGATCTAGGGGCTCAAGCATAGAAATCCGCGTGAAATCAAAGAAAAGAAAAACGACAAAAACCAAAACAACGATGGGGTCCCCCGAGCACACCGGTGCTCGGCGAAACAAACCCCGCAAAGTCACAAGTCTGAGAGTCCGGGTACCTGTATTATTACAAATTAATAATGTCTGAAAATAAAATCTAAACTAAACTACACTAATATGCGGCTCTCGCACTTCGGCTCCTCCTCCTCGTGCTCTCCCGCGGCTTCGTAGAGAAAGAAGCCGCCTCGGACTCCCGTGGTTGCTTCGGCTTCCGAAGAAGCTGCCACGGTCCTCGGGCCCTCGCAAGAAAACAGAGAGAAGTGATCCGACCAGATTATTATAACAATAAAAGAAAAGCAATAAAGTAAAATGGTACTATATGCAGAAGTGAGAATAAAGACAAATAAAACAAAATAAACAAAAACAGAAATAAAAGAAAATAAAAAGAAAACAGAGAAAAATAAAAAGCCGCGAAAAGCCACGGACGAAAGAAAAGTCGCGAAAAACTGCGAAAAACAAAAATCGAAAACAATGACTACTAAGCTGTGCTCCCCGGCAACGGCGCCATTCTGATGAGCCGAAAGATATCACCAAGACCCGGGTGAAGGTAAAAATCACTCTCGGGTCATTGCGACCCGGATCTCGGAGAATTGGCTCAACAAGAAAATAGATACAAAACCACCAATCAGACAATAAATCAATCAAAACAAAGAAGCGGTCCTCGCTACTTTTATTAACCTGGTATAGCGACCAGGGTCGGACTCAAGGAGCACGAGATGGCCTTGCAGCCTACGAAGTAGTCAAAAATCAATAAAATAAAGAGAAAATATTTTTGGTGGATTTTTAAGTATTTATAATTTTTTTTGGATTTTTAATTATAAAGAAAAGAGGGAACAAGCAAATTCAACAATTTATTTAAACACTAAAAAATGCATAGAAAATTCTAATAAAAATGTTTTTATATTTTTTAGGTTTTTAAGTGTTTTTGGTAAATTTTTTAGAATTTTCTAATTTTTATATAATTTTCTATAAATTGGGAAGAGGAAAATAGTGGATCACTGTACAGCCAGATTTGAAAGATCCATTAAAAATTTAAAATGGATCTATAAAAGTCTGGAGGCAATTTTCATAAAAAGTATAAACAAAAATAAATTAGAGAAAAAGAGTTTGTATTTTTTAGATTTTTATAGAATTTTTTAGAATTTCTATAAGTTTTTTTGGGTTTTTCAATTTTTAAGGGTTTTATATATCCAAAAAGCACAACAATTTAACAGAAATTCAAATACACTAAAACTAACTACCACTAGTTTTTTAGATTTTTTAAAGAGGTTTTAATATTTTTCTTTGATGTTTCAATTTAGACACTAGCAAAAATCATTGTTTTTGAATTTTTAAAATATAAAAAAGCCTAAATAATGTCCCAAAATTTTAGGGAAATTTTTACACAGTGGCAGGAGCCAGTATCCAAATTTCACCTATTTTGGATTTAATTTGCTATTTTATTTAATAAAAACAAGGCACACAGCTTCACAGGGACCTAGATGTAAAGTAAAGTAATATCAGGGGCAAATAATAATAAGCAAATAAAACGCAGGGGTCCTTATGCAAAAAGTTCACAAATGCACATGCAAGGCACGTGGTTAAGGTATGGAGGGGTATGGTTGTAATTCCTATTTATAAAATATCAGACAATAACATACGGGAACCACAAGGTAGAAAATGCAAATAACCTAAAACATCACATGTCGAAGCACGTGTCTCTCATATGTAAGGACTGAAATGCAAATAAAAGAAACATGGAGGTCCACTAAGCAAAATATCCAAATTAAAAACAACTACGCTAAATATTTACAAGGTTATTCTATAAATGCAATAAACAGAGGGGTCCTAAGTGCAATTTACCCCTTTATTAAAGCTGACAGCTGAAGGCTTGCCACGTGAAGGATCTGACAGTGGGAGGGTGTGGCTAACCCTTCGCTGAATCGACGACGAGGAAGACGCTACGTGTAGATCAGACGGTATAAGGTGCCTCTTCGCTTGGATGAACGGTCTGGATCAAGCCCCTGATAGATCCGACGATGTAGAGCTCGCATGAACAGACGGTCAGGATCAGAACTGGAGCTGAGGGGTTGATCGGACGGTGGCTGGACGACCTCCAAGAACAGCTCGCCGGCGAGGATTGCCGGCCTAATACGCGTGGTGGAGGCGTCCTCTAGAGCTGCTGAGATGGGGAATAGATCTCCTAGGCTGGTACGCAGCTGGTAGGGCCCTCCGATGAGGCCAACAAGCTCCGGGGAGCTCCGGCAACGGCGGAGGGGCAAAGCTCCTGTGCTCGAATGACTCGACCCCCAGATGGGGCCTTTGACGTTTTTACCTGCACAAGTGAACCACGGGGTCGAGGGCAAACTGCCTCGACCCGTTAGAGCACGCGAAAGGTGAAGGGTGAGGCGGCGTGTAGTCCTCCGGCGAAGCGGTGGCAAAGGAGTACGATAGCCCTGCTCTGTGGCGAGTCAAGGGGAATGGCTGGGTGAAGAACGTGGAGAGGGGTCTGGTGAACGTGAAGGGCGAGTCGGATTGGCAGATGGATGGTCGGAGAAGGTGAATGGCGGCGGCGGAGCTAAATGGGGTGAAACCTAAGAATCAAAATCTAATCTAACCTACATGTTATCTACTCTACCTGGCGGTCGCATTCATCTGGGCTGGAGCTGCTAGAGCTCCGGGGGTCATGGCCTCGATGGATCGACGGCTCCGGAGGCTGAGCGCACCTCGCAGCGGCGCATGGCGATGATCATCGCCGGATCAGTGGTTCCCGGCTGCTTGGGCCTCGCTGCAACCCTCCTCTGCACGGCTGTCACTCAGGCGAGGGAGAGGAGCTCACTGGCGACGAGGGGGAAAGCCAAAGATGGCGTGAAAAGTGTGGCGGAGGTGGAGCTAAATAGTGGGAAGGGTCCGAGAAGATGGGGTCAGGCGCAGCTCGGTGAAGCTCGGATCCCTAGGAGAATGATCGGGCGAGGGTCTCGGATGTACCGACTGTGATTAGGTACCGGGGTTTAGGCGAATGGGTGTAGGATTTAGTGGGGGTTATTAAGAGAAGTCGGGTCGAAAGCAACGGATCCGGGTCTGGTGGTCCTGGCAGGATAGTTGACCGGGGGTCAACGATCCCCCGTGGACCAATCACAGGCTGCCTTTTATTAATTCTTTAGAAATTCAATTAAAATTATTAAATGATTTTATTTCGAAAAACATAAAACATGAAAATTTTTTATTATTTTTAAAATTATTTTTTAGTGATTTTTATTTATTTTTTGAAAAATAATTTATGTATTTACATTATATTATTATTATATATAGGTATATACATAAAAGGATTTTTTATTTTTATTTTTAATTATTTATTTTTATATAATTATTCCAATTTTATATTTTATTTATTTATAACATAAAATTTGGAATAAAATGGTTTTTTTATTTTATTTTTATTATTTATATACATTAGTTAAATAAATAGGCTTATATACATATTTACATGGTATATATACAAGGTGGAAATTGATTTTATTCTTTTTCTTTTTATTTTATTTTTATTTTTCTGATTTTTATTTTATTTATTTACACCATGGCATATGAAATGTAGAAATATTTTTATTGGATTTTTATTAATTATTCACAAGGAGAAAATAAATAGGTATGTTATTCTATATACATGGTCTATACACACTGATGAGAGAGGTTGTATTTATTTTTATTTTTCTTTTGTTTTTCCCATTTTTATTTTAGTTTTATTTTTATAAATATGTACAAAATGCTTTTTTTATTTTTATTTAGAGGAAAATAAATTTATGTATATACATAGGTATATGTATACCATGAATGACCCTATCTCCCTCTACTTGGATTCTTTTGCGATCAGGCTCATATTGAGCCCTCCCTTGGGATTCGGTCACTCAACATTTATTCTAAATATTTCCCTCTTTTTCTGTTATTTCTTTATTCTTTTATTTATGCACAAAAACATGCTAATTATCAATATTTACACAATGCATGCATGTTGACAATTTATGATATTTACACAAATATACATGGTGTTTTGCACAGGTTTTTAGATAAAATAAAAGAATAAAGAGTGATGAATGGGTCTTTATCAGTAGTTTATCAGAGTGATCAACCATTAGTGTCCCTCCCTCCACCTTTGCACGAGCAGATGGAGACATTCATGGAAGTCAACGGGATTTGGTATGGCCAATACCAGCAACAACCTGATATCTATCGGGATCATCTATGTTTTAGATGGTCCACTAGAGGTGCTCAGTCCTAAGAGGAGCCTCCGACACAGTTAGGACAGGGCACGCAGCATGCATAACCCTAGTACTCCTAGCACACCATTCCTCGACCTCAGTACAAGGGTCAATAGTGGAGGCAGCAGCAACCTCATTCTCAGTTTCACTAGCCCCCCCCCCCACCCCCCGACTACTACCTACATCAACACTTTTAAAGAGGCAACCCATCCAGATCTCATGCACCCTCATTTGAAAACCCAACTTTAGAGGATCTCACTCGTATGCTTACAAAGTAGTACGCTACCTTCAGGCGAAAGATGGATGAATTCAGGGAGGAGATGAGAGAGATCATCAAGGGTAGGGCCGCCATACTTGCACAGATTGAGCCCAATCTGAACAATCTGAAGAGAAAAATCTGAGCAGGTACAGTCTATAGAGTCCAACACTCCTATTAAGGTACTTGATGACATGCATTATTTATTTGATGTTGATTTTTTGGCACTTAAGAGTGGTCTGAAGACAGCCAGCAGTGACTCATCTAGGCGGCATCTACATGCAGAATCCAGAGCGCTAGATAAGCGAGAGAGCACTGCTGATATCAACGATGTTGATGTTGATGGTGGTGCTAATGCCACTCATTTTGATGATGATCTAGTCGACGGTGTTGATGTCGTCCCTTCTCCAGATGCTGCAGATGGTGGAGTTGAAGCCACCACTATTCCATATGATGGGCCCGAGCGCAGTACTGATGCCGCTACATCAGATGTTGTCAGTGGTGCTAATGCCACCAAGAGTCTATGTACAGATACTCTGGTTGTTTTGACTCCTACTCCTGTACCTGAGGATGATTTTCTTAGAAAAATTGAAAAAATGGAAAATTTTTGAAAAATAACAATATAAATAAAAGAAAAGGTTTTTGTATCTTCTCCTAGTCCATCTGTTGTTATCTATGATAATTATATGGATTCTAGTCATAACATGCTCAGAAACCTTCTCCTGCTCTTGACCCTCTAGTTCTTGAAGAGGGTCCCTCCATCCCCTTCACTCAAGCACTCTTCTTAGGAAAGGGCCAAAAAAAGAAAAATAAAAAAAGAGACAACAGCTAGATTTCAACGAGCAGATGATAGATAGATTTCATATCTACCTGACTCTTCAGGAGGCGTTAGAGCACATCCCTCTCTTCCAGGAGAACCTTAGAGAAAAGACCACAGTCCATAGGAAGATGAGGTGCATCCACAATGTAGAAATCCATGTGTTCACTCGTGCCACGTGCTTTGCTATTTAAAATCGATTGCCAGCCAAGAGACCATATGCAGGGGCTCCATATGTCAGATGCCACATTCATGATCAACGATTCGATTTTGTTCTCTATTAGACAACATGTTTTCAATTAACCTTCTTCCAACAGCCTTACTTGACCTCTTCATGTTTGGCCCTCTTCAACAGAGCAGGACAGTACTTCAGTTTACAGACAGATCTATCAAGACACCGAAGGGGTTACTAAAGGAAGTTGTCGTCCCCATCCAGGTCCTGAAATTCCCTGTGGACTTCGTTGTGTTGGACATGGATATCCTTGAATGCGTGATCGATGCCCTCATCATAGTAGGCCGACCTTTCCTAGCAACAAAGGTTGTGTTTGATCATGATAATGGGAATGTATACTTTTGCGTCGAGGGCGAGAGCATACAAATAGAGACGATTAAGGAGACGAGAGCCAAATATTTAGCTAAATCAGAGCAGGGATTGGAGCAGATGGCATTTATAAAGCCAGACATCTACAATGAGTGTGATTTGTGATTACATATGGTCAGGAAGTTTAGGCAGATCTGATTTCATGAGCTCTTGTCACACCTTCAGACTTAGCAGATTCACATATGCCAACTGATGAGAGTTTGAGAGAACACTTGTGGCACATGATACCTTTGAGGCTGGCGATGCAGATTCTGATAGCAAGGTTGAATTCATTTCATGCCATTCAGATTCATATCCCTTAGACTCAGACACGGTTTTTATTGGCAGGATTTTGATCAGTATTTGTCGTGTTTGATGTCTACAGAGCTTACATGTAAAACGGAGATAGAGCCAGTGCAGTTGATAGAGACACCAGTGGGGCAATCTTCATCGAGTTCAGAGATACAATGAGAGTTCTCCCATTCAGATCTGATAGCCATCACTCAGACATTTCAGAGGCAAGATCCGCCAGCTCCCAAATGCCCAGAATTGAAGACCTTATTGCAGAGATTGAAGTATAGATTCCTTGTCGGAGAGGCAGAGATGTTTCCAGTCATATCTCAGCAGATTTGACTGATAACCAAGAATCACATTTTATGGAAGTTCTTAAGAGGAACCACAAGGCAATACGTTTGTCTGTAGCAGATCTCTAGGGGATATCTTTGGCCTTGTGCTCCCACCACATCTATCTCGAGGATGATTCTAAGCCTTCGTGTGAGTTCCAGCATAGGCTGAACCTGAATCTTCGAGATGTGGTTATGAAGGAAATATCCAAGTGGTGGAGTACCGATTTTATCTACCCCATCTCCGACTCCATGTGGGTTTGTCCATTACATGTGGTACCCAAGAAGATGGGTATCACTATTGTTGTGAGTGATTATGGAGAAGATATTGCTACTCGTGTACCCGCTTCATGGAGGGTCTGTGTGGACTACAGATGATTAAATTTTTCCACCAAGAAGGATCACTTCCCGCTACCAATCATTGATCAGAATAATGAGAGATTAGCTGGGAAGAGTCATTATTTCTTTCTTGATGGGTACTTGGTGTATAATCAGGTGGTCATAAGCCCAAAGACCAAGACAAGATGACATTCACATGTCAGTTTGGGACGTATGCTTTTAGAAGGATGCCCTTTAAATTATGTAATGCCCTGTCTACATTCCAAAGGGGCATGATTTCCATCTTTTTGGACATGGTGGGTGAATGTTTAGAGGTCTTCATTGATGATTTTTTGGTCTATGACAATGGGTTTGATACTTGTTTTGTTTGCCTAGTCTAAGTGCTTCAACAGTGCATTGAGGTCAACCTTGTTCTATCTTGGGAGAAGAGTCATTTTATAATGACTCAAGGGATGGTCTTTGGTCATATCATCTCCAACAGGAGCATGGAGGTCGATCCGGCCAAGGTGGATATCATCAGGAAACTCACCTCACCGTCCAATTTGAGGCAGTTATGGTCTTTTCTAGGACATGTTGGTTTCTACTGACGGTTCATTCATGACTTCGATCATATTGCGCGATCGCTTACTGATCTTCTCACGAAAGACACTGAATTCATTGTAGATGATAAGTGTCTTTCGTTATTTGAGTCTCTCAAGGATTTGATTGTGCAGGCTCTTATCCTTCAGCCACCCAATTGGTCTCTCCCATTCGAGATCATGACAGACGCTTCTAATTTTACCATTAGGGATGTGTTAGGACAGAAAAGGGATGGATTTCTATTTACCATACACTACGCTCGTTGTATTTTGGATGTCGCTCATCGAAATTATAATATTACACAGAAGGAGATGCTAGCCATAGTCTTTGCTTTGGATACGTTTCGATCTTTTATTCTCGTATCTAGAGTGACTATTTACACTGGTCACAGCGCCATCCGGTACTGAATGTTCAAATAATTTAAAACCCAATTAAAAGAAAGAGGAAATTCAAATGCAAACTATCTTGGTTTTTTGTGAGATTTTTATCTTTTTATCTTTTTAATTTTTTTTTAATTTTTTTAAATTTTATTTTATAATTTTAATTTTAGTGGTTTCCTAATTTGCAAAGTTTTTATTTTCAATGATATAATTTTAAAAGAAAATTTATACATAAAAGAAAGCAACTTTTTGTATTTTTCAAATATGATAAAAATGATCAAAAATACTAAAGAAATATTTTTTATAATATACTTTTACTGTTTTTAGTGATTTTTTGGATTTTTAAGATTTTAAAATGAATAAAAACAAGAGAAAAATCAAACATAGAAAAGACGAGACTATTTTTTAATTTAAAAATATCAAATGAAATAAAAAATTGTTGGATTTATTTTCTAAAAACTGTAATAAATTATCTACAAATAGGGAGTAAAATCTTAATTTTCAACAATTTTCTATGATTTTTAGAAGATTTTTAGTATTTTCATTTTTTTTAGGTTTTAAAAATAATTAATGTGTGAAATTTGTTCTGAAAATAAAATATACGAAAATAAAAATATCCTATTTTTTATAATTTTTGAAGTAATATTTGAATTTTTATGAATATTCTACTTTCAAATAGTGAAAAATGAGAAGTTTTTTTAGCTAATGGAAAATAAAAATAAAATGCAACGACAAAATTACATTATGAAGAGACAAAAATCAGGAACTTAATTTGATTTTTGGAGAATTTCTTGAGCAACAAAAAATTTTATTTTAACACGAAAAGCATGAAAAGATGATGTCTCGATGATAGGGACTGAAATGTAATTTTTTATGTTTTTGTATCATGAAGTAACAAGAAGTAAATTATAGTACAAAATCGTAAATTACCCAAGTGAGAACATGCGCTACATATGTTGGATATTGGTAGGGTCTGCTTTATGAATCTAGAAACATTAGGGGATATTAATGCAAATTTCCCAAAAAATAAGGTTTAATTTGGGCTCCTCTTTTCTTCATCTACAAGCAAAGGGGGTGTCACCCTTTTCCTTCCTTTGCAAGCAACAGGGGGAAGCGATGGATCTCTGGGGCTCGGCAGCTGTAGACAGAGGATCTGGATGGCGGTAGGTGTCAAGGATGGTGATGGCAATAGGGCTCTACGAAGATCTAGGCTATTCGCGGTGCTGCGTGGATCATCAGAAGGTGGGGTTTCTTCTCCAAGTAGCTAGAGGCGGCATGGTCAGCGGTGGATTAGGATGGTTGAGCAGATTGGTGGCGGGCGATGGAGGTTGACAAACTGGCAGCTTAAAGATGGCGGTGGTGTTGCGATGGAGTTCTAGATGACAGCGCAGACGGTGAAGGTGTTGATTGATGGCTGGTGGTTCTCCGCGAGGGTGTTCTCGCAGATCAGGAGGGTGTAGGTCACCCCTTCGCTGGTTGTGTAGGGCGAGCTTCATGCTCCTAGTGGAGAGGCTGCTTCAGGCCGTAAGCGACGGATGGAGACAAAGGTGGTTGTCGTCCCCAATTTTTTTTCTTTTTTAAAAGACGCAAATAGAATTTTTTTTTAACTTCATGTATCTACAACAAAATAAATAGACAATGACTCGGGCAAGACATCACAATCCAAAAAAAATCAAACAGGGATAAGTGGGCGAGGAGGTTCCGTCATAGGTGATGGATTGGAACCGCGTCTCTGGCCACGGTACGTGGCCGGAGATGAGAGATCGTGAGAGATAGAACGTGAATGTGTGTAGGGAGATTGAAATTGAGGTGGTGATTGGCAATCAGAGGCAGATCAAATTGGGATGAACAATTACAAAGATTAACTACAATTACAAATCTAAAAAAATTGACTATGAAAATAAAATAAAATTAAACCTTAAACTACCTAATCAAAAGATAGAAAACAAAGTGGATCTCGCCATGGAAGTGGATGAAAGCTCTAATGGCCTTGACGAGGACCAACTCATTGTCACCGGACGGCTCGAAAGTTGGGCACCTTTCTAATAAAAGATTGCTCTCAGACATTAGGCTCCTCTCACCAAAAGATTGATAAAAAAGGAATCAGGGAAGATGAGCCAAA
Organism: Ottelia alismoides; assembly: GCA_037367405.1. Lineage (NCBI taxonomy): Eukaryota > Viridiplantae > Streptophyta > Magnoliopsida > Alismatales > Hydrocharitaceae > Ottelia > Ottelia alismoides. The sequence continues at coordinate 1,197,634 of JAZKJV010005737.1, forward strand.
TAAATAACAAAAAATTGAATTTAAAAAAATGAATTAATGGAGAGGAAAAAAGGAAAGATGTTAATGGTGAAATTAAATTCATAAAATTAATAAAAAATAATTTTTGAAATTATGTTAATAAATACTAATCATTTAATGAGCCACCTTAATGGTGGGTTAATTAAGGAATTAATTAAATTATATACATAAGGTATACTATTTACAATATTAAATAAATAAATAAATTATTTTCGTCATTTTATAAAATTAAATAATAAATGTTAGTTATTTCATTTTTTGTGGTTGTTATTTAAGGAAAGTAATTATATACATATAATATACACATATGTTACATTATACACATAGTTAAATAAGAATATTATGTTATTTTATGTTTTATTTTTTTTATTTTTATTTTAAATAATTATAAAAAAATATTTAAAATTATTTACAAATAATATTTGAATAAAAAAATATGGATAAATATATATATTAAATAATTTGTAAAATTGCAGAAACCACCCCAGAAAATAGTCTTCAAACTGTAACTCCAAAGCCATTTTATAGATAATTTATTTTAGAATACAATGTAAGTGAGTTTGATTCAATTCGAGTTCACATGGACCCGGAATTGGTCTTTCAATTATTGTTTTACGGCTTTTTTCGAATGTGGTTGTTCATATTATGTACATGAGTTTATTTGCAATTATTTTTATTATTTAAAAAATATTTTTATTTACAACTTATGTTTAGAAGATTATTAAATTTGAAATCAATCTATAAATAAATAAAATAATGTAAGTTTTATACAAATAAACACAGAATAAATGAAAAATATTTACAAAATAAAATTTTATTATTTTTGATTAAACACCATATCTCCCCCTACTTTATTCTTGCTCGATCAGGTTAAGTCTTAACCTTCTCTCGGGGTTTGGGCTGGTTTGTATCTATTACATACACATAGTCTTTTATTTTCTTTATTTTTCCTTTATTTCTTTATCTATTTATTTTAGGTTAAATAGTAATAAATGTACAATATTTACACACAGATGTAGGTTAGTAAGAATATGGATTTAGTAATATATATGGGTGTTTTATAAGAGACTTTAAGCAAAAATAAATGAATAAAGATGATGAAATGCATATTCATCAATGTCTAAGAAGGATGCCAAGGCACATTGACTAGATGGATCCTTCTACTCTAGGAGTTCGAAATTGAGATTAAGGATAAATCTGGAGTCAAGAATGTGGTGGCCTATCACCTCTCACGATTAAAGCATCTAGAGGATTTTGAGACTACCACACCTATCACTGAGACATTCCCAGATGAGGCGATTCTTACTATCACCTCTCTCCCATGGTATCTTGACATTGTGAACTATCTTGCTGCTAAGAAAGTTCCACAAGGTTCGACCAGGTAGTGACTTCAGACTTTCCTAGCGAAGGCAGAGTCGTACCATTGGGAGGATTCCACTCTTTACCACGAAGGGGGGATAGTGTCTGGCATCGGTGTATTCCCTAGGAGGAGCACCATAGCATCCTCGCCTATTGCCACAAGCTTGAGGCAGGAGGACATCACTCTGGGAGATGGACAACACAAAAGGTTCTCCAATCTGGACTGTGGTGGCCCACACTCTTCAAGGATTCCGATAAATTTATCAAGCGGTGTACTAACTATCAGTGGATGGGTAGTTGTGGTCATAGAGACATTATGCAGATGCAACTCATTCACCTCTGTGAGGTTTTTTACGCATGGGGCATAGATTTTGTGGGCCTATTCCCTAAGAGTCAAGGATTTGAGTACATTTTGTTGGCTGTAGATTACGTGAGTCGTTGGATTGAGGCCAGGCTCGCCCAAGCCGCTGATGCGAAGACTATTTGCAGATTCTTGAGGAAGTATATGATATCATTGTTCAAGGTTCCTGGAGTTTTGATTTATGACCGAGTTGGACTCATTTTATCAACGACAAGGTAATATCCCTTGCTAATGAGTTCAACATAGACCACAGAATTGCCACTCCATATCATCCACAAACGAATGGTCTTGATTATGTTTCAAAATGGGAGATCAATATGATATTGCATAAGGTTGTCCATACAGATAAAAAGGATTGGTCACAACTTTTGGACTCGGCTTTTGGTCTTATAAGACATCCTTCAAGATACTTTGGGTACATCTCCATTTTGACTCATTTATGGCAAGCTATGCCACTTATGTATTGAGATTAAGCACAAGTCACTATGGGCAGTCGCAGAGATATTATTGGATCCAGAGAGTAAAGGAGATCAGAGGTGAGCAGAGTTGGCAGCCCAAGAGGATCTTAGAGATACAACCTATTCGAGTAGCCTACAGTATAAGGATAGAGTGAAGATATGGCTTGATTC